>JASDDO010000001.1:216522397-217722397 GCA_030015575.1 Agapanthus africanus
CGCGGCCAAACCCATGCTTGGCCACGGTTCCGCCGCTACTTGAACTGTTCAGTCCCCCAAAATTTTACAGAAAGCTCCTGAGTGGAAAATAGGTTTTCTGGAATATTATTTTTAGGTCCAGAATTTCTTGATGTGCTACAGTAGTACTTGGCGGCCCACTTGGTAAAATTTGATCGATCGGATATTTTAAACACATTATTTCACAGTATTTACAATATATCTGCGACCGTGAATGCCACTTGATCGGTAAATCCTGTCTAACTGCTATAGCCCGGTTAGACGGATTTGCGAACGTGACTTTCACGTTGATGTTCTGTGTATTGCTGTGATGTTGCGGATCGGTCGTGGGGGATAGCCTGGTTGCAATGCTAGTACAGTTTTTGTTGTATTATGTACATTTGATATTGCAGGGGCGAGCGTCCGACATGTGGACTGCCGTAACTGCCTGTTTGTATTATTATTTTGGGGCACGACCAGGTTGCGGTCGATGTACCCATTTTATGTATATTTTACTTTCTGTACTAGGATTGCCCCGCGGAGGGGTGCACGGATAGCCGGATTCTAGAGGGCAACAAGCCCGCATCTCATGGCATTGAGATGGAGGGGGCTTCACTCTAGAATTGGCGGGCTATTCGCCGCACTCGTAGGGGGTACAGGTTGACCTAGGAGGGGTGCCCAAGTTACCGGATTCCGTGAAGTACTGGGTGGTCCATTCACGTTGCTGAAGGGGCTGCCTCGCTTCAGGTTTTGGCGGGTAACTTGCCGCGCCCGTAGGGGTCTAGGGTTTTCATTGCACAGGCTATCCACATGACCAGGGGAACGTCGGGTTTCTGTAGTGGCTCTGTGAAACCCGGGGATCCCAGATATCTGTATTGTTCTGTGATGCTGTACATTTCTGTGATGTTGCATTTTATCACGCCTTGAGCGAAATATTATATATTGGTATATATATATTAGTAGATGTTGTATATATTTTGCATCCGCGCTAGTCCAGTCCCCGCTCTGTCGTTAGTTAGCTAACCTAACGGGTAATGACGGGACCCAGTGGCGAATGCGGATGACATATACGTACATCAGTATATTTTCCTTCTTTGTGGTGTGATCAAATGATGGGATTGCGTTGATTCGGATCAATGCAAGTTAAAAACAAACCTAATCTGATGTTGTTGGAACTTTTTCAAAAAGCTGTTATTGCAAGGACGTTCACTTTTGTTTTGCATCGTGGTATTCAGTTGGAATATCTTGCTCCTCAGTCGACGAGGCAAGGGCCGAGATCCCTTCACCGGGAGTGACCCCTTGGACAGAAGTTTGCGTCAGGGCAATAACTTCACTATAGCCGATTACTTTTGCTTTGCATCGTGGTATTCAGTTGGAATATTCTGCACCTTATTCTACGGGGAAAGAGCCGAGATCCCTTCACCGGGAGTGACCTCTTTAGCAAAGGTTTTTGTTACTATATTTTCAAAAAGCTATCCGGTTCCTTCAACGATATCAAGTTCATTACGTTAAAGGTTTTTGTCAGAAACCATTCGTAGCCCTCCGTCGTTTCAGACGGGTAGCACGTAGTATTCATGCTATGTTTGTTGGCCTTCGTCAAGGCATAGTGTATGGTAGCTGCCTGTTACCTTTCTGCAACATAGATAGATGCGTTGGTTTGGGACAGTCGTATAGCCTTGTTAGCCTTCGTCAAGGGCTTGTGCGGGGTGGGTTCAAATCAACCTGGAGAATGACGGGTAGAACTTGACATGTGACTTATGATTTGTTGGCCTTCGTCAAGGTCATAAGAGCATGGGGCAAAAATCATATCGGGAATTTCAAAAGAACTGAAACTTGCCAGATATGCGCATACCTTCTGGAGTGTGATAGCGTGAGCGGATTCCGTCACGTTATCATGCGATGATAGTTGGATCCCGATTCCCGCTGATGAGTTGGTTTACTCCTCGGGTAATCCCGACTAATTTTTCTTTTAGGTTTGGAGAAGAATTTGACGTTACAGTGGGAGGTTTCCAGATTAGATAAATTGGTAACCATTCTTATCTAGGTTAGAGTGCACGCTGAGTGTTTCTTTTCTCTCTCTCTTTGGCAGCGACCATTGACCCGACCCTAAGACTATGACTCAGAGACCAAAATTGACCGAACCTTCTTAAACACTGGCTTTTGGATTGTCACAGTTGCAGACCTCATTACCACTCCTACTTTTACCCTTTTCTCTAGGACACCCCGTATTACTACGAATGTCCACTTCAATTAGACAAAACCATTGTATGGTTATATACGAACTCGAAGGGATTTATTCGAGGATGGATTCTGGTTCAGGAGAAATAGGAATAGGACTATTCGGTTGTCTTTTCCTTTTACCTTCTCTCAGGCTGCGAGTACTCCTTGGTTTAGGAGATAGTACACCTATTACGCAAATTGGATAGTCTTCTTCCAAACCTTAGGCTGGTGCCGAACGGTGGGGAATGAAGAAAACCAATTAGCATAACAATGGTGTGCAGAAGGTATTAAGTTAAGACAAAGCAAGGGATTAGTAAGAGGGCAAAGTAAATTGCAACTGATATTCATGACCAAACCAGGTATTTCATTACCACTCCCAAATCACCTTTGTATTTCTCCAGAACACTCCGTATCACTACGAAGATCCACAGTTTATTGGATACTCCATCGTATGGTCATATACGAACTCGAAAGGAACTTGTTCCAGTTCGGGATGGATTCTGGTTCAGGAGAAATAGGAATAAGGTTTATTCGGTTGTCTTTTATCTTCACCTTCTCTCGCATTGCGAGTGCTCCTAGGATTAAGTCGTTTTCTTCTCTCCGTTCTGCCAGATCAATCACACCCATTATGCTTATTGGATAGTCTTCTTCCAAACCATAGGCTGGTGCCGAACGGTAGGGAAAGAAGAAAACCATTTGGCCTAAGGGGTGTGCAGAAGGTAATGACTAAAGACATATAAAGGGATTTGGAGAGGTGGCAAAGAATTATACGGTTACAGTCGTGAATCTTGAAGAGGCATTACTAGGAATACCGGGATACCCCATCGAAACATTTCAATGTTTCAGTTTCACCGTGTACTGTTAAAAGAAAACTGATTTCCCAATTAGACACTTGCTCCAGGGTATGTATTTACCAGGTATGATTCTCACATCTATATGGTTTTACAGATGTTGAGTTGGAGTAGGTTAATGGGAATTAGGTGATCATCCTCATTATATCGGGATTTGTTGTAATCGCTGATATTTGAGGAAATCACTTGGGCTGTTTGCCGGTCGGCGAATATTTGGTTTTGAATATCCGCAGTTATGCACCAATTTCAAATCGATATATCTGTACGTCTATTTTCATAGAGTGAGATATACCTTTTTGAAATTATGTCTATGACATTTACCTATATCAGTGGATGGTTGGGTAAGGAGCATTAAACAGCGGTGTAATTTTTCTTAACCATAAATACAGTTTTCAACCTATGACACACAGTGGATGAGTTATCAGACTCAAGGGACTTATACAGAGTATTGTATGTTGTCCAGGGTCCATCAGGACAGAGGGGTTGGTCCTCGTACTATATTCGGTTTACTTATGACTTCTCTAGTTTTTAGACAGGTGTTTCGTGGAAATACAGGGTCCGAATTTTGAGAAGTTATAGGTATTTGAATAAAGTAGAGAACCAGGTATTGCAAGTATCGGGATTCTTCAAAGTGATCGAAGATGTAGATACTTGTGTATGGTATTCAGTTGATAGTAATGGTTAAGAGAACTTGCTTCTCTTTTAGGTTACTCATAATTGGAAGCATTCCTAAGTTGAGTAACGCTAATCGGCCTATTTCCATTTTAGTTGACATGCACTGGGGATAGCTGCATGATTTGAATCTGGTTCAATTAAATCAGTGCCTCTGGTCCTATATAGGATATATAACAGTTCGTATCTTAACGATGTTAAGGTAAGGGGAGTTGTCCGGCTTATGATTAAAACCAGACACTGGACAACTCAAGCCACGTTTCTGTAATGGCTGTTTATGGGTTGACCCAGGCTATGAAGAGGGTTGACTTTCTACCATAAGAAAGATCAATAGTGATATTGTTCTAGACTCACCACAGTTTTAATAAAAATGGAATTTTTCAAAAAAACAGTAGTGGGAGTATGGTAGAACTGGAAGTGATTCCAGAACCGCAAACGATTGCTGAAGATTTGATAGGAACCTAAAGATTCAATCTGGTTTGACATTCCATTGGCCGCTCCGCCGATAAGGTGGGTAACTCAGGCATCCGAGTGGTACTCCGGTAGCTTCAAGGATGGTGACAGGGAAGTTCTTGTTTACCCACACTTGCCATTGCTGTTGTTCCAGGCTGTGAGACCCGGCGGGAGGATGAGTATAGCGTCGTTCTGAACCGGCTTCAGAAGTGTACGTATATATGACTCTGCCAGAAGGTTGTCGTAGTCAGTGGGAGCAGCGGAAGCATTGGTGGACAGGTGGCTTATGTCTATTTATAGACTAAAGCAGATATTGTGGAGATAGATCATCTATTTCTGACATGATAGTCATAGGTTTGACTTCATCAGAATAGGGGATGGATCTGTTGAGAAGGTAGTAGGATGTGATGTCCTGGTATTTGGATGACATACACAGAGTAGGAAGTGATATTCCTATACTACGATCGGTCATACTTTGGTCGTCATACAGTAGTTTCTCCACAAAAGGACTTGGACATTATATCAGACATACTGGTCACTGGATCTATGGTTTTAGATCTAGATTTGGGTGGTTTCCCAATCAGGGTACTTAGACAGCATTCTAAAAGTATTTAGAATGGACGACTCCTGGCATGGTGGTGTACCTGCAGGTGATGGAGCCACCCTCTCTAAAGGTGTCTTACAGACTAAAGGGGAGAGGGATGTGCATGATTGGCAGATCACTTGCTCAGGCAATTGAGTCAATCATGAGATGTCAAGTATCACACCAGATATTGTTCTTGCACTAGATGCAATAAGTTGACATTGATCCTATCCTAGAGAAATAGTCGGAAGCAGTTTTAGAACATAAGTAGATGTTCTAGGGATATGATAACGACAGCCTCATTCGGGTGACAGTTATCATTCCAGGCTTCCAAGGTGACCTGGACGACAAGGAGGTTGTCAGAGTTATAGTTTTTCCTTCTGACGAGGGGCAGTATTTTGGACAGGTGGTCCAAGGCAATACTGAGGGAGGCATGGCGCAGGATACTGATTAAGGTCAGTTGACGATACAGTCTAAGAAGTTTGGACTTGGAGTTCATTTATGAGCTAGGTCCCATCAGACATCTAGACACATTCTAAGACAGGTATTGCTCATTTCGAGAGATGGATTTCTCCGCGAACTTGAGATATAGAGAGACATAGAAAGAAACTTCAAAGCGGATCCACTCACTGAGGCTATTCCTCGAATGCAATAGTTTTGCAAACGGGCTTTGTGAGACCGACAAGTAGAGGAGTTGGGTGTTCGGTATCACACGGGCTGTGAGTATGCGACATCGCAATAATTAGCCTTGAGTGCAAGTGGGAGATTGTTGGAGATAGTGCCCTCAGAGTCAATTATTGGATCACAGGCACGTGATTGCAATGATTGAGGGAGGACCTGTCCCAGTAGGACAGTCTTACTCGAGATGATAGTATGCTATCTGGTTTATGTTTATCATCGTGTACTGCTTTTAGTGACCAGACAGGTCGCTATTACACGTTGATAGAGCCCTTAGGTTTCTTGCTTGACCACCAGCAGTATGAGGACGATCATATAAGTGGGAGCTGGGGTCTATAAGCACATCCTTAAAAGGACCCTAGTCGTGGGAGTTTCGAGACAGGGCATCGATACTCCAGAGTAGACTAGTGTATACAGTCGAGACCCCGATGAGGGGCGGTGGCCGGTCTCACAAGCCACTGGTGTCAGTTGGTTCACCTAAGATGTATACAAGTGCTCATTGGGTTATGAGTACACCGGACAGGACTCACCGGGAACATGCTAGTTGGTCTTATACCTGACGTCAGATAGCAGTTCCTTGGTGACATGTGTACAGGTTAGTTCATCGACCTGGGGATCGTCATTTGTCTCGTATGAGTTCCCACTGTACTTTGATTACTACCCTACCACGCTCAAAGGAGACGTGCAAACAGGTTTTAGTTGGGTACAGTCCCGAGCCACATGGAGGCAGTGAGAGGATCTTCAGGGGTTCGTCTCTCCCGGTATTGGGGGTGAGGTCGCGCTGTGTCTAGGAGAGCCATTACACGAAGCCCTCGGCCGAGGCAGGAGATTTACTGGTAGGTATTCCAGTAGTATCTCAGGGTGTTCTGGGCTACACTCCGACATGACTTGTACCGCTTTTGGGGGTCTGACTTTTACCAACCCCCTAGGCCCGCCATGCGATGCTCATAGACGAACGGACCGGACTGTACGGATATTGTCTCTGACAGGCTCAGTAGGGTGTCAGGATGAGTTCGCTCATCGACGTCCCTTTTGGTCAATACCTGGTAGCCCGTTACGTATTGGCTTATACCTCTGACGTGCTAGTGGTTAAATCCACAACCTAGGTGTTGACGAGTCTTTAGAGTTCCCCACATTCAGTTGCTCAAGTTTTCGGGCGAAAAGCTGTAGAGGCCGTATGGAGATATGGCAGGGTTCGATCAGATACGTGCGGTATTGCACGGATCAGGATCGGACGGATAATACTAGCAGGCTTTGGTTTAAGCCGGATACTAGTATAGTACTGTGTTGATTTTGTCTCATTGCATTTGTATTCGGTCGGAATACAAATGCGGGTGTGTATACACAGTAGCGGGGTTTTCCTGTAATTTATTACGGGACCAGTTTTCTGGAGTTGCCAGAGTGCTTTCCGTTTCGGCCATATTTCTTTGTATCTTTCAATGGCCAAAGTTTGGTGGAGGAGGGCTTATTTGCAGTTGTGCAAATAAGCATTTGTGGAAGGTGTTCTTTGCATACTTTTTTGTCATGATGGTTTCATGATGGAGCCCCATCCTTTGACCTTCCATGGTTCATGATTGCTTGACTTTTTGTAGCAATCATGGTTGTTGGTTAGTTGGTGGAGTGTGGATTTGTTAGTGATCATTGCTTGACTTTGGAGTCATCATGCTTTTGATGATGGTTGAATATGATAACCATTTCCTTTCACTTGCTTATTGGTGTGGCTATCCTTTTTCACTCCCTCACTCTCTCTCATTCTTCCCTCTCCAATATGCATGGCCGGCCAAGCTCCTTGGGGGCTGTCCAAAATTCTAGAGGTGGGGTTTTTGTGCTTTTGCTTTGATAAAAATCCCACAAGATCAATCTCCATTAGCTTGTATCATCCCTCCACCAAAAGGCAACCTCCATGAACCCCAAAATGAGACATGAGCACAACACGCATTCAACGGCAATTCTTGGGCACGTTGACTCGCCAACTTCATGCCCGAGTTGCCTCGGTCAAGAGGTGGGAGCCCGTAAAAGAAGCCGGTGACGTGGTGCCCTTCCGGCGAGGAGGTGGAGACCGGAGCTTCCGCGGGAGATCGGGATGACGACGAGAAGACCGGAGGACACGGATCAGTCGGTATATCTCTCTTTCCTATCTTGTAGTTAGCTAGGACTAGTTAATGGCCCGATCCGGGTTTTAGTGCGCGGTGGTGCCGGTCAAGAAAAATTAAAGTCAACCATCGCTTCCGCATTTGGCCTTGGGATGGAGGCCGGTGCGCCGCCGTGCACTTACAGTGGTATCAGAGCCTCGCCATTAACATAGTCTAGTTTTGTCTAATGTGTTTTACATTTCCGATCGAACAATTTTCCAAAAACCGTATTTTTCTTCACATCAGTTTCTGTCGAAATTTTTTGTAGTCCAAAAATTTTCAGGTTTTTTCAGAATGATGTGCAGGGAATTATAAGAGTTCTGTGAAAATTTGGGCTCGTGAACAGTCCAAACCACCGCGGAACCGCGGCCAAACCCATGCTTGGGCCGCGGTTCCGCCGCTACTTGAACTGTTCAGTCCCCCAAAATTTTACAGAATGTTCCTGAGTGGAAAATAGGTTTTCTGGATATTATTTTTGGGCCCAGAATTTCTTGATGTGCTACAGTAGTACTTGGGGGCCCACTTGGTAAAATTTGATCGATCGGATATTTTAAACACATTATTTCACAGTATTTACATTATATCTGCGACCGTGAATGTCACTTGATCGGTAAATCCTATCTAACTGCTATAGCCCGGTTAGACGGATTTGCGAACGTGACTTTCACGTTGATGTTCTGTGTATTGCTGTGATGTTGCGGATCAGTCATGAGGGATAGCATGGATGCAATGCTAGTACAGTTTTTGTTGTATTGTGTACATTTGATATTGCGGGGCGAGCGTCCGACATGTGGACTGCCGTCACTGCCAGTTTGTATTATTATTTTGGGGCACGACCAGGTTGCGGTCGATGTACCCATTGTATGTATATTTTACTTTCTGTGCTAGGATTGCCCCGCAGAGGGGTGCACGGATAGCCGGATTCTAGAGGGCAACAAGCCCGCATCTCATGGCATTGAGACGGAGGGGGCTTCACTCTAGAATTGGTGGGCTATTCGCCGCACTCGTAGGGGTACAGGTTGACCCAGGAGGGGTGCCCAAGTTACCGGATTCCGTGAAGTGCTGGGTGGTCCATTCACATTGCTGAAGGGGCTGCCTCACTTCAGGTTTTGGCGGGTAACTTGCCGCGCCCGTAGGGGTCTAGGGTTTTCATTGCACAGGCTATCCATACGACCAGGGGAACGTCGGGTTTCAGTAGTGGCTCTGTGAAACCCGGGGATCCCAGATATCTGTATTGTTCTGCGATGCTGTACATTTCTGTGATGTTGCATTTTATCACGCCTTGATATATATATATTAGTAGATGTTGTATATGTTTTGCATCCGCGCTAGTCCAGTCCCCGCTCTGTCGTTAGTTAGCTAACCTAACGGGTAATGACGGGACCCAGTGGCGAATGCGGATGGCATAAACGTACATCAGTATATTTTTGTTCTTTGTGGTGTGATCAAATGATGGGACTAAGTTGATTCGGATCAATGCAAGTTAAAAACAAACCTAATCTGATGTTGTTGGAACTTTTTCAAAAAGCTGTTATTGCAAGGACGTTCACTTTTGTTTTGCATCGTGGTATTCAGTTGGAATATCTTGCTCCTCAGTCGATGAGGCAAGGGCCGAGATCCCTTCACCGGGAGTGACCCCTTGAACAGAAGTTTGCGTCAGGGCAATAACTTCACTATAGCCGATTACTTTTGCTTTGCATCGTGGTATTCAGTTGGAATATCCTGCACCTTATTCTACGGGGAAAGAGCCGAGATCCCTTCACCGGGAGTGACCTCTTTAGCAAAGGTTTTCGTCACTATATTTTCAAAAAGCTATCCGGTTCCTTCAACGATATCAAGTTCATTACGTTAAAGGTTTTCGCCAGAAACCATTCGTAGCCCTCCGTCGTTTCAGACGGCTAGCACGTAGTATTCATGCTATGTTTGTTGGCCTTCGTCAAGGCATAGTGTATGGTAGCTGCTTGTTGCCTTTCTGCAGCATAGATAGATGCGTTGGTTTGGGACAGTCGTATAACCTTGTTGGCCTTCGTCAAGGGCTTGTGCGGGTGGGTTCAAACCAACCTGGAGAATGACGGGTAGAACTTGACATGTGACTTATGATTTGTTGGCCTTCGTCAAGGTCATAAGAGCATGGGGCAAAAATCACATCGGGAGTTTCAAAAGAACTGAAACTTGCCAGATATGCGCATACCTTCTGGAGTGTGATAGAGTGAGAGGATTCCGTCACGTTATCATGCGATGATAGTTGGATCCCGATTCCCGCTGATGATTTGGTTTACTCCTCGGGTGATCCCGTCTAATTCTTCTTTTGGGTTTGGAGAAGAATTTGACGTTACAGTGGGAGGTTTCCAGATTAGATAAATTGGTAACCATTCTGATCTAGGTTAGAGTGCACGCTGAGTGTTACTTTTCTCTCTCTCTCTTTGGCAGCGACCATTGACCCGACCCTAAGACTATGCTCAGAGACCAAAATTGACCGAACCTTCTTAAACACTGGCTTTTGGATTGTCACAGTTGCAGACCTCATTGCCACTCCTACTTTTACCCTTTTCTCCAGGACACCCCGTATTACTACGAACGTCCACTTCCATTGGACAAAACCATCGTATGGTTATAAACGAACTCGAAGGGATTTATTCGAGGATGGATTCTGGTTCAGGAGAAATAGGAATAGGACTATTCGGTTGTCTTTTCCTTTTACCTTCTCTCTGGCTGCGAGTACTCCTTGGTTTAGGAGATAGTACACCTATTATTCAAATTGGATAGTCTTCTTCCAAACCTTAGCCTGGTGCCGAACGGTGGGGAATGAAGAAAACCAATTAGCATAACAAAGGTGTGCAGATGGTATTAAGTTAAGACAAAGCAAGGGATTAGTAAGAGGGCAAAGTAAATTGCAACTGATATTCATGACCAAACCAGGTATTTCATTACCACTCCCAAATCACCTTTGTATTTCTCCAGAACACTCCGTATCACTGCAAAGATCCACAGTTTATTGGATACTCCATCGTATGGTTATATACGAACTCAAAAGGAACTTGTTCCAGTTAGGGGATGGATTCTGGTTCAGGAGAAATAGGAATAAGGTTTATTCGGTTGTCTTTTATCTTCACCTTCTCTCGCATTGCGAGTTCTCCTAGGATTAGGACAGTACACCCATTATGCTTATTGGATAGTCTTCTTCCAAACCATAGGCTGGTGCCGAACGGTAGGGAAGGAAGAAAACCATTTGGCCTGAGGGGTGTGCAGAGGGTAATGACTAAAGACATAAAGGGATTTGGAGAGGTGGCAAAGAATTATACGGTTACAGTCGTGAATCTGGAAGAGACATTACTAGGAATACCGGGATACCCCATCGAAACGTTTCAATGTTTCAGTTTCATCGTGTACTGTTAAAAGAAAACTGATTTCCCAATTAGACACTTGCTCCAGGGTATGTATTTACCAGGTATGATTCTCACATCTGTATGGTTTTACAGATGATGAGTGGGAGTAGGTTAGTGGGAATTAGGTGATCATCCTCATTATATCGGGATTTGTTGTAATCGCTGATATTTGAGGAAATCACCTGGGCTGTTTGCCGGTCGGCGAATATTTGGTTTTGAATATCCGCTGTTATGCACCAATTTCAAATCGATATATATATACGTCTATTTTAATAGAGTGAGATATACCTTTTTGAAATTATGTCTATGACATTTACCTATATCGGTGGATGGTTGGGTAAGGAGTATTAAACAGCAGTGTAATTCTTCTTAACCAAAAGTACAGTTTTCAACCTACGACACACAGTGGATGAGTTATCAGACTCAAGGGACTTATACAGAGTATTGTATGTTGTCCAGGGTCCATCAGGACAGAGGGGTTGGTCCTCGTACTATATTCGGTTTACTTATGACTTCTCTAGTTTTTAGACAGGTGTTTCGGGGAAACACAGGGTCCGAATTTTGAGAAGTTATAGGTATTTGAATAGAGTAGAGAACCAGGTATTGCAAGTATTGGGATTCTTCAAAGTGATCGAAGATGTAGATACTTATGTATGGTATTCAGTTGATAGTAATGGTTAAGAGAACTTGCTTCTCTTTCAGGTTACTCATAATTGGAAGCATTCCTAAGTTGAGTAATGCTAATCGGCCTCTTTCCATTTTAGTTGACATGCACTGGGGACAGCTGCATGATTTGAATCTGGTTCAATTAAATCAGTACCTCTGGTCCTATATAGGATATAGAACAGTTCGTATCTTAACGATGTTAAGGTACGGGGAGTTGTCCGGCTTATGATTAAAACCAGACACTGGACAACTCAAGGCACGTTTCTGTAATGGCTGTTTGTGGGTTGACCCAGGCTATGAAGAGGGTTGACTTTCTACCATAAGAAAGATCAAAAGTGATATTGTTCTAGACTCACCACAGTTTTAATAAAAATGGATTTTTTCAAAAAAACAGTAGTGGGAGTATGGTAGAACTGGAAGTGATTCCAGAACCGCAAACGATTGTTGAAGATTTGATAGGAACCTAAAGATTCAATCTGGTTTGACATTCCATTGGCCACTCCGCAGATAAGGTGGGTAACTTCAGGCATCCGAGAGGTACTCCGGTAGCCTCAAGGACGGTGACAGGGAAGTTCTTGTTTACCCACACTTGCCATTGCTGTTGTTCCAGGCTGCGAGACCCGGCGGGAGGATGAGTATAGAGTCGTTCTGAATTGGCTTCAGAAGTGTACGTGTATATGACTCTGCCAGAGAGTTGTCGTAGTCAGTGGGAGTAGCGGAAGCATTGGTGGACAGGTGGCTTATGACTATTTATAGACTAAAGCAGATATTGCGGAGATAGATCATCTATTTCTGACATGACAGTCATAGGTTTGACTTCATCAGAATAGGGGATGGATTTGTTGTGAAGGTAGTAGGGTGTGATGTCCTGGTATTTGGATGACATACACAGAGTAGGAAGTGATATTCCTATACTACGATCGGTTATATTTTGGTCGTCACACAGTGGTTTCTCCACAAAGGGACTTGGACATTATATGAGACATACTGGTCACTAGATCTATGGTTTTAGATCTAGATTTGGGTGGTTTCCCAATCAGGGTACTTAGACAGCATTCTAAAAGTATTTAGAATGGACGACTCCTGGCATGGTGTTGTACCTACAAGTGATGGAGCCACCCTCTCTAAAGGTGTCTTACAGACTAAAGGGGAGAGGGATGTGCATGATTGGCAGATCACTTGCTCAGGCAATTGAGTCAATCATGAGATGTCAAGTACCATATCAGATGTTGTTCTTGTACTAGATGCAATAAGTTGACATTGATCCTATCCTAGAGAAACAGTCGGAAGCAGTTTTAGAACATAATTAGATGTTCTAGGGATATGATAACGACAGCCTCATTCGGGAGACAGTTATCATTCCAGGCTTCCAAGGTGACCTGGACGACAAGGAGGTTGTCAGAGTTATAGTTTTTCCTTTTGACGAGGGGCAGTATTTTGGACAGGTGGTCCAAGGCAATACTGAGGGAGGCATGGCGCAGGATACTGATTAAGTTCAGTTGACGATACAGTCTAAGAAGTTTGGACTTGGAGTTCATTTATGAGCTAGGTCCCATCAGACCTCCAGACACATTCTAAGACAGGTATTGCTCATTTCGGGAGATGGCTTTCTCCGCGAACTTGAGATATAGAGAGACATAGAAAGAAACTTCAAAGCGGATCCACTCACTGAGGCTATTCCTCGAACGCAATAGTTTCGCAAACGGGCTTTGTGAGACTGACAAGTAGAGGAGTTGGGTGTTCGGTATCACACGGGCTGTGAGTATGCGACATCGCAATAATTAGCCTTGAGTGCAAGTGGGAGATTGTTGGAGATAGTGCCCTCAGAGTCAATTATTGGATCACAGGCACGTGATTGCAATGATTGAGGGAGGACCTGTTCCAGTAGGACAGTCTTACTCGAGATGATAGTATGCTATCTGGTTTATCTTTATCTTCGTGTACTGCTTTAGGTGACCAGACAGGTCGCTATTACACGTTGATAGAGCCCCTAGGATTCTTGCTTGACCACCAGCAGTATGAGGGCGATCATATAAGTGGGAGCTGGGGTCTATAAGCACATCCTTAAAAGGTCCCTAGTCGTGGGAGTTTCGAGACAGGGAATCGATACTCTAGAGTAGACTAGTGTATACAGTCGAGACCCCGACGAGGGGCTGTGGCCGGTCTCATAAGCCACTGGTGTCAGTTGGTTCACCTAAGATGTATACAGGTGCTCATTGGGTTATGAGTACACCGGACAGGACTAGCCGGGAACATGCTAGTTAGTCTTATATCTGACGTCAGATAGCAGTTCCTTGGTGACATGTGTACAGGTTAGTGTTAGTTATATGTATGCCCTAGAGGCCATTACTATACATAGGATGTATATTGTAGTGGATGCTGGGACATATATAGGGAGGACTTTCTTGCTCGACATGATAGTATGCTATCTGGTTACCCTTTACCTTAACGTGTACGCTGATTGTCTCTCTGTTACATGTTGGTAAAGCCCTTAGGATGTGTACTTGACTACCTGGACTATGATGCGGATCATATTAGTGGGGATATGGTATTCCATAAGTACATCCTTCAAAGTCCCTAGTCGTGGGTGTATCGAGACGGGGCATCGATATACCAGAGTAGACTAGCGTATACCTTCTCGACCCATACAGATGGGCGATGGATGATCCCATATCCATTGATGTTTGACATCAGAGATGATATACGGGTGCTCAGTGGAGACTGGGTACACTGGACGGACTCGCCGAGAACTCCCAGATGGTATTATACCTTACGTCAGATGGCAGTTCTCTGGTGACACTGGTACAGAGTAGTCTGTTGACCCGAGATCGTCATAGAGTCTTGTGTGGTTCCCACTGTGCTTTGATTTCCATCTTATCACATCCAAGAGGGCGTGCAAAATGGTGGTTTTTGGGTACAGTCCCGAGTAATATGGAGGCAATGAACGATAGGAGGGGATTTGTCTCTCCCGGTATAGGGAGTTGATGTTGCGCTGTGTTCGATTGGCTATAACAGGAAATCCCTGGCCAGGGTTGCTGAGATTTACTGGTAAGTGTTACCAGTAGTTTCTCGAATAGTTATAGACCTCATATCGACACGACTTATCGAGCTATTGGGGTCTGACGTTTACCACCCCTAGGCAAGATATGCGACATATCAGACGACGAGACCGGACTGTACGGTAGTGTTACTGGTTGGATTCACAGGAGTGTGAGCGGGCTTGCTCGTCGATCTTCTGATCGCTCAATACCTGGGTGGCCGTTACGTTTAGCAGACCGCTTGCAGCTTGTGGGTGTTTGATATGATCATCATCTGCTGCCGGCGTATTGACGAGTCTTTAGAGTCCTACACAGAGGTTTCCTGGCTCAAGCAAAACGAAATAGGAGCGCATATGAGATATGTGCGGGACCGAGAATAATGCGTGTATGTGATACCGTATTCCATTCTCGCGATGAATGTATCGACTGGTTGTATGCGATATAACCTAGTTATCGATTCAAAGATTGATTCGATAAGCCGATACATTGGATACTAGTTGGTTATATGCGATATGACCGGATCATTGAATCAAGTGTTGATTTAATGATTTAATGTATAATTATATATTTGATATATTACTTTGCATTAACTAGTATTGGTTCACTTTAAATTGATTTTCTCACTTGAAGTTCACAAGTTGTATATGTGATATACTTTTGTGCACTTGATTGTATCATGTTTGATGATACATGCTTACTTGAGTTTGTGTAAAGATTGAACCATGGTTATTTAAATGGTTAGGGTTTTGTTTTTCATTTTCTTATTCATTTATTTATTTGTTTATTCATTTTTGGAAATGATAAGCAGAAAGAGAAAATGGTGGCTAACTTTGTTTGTTGTTGAAGCTTCTTGAAGACTTTGACCAAGTGACCATTTTGTCTCATGCTTAACCCTAACCATTCCATTTAACCATGATTAACTCTCTACACATTACCATGGTTTGAATATGATAAGTATTCATTTTCTTTTGGATTTAAATTAACTTATCATATTCATTTCTTTCTTCTTCTTCTTCTTCATCACATGAAGAAAGCTTGCTACTACAATAGCAACTTGAGAAAACAAGTGAGAAATACAATTCTAAAGTGAACCCACTTCCTATTTCTTCATCCTCTACCTCTTGCCAAGTAGTATAGGGTGTTTCCTTCACAGGTTTTCTTGACTTGGTGAAGTTGGAGCTTGATCTAGTGATGCCTCGACGTAGATCATCTTCGGCATCGTCGTCGATGACCTAGCCCGCCCATTCTTTGATGAAGCCGATACTAGAGTCATGGTTTGATTTGGACTGCGGAGAGGACTTCATCACGGAGCTATGGAGGTGGAGAAACGGATCTACAAAGGTTGTATTTCCGTTCTTTTAGTTTAGATGTAAACTAGTTTCTTTTCGCCTAGACATCTAGTTAACGATCCGTAGTCTAGGGTCTCTCGGCACCGTAAAATTTGAAATTGGCATGGTTGATGCCTTGTGAGACCTCTTGGGAGTGCTTAGGAACCCTACAGTGGTATCAGAGACTAGCTAGAGCCTTAGGCGAAGTCCAGACGGAATTAGAACTCCGATCGAATCAAAACCTAAACCCTAATATTGCTCTCTGTACTTTTTTTCAAAAAATGGGTTTTTTCAATATTAAAAATATGCAGAAAAATCAGCAGGTGATTTTAAGAGTTTTTGTGAAATTCTTGTTCCTAAATCCATTAAACTGCCGCGGTTCCGCGGCACGAGCATGGCTCGTGCGGCGGTTCCGCGGCCGTACGGCCACCTTATTTAATATATTTTACACAGTAACTCCTAATTGATAATGCTGGATTTTCTGGGAATTTTTAATTTTTATTCAAGAGTTGAATTTTCAGTGGTTGTTTTGGGGATTCGGTGTTTCGATCGGAGTATCAAATTTTGTCTATGTGGCTTTCCGGATAATTTTTGGATATGTTAAAAATTTCGACCGGATATAAATACCCAACTTTTCCCCTGTCGGGAAATTTCCAAGTGTTGGATTTTTCCGTAGTTTAACGACGTTCTAAGTAGTGCAAGTAACGCGATGGACCCTCTAGAAGACAACAAACCTTAACTCGATTATGTGACCGTCTTGAACTGCCCTTTGAACCTTCAGGTTTGGGGCAGTACGGCGTACCACATGTGAGGCGTTGGCTTGACCCTTCTACGGCTGGACCGTTGGTACTGAGGCACGAACTGAATGTTTTTAGACTTGTTTCATGTGTTGATCAGTATCGGGAAAACTTGGGTGTTTGAATATTCGATCGGAAAGTTTAACATTTTCTAATTATCTGGAATGTGATACAATAATTGGAATTCACAAGTAGTTATGAGATAACTCAATGAATGTTATAAACATAGCAGTTTTGTCTCACTTGATCGGTTGCCACGGAATTTTGATGTGATCAAAAGTCCGTCGCAATCACGTAGTGTACACGGATACTCGCCGGGTAAACTTAATAGACAGCCTCGCTCCATAGCCCCGACCAAGTGACTATAGGAGAACCCCGTCGCCGAAAGCATCCGTTCGGGTGCTCGCGGTAGCGGTGTTCCGCCTTGGTGCACTTCGTCGATGGTATCGGGGGTGCGGCCGCCTACTAAAGTTTGCGACGAGCATTCGATCAGGATGTCGGAAATCTTGTTGAATTGCCCGACTTGATATTGAAAAGAGTTTTCGATAATGAGACTAAAATGCGGGGTTTATAATTGTTAGGCATGCGATGTCTAAGGAATTCATTTGGTCATGCATACGATGTCTGAGGTGGTTGCGGATTCCAACTGTTGTAGTTTTACACTTTCTTTTCTGTGACCGTAAGTGTAATATGTGATATCGCCGGTTTCGTTGCTATATGTCAACGACAATTGTGATGCGCATATTTACTTACGTTGATGACATGTGATGTTATGTGTTGCTGGATATGTTATATTGGATCGCCGTGTTTGAATAGCCGGGGGTTTTTATGTGAGATGAGTGTTTTTCATTTTCATTCATGTAAAAACTTGTATGTAATATTCTTTTAATTGGGGCACTTCCAGGTTGCGGAAGATGTCACCGTTTGTATATTATTTACTTTTCCGCACTAGGATAGACCCAAGGAGGGGAGCACAAGTAACCGGGTTCTGGAGTCCAGTGGGAGACCAACTCGAGGAGTCGAGTCCGGGTCTCCTAACTCTAGAATTGGTAGGGTTGCTTGCCGCTCTCGTAGGGGTCTAGGGGTGTGGGTTTGGCTATTCATCGCGACCGTGGAATCCGTGTTTTATACAGGCTCGTATTGAAAACACGGACGTCCTAGTATATCCAATATTTCATATGATAATCTTCTGCTGCGATATCTGTGATGTGATCATGTGATGTTCTGTGATAGATACAGTATATAGTATATATGATATATTATAGACGTTACTTATGTTTTACACCCGCGCTAGCCCTGCCCCGCTCTGCCGTTAGTTACCTAACCTAACGGTGCATGAGGGGACATCGAGGCGAATGCGGATGGCATAAGTGTACGTCGTATTTATCTGTGATGTTTAGGTACTTAAATGATGGGACTTCATTAATGTGATTAATGAAATAAAAGAAACCTAAGATGTTGTAGAATCGAATTTCAAAATAAAACAGGTAGCTACAGTTCTTGCTTTGCACAGCGGTGTATATGATATATCCTGCACCTTATTCGATGAGGAAAGGATCGAGATCCCTTCACCGGGAGTGACTCCTTTAGCAATAACTGGCAGATGCTACACACTCGGTTTGTCTTTTGATTGCTTTTAAGAGTTTTTGCTTTGCACAGTGATATATATGATATATCCCGCACCTCATTCGACGAGGAAAGGACCGACGATCCCTTCACCGGGAGTGACTCCTTTAGCAAAACTAGAAAAGCCTCAAAAGCACTCCATTTTAAAATCATTTGATTCTACAACGATATCAAGTTCATTACGCAATAGGTTTTCAGAAAAACCTGTCGTAACCCTCCGTCATTTCAGATAAGTCCTATTTAGTATTCGTGCTACGTTTGTTGGCCTGCGTCAAGGCGTAGTGTGCGGTAGCTAACTAGTATTTATCTGCTTATGCATATGATGCAGATTGGATTAGGGTAGTCGTGCGACTTTGTTGGCCTGCGTCAAGGGTCGTCCGGGTGGGTTTAATTCAATCAGGAAATGACGGGTTGAACTTGACTAGCGGACTATGGTTTGTTGGCCTGCGTCAAGGTCATAGGACGCTAGGGGCAAAATTATCGGGAATTTCAAGTGTTGAAATTTGCAATGAGATTGCATACCTTCTATGAGATAGTTGGATCCCGATACCCGCTGCGAGTAAGAGTTACTCCTGGGAGAGTTTTACACATTACAATTAGCCGATCAAGTAGGTGTCTAGAAAGGTGTCAACGAGGTTACGCCTCTGGGAAAATGAGGTTTATATTAATTAGGTTCGTGCGAAAGCACGGGGGACCTCCCTCAAAGTACCGACACTGGCCTGGCTGAAAGATTGGCGAACTTGTAGTGTGTAATTAATCCCGGCTAGTCTTTCCTTTTAGGGTTTGAAGGAAGATTTGATAAAAAGCAGTGAGAGCCATCCTGATTAGATAAAATAATAACCAATCTATTCTTGCAAGAGCGCACGCTGAGTGTTTTCTTCTCTCTCTCTCCAGGTAGCGACCATATCACGCCTTAATCAAGATAATAATATGGATGTATTGACTGAACCCGCTTGTTATACTGAGCTGGGGAACGTTGGTCCCGCTCCAACTTATAATTGTTATAAGACAGAGCAGGAAATTGGGGATTACCAGAATTCCCGTGCCGCCCAAACGAGGAGAGTGCATGATGATGCATCATCTTCCGGTGTGTTCATTACAGAGAACTGTTTCTCAGTATCCTTTACGTCCTGGGTATGTGATACCAGATCAGGATCCCAGATATGTAATCTGTTACATAGGGCTACAGAAAGGTAGAGAGCTGAGAACGGGTGATAAGTTTCATGAGGCAGAAAACGGGGCAAGTGTTGCAGCCAAGTCTGTTGGTCACTGTCACCCTGTATTACCAATACATTGATTTTGAACGAATGTTATTAGATACCGAACCTGATATACAAAATCATATCAGTCTCTTTATTAGTAAAGAAAGGATATAATTCTGTATTGTTGGATAATGTTTTGAACGTTTCCTATATCAAAAGTTGATCGGTTCAGGCACGTTATCAAAAAGCGTTGATGTTCTAAATCAAACTACAGTTCTTTAGTATACGGAACACACACAAGAGGAAGAGTTCAGAAATGAACGAATCCTTCTTGAGGCATTGTAGACTAGGTCATATCAATGTGACCCGACTAGCTGAAGTTACATAAAGATGCATATTTAAATGAGTTTGAATTTACATCTTGTGAAACTTGCCAGTCATGTCACAAAGATAAGATGACCATTGCTTCGTTTACTGGAAACAGAGAAAGAGTTAGTGAACTCTTGGGATGATACATGTTGATGTATGTAGGTCCCCTGTCTACATATGCCAGGACTTGTTCTTTGTACTTCGTTACATTCTCGGATAATCTCTCAAGATTCAGACATATGTTCCTGTTGAAACACAAGTTCGAACCTTTTGAGATATTCACAGAATATAAGTTAGAAGTAGAGAACCAAATAAGGGTATAAGTATTATGTCCTTTGATGAGATCAAGGAGGAGAATACTTGAGCACGAAATTCCTGGACTTTTCTAAAGGAGAATGAGATTCTCTCTCAGCATTACTCCTCCGTATACACCATAGCAAGATGGTATATCGGGGTGGAGCAATCACACCCTATATGATAAGGTGTGCTCTATGATGAGTACTACCGAGTTACCTATTTCCTTTTTGGTAGTTATGCACTTGAGAAGCTGCATACCTATTGAATAGGGTTCAAATCAAATCAGTTGCCTACCACTTCATATTTGATATGATAAGGAAAGAGCCCATCTCTTAAGTTAGTTATGATTTGGGGTTGTCCAGCCTATGTCTGAAAAGCAAAATCCGGACAAGCTCGAGGCAAGATCAGTTATGTAGAACTAGAAATGTTCCAGCTATACAAACTGCAGCTGATGATTTGAAAGAACCAAAGGATTCAATAGTTACCAACGAACCTCAGCCTCTCCGCCGATCTAGTAGGGTTTCTCACCCACCTGAGAGATACTTCGGTTTCTCTATGACAGTGGGAGCGAGGAATGCATCATAAGATGATGACCCAACTAGTTTCGAGCTGGCCATCAGGAGTGTGACTCTGTAAGAATAGCTGGATGCTTAGCGATCTGAGATGGAATCCTTATACACCAACAAAGTATGGACTTTGGTTGCTATATCTGAAGGGTTAAATCCCCATCAGGAGCAAGTATATCTTGAGAAGATTACTTGGTGTACATGGAAAAGTTGAGACTTTCAAAGCTAGACTTGTTGAAGGTTTTCGTCATCAACCAGGCGTGGATAATGATGGAACCTTTTCAAGTACCTATGCTTAAGTCCATCCAGATCCTACTTGCCACGGCTACGTACCATGACTACGATATTTGGTGGTTGGGTGCCATGACTGCTTTTCTAAATGATGTTTTAGAAGTGAGCGTCTATAAGTACACAGCCAGAGGGCTTCGTAGACAGTGGGAGCAGCGGAAACGTGTGCAAGATGCTTTATAGGATAAAGCAGGCATCGCGGAGTTGGAACATCTGTTTTGATGATATAGTCAAAGAGTTTGACATCATCAAAATGGTAGATGAACCTTGTATATACAGAAAGGTAGTAGGGAGTATGGTGATGATCCTCGTAGAGTACGTGGATGACATACTCTTGATAGGGAAAGAGTTTCCTATGCTACGCTCGATCAATCTCCGCTTATCACAATGATTCTCCATATAGGATCAAAGTGATACCTCCTAAATCGTGGGTTTTGGATCTATGAGATAGATCTAAATGGATGTTAGGATTCTCACTAGTTGTAGTGAGAAGGTATCAATCGACCCTGGGGAGAATCACTGGAATGGTTCCAGGGTGATAAAGAAGACTGAATGTCAGTCACAGGCATTGTCTTTACCCTCAGTGGAGGGACGGTATGTTGGAAAAGTTCTAAGCTAGATACCGTGACATACTAGACGATAAAGGCAGCATACATCGCTACTTAAGATGCTACCAAAGAGGCTGTTTGGGTGTATATTGGTTCATGAGATGAACTACGTTCCTACCATTGTGAGACAATGGAGTTGTGGCTTATGCCAAGGAACGCAGGTCCCATCAGCGATCCAGACATATTCTAAGGTAGTATCACCTGATCATGGAGATGGTTGATCTCCAGGGTGATCGAGGTTTGGAGAGTAGACTCAGAGGACAACACAGCGGACCCACTCACAAAGGCCTGTTCCCAGAGAGAGATTTTTATGGGATGGTTGAGTATGAGATACAACAACCACTGTTATCAGATGGCCCTAGTGCAAGTGGGAGATTGTTAGTTATATGTATGCCCTAGAGGCCATTACAATACATAGGATGTCTATTGTAGTGGATGCTGGGACATATATAGGGAGGACTTTCTTGCTCGACATGATAGTATGCTATCTGGTTACCCTTTACCATAACGTGTACACTGATTGTCTCTGTTACATGTTGGTAAAGCCCTTAGGATGTGTACTTGACTACCTGGACTATGATGCGGATCATACTAGTGGGGACATGGTAGTCCATAAGTACATCCTTCAAAGTCCCAAGTCGTGGGTGTATCGAGACGGGGCATCGATATACCAGAGTAGACTAGCGTATACCTTCTCGACCCATACAGATGGGCGATGGATGATCCCATATCCATTGGTGTTTGACATCAGAGATGATATACGGGTGCTCAGTGGAGACTGGGTACACTGGACGGACTCGCCGAGAACTCCCAGATGGTATTATACCTTACGTCAGATGGCAGTTCTCTGGTGACACTGGTACAAAGTAGTCTGTTGACCCGAGATCGTCATAGAGTCTTGTGTGGTTCCCACTGTGCTTTGATTTCCATCTTACCACGTCCAAGAGGGCGTGCAAAACGGTGGTTTTTGGGTACAGTCCCGAGTCACATGGAGGCAATGAACGATAGGAGGGGATTCGTCTCTCCCGGTATAGGGAGTTGATGTTGCGCCGTGTTCGATTGGCTATAACAGGAAATCCCTGGCCAGGGTTGCTGAGATTTACTGGTAAGTGTTACCATTAGTTTCTCGAATAGTTATAGACCTCATATCGACACAACTTATCGAGCTATTGGGGTCTGACGTTTACCACCCCTAGGCAAGATATACGACATATCAGACGACGAGACCGGACTGTACGGTAGTGTTACTGGTTGGATTCACAGGAGTGTGAGCGGGCTTGCTCGTCGATCTTCTGATCGCTCAATACCCGGGTGGCCGTTACGTTTAGCAGACCGCTTGCGGCTTATGGGTGTTTGATATGATCATCATCTGCTGCCGGCGTATTGACGAGTCTTTAGAGTCCTACACAGAGGTTTCCTGGCTCAAGCAAAACGAAATAGGAGCGCATATGAGATATGTGCGGGACCGAGAATAATGCGTGTATGTGATACCGTATTCCATTCTCCCGATGAATGTATCGACTGGTTGTATGCGATATAACCTAGTTATCGATTCAAGGATTGATTCGATAAGCCGATACATTGGATACTAGTTGGTTATATGCGATATGACCGGATCATTGAATCAAGTGTTGATTTAATGATTTAATGTATAATTATATATTTGATATATTACTTTGCATTAACTAGTATTGTTCACTTTAAATTGATTTTCTCACTTGAAGTTCACAAGTTGTATATGTGATATACTTTTGTGCACTTGATTGTATCATGTTTGATGATACATGCTTACTTGAGTTTGTGTAAAGATTGAACCATGGTTAGGGTTTTGTTTTTCATTTTATTATTCATTTATTTATTTGTTTATTCATTTTTGGAAATGATAAGCATAAAGAGAAAATGGTGGCTAACTTTGTTTGTTGTTGAAGCTTCTTGAAGACTTTGACCAAGTGACCATTTTGTCTCATGCTTAACCCTAACCATTCCATTTAACCATGATTAACTCTCTACACATTACCATGGTTTGAATATGATAAGTATTCATTTTCTTTTGGATTTAAATTAACTTATCATATTCATTTCTTTCTTCTTCTTTTTCTTCATCACATGAAGAAAGCTTGCTACTACAATGGCAACTTGAGAAAATAAGTGAGAAATTCAATTCTAAAGTGAACCCACTTCCTATTTCTTCATCCTCTACCTCTTGTCAAGTAGTATAGGGTGTTCCCTTCACAAGTTATCTTGACTTGGTGAAGTTGGAGCTTGATCTAGTGATGCCTCGACGTAGATCATCTTCGGCATCGTCGTCGATGACCTAGCCCGCCCATTCTTCGATGAAGCCGATACTAGAGTCATGGTTTGATTTGGACAGCGGAGAGGACTTCATTACAGAGCTATGGAGGTGGAGAAACGGATCTACAAAGGTTGTATTTCCGTTCTTTTAGTTTAGTTGTAAACTAGTTTCTTTTCGCCTAGACATCTAGTTAACGATCCGTAGTCTAGGGTCTCTCGGCACCGTAAAATTTGAAATTGGCATGGTTGATGCCTTGTGAGATCTCTTAGGAGTGCCTAGGAACCCTACAGTTAGTTCATCGACCTGGGGATCGTCATTTGTCTCGTGTGAGTTCCCACTGTACTTTGATTACTACCCTACCACGCTCAAAGCAGACGTGCAAACAGGTTTTAGTTGGGTACAGTCCCGAGCCACATGGAGGCAGTGAGCGGATCTTCAGGGGTTCGTCTCTCCCGGTATTGGGGGTGAGGTCGCGCTGTGTCTAGGAAAGCCATTACACGAAGCCCTCGGCCGAGGCAGGAGATTTACTGGTCGGTATTCCAGTAGTATCTCGGGGTGTTCTGGGCTACACTCCGACACGACTTGTACCGCTTTTGGGGGTCTGACTTTTACCAACCCCCTAGGCCCGCCATGCGATGCTCATAGACGAACGGACCGGACTGTACGGATATTGTCACTGACAAGCTCAGTAGGGTGTCAGGATGAGTTCGCTCATCGACGTCCCTTTTGGTCAATACCTGGTAGCCCGTTACGTATTGGCTTATACCTCTGACGTGCTAGTGGTTAAATCCACAACCAAGGTGTTGACGAGTCTTTAGAGTCCCGCACATTCAGTTGCTCAAGTTTTCGGGTGAAAAGCTGTAGAGGCCGTATGGAGATATGGCAGGGTTCGATCAGATACGTGCGGTATTGCACGGATCAGGATCGGACGGATAATACTAGCAGGCTTTGGTTTAAGCCGGATACTAGTATAGTACTGTGTAGATTTTGTCTCATTGCATTTGTATTCGGTCGGAATACAAATGCGGGTGTGTATACACAGTAGCAGGGTTTTCCTGTAATTTATTACGGGACCAGTTTTCTGGAGTTGCCAGTTTGCTTTCCGTTTCGGCCATATTTCTTTGTATCTTTCAATGGCCGAAGTTTGGTGGAGGAGGGCTTATTTGCATTTGTGCAAATAAGCATTTGTGGAAGGTGTTCTTTGCAAACTTTTGTGTCATGATGGTTTCATGATGGAGCCCCATCCTTTCACCTTCCATGGTTCATGATTGCTTGACTTTTTGTAGCAATCATGGTTGTTGATTAGTTGGTGGAGTGTGGATTTGTTAGTGATCATTGCTTGACTTTGGAGTCATCATGCATTAGATGATGGTTGAATATGATAACCATTTACTTTCACTTGCTTATTGGTGTGGTTATCCTTTTTCACTCCCTCACTCTCTCTCATTCTTCCCTCTCCAATATGCATGGCCGGCCAAGCTCCTTGGGGGCTGTCCAAAATTCTAGAGGTGGGGTTTTTGTGCTTTTGCTTTGATAAAAATCCCACAAGATCAATCTCCATTAGCTTGTATCATCCCTCCACCAAAAGGAAACCTCCATGAACCCCAAAATGAGACATGAGCACTACACGCATTCTACGGCAATTCTTGGGCACGTCGACTCGCCAACTTCGTGCCCGAGTTGCCTCGGTCAAGAGGTGGGAGCCCGTAAAAGAAGCCGGCGATGTGGTGCCCTTCCGGCGAGGAGGTGGAGACCGGAGCTTCCGCGGGAGATCGGGACGATGACGAGAAGACCGAAGGACACGGATCAGTCGGTATATCTCTCTTCCCCATCTTGTAGTTAGCTAGGACTAGTTAATGGCCCGATCCGGGTTTTAGTGCGCGGTGGTGCCAGTCAAGAAAATTTAAAGTCAACCATCGCTTCCGCATTTGGCCTCGGGATGGAGGTCGGAGCGCCGCCGTGCACTTACAAAGATGTACATATCATGAGACTGGTGATTCTCTTCATTCTTTTGATTATACATCCATTGAGATACTTGATTTTATTCGCTTCCATGATCATACTCTCAGTGATTTGACTCCTCCTTATGATCATGTATCCATTTTGGGATCTGTTGACTCTTTCTCCTTTTAATCTTTTTCGTCGATACTTGATTGAGGTTCCTGTCACCAAGGTTTGAGAGCAGTTTGAGCTGCTGCGGGTGATGCGGTCAGGGCGAGCTCGTCGAGGGCTGACCATCGTGTTTTCTGGTGACATGGGGACATATCGATGTAGTGTTGTGTTGTGACCCCTCGTTTGAGACGAGTGTGCGGTTTTGTACTGGATGATCGGGCCATTGTTAGAGGCTTCCTGTTGGGAGAGGACTGTTGATGTACAGCGTACCCCAGAGATTGTGATGTCATCTACAGTGCAGACAGATGACTCCGCTGTTGCTGAGATTTATGTGATGCCGCTTCCAGAGCTTACGAGCTGTGATCGCTGGAGCTTACCGGCAGAGATGCGATAGGTAATAGCTAGTCTATCTTGAGTTGTGAGACGAAGGTGATTCGTCTGATTGATGCGCCGACGTAGGCCCTGTTGAGTTGAAGATTGCTAGTGCGGAGAAGCTTACTCAGGTCTAGAGTAGACCGGTCTAGAGATGGCAGTTGATGTATCGTCTATCCTTGAGGATTGAGGCCGTTGTTTAGCATGCGGACAAAGGATGTTCACACGTCGTCTAGGCGGAGTTGAAAGGTTCGAACGAATGTCAGAAAACCCATTTTTCTAAGTTTAAAGTATTCGGAAGAACATGCAAGTGATTCTGTGGACCCTCTAGAAGAATGAAACCCTAACTCGACGTGATGACCATGAACACGCTTTTGAACCTTATGATTTGCGGCAGTTTAGCGTTGCCATCAGTGAGGCTTGGGTCTGCCCTTCTACGGTCGGTCCTGTAAGCCCGCGGGGGCGCCCCGGCCGTCGATCTGACGCCGGAAACGCGGAAACAAAAACTTTACAAAACTATTGAACCGGCACCACCGCGCACTTTTCACCCGGATCGGGCCATTAACCTAGCAACTAGCAAAGTAAAATACGGGTAGAGAAGTATACCAAGCGATCTGTGTCCTTCGGTCTTCGTCTCCACTCCGATCTCCCGCGGATACTTCGTCTGTCACTTCCTCGTCGGAAGGGCACCACGTAGCCGGAATCGTTTACGGGCTCCCACCTTTTGACCGAGGCAACTCGGGCGCGAAGTTGGCTAGCCGACGCATCCAAGGGATGCTGTAGAATAGTGTAGTAGCCATGTCTCTTTGGGGTTTAAGAGGTTGCCATTTATGGAGGAATTTGTGCACAAGAATTTTCCATGGATCAAAACTTGCTGGAAATGAAGTGGAGCATGCTCTTATTTCTTGCTGTGAAAATGAGTTTGGCCGAGAACAAAGATGTTCTCTGTAGAACCATGTGAGTTGTGAGTGTAAATTAAAAACATGCAAAAGGAAATTAACACCCACAAACAACAGCACACTCTCAAAGGGGGAGCCCACACAAATACATGAAGGGAACATTTTTCACAAAAAAATAAAACCTCTCCCTACTCACAGCAAGTGGCCGGCCTCAAAATTCCAAGTGGGGAAAAAAGATTTCTTTTTTCAAGCAAGAGGAGAAAAAGGAAATTAACAATATAGAAATGGTCACACCAAAATCTAATCCCATAAATGCAAGTGATTGTTTCAAATGGAATCTCATGATGATGAACTACATATATGCATGAAACCCCTCATCAAATAAGTTAATTGCAAACTTGCAATTAACCCCCTCCATCAAAAAGTCCGGCCGTGAAGGAATAAAAGAAAACCGGCCGGAACGGAATGCAAACTGGCAACTTCAGAAAACTGATCCCGTAATAAATTATAGGAAAACCCCGCTACTGCAAATACATGCCCGCATTTGTATTCCCACTGAACACAAATGCAAAGAGACAAAACTACACTATCTAATACTAGGATCCGGCTTAAGCCAAAGCCGGCTAGTAAAATCCGTCCGATCACGATCCGTGCAATACCGCACGTATCTGATCGAACCCTGCCATATCTCCATACGGCCTCTACAGCGTTTCGCCCGAAACCTGAGTAACTGAAAGTGTGGTGGACTCTAAAGACTCGTCAATACTGTGGCTGTGGATTTAACCACTAGCACGTCAGAGGTATTAGCCAATACGTGACGGGCCACCAGCTATTGACCAAAAGGGACGTCGATGAGCGAACTCATCCTGACACCCTACTGAGCCTGTCAGTGACAATATCCGTACAGTCCGGTCCGTTCGTCTATGAGCATCGCATGGCGGGCCTAGGGGGTTGGTAAAAGTCAGACCCCCAATAGCGGTACAAGTCGTGTCGGAGTGTATCCCAGAACACCCTGAGATACTACTGGAATACCTACCAGCAAATCTTCTGCCTTGGCCAAGGACTTTTCATGTTCTGGCTCTCCTAGACACAGCGCGACCTTACCCCCAATACCGGGAGAGACGAACCCCTGCAGATCCGCTCACTGCCTCCTTGTAGCTCGGGACTGTACCCAACTAAAACCTGTTTGCACGACTCCTTTGAGCCGTGGTAGGGTAGTAATCAAAGCACAGTGGGAACTCACACGTGACAAATGACGATCTCAGGTCGATGAACTAACCTGTATACATGTCACCAGGGAACTGCTATCTGACGTCAGGTATAATACCAACTAGCAGGTTCCCGGCGAGTCCTGTCTGGTGTACTCATAACCCAATGAGCACCTGTATACATCTTAGGTGAACCAACTGACACCAGTGGCTTGTGAGACCGGCCACCGCCCCTCGTCGGGGTCTCGACTGTATACACTAGTCTACTCTGGAGAATCAATGCCCTGTCTCGAAACTCCCACGACTAGGGACCATTTAAGGATGTGCTTATAGACTCCAGCTCTCACGTATATAATCGCCCTCATACTGCTGGTAGTCAAGCAAGAATCCTAGGGGCTCTATCAACGTGTAATAGCGACTCATAAGGTCACCTAAAGCAGTACACGATGATAAAGATAAACCAGATAGCATACTATCATCTTGAGTAAGACTGTCCTACTGGGACAGGTCATCCCCTCAATCATTGCAATCACGTGCCTGTGATCCAATAATTGACTCTGAGGACACTATCTCCAACAGGTCCATAGGTACTGTGGCATATACCGAATATTATTAAACCATGCTCAGGTGTTGAGTTCTCGGAAAATTTTGGAACTTTGATGACTCGAACGAAAAGTTTAATGCCATCCGGATATCCTGTGATAAGAGATCTGCAACAAGACCAGCTTCGGATAGAGGACCTCACCCAGGTGTGGGTGAGTTGATCGAGAGCGGACGAATATTGAGTATTCCTCCGATTTTTAGGACGGGTTCGGCTAGATATCTTCGATAGAGTGATGAAGATACCGTGTTCATATTTCGAGTCTGTATGAGAGACTCCGGATTGATTGTAGCCGAGAACATTTGCGGTACGCAGATAGCACGATGTGACATCAAGTGGACGATAATGAAGATGAGTGGAGCAAGAGGTTTGTGCGAGACGTTAACGAGCTGTTGTTACTCCCCGTTGAGATTAAAGATCGGATATATGTACAGAGGCTTTGTGATACGGCCAGTTTCTGAGGAAAAGTTGTGCTGAGGACGCAGATGTCCAGAGAACGAGAAAGATTTTGTAAGAGTACCAGCCGCCGTATAGTTCGGCGTAGGCGAGATTGGTAATCCACAGAGAAATGAGGACCCAGAGACAGAGGACGCCAGACCATGAGCAGGAGGCAAGCGGATGTTCTTGTTCTACCAGTTTGGGCGCACCGACTTTTCTTCGACGTTGTAGGAGGTGTACCTTAATGTCATTTGTTGCGATTTGCGTTGTGATCCGAGTATCATGCTTATATCGCTTGGATTTATGTTCATTATAATTTTGTGCACCATGGCTGCACCTACTGGGTATTTACATTTTGTGAATATTTATTTGCACTTGATATTGATTTTATGCCTTTGCTATACAAGTTTATGATTTCGTGGATTTCATACAGTTGGTTTGATTTGTTTGTGTGGTACGCACTCGATTTGATTTTAGCACTTGGTATAGCTCATATGTGCTTGCAGTGCATTGATACGTGTATTGTGCACGCAGCTGCACACTTTTATGATTTTTATACACATTGGTTGCATTCGATTTATGCCTTTGAGCATACATTTTACTGGATTTGTGTTTTTGTGTGCATGTGTACTTGAGGTTCGTTTTCGTGCGTGTGGGATGCATTTGATATCGATTTTGTTCGTGCATGACAGTTGCACTGGTTGAGATTTTCGTGCACTATAGATGCACTAGATGTTGTTGTCGTGCACACCTGTTGCACAGGACAGATGTTTTCGTGCACACTCGTTGCACATAGATTTGCTTTCGTGCAGAGTGGCACTAGTATATGGGTTAGTTTTCCGTGCGCACCAGACGTACGTGAGTGTTGGACATGCCTTATGAGGCTGATTTTGCTTTTGAGCATTTTGTTTTCATGATGAGGCCCTATACTTTGTAGTACCTTAACAGGACCGATCCGAGGACGGTACATGTGTACTTTTGCATGCATAAAAAGTTTACCAAGAGGTTTCAAAAAGGAGCTATAGTCTCGCTATTTCTTACGTGTCTGTGTGTGACACGAAAGTTTACAAATAAAGCCTTTTGGGATATTTCAAAAATGCGGGACGCGTATTTTGATAAACATATATGCTAGTATTTGATTGGTGCATATGGGATTTCGGTAGTGGATTTGAGATTTGAATCTCCTTTGTGACTCCGATGATATGAGTGCAAATCAGTTGATTTACGTGACGCTTGACGGAGATCGGTTTTGAGTTTAGTACTCATTTTTCCGGCGCGCAGGATATGCTGTGGTTTTCTGTTTCTTCCGTTATTTCGGATCCCTATTGATTTAGCTGTTATTGCAATGTTGTAGCATTTGGGGGTTAAATGTAAATTTAAATTCGGGGACCGAATTTCTTTAAGGGGGAAGATTGTAACCTTTCTGAAATCGTTATATGAATTTTTCTGTTTTATGGTAAAATAGTCGGTATTTTCCGTTTTAACCGATTTTGATCAAACGTCCGTATAAACTTGCCGGCACCTATTTTAGCTAAAATAAAGATAGTGCGCGAGTTTTTGGGGTATATGGGATATTTTGGTTCAAATAGGATTTTTTCCTAATAAAATATTATTTTTCGAATTTAATATTAAAATAATATTTTTCGCGAAAATTACCCGATTTGCGAAATTGGGATTTTCGTAAAGTGGTATAAGTGTAAACCAATATTTGGGAATGTATCGAAGAAGAAAGTGATTTTTTTTATTTAAATGTTATTTAACGGATTTTTAGTAAAATCCGTATTTTTGCTTTTTCGTGACTTGTGCACCGTGTCATGTGCATGTTAATTATTGAGTTTTGTGACAAATGAGAAAGGAAAAAGGGAACAAAGAAAAAGAAAAGAAAAGAAAGAGTTGTGTGTGAATGGAATAAAGATTTATGCCTTGGATATTTGTGAATGAAACAAAGGGGATATTTGTTTGTGAGGAAGGTGAGGTTAAGAGAGAGTGAGTGTAGGAGAGTGAGGCAGGCTGCCATTCTTTAATCTTCCCCATCATTTCTTCATGAATTTCTCTATCTCCTTCAACCCTCACTACCTCCATGCTACATCTCAAACCTTTCACCAAAACCTTATGCCTCCTTCTTTAAAAACATGCACAACCTCATCCTCAACACATTGAACCATCCAAGTTTGGATTTTGAAGACTTGGGCAACTCAAGAAAGTTCTAGGGTTGCATACAAGGTAATCCATACAATTTAGTTTAGTTTTGGTGTTAAAAATCATATTTTTAGTATAGAATTGGAGTATTGGGGATATGTGATTTTAGAAAATTATGAGTTACCGTCGAATGGTTAAATGAGGTGTAACGAGTGTTTACAAGACTTTATAGGGTGATTTAGAGGCCTGAAAGCGAGTTTAGAACTGGATACACGTGTTAGTTGTATGTATGCCCTAGAGGCCAGTATTGTACAGATTATGTATATTATATTGGATGCTTGGACATATATAGAGATGACTTTCTTGCTCGACATGATAGTATGCTATCTGGTTGCTATTTATCTTAACATGTACACTAGTCTCTTTATACTGTCTTATAGTTACATGTTGGTAAAGCCCTTAGGATTTGTACTTGACTACCTAGACTATGATGCAGATCATACTAGTGGGGACATGGTAGTCCATAAGTACATCCTTCAAGGTCCCTAGTCGTAGGTGTATCGAGACGGGGCATCGATATACCAGAGTAGACTAGCGTATACGCTTCTCGACCCATGTGATGGGCGATGGATGATCCCATATCCATTGGTGTTTGACATCAGAGATGGTGTACGGGTGCTCAGTGGAGACTGGGTATACTGGACGGACTCGCCGAGAACTCCCAGATGGTATTATACCTCACGTCAGATGGCAATTCTCAGGTGACACTTGTACAGATTAGTCTGTAGACCCGAGATCGTCATAGAGTCTTGTGTGATTCCCACTGTGCTTTGATCTCCACCTTACCACGTCCATGAGGGCGTGCAAAACGGTGGTCTTTGGGTACAGTCCCGAATCACATGGAGGCAATGAGCGATAGGAGGGGTTTCGTCTCTCCCGGTATTGGGAGTTGATGTTGCGCAGTGCTCGATTGGCCGTAACAGGGAAGTCCCTGGCCAGGGCTGATTAGAGATTTGCTGGTAAGTGTTACCAGTAGTTTCTCGACCCGTTATGAGCCTCACATCAGCACGACTTATCGGGTTATTGGGGTCTGATGTATACCACCCCTAGACTTGATATGCGACATATCAGACGAAGAGACCGGACTGTATGGTAAGTGTTACTGGTCGGATTCGCAGGAGTGTGAGCGGGCTAGCTCGTCGATCTTCTGATCGCTCAATACCCGGGTGGCCGTTACGTTTAGCAGACCGCTTGCGGCTTGTGGGTGCTTGATATGATCATCATCTGCTACCGGCGTATTGACGAGTCTTTAGAGTCCTACACAGAGGTTTCCTGGCTCAAGCGAAACGAAATAGGAGCGCATATGAGATATGTGCAGGACCGAGAATAATGCGTGTATGTGATACCGCATTTCATTCTCGCGATATATGTTTCGATTGGTTATATTCGATATGACCTAGTTATCGAATCATTGATTCGATAAATCGATACATTAGATTCTAGTCGGTTATGTGCGACATGACCGGATCATTGAATCAAATGTTGATTTAATGATTTAATGCATAATTATATATTTGATATATTGCATTGCATTAACTAGTATTGGTTCACTTTAAACGGATTTTTCTCACTTGATGCACATTGTATATGTGATATGCTTTAGTGCACTACTTTGTATCATGTTTGATGATACTTGATAATGTGATTAAGTGTAAAGGGTTAAACCATGGTTAAGTGATGATTAGGGTTTTGGTTTTTCATTTATTTATTTGTTTATTTATTTGAAAGGATTAAGTTAAGAATGGTGGCTTATTTTGGAGCTATGTTGAAGCTTCATGAAGCTTTGACAAAGTCCACCATCCTTATCTCATCCTTAACCCTAACCACACTTACTAACCTTGGTTTAATCTCTACACTTGACCATGGTCAAGATATGATAAATATTCATATTAGTTTTATTTTAAAATATGAAGACTTATCTTTCTTTCTTCATCTTCATCTTCTTCTTCTTCTTCAAGCTCAAGGTCCATCAATGGCAACTTGAGTTAAAGTGAGATAAATCCAATTCTAAAGTGAACCCACCTCCTATTTCTTCACCCTCTACCTCTTGCCAAGTTGTTTTGGGTGTTTACTTCACAAGTTTCACAAGTTTGTGAAGTCGGAGCTTGAGTTTGTGCAACCTCGACGTAGATCGTCTTTGACACGAAGCCGACGACCTATTCCGCACGTTTCTCCGATGAAGCCGTCACAAGAGTTCAAGCTTCAAGATGGACAGCGAGAGGACGCCCTTGCGGAGCCGTGGAGGTGGATATCCGGATCTACAAAGGTTGTAATTTCCGTATCCCAGTAGTTAACTGTTAACTAGTTTATAGTTTCGCCTAGACATCTAGCTACGATCCGTAGTCAAGGGTTTCTCGGCACCATAATTTTTAAATTTGGCATGTTCGATGCCTTGTGGGACCTCTATAGGGTGCCTAGGAACCCTACAGTGGTATCAGAGCCTAGCTAGAGCCTTAGGCGAAGTCCAGACGGAGTTTGAAGTCCGAACGAACCCGAAAACCCATTACAAACATGCTCTCTGTACTTTTTCCAAAAACGTGGATTTTTCCATATTAAAAATTGCCAAAAAATTCAGCAGGGAATATAGTGAGTTACTGTGAAACACGTGCTGATAACTCCCCAACACAAGCGCAGATCTGCGGCCTCCACTATACAAAACACGGCGCTTCCGCGGCCTGTGTATTAAATTACATCACGTGTCTTGCACAGTAATTCATGTTTTGTAGTGCTGAGTCTTCTGGAAATTTTTAATATTTTTTCCAGAGTTGATTTTTTCTGGGTTGTTTTGGGATTTCATGGACTCGATCGGATTATCAAATTTTGTCTATTTGGCTTTCCGGATAAATTTTAGAATATGTTAAAAAGTTCGACCGGATATAATTACCCAATTTTTCCCCTGTCGGGAAATTTCCAAGTGTTGGATTTTTCCGTAGTTTAACGACGTTCTAAGTAGTGCAAGTAACTCGATGGTCCCTCTAGAAGACAACAAACCTTAACTCGATTATGTGACCGTCTTGAACTGCCCTTTGAACCTTCGGGTTTGGGGCAGTACGGCGTGCCACATGTGAGGCGTTGTCTTGACCCTTCTACGGCTGGACCGTTGGTACTGAGGTACGAACTGAATGTTGTTAGACTTATTTCATGTGTTGATCTGTATTGGGAAAACTTGGGTGTTCGATTGTTCGATCGGAAAGTTTAACATTTTCTGTTTATCTGGAATGTGATACAATAATTGGAATTCACAAGTAGTTATGAGATAACTGAATGAATGTTATAAATCTAGCAATTTAGTCCCATATGATATTGAAAAGAGTTTTCGATAATGAGATTAAAATGCAGGATTTATATCTGTTAGGCATGCGATGTCTAAAGAAGTTGCGGATTCCAATTGTTGTAGTTTTACACTTTCTTTTCTGTGACCGTAAGTGTAGTATGTTCATATCGCCGGTTTCGTTGCTATACGTCAACGACAATTGGGGTATGCATACTTACTTACGTTGATGACATGTGATGTTATGTGTTGCTGGATATGTTATATTGGATCGTCGTGTTCGAATAGCCGGGGGTTTTTATGTGAGATGAGTGTTTTTCTTTTTCATTCATGTAAAAACTTGTATGTAATATTCTTTTATTTGGGGCGCTTCCAGGTAGCGGAAGTTGTCACCCTTTGTATATTATTTACTTTTCCGCATTAGGATAGACCCAAGGAGGGGAGCACAAGTAACCGGGTTCTGGGGTCCAGTGGGAGACCAACTCGAGGAGTCGAGCCCGGGTCTCCTAACCCTAGGATTGGCAGGGTTGCTTGCCGCTCTCGTAGGGGTCTAGGGGTGTGGGATTGGCTATTCATCACGACCGTGGAATCCGTGTTTTATACTGGCTCGTATTGAAAACACGGACGTCCTAGTATATCCAATATTTCATATGTTTATTCTGCTGCGATATCTGTGATGTGATTCTGTGATGGATATAGTATATAGTATATATGATATATTATATAGACGTTACTTATGTTTTACACCCGCGCTAGCCTTGCCCCGCTCTGTCGTTAGTTACCTAACCTAACGGTGCACGAGGGGACATCGAGGCGAATGCGGATGGCATAAGTGTACGTCATATCTATCTGTGATGTTTAGGTATTTAAATGATGGGACTTCATTAATGTGATTAATGAAAGAAAAGAAACCTAAGATGTTGTAGAATCGAATTTTAAAATAAAACAGGTAGCTACAGTTCATGCTTTGCACAGCGGTATATATGATATACCCCGCACCTTATTCGATGAGGAAAGGACCGAGATCCCTTCACCGGGAGTGACTCCTTTAGCAATAACTGGCAGATGCTACACACTCGGTTTGGTTTTGATTGCTTTTAAGAGTTTTTGCTTTGCACAGTGATATATATGATATATCCCGCACCTCATTCGACGAGGAAAGGACCGAGATCCCTTCACCGGGAGTGACTCCTTTAGCAAAACCAGAAAAGCCTCAAAATCACTCCATTTCAAAACTTTATTTGATTCTACAACGATATCGAGTTCATTACGCAATAGGTTTTCAGAAAAACCTGACGTAGCCCTCCGTCATTTCAGATAAAGACTAATTAGTATTCGTGCTGCGTTTGTTGACCTCTGTCAAGGCGTAGTGTGCGGTAGCTAACTAGTAATTATCTGCAAAGCATGTGATGTGATTGGATTAGGGTAGTCGTGCGACCTTGTTGACCTCTGTCAAGGGTCGTGCGGGTGGGTTTGATTCAATCAAGAAATGACGGGTTGAACTTGACTAGTGCACTATGATTTGTTGACCTCTGTCAAGGTCATGGTACACTAGGGGCAAAAGATTATCGGGAATTTCAAGTGTTGAAATTTGCAATGAGATTGCATACCTTCTATGTGATAGTTGGATCCCGATACCCACTGCGAGTAAGAGTTACTCCTGGGAGAGTTTTACACATTGCAATTAGCCGATCAAGTAGGTGTCTAGAAAGGTGTTAACGAGGTTACGCCTCTGGGAAAACGAGGTTTACAGTAATTAGGTTCGTGCGAAAGCACGGGGGACCTCCCTCAAAGTACCGACACTGGCCTGGCTGAAAGATTGGCGAACTTGTAGTGTGTAATTAATCCCGGCTAGTCTTTCCTTTTAGGGTTTGGAGGAAGATTTGATAAAAAGCAGTGGGAGCCATCCTGATTAGATAAGATAATAACCAATCTGATCTTGCACGAGCATACGCTAAAGTGTTTTCTTCTCTCTCTCTCCAGGTAGCGACCATTTCATGCCTTAATAAAGATAATAATATGGATGTATTGACTGAACCCGCATGTTATACTGTGCTGGGGAACGTTGGTTCAGTTCATTCTTATAAGAGTTATAGAAATGAACAGGAAATAGGGGAATACCAGGATTCCCATGCCACCCGAATGAAGAAAGTACATGTTGATGCATTTTCTTCGGGTGTGTTCGTTACTGAGAACTGTTTCTCTGTTTGCTCTACGTCCTGGGTATTAGATACCGGGTCAGGATCCCATATATGTAATCAGTTACATGGGCTTAGGAAAGGTAGAGAACTTGGAGAAGGTGATAAAGACATTAGAGTCGGAAATGGTGCAATTGTTGCAGCTAAGACTGTCGGGGAATATCACCTTGTATTACCAACTGGTAATACATTGGTTCTGAACGAATGCTATTACATGCCGAACCTGATATGCAACATTATATCGGTTTCTTTATTAAGTAAAGAGGGATTTAATTTTGTATTACAGGACAATGTTATGAACATTTTCCATAACCAAAAGTTGGTTGGATCAGGCACGTTGTGCAATGGCATTTATGTTCTAAACCAATCAACAGTTCTGAGCATAACAAACACACACAAGAGGAAGAGTTCTGAACTCAACGAATCCTTCTTGTGGCATTGTAGACTGGGTCACATCAATGTGACACGACTGGCTAAGTTGCATAAAGATGGATATTTGAAACATTTCGAATTTTCATCTTATGACACTTGCCAGTCATGTCTCAAAGGCAAGATGACCAAGACTCCGTTTACGGGACACGGAGAAAGAGCTACCGAACTCTTGGGACTAATACATAGTGATGTATGCGGTCCCATGTCTACACATGCCAGGGATGGTTCTTCGTACTTCATTACATTCACTGACGATCTCTCAAGATACGGACATGTGTACTTGATAAGACACAAGTCTGAAGCTTTTGAGAAATTCAGAGAATATAAACAAGAAGTCGAGAAACAAACCGGAAAAAGTATTAAAATCCTTCGATCTGATCGAGGAGGTGAATACTTGAGCAATGAATTCCTGGACTTCCTAAAAGAGAATGGGATTCTCTCTCAGCTTACTCCTCCTTATACACCACAGCACAACGGTGTATCGGAGCGGAGGAATCGCACCCTATTAGATATGGTGCGCTCTATGATGAGTACAGCTGAGTTACCTATTTCCTTCTGGGGGTATGCGCTTGAGTCAGCGGCATACCTATTGAATCAAGTTCCAACTAAATCTGTACCTACCACACCATATGAGATATGGAGTGGGAAGAGACCATGTCTTAAACGAGTTAAGATATGGGGTTGTCTGGCCTATGTCAAAAGGCAAAATCCAGATAAACTCGAGGCACGGTCAGTTCTATGTAAGTTTGTGGGATATCCTAAACATTCAAATGGATATCTCTTCTACCACAGTGAACAACAAAAAGTGTTTATTGCTCAACATGCCACCTTTTTAAAAAAGGAATTTCTTGCAAAAGAGATTAGTGGCTCTGAGGTAGAACTGGAAGAAGTTCCAGAAACACAAACTATAACTGAAGATTTAGTGGAACCAGAAGATTCGGTAGTACCCGACGAACCTCAGCCTCTCCGCCAATCTGGTAGGGTTTCTCGTCCACCTGAGAGATACTACGGTTTTCTCATTGATGGTGGAAGCGAGGATTGCATCATGGAGGATGATGACCCAACTAGCTTCGAGCAGTCCATCACGAGTGGGGACTCAGTGAAATGGCTGGATGCTATGCGGTCCGAGATGGATTCCATGTACACCAACAAAGTATGGACTTTGGAAGTTGCTCCTGAAGGGGTAAAACCCATTGGGAGCAAGTGGATCTTCAAGAAGAAACTTGGTGTAGATGGGAAAGTGGAGACTTTCAAAGCTAGACTTCTAGCAAAGGGTTTTCGTCAAAGACCAGGTGTGGACTATGACGAGACCTTTTCTCCAGTGGCTATGCTTAAATCCATCCGAATCATGCTTGCCATTGCTGCCTTTCATGACTACGAAATCTGGCAAATGGATGTTAAGACCGCCTTTCTAAATGGTGATTTAGAAGAGTGCGTGTACATGACTCAGCCAGAGGGCTTCGTAGACAGTGGGAGCGTTGGGAAGGTGTGCAAGTTGCTTAAATCCATTTATGGATTAAAGCAAGCATCGCGGAGTTGGAACATCTGCTTTGACGTCGTTATCAAAGAGTTTGATTTCGTCAAAAATCCAGATGAACCTTGTATCTACAAGAAGGTGGCAGAGAGTAAGGTTGTCTTCCTCGTATTGTACGTGGACGACATACTCTTGATAGGAAATGATATTCCTATGCTGCAATCGGTCAAGCTCTTCTTATCACAAAGATTCTCAATGAAAGATCTTGGTGATGCCTCCTGCATATTGGGAATCAGGATCTATAGAGATAGATCCAAACGGATTTTGGGATTGTCCCAATCCAGGTACATTGACACCATACTAAAGAGGTTTAGTATGGAAGAGTCCAAGCGTGGGAACTTGCCCACGATCTCTGGAGTCACTCACTCCAAAGAGATGTCTCCTAAGACTGATTTGGAGAGAGCTCGCATGCAAGGGATACCCTATGCTTCGGCAGTAGGCTCTATCATGTATGCGATGCTATGTACCAGACCCGATGTAGCATACTCACTAAGTGTAGTGAGCAGGTATCAAGCTGATCCTGGAGAGAGTCACTGGACAGCTGTGAAGAGCATTCTCAAGTACTTGCGAAGGACTAGAGATATGTTCTTGGTGTATGGTAACGGAGAACTCCAAGTGGAGTCCTTTACCGATTCGAGCTTCCAGAGTGATAAGGACGACTCTAAGTCGCAGTCGGGCTTTGTCTTTACCCTTTACGGAGGGGCGGTTAGCTGGAAGAGTTCCAAGCAGGAAACCGTGGCAGACTCGACGATGGAGGCTGAATACATCGCTGCCAACGATGCTGCTAAAGAAGCTGTCTGGGTCAAGAAGTTCATTACTGAACTTGGAGTGGTTCCATCCATTGAGCATCCAATACCTTTGTATTGCGATAACAATGGAGCGGTGGCTTTGGCCAAGGAACCCAGGTCCCATCAGCGATCCAGGCATATTCTGAGGCGGTATCACCTGATCCGGGAGATAGTTGATCGCCGGGAGATCGAGGTCAGGAGGGTTGACACGAAGAACAACACGGCGGATCCACTCACGAAGGCCATTCCCCAGATACAGTTTGAGAGACTCTTCGAGATGCTCGGTATGAGATACTACAGCAGCTGGCCCTAGTGCAAGGGGGAGATTGTTAGTTGTATGTATGCCGTAGAGGCCAGTATTGTACAGATTATGTATATTATATTGGATGCTTGGACATATATAGAGATGACTTTCTTGCTCGACATGATAGTATGCTATCTGGTTGCTATTTATCTTAACATGTACACTAGTCTCTTTATACTGTCTTATAGTTACATGTTGGTAAAGCCCTTAGGATTTGTACTTGACTACCTAGACTATGATGCAGATCATACTAGTGGGGACATGGTAGTCCATAAGTACATCCTTCAAGGTCCCTAGTCGTAGGTGTATCGAGACGGGGCATCGATATACCAGAGTAGACTAGCGTATATGCTTCTCGACCCATGTGATGGGCGATGGATGATCCCATATCCATTGGTGTTTGACATCAGAGATGGTGTACGGGTGCTCAGTGGAGACTGGGTACACTGGACGGACTCGCCGAGAACTCCCAGATTGTATTATACCTCACGTCAGATGGCAGTTCTCAGGTGACACTTGTACAGATTAGTCTGTAGACCCGAGATCGTCATAGAGTCATGTGTGATTCCCACTGTGCTTTGATCTCCACCTTACCACGTCCATGAGGGCGTGCAAAACGGTGGTCTTTGGGTACAGTCCCAAATCACATGGAGGCAATGAGCGATAGGAGGGGTTTCGTCTCTCCCGGTATTGGGAGTTGATGTTGCGCAGTGCTCGATTGGCCGTAACAGGGAAGTCCCTGGCCAGGGCTGATTAGAGATTTGCTGGTAAGTGTTACCAGTAGTTTCTCGACCCGTTATGAGCCTCACATCAGCACGACTTATCGGGTTATTGGGGTCTGACGTATACCACCCCTAGACTTGATATGCGACATATCAGACGAAGAGACCGGACTGTATGGTAAGTGTTACTGGTCGGATTCGCAGGAGTGTGAGCGGGCTAGCTCGTCGATCTTCTGATCGCTCAATACCCGGGTGGCCGTTATGTTTAGCAGACCGCTTGCGGCTTGTGGGTGCTTGATATGATCATCATCTGCTACCGGCGTATTGACGAGTCTTTAGAGTCCTACACAGAGGTTTCCTGGCTCAAGCGAAACGAAATAGGAGCGCATATGAGATATGTGCAGGACCGAGAATAATGCGTGTATGTGATACCGCATTTCATTCTCGCGATATATGTTTCGATTGGTTATATTCGATATGACCTAGTTATCGAATCATTGATTCGATAAATCGATACATTAGATTCTAGTCGGTTATGTGCGACATGACCGGATCATTGAATCAAATGTTGATTTAATGATTTAATGCATAATTATATATTTGATATATTGCATTGCATTAACTAGTATTGGTTCACTTTAAACGGATTTTTCTCACTTGATGCACATTGTATATGTGATATGCTTTAGTGCACTACTTTGTATCATGTTTGATGATACTTGATAATGTGATTAAGTGTAAAGGGTTAAACCATGGTTATGTGATGATTAGGGTTTTGGTTTTTCATTTATTTATTTGTTTATTTATTTGAAAGGATTAAGTTAAGAATGGTGGCTTATTTTGGAGCTATGTTGAAGCTTCATGAAGCTTTGACAAAGTCCACCATCCTTATCTCATCCTTAACCCTAACCACACTTACTAACCTTGGTTTAATCTCTACACTTGACCATGGTCAAGATATGATAAGTATTAATATTAGTTTTATTTTAAAATATGAAGACTTATCTTTCTTTCTTCATCTTCATCTTCTTCTTCTTCTTCAAGCTCAAGGTCCATCAATGGCAACTTGAGTTAAAGTGAGATAAATCCAATTCTAAAGTGAACCCACCTCCTATTTCTTCACCCTCTACCTCTTGCCAAGTTGTTTTGGGTGTTTACTTCACAAGTTTCACAAGTTTGTGAAGTCGGAGCTTGAGTTTGTGCAACCTCGACGTAGATCGTCTTTGACACGAAGCCGACGACCTATTCCGCACGTTTCTCCGATGAAGCCGTCACAAGAGTTCAAGCTTCAAGATGGACAGCGAGAGGACGCCCTTGCGGAGCCGTGGAGGTGGATATCCGGATCTACAAAGGTTGTAATTTCCGTATCCCAGTAGTTAACTGTTAACTAGTTTATAGTTTCGCCTAGACATCTAGCGACGATCCGTAGTCAAGGGTTTCTCGGCACCATAATTTTTAAATTTGGCATGTTCGATGCCTTGTGAGACCTCTATAGGGTGCCTAGGAACCCTACAACACGAAGTTAGAAATTTTTCCGTATCGGTTTTGTGAAACCTTAAGGCCTACAGGGAATCTGGAGTAACCCGGGAAGTTTCTGAGAAAAATAAATAACTCTAGAGACCTAGTTAGACAAATAGGAGACCACCCTGAGAAGACGAACCAGAACGGGGCATTTTGGGCCGAGCTCGCCGGTTTTTGGGGTTTGGTCACCGGGTCTTTTGTGGCCATTTGTGTTGGAATTGGTCCAGTAGCTCACTTACTTCATATTCAACATCCTATAGTTGTTTGTTTTGTTCCTATTTACCTGAACCAAGATCTGGGAGCTATTGTGAGTGGTTTTGGTTAAGGTTCTCCATATTTTAGAATTCTTGGTTTTTGTAATTGGTATTGTACTTGGTTGTTGTGCGTTTGTACGTCAACAAAAAGGGTTGTTTTGTGGTTTTTGCATGCGTAGGCTATAGGTTCTAACCTGTGAGCGCGCCGCGTGCCGTTTTGGATTTTGGAACTCATTGTTAATGATATTCCGATACGTTTGGATATTGTAGGTACCTTCGCGTGGATTCTGAGATGAAGAAGCGCATCGATTGCGGCTAAGCAAGGAGTTTAGCAGGTGAGTAGATTTATATCTACGGGGGAAGTCGGGTGGATGACGTATAGCACCCCCGCAACCATTTAATATGGAATATCGTTTGTTTTTGTTATCCTGATAAATGATATGCTACGGACATGATTGTAGGATTTACAAACGATAATATGATTGAAGTTGATGATAATAAACAATTGATTTAGGAGAAAACGATATGATAAGTAAATCATGATAAGTACTATTTAAAAGATAACTAATGTGACGTTTATTAATTTGATGCGAGATATTAATGAGATGAACGAGTATATGATGTGATATTAGGACTTAGTGTGATATGTTACTTTTATGGATTCGAGTCGATATGAGATTTTTGATACCTTACTAGGTCCCCTGATACGAGTTTGACATGGATGTGACCTGAGAGATTGGTATATATATTTATATGGATAATGATTGCATAATAAGTGATATGTCGTACGAGACTTAGATACGTACCCCGATATTGTATAGGTTGATAGAATCCCTATTTGTTAATGCCTCTGTATGTTAGATTACCGTACGCGATGAATTTTACTTGTTGATTTATCCATACCCCTGATTAGTGGATGCCGTACGTTGGATTGTACAGTACATGTTATTGCGAGGCTGGATGCTGATTGATAGACTCACCAACTCGGTCTTGTTGACATGTAAACCTTATAGCATTTGATTCACTATATGTATTATGCTGCATTCATGCTGTTCTCATTGCATTTCTTATACCTGTGCTAGTGCACCTACACCATTATCGATGATGCGTATGTTACACATATAAAGACTTGCCAGCTCACACACTTCTTCATCGATAATTGCCATGTCACTTACACTGGAAAATTACTAAATCATGCTATAATATATTACCATGTTCATATCACTATGCTAGGTTGCATGAGATATTGACGTGTGTTAGTTATATGTATGCCCTAGAGGCCATTACTGTACATACGATGTATATTGTAGTGGATGCTAGTGTTGCGCCACGGCAGCGCCCCGGCCGCGTACTCGAGGCCAAATTGCGGAATCAAAATTTTTTCCTTACTCGGAAACCGGCGCTACCGCGGACAAAGAAAACCCGGATCGTAACCATTAACCTAATGCTAGCAATCAAGAGATAGGGTGAGAAGTATACCGAGTGATCCGAGTCCTCCGGTCTTCTCGTCATCGTCCCGATCTCCCGCGGAAAGTGTAGTCTCCATATCGTCGCCTCCTCGCCGGAAAGGGCACCACATCGCCTGCGTCTTTTACGGGCTCCCGCCTCAATACCGAGGCAACTCGGGCATGAAGCCGGCAACTCGACATGCTCAAGATATGCTGTAGAATGTGTAGTGTAGTGTCTCACTTGGGTTTTGGTTGCCTTGATGGAGGAAATGAGATAAGAAAAATGGTGCTTGCATTTTTCTAACATGAATGAGGTCAAGAAGATGAAACTCTCAAGAATGAAGAACTCTCTCCTTCTTCTTCTTCTCTCTTTTCTTTTTCTTCTTCTTTCTTTTCTAATGAAAAAACTTATTATCCAAATGAGAATGGTGGAGGAGGTAATATGAAGCATGAAGGGAGGTGAGTGTAGGAGAAAGCAAGTGGTAACCATATCAAAAGCCATCATAACAAACTCACATCAACTCTAATCAAAGATCAAATCCTTTCTCATCACTTCTAATCTTCATAAAGCATGAAAAGAAGAATGAAAGGAATGGAATCTAAAAAGGTTATCATAATAAAAAATCTTACAAATAAAACCTCCACCAAAAAGTAATTTGCAAAACTGCAAATTACCCCCTCCATCAGAAAAGTCCGGCCGGGAAAGAACAAAGGAAAACCGGCCGGAACGGAATACAAACTGGCAACTCCAGAAAACTGGTCCCGTAATAAATTACAGGAAAACCCCGATACTGTGCATACACACCCGCATCTGTATTCCGACCGGATACAGATGCAATGAGACAAAATCTACACTGTACTAAACTAGGACCGGCTTAAGCCAAAGCCGGCTAGTAAAATCCGTTCGATCCTGATCCGTGCAATACCGCACGTATCTGATCGAACCCTGCCATATAACTATACGGCCACTAGTACAAAACTGTCCGATCCTGATCCGTGCAATACCGCACGTATCTGATCGGACCCTGCCATATCTCCATACGGCCTCTACAGCGTTTCGCCCGAAAGCTTGAGTAACTGTAAGTGTGGTGGACTCTAAAGACTCGTCAATACTATGGCTGTGGATTTAACCACTAGCACGTCAGAGGTATAAGCCAATACGTGACTGGCCACCAGCTATTGACCAAAAGGGACGTCGATGAGGAAGCTCACCCCGACACCCAACTGAGCCTGTCAGTGACAATATCCGTACAGTCCGGTCCGTTCGTCTATGAGGATCGCATGTCGGGCCTAGGGGGTTGGTAAAAGTCAGACCCCCAAAAGCGGTACAAGTCGTGTCGGAGTGTAGCCCAGAACGCCCTGAGATACTACTGGAATACCTACCAGTAAATCTCCTGCCTCGGCCGAGGGCTTTGCGTAATGGCTCTCCTAGACACAGCGCGACCTCACCCCCAATACCGGGAGAGACGAACCCCTGAAGATCCGCTCACTGCCTCCATGTGGCTCGGGACTGTACCCAACTAAAACCTGTTTGCACGACTCCTTTGAGCCGTGGTAGGGTAGTAATCAAAGCACAGTGGGAACTCACACGAGACAAATGACGATCCTCAGGTCGATGAACTAACCTGTACACATGTCACCAGGGAACTGCTATCTGACGTCAGGTATAAGCCCAACTAGCAGGTTCCCGGCGAGTCCTGTCCGGTGTACTCATAACCCAATGAGCACCTGTATACATCTTAGGTGAACCAACTGACACCAGTGGCTTGTGAGACCGGCCACCGCCCCTCGTCGGGGTCTCGACTGTATACACTAGTCTACTTATGGAGTATCGATGCCCTGTCTCGAAACTCCTACGACTAGGGACCTTTTAAGGATGTGCTTATAGACTACCAGCTCCCACGTATATGATCGCCATCATACTGCCGGCAGTCAAGCAAGAATCCTAGAGGCTCTATCAACGTGTAATAGCGACATGTCAGGTCACCAAAAGCAGTACACGATGATAAAGGTAAACCAGATAGCATACTATCATCTCGAGTAAGACTGTCCTACCGGGATAGGTCCTCCCTCAATCATTGCAATCACGTGCCTGTGATCCAATAATTGACTCTGAGGGCACTATCTCCAACAATCTCCCACTTGCACTCGAGGTTAATTATTGCGATGCCGCATACTCACAGCCCGTGTGATACCGAACACCCAACTCCTCTACTAGTCAGTCTCACAAAGCTCGTTTGCGAAACTATTGCGTTCGAGGAATAGCCTCAGTGAGTGGATCCGCTGTGATGTTTCTTTCTATGTCTCTCTATATCTCAAGTTCGCGGAGAAAGCCATCTCCCGAAATGAGCAATACCTGTCTTAGAATGTCTGGATGTCTGATGGGACCTAGCTCATAAATGAACTCCAAATCCAAACTTCTTAGACTGTATCGTCAACTGAACTTAATCAGTATCCTGCGCCATGCCACCCTCAGTATTGCCTTGGACCACCTGTCCAAAATACCGCCCCTCGTCAGAAGGAAAACTATAACTCTGACAACCTCCTTGTCGTCCATGTCACCTTGGAAGCCTGGAATGATAACTGTCTCCCAAATGAGGCTGTCGTTATCATATCCTTAGAACATCCACTTATGTTCTAAGACTGCTTCCGACTGTTTCTCCAGGATTGGATCAATATCATCTTGTTGCATCTAGTGCAAGAACAACATCTGGTGTGGTACTTGACATCTCATGATTGACTCAATTGCCTAAGCAAGTGATCTGCCAATCTTGAGTATCCCTCTCCCCTTTAGTCTATAAGACACCTTTAGAGAGAGTGACTCCATCAACTGCAGGTATACTACCGTGCCTGGAGTCGTCCATTCTAAATACTCATAGAATGCTGTCAAGGTACCCAGATTGGGAAACTACCCAAATCTAGATCCATAACCATAGATCTAGTAACCAGTATGTCTGATATAATGTCCAAGTCCTTTGTGGAGAAACCACTGTGTGACGACCAAAGTATAACCGATCGTAGTATAGGAATATCACTTCCTACTACCTGCTCAACAGATCCATCCCTTATTCTGATGACGTCAAACCTATGACTGTCACATCAGAAATAGATGATCTATCTCCGCTACTGCTGCTTTAGTCTATAAATAGACATAAGCCACCTGCCCACCAATGCTTTCGCTGCTCCCACTGACTACGACAACCCTCTGGCAGAGTCATATAGATGTACACTTCTTAAGCTAGTTTAGAACGACGCTATACTCATCCTCCTGCCGGGTCTCGCAGCCTGGAACAACAGCAATGGTAAGTCTGGGTAAACAAGAACCTCCCTGCCACCGTCCTTGAGCATACCGAAGTACCTCTCGAGTGCCTGAGGTTACCCACCATATCTGCGGAGTGGCTAATGGAATGTCAAATCAGATTGAATCTTTAGGTTCCTTATCAAATCTTCAGTAATCGTTTGCGGTTCTGGAATCGCTTCCAGTTCTACCATACTCCCACTACTGTTTTTCTGAAAAATAACCATTTCCTTTTAAAATGTGGCGAGTTAAGAACAATATCTCTATTGATCTTCCAGATGGTAGAAAATCAACCCTCGTCATAGCCTGGGTCAACCCACAAACTGCCATTACAGAAACGTGCCTTGAGTTGTCCAGTGTCTGGTTTTAAGCATAAGCTGGACAACTCCCCGCATCTTAACATCGTTAAGATATGAACTGTTCTATATCCAATATAGAACCAGAGGCACTGATTCAATTGAACCAGATTCAAATCATGCAGCTTTCTCCAGTGCATGTAAACTAAATGGAAAGAGGCCGATCAGCGTTACTCAACTTAGGAATGCTTCCAATTATGAGTAACCTGAAAGAGAAGCCAGTTCTCTTAATCATTACTATCTACTGAACACCATACACAAGTATCTACATCTTCGATCACTTTGAAGAATCCCGATACTTGCTATACCTGGTTCTCTACTCTATTCAAATACCTATAACTCCTCAAAACTTAGACCCTGTGTTTCCACGAAACATATGTCTAAGAACTAGAGAAGTTAAAAGTAAACAGAATATAGTATGAGGACCAACCCCTCTGTCCTAATGGACACTGGACAACATACAATACTCTGTATAAGTCCGCTGAGTCTTACAACTCTTTCACTGTGCGTCGTAGGTTGAAAACTGTACTTATGGTTAAGAAGAATTACACCGCTGTTTGATGCTCCTTACCTAACCATCCACTGATATAGGTAAATGTCATCGACATAATATTAAAAAGTATATCTCACTCTATGAAAATAGACGTACAGATATATCAATTTGAAATTGGTGCACAACAGCGGATATTCAAAACCAAATATTTGCCGACCGGCAAACAGCCCAGATGATCTCCTCAAATATCACCGATTACAACGAATCCCGATATAATGAGGATGATCACCCTATTCCCAATAACTTACTCCCACTCATCATCTGTAAAACCATACAGATGTGAGAATCATACCTGGTAAATACATACCCTGGAGTGAGTGTCTAACTGGGAAATCAGTTTTCTTTTAACTGTACACAGTTGAAACTGAAACATTAAAAAATGTTTCGTCGGGGTATCCTGGTATTCCTAGTAATGCCTCTTCCATTATCCAGATTCACAACTGTAACCTTGTAATTCTTTGCCATCTTTCTAAATCCCTTTCTGTGTCTTTAGTCATTACCTTCTGTACACCCCCTTAGGCCAAATGGTTTTCTTCCTTCCCTACCGTTCGGCACCAGCCTATGGTTTGGAAGAAGACTATCCAAAAGGCATAAAGGGTGTACTGTCCCAATCCTAGGAACACTCGCAATGCGAGAGAAGGTGAAGATGAAAGACACCTGAATGTACTTAATTCCTATTTCTCCTGAACCTGAATCCATCCCCGAACTGGAACAAGTTCCTTTCGAGTTCGTATATAACCATACGATGGATTATCCAATAAAATGGGATATTCGTAGTGATACGGAGTGTCCTGGAGAAATACAAAGGTGATTTAGGATTGGCGAAGAAATACTTGGTTTGGTCGTGAATAGCAGTCGCAACTTACTTTGCCCTCTTACTAATCCCTTGCTTTGTCTTAACTTAATACCTTCTGTACACCGTTTTAGACTAACTGGTTTTCTTCATTCCCTACCGGTCGGCACCAGCCTATGGTTTGGAAGAAGACTATCCAATTTGCGTAATAGGTGTACTGCTCCTAAACCAAGGAGTACTCGCAACCTGAGAGAAGGTGAAAAGAAAAAACAACTGAATAATCCTATCCGTTTTCTCCAGAACCAGAAACCATCCTCGAAGTCCTTCGAGTTCGTATCTAACCATACGATGGTTTTGTCCAATGGAAGTGGACGTTCGTAGCAATACGGGGTGTCCTGGAGAAAAGGGTAAAAGTAGGAGTGGCAATGAGGTTTGCAACTTTGACAATCCAAAAGCCAGTGTTAAGAAGGTTCGGTCAACTTGGTCACTGAGTCATAGTCCAGGGTCGGGTCAATGGTCGCTGCCAAAGAGAGAGAGAAAAGAAACACTCAGCGTGCACTCTAACCTAGATCAGAATGGTTATCACTTTATCTAATCTGGAAACCTCCCACTGTACCTCAAATTCTCCTCCAAACCTGAAAGAAGAATTAGTCGGGATCACCCGAGGAGTAAACTAACTCATCAGTGGGAATCGGGATCCAACTATCATCGCATGATAACGTGACGGAATCCACTCACGTCACCACACTCCAGAAGGTATGCGCATGCCTGGCAAGTTTCAGTTCTTTTGAAACTCCCGATGTGATGTTTTTACCCCTAGGACCCAAGTGACCTTGACAATGCCAACAAATCAAAGAGTCCTAGTCAAGTTCTACCCGTCATTATCTTGATTGCGTTAAACCCACCCGTACGAGTCCTTGACAATGCCAACAAGACTGTATGACTGTCCTAACCAATCCACTTATCCATGTGACAGAAAAGCATTACATAGCTACCGAACACTACGCCACGGCAATGCACGACAAACGCAGCACGAATACTAAGTAATACTAATCTGAAATGACGGAGGGCTACGACTGGTTTTTGGCGAAAAACCTTTAACGTAATGAACTTGATATCGTTGAAGGAACTGGATAACCTTTTAGAAAATATAGTGACGAAAACCTTTACTAAAGAGGTCACTCCCGGTGAAGGGATCTCGGCTCTTTCCCCGTAGAATGAGGTGCAGGATATTACAAATGAATACCACGATGCAAAGCAAAAGTAATCGGCTATAGTGAAGTTAATGCCCTGACGCAAACTTCTGTCCAAGGGGTCACTCCCGGTGAAGGGATCTCGGCCCTTGCCTCGTCGACTGAGGAGCAGGATATTCCAAATGAATACCACGATGCAAAACAAAAGCGAACGTCCTTGCAATAACAGCTTTTTGAAAAATGTTCCAACAACATCAGATTATGTTTGTTTATCTTGCATTGATCCGAATCAACGCAGTCCCATCAATTGATCACACCACAAAGAACGAAAATATACTGATGTACGTATATGCCATCCGCATTCGCCACTGGGTCCCGTCATCACCCGTTAGGTTACTTAACTAACGACAGAGCGGGGACTGGACTAGCGCGGATGCAAAACATATACAACATCTACTAATATATATACCAATATATAGTATTTCGCTCAAGGCGTGAATAAAATGCAACATCACAGAAATGTACAGCATCACAAAACAATACAGATATCTGGAAGCCCCGGGTTTCACAGAGCCGCTGCTGAAACCCGACGTTCCCCTGGTCGTGTGGATAGCCTGTGCAATGAAAACCTAGACCCCTACGGGCGCGGCAAGTCACCCGCCAAAACCTGAAGCGAGGCAGCCCCCTTCAGCACCGTGAATGGACCACCCAGCACTTCACGGAATCCGGTAACTTGGGCACCCCTCCTGGGTCAACCTGTACCCCCTACGAGTGTGGCGAATAGCCCGCCAATTCCAGACTGAAGCCCCCTCCGTCCCAAAGCCATGAGATGCGGGCTTGTTGCCCTCCAGAACCCGGCTATCCGTGCACCCCTCCGCGGGGTAACCCTAGTACAGAAAGTAAAATATACATACACCGGGTACATCGACCGCAACCAGGTCGTGCCCCAAAAGAATAATACAAACAGGCAGTGACGGCAGTCCACATGTCGGACGCTCGCCCCGCAATATCAAATGTACATAATACAACAAAACTGTACTAGCATTGCATCCAGGCTATCCCCCACGACCGATCCGCAACAACACAGCATAAACATAGAACATCAACGTGAAAGTCACGTTCGCAAATCCGTCTAACCGGGCTATAGCAGTTAGACCGGATTTACCGATCGAGTGACATTCACGGTCGCAGATATAATGTAAATACTGTGAAAAATGTGTTTAAAATTTTCCGATTGACCAAAAAATTAACAAGTGGGCCCCAAATCAAAACTGTAGCACTCACAGAAAACCTGGGCCCAATTTTAATATTCCAAAACCCCTAATTTTAGCCCATAAGCCCACTGCAAAAAAAATAATCACACGAACCCACATTCCTGCGGCGGAAGCGCGGCCAAAAGGGGGTTATGGCCGCCCTTCCGCGGTCGTACGGAGGGGTCGTGTCACCAAATTTTTGCAGTGTTCTTAGAACTCCCTGCACATCATTCTGAGACAACCTGAAAAATTTTTGGACTTCAAAAAATTTCGACAGAAACTGATGTGCTAGAAAAATACGGTTTTTGGAAATTTCGGTCGATCGGAAACGCAAACACATTAGAACAAGCTAGGTAAGGTTAATGGCGTGGCTCTGATACCATGTTGCGCCACGGCAGCGCCCCGGCCGCGTACTCGAGGCCAAATTGCGGAATCAAAATTTTTTCCTTACTCGGAAACCGGCGCTACCGCGGACAAAGAAAACCCGGATCGTAACCATTAACCTAATGCTAGCAATCAAGAGATAGGGTGAGAAGTATACCGAGTGATCCGAGTCCTCCGGTCTTCTCGTCATCGTCCCGATCTCCCGCGGAAAGTGTAGTCTCCATATCGTCGCCTCCTCGCCGGAAAGGGCACCACATCGCCTGCGTCTTTTACGGGCTCCCGCCTCAATACCGAGGCAACTCGGGCATGAAGCCGGCAACTCGACATGCTCAAGATATGCTGTAGAATGTGTAGTGTAGTGTCTCACTTGGGTTTTGGTTGCCTTGATGGAGGAAATAAGATAAGAAAAATGGTGCTTGCATTTTTCTAACATGAATGAGATCAAGAAGCTGAAACTCTCAAGAATGAAGAACTCTCTCCTTCTTCTTCTTCTCTCTTTTCTTTTTCTTCTTCTCTCTTTTCTAATGAAAAAACTTATTATCCAAATGAGAATGGTGGAGGAGGTAATATGAAGCATGAAGGGAGGTGAGTGTAGGAGAAAGCAAGTGGTAACCATATCAAAAGCCATCATAACAAACTCACATCAACTCTAATCAAAGATCAAATCCTTTCTCATCACTTCTAATCTTCATAAAGCATGAAAAGAAGAATGAAAGGAATGGAATCTAAAAAGGTTATCATAATAAAACATCTTACAAATAAAACCTCCACCAAAAAGTAATTTGCAAAACTGCAAATTACCCCCTCCATCAGAAAAGTCCGGCCGGGAAAGAACAAAGGAAAACCGGTCGGAACGGAATACAAACTGGCAACTCCAGAAAACTGGTCCCGTAATAAATTACAGGAAAACCCCGATACTGTGCATACACACCCGCATCTGTATTCCGACCGGATACAGATGCAATGAGACAAAATCTACACTGTACTAAACTAGGACCGGCTTAAGCCAAAACCGGCTAGTAAAATCCGTTCGATCCTGATCCGTGCAATACCGCACGTATCTGATCGAACCCTGCCATATAACTATACGGCCACTAGTACAAAACTGTCCGATCCTGATCCGTGCAATACCGCACGTATCTGATCGGACCCTGCCATATCTCCATACGGCCTCTACAGCGTTTCGCCCGAAAGCTTGAGTAACTGTAAGTGTGGTGGACTCTAAAGACTCGTCAATACTATGGCTGTGGATTTAACCACTAGCACGTCAGAGGTATAAGCCAATACGTGACGGGCCACCAGCTATTGACCAAAAGGGACGTCGATGAGGAAGCTCACCCCGACACCCAACTGAGCCTGTCAGTGACAATATCCGTACAGTCCGGTCCGTTCGTCTATGAGGATCGCATGTCGGGCCTAGGGGGTTGGTAAAAGTCAGACCCCCAAAAGCGGTACAAGTCGTGTCGGAGTGTAGCCCAGAACGCCCTGAGATACTACTGGAATACCTACCAGTAAATCTCCTGCCTCGGCCGAGGGCTTTGCGTAATGGCTCTCCTAGACACAGCGCGACCTCACCCCCAATACCGGGAGAGACGAACCCCTGAAGATCCGCTCACTGCCTCCATGTGGCTCGGGACTGTACCCAACTAAAACCTGTTTGCACGACTCCTTTGAGCCGTGGTAGGGTAGTAATCAAAGCACAGTGGGAACTCACACGAGACAAATGACGATCCTCAGGTCGATGAACTAACCTGTACACATGTCACCAGGGAACTGCTATCTGACGTCAGGTATAAGCTCAACTAGCAGGTTCCCGGCGAGTCCTGTCCGGTGTACTCATAACCCAATGAGCACCTGTATACATCTTAGGTGAACCAACTGACACCAGTGGCTTGTGAGACCGGCCACCGCCCCTCGTCGGGGTCTCGACTGTATACACTAGTCTACTGATGGAGTATCGATGCCCTGTCTCGAAACTCCTACGACTAGGGACCTTTTAAGGATGTGCTTATAGACTACCAGCTCCCACGTATATGATCGCCATCATACTGCCGGCAGTCAAGCAAGAATCCTAGGGGCTCTATCAACGTGTAATAGCGACATGTCAGGTCACCTAAAGCAGTACACGATGATAAAGGTAAACCAGATAGCATACTATCATCTCGAGTAAGACTGTCCTACCGGGATAGGTCCTCCCTCAATCATTGCAATCACGTGCCTGTGATCCAATAATTGACTCTGAGGGCACTATCTCCAACAGCTAGGACATATATAGGGAGGACTTTCTTGCTCGACATGATAGTATGCTATCTGGTTGTACTTTGTCTTAACATGTACTCTGATTGTCTCTATATTACATGTTGATAAAGCCCTTAGGATATGTACTCGACTACTGGGAGTATGATGAGATCATACTAGTGGGGTCACGGTAGTCGACGAGTACATCCTATAACTGTTCCTAGTCGAGGGTGTATCGAGACAGGGCATCGATACACCAGAGTAGACTAGCGTATACGCATCTTGACCCATATGATGGGCATGGATGATCCCATATCCATCGATGTTTGACATCAAGGATGGTGTACGGGTGCTCAGTGGAGACTGGGTACACTGGACGGACTCGCCGAGAACTCCCAGATGGTATTATACCATATGTCAGATGGCAGTTCTCCGGTGACGCTGGTACAGAGTAGTCTGTCGACCCGAGATCGTCATAGAGTCTTGTGTGATTCCCACTGTGCTTTGATTTCAATCATACCACGTCCAAGAGGGCGTGCAAAAAGGTGGCTTTTGGGTACAGTCCCGAATCACATGGAGGCAATGAGCGATAGGAGGGGATTCGTCTCTCCCGGTATAGGGAGTTGATGTTGTGCTGTGTTCGATTGGCTATAACCGGAAATCCCTGACCAGGATTGCTGAGATTTACTCGTAAGTGTTATTAGTAGTTTCTCGAACTGTTATAGGCCTCATATCGACACGACTTATCGAGCTACTGGGGTCTGACGTTTACCACCCCTAGGCGAGATATGCAACATATCAGACGACGAGACCGGACTGTACGGGAGTGTTACTGTTTGGATTCACAGGAGAATGTGCAGGCTTGCTTGTTGATCTTCTGAGCGCTCAATACCTGGGTAGCTGTTACGTTTAGCTGACTGCTTGCAGCTTGTGGGTGTTTGATATGATCATCACCTACTGCCGGCGTATTGACGATTCTTTAGAGTCCTACACAGAGGTTTCTTGACTCAGGCAAAACGGAGTAGGAGCACATATGTGATATGTGCGGGAACGAGGATAATGCGATATGTGATACCGTATTCTATTCTCGCGATATTTGATATCAGCCGGGTCATCGGATCAAGTGTTGATTCGATGAATCGGTACGGATAAATCTTAGTCGGTTATATGCGATATAGCCGGATTGTCGGATCAAGTGTTGATTCGATAATTTAATGTATAATAATATATATGATATATTAAATTACATTAACTAATATTTGCTCACTAAAAGATTCTTTTTCTCACTCGGGTAATACATTGATATATATGCGATATATGTTAATTGTATTATTTTATTTGGTTACGATAAATATTATATATGTGATATATAATATTGTAACATGATATGATAACTAATGCAACTTGTTTAGTGGAGTTTAAACATGATTAGTGTTTGGATTAGGGTTAAGCTTTCTAGATGTTTCTAGAAGGTTTTCATTTTGTCATGATAAAGATAATTACAAGTGACTCATGCTTTAACCCAACCCAAACCCTAACCCTAGTCAATTCTCTACAATGGTTAAGTCAACCATGGTTGCATTATTCTTCATATTAATCCTTTCTTATTCATCACAAAAAAAAAAATGGATCACTATTCTTCTTCTTCCTTCATTCTTTCATGAAAAAGCTTGCTTGATTTTTCCAAAGTGATGAATAAATATGAGAAAAAGATAAATAAAGAGAGCAAAAATCCTACTTCATCATCCTCATCTTCCCTTGCCATTTAGATGAGGGTGTTGACATCATTTCATGAGTGTTAGCTTGTGTTAAAGAAACTTCAAGGTAGATCATCTTAGTATCGAAGATCGGAAGCAAAGGTTGCGTCTTTCTCTTCGTGGAACCTCTCGAGAGTCCGGATCCCGATGATCGCAGCGAAGGGACCATAACACGGAGCATATGAAGTGAAGGACCGGATCTACAAAGGTTGTAATCCCTCTCACTTAGTGTTAAAGTTGTTAACATGCTTGTTTTCACCTAATCTCTAGTTTAAAGATCCGTATTCGGGTTGTTCGGCACGTCTAAATTTTTAATCGGGCATGGTTGATGCCTCGTAGACCCTTGTGCGCGTGCCTAGCAACCCTACAGTGGTATCAGAGCCAAGCTAGAGCTTTAGGCGAAGTCTAGACGAAATTTAAAGTCCGATCGAAACCCGAAACCCCGATAAAACCCGCTCTCTGGACTTTTTCTAAAAACTGGGATTTTTCCACATTAAAAATGCTTAAAAAATTCAGCAGGGAATTATAAGAATTACGGTGCAAATTTTTTTTGATGAACAGTATAAAACGCGGCGGAACCGCGGCAGGAGCATGCCTTCTGCGGCGGTTCCGCGCCTAAATGATGACGTCAGCATCTCCTGTTTGCACAGTAACTCCTATTTTAATATGCTGGATTTTCTGGGAATTTTTAATATTTATTCTCCTGTTGAGTTTTCTGGGGTTGTTTAGGGATTCGATGATTCGATCGGATTATCAGATTTTGTCTATGTGTGTTTTGTCCGGATAACTTTTAGAAACTGTTAAAAAGTTCGAACGGATATCAATAACTCACTTTTTCCCCTGTCGGAAAATTTTTCAAAAGTTGGATTTTTTCTCGTGTTTAAGAATGTTCTAAGTTGTGCAAGTAACTCGGTGGACCCTCTAGAAGACAACAAACCTTAACTCGATTATGTGACCGTCTTGAACTGCCCTTTGAACCTTAGGGTTTGGGGTAGTACGTCGTGCCACATGTGAGGCGTTGGCTTGACCCTTCTACGGCTGGACCATTGGTACTATGGCATGTGATGGATGTTTTTAAACTGATTTCAAGTGTTGAGATATATTGGGGAAATCTTGGGTGTTTGATGATTCGATCGGAAAGTTTAACTTTTTCTATTTATCTGGAATGTGATACAATAATTAGAATCCATAGGTAGTTATGAGATAACTAATTTGAATATTATAAACATAGCAATTTAGTCTCAGATGATCGGTTGCCACGGAATTTTGATGTGATCAAAAGTCCGTCGCAATCACGTAGCGTACGCGGATACTCGCCGGGAAAACTTAATAGACAGCTACACCTCTTAGCCCCGACCAAGTGACTGTAGGAGAACCCCGTCGCCGAAAGCATCCGTTCGGGTGCTCGCGGTAGCGGTATTCCGCCTTAGTGCACTTCGTCGACGGCATCCAGGGGTGCAGCCGTCTACTAAAGTTTGCGACGAGCATTCGATCAGGACGTTGGGAATCTTGTTGAATTACCCGACTTGATATTGAAAAGAGTTTTCGATAATGAGACTAAAATGCGGGGTTTATAATTTGTAGGCATGCGATGTCTAAGGAATTAATTTGGTTAAGCATGCGATGTCTAAAGAGGTTGCGGATTCCAACTATTGTAGTTTTACACTTTTTTTTCTGTGACCGTAAGCGTAGTATGTGGTGTATCGCCGGCTTCGTTGCTATACATCAACGACAATCGGGATACGCATACTTGCTTACGTTGTTGATATGAGATATTATGTGTTGCTGTGATATGCTGTATTGGATCGTCGCGTTTGAATAGCCGGGGGTTTTTATGTGAGATGAGTGTTTTTCTTTTTCATTTATGTAAAATTCATTTGTATGTAATATTCTTTTATTGGGGCACTTCCAGGTAGCGGAAGCTGTCACCGTTGTATATTATTTACTTTTCCGAATTAGGATAGACCCAAGGCGGGGAGCACAAGTAACCGGATTCTATGGTCCAGTGGGAGACCATCTCGAGGAGTCGAGACCGGGTCTCCTAACCCTAGAATTGGCAGTGTTACTTGCCGCTCTCGTAGGGGTCTAGGGATGTGGGTTTGGCTATTCATCGCGACCGTGGAATCCGTGTTTTATACAGGCTCGTATTGAAAACACGGACGTCCTAGTATATCCCATATTTCATATATGTTCTTCTGCTGCAATGTTCTGTGATGAGATCATATTACTGCCTGAGAAGAATGTTTATATTATATATATGAGATATATGTTATATTGCAGATTTCGTTTCAAAAGAGATGCTTGTGAAGCATATTAAAATGGGACTTCATTAATGGGATTAATGAAATAAAAGAAACCTAAGATGTTGTAGAATCGAATTTCAAAATAAAACAGGTAGCTACAGTTTTTACTTTGCACAGCGGTATATATGATATATCCTGCACCTTATTCGATGAGGAAAGGACCGAGATCCCTTCACCGGGAGTGACTCCTTTAGCAATAACTGGCAGATGCTACAAACTCGGTTTGTCTTTTGATTGCTTCTATAGTTCTTGCTTTGCATAGTGGTATATATGATATATCCTGCACTTTATTCGATGAGGAAAGGGCCGACGATCCCTTCACCGGGAGTGACCCCTTTAGCAAAACTAGAAAAGCCTCAAAAACACTCCATTTAAAATCACTCGATTCTACGACGATATCAAGTTCATTACGCAAAGGGTTTTCTGAAAAACCCGTCGTAGCCCTCCGTCATTTCAGATAAGTACTTCATAGTATTCGTGCTGCGTTTGTTGACCTTGTCAAGGCGTAGTGTGCGGTAGCTATTTATGCTTATCTGCATAAGCATATGATGCGATTGGATTAGGGTAGTCGTGCGACTTTGTTGACCTGGTCAAGGGTCTTATGGGTGGGTTTAATTCAATCAGGAAATGACGGGTTGAACTTGACTTGCGGTCTATGGTTTGTTGACCTTGTCAAGGTCATAGATCGCTTGGGGCAAAATATTATTGGGAATTTCAAGTGTTGAAATTTGCAATGAGATTGCATACCTTCTATAAGATAGTTGGATCCCGATACCCGCTGCGAGTAAGAGTTACTCCTGGGAGAGTTTTACACATTACAATTAGCCGATCAAGTAGGTGTCTAGAAAGGTGTTAACGGGGTTACGCCTCTGGGAAAACGAGGTTTACTTTAATTAGGTTTGTGCGACAGCACGGGGGACCTCCCTCAAAGTACCGACACTGGCCTGGCTGAAAGATTGGCGAACTTGTAGCGTGTAATTAATCCCGGCTAGTCTTTCCTTTTAGGGTTTGAAGGAAGATTTGATTAAAACAGTGGGAGACATCCTGATTAGATATATTAGATAACCAATCTAATCTTGCAAGAGCATACGCTGAGTGTTTTCTTCTCTCTCTCCAGATAGCGACCATATCACGCCTTAATCAAGATAATAAAACGGATATATTGACCGAACCCGCTTGTTATACTGAGCTGGGGAACGTTGGTCCCGCTCCAACTTATAATTGTTATAGGACAGAGCAGGAAATTGGGGAATACCAGATTTACCGTGCCGCCCAAACGAAGAAAGTGCATGCTGATGCATCATCTTCAGGTGTGTTCATTACAGAGAACTGTTTCTCAGTATACTTTACGTCCTGGGTATGTGATACCGGATCAGGATCCCGCATATGTAATCTGTTACATGGGCTACAGAAAGGTAGAGAACTGAGAACGGGTGATAAGTTTCATGAGACAGAAAACGGTGCAAGTGTTGCAGCCAAGTCTGTTGGTCACTGTCACCCTCTATTACCGGAATACATTGATTCTGAACAAATGTTATTAGATACCGAACCTGATATACAAAATCATATCAGTCTCTTTATTAGTAAAGAAAGGATATAATTTTATATTGTTGGATAATGTTTTGAACATTTCCTATATCAAGAGTTGATCGGTTCAGGCACGTTATCTAAAAGCATTGACGTTCTAAATCAAACCACAGTTCTTAGTATATAGAACACACACAAGAGGAAGAGTTCAGAAATGAACGAATCCTTCTTGAGGCATTGTAGACTAGGTCATATCAATGCGACCCGGCTAGCTAAGTTACATTTAGATGCATATTTAAATCTGTTTGAATTTACATCTTGTGAAACTTGCCGGTCATGTCACAAAGATAAGATGACTATAGCTCTGTTTATTGGAAACAGAGAAAGAGTTAGTGAACTCTTGGGATTGATACATGCTGATGTATGGAAGTCCCCTGTCTACATATGCCAAGACCGGTTCTTTTTACTTCATTACATTCTCTGATAATCTCTCAAGATTCAGACATATGTTCCTGATAAAACACAAGTCCGAACCTTTTGAGATATTCACAGAATATAAGTTAGAAGTAAAGAACCAAAATACGGGTATAAGTATTATGTCCTATGATGTGATCAAGGAGGAGAATACTTAAGCACGGAATTCCAGGACTATTCTAAAGGAGAATGAGATTCTCTCCCAGCATTACTCCTCCATATACACCACAGTACATCGGTGTATCGGGGCGGAGCAATAGCACCCTATGTGATATGGTGTGCTCTATGATGAGTACTACTGAGTTTCCTATTTCCTTTTGGGAGTTATGCACTTGAGAAGCTGCATACCTATTGAATAGGGTTCAAATCAAATCAGTTGCCTACCGCTTCATATGTGATATGGAAAGGGAAGAGCCCATATCTTAAGTTAGTTAAGATTTGGGGTTGTCCGGCCTATGTTTAAAAGCAAAATCCGGACAAGCTCGAGTCAAGGTCTGTTATGTAGAACTGGAATGGTTCCAGCCATACAAACTGCAGCTGATGATTTGGTAGAACCAAAGGGTTCAATAGTTTCCAACGAACCTCAGCCTCTCCGCCGATCTAGCAGGGTTCCTCACCCACCTGAGAGATACTTCGGTTTCTTTATGATAGTGGGAGCGAGGATTGCATCATGAGATGATGACCCAACTAGTTTCGAGCTGGCCATCAGGAGTGGGACTCTGTATGAATGGCTGGGTGCTTATCGATCTGAGATGGAATCCTTATACACCAACAAAGTATGGACTTTGGTTGCTTTATCTGAAGGGTTAAATCCCCATCAGGAGCAAGTATATCTTGAGAAGATTACTTGGTGTACATGGAAAAGTTGAGACTTTCAAAGCTATGCTTAAGTCCATCCAGATCCTACTTGCCACGGCTACATATCATGACTACGATATCTGGTGGTTGGGTGTCATGACTGCTTTTCTAAGTGATGTTTTAGAAGAGAACGTCTATAAGTACACAGCCAGAGGGCTTCGTAGACAATGGGAGCAGCGGAAACGTGTGCAAGATGTTTTATATGATAAAACAGGCATCGCGGAGTTGGAACATCTGTTTTGATGTGCTAGTCAAAGAGTTTGATTTCATCAAAATGGTAGATGAACCTTGTATATACAAAAAGGTAGTAGAGAGTATGGTGAAGATCCTCGTAGAGTACGTGGATGACATACTCTTGATAGGGAAGGAGTTTCCTATGCTACGCTCGGTCAATCTCCGCTTATCACAAGGATTCTCCATATAGGATCAAAGTGATACCTCCTAAATCCTAGGTTTTGGATCTATGAGATAGATCTAATTGGATGTTAGGATACTCACCAGTTGTAGTGAGATGGTATAAATCGATCCAGGGGAGAATCATTGGAAAGGTTCCAGGCTGATAAGGACGACTGAATGTCAGTCGCAGGCATTGTCTACACCCTCAGTGGAGGGACGGTATGTTGGAAGAGTTCCAAGCTAGATACCGTGACATACTAGACGATTAAAGGCAAGATACATCGTTACCAAGGATACTACAAAAGAGGCAGTCTGGATATTTATAAGTTCATAAGATGAACTTCGTTCCTACCATTGTGTGACAATGGAGTTCTGGCTTCAGCCAAGGAACTACCGTCCCATCAGAAATCCAGATATAATTCTTAGGCAGTATCACCTGATCATGGAGATGGATGATCTCCAGGGAGATCGAGGTTAGGAGAGTAGACACAGAGGACAACAGCGCGGATCCACTCACGAAGGCCTTTTTCCCAGTAGAGACTTTTATGGGATGGTTGAGTATAAGATACTTCAACCGCAGCTAATTATTGGGTATGCGATACCATAACAGATGGCCCTAGTGCAAGTGGGAGATTGTTAGTTATATGTATGCCCTAGAGGCCATTACTGTACATACGATGTATATTGTAGTGGATGCTAGGACATATATAGGGAGGACTTTCTTGCTCGACATGATAGTATGCTATCTGGTTGTACTTTGTCTTAACATGTACTCTGATTGTCTCTATATTACATGTTGATAAAGCCCTTAGGATATGTACTCGACTACTGGGACTATGATGAGATCATACTAGTGGGGCCACGGTAGTCGACGAGTATATCCTATAACTGTTCCTAGTCGAGGGTGTATCGAGACAGGGCATCGATACACCAGAGTAGACTAGCGTATACGCATCTTGACCCATATGATAGGCGATGGATGATCCCATATCCATCGATGTTTGACATCAAGGATGGTGTACGGGTGCTCAGTGGAGGCTGGGTACACTGGACGGACTCGCCGAGAACTCCCAGATGGTATTATACCATACGTCAGATGGCAGTTCTCCGGTGACACTGGTATAGAGTAGTCTGTCGACCCGAGATCGTCATAGAGTCTTGTGTGATTCCCACTGTGCTTTGATTTCCATCATACCACGTCCAAGAGGGCGTGCAAAAAGGTGGCTTTTGGGTACAGTCTCGAATCACATGGAGGCAATGAGCGATAGGAGGGGATTCGTCTCTCCCGGTATAGGGAGTTGATGTTGTGCTGTGTTCGATTGGCTATAACCGGAAATCCCTGGCCAGGGTTGCTGAGATTTACTGGTAAATGTTATCAGTAGTTTCTCGAACTGTTATAGACCTCATATCGACACGACTTATCGAGCTACTGGGGTCTGACGTTTACCACCCCTAGGCGAGATATGCAACATATCAGACGACGAGACCGGACTGTACGGGAGTGTTACTGTTTGGATTCACAGGAGAATGTGCAGGCTTGCTTGTTGATCTTCTGAGCGCTCAATACCTGGGTAGCTGTTACGTTTAGCTGACCGCTTGCAGCTTTTGGGTGTTTGATATGATCATCACCTACTGCCGGCGTATTGACGATTCTTTAGAGTCCTACACGGAGGTTTCTTGACTCAGGCAAAACGGAGTAGGAGCACATATGTGATATGTGCGGGACCGAGGAAAATGCGATATGTGATACCGTATTCTATTCTCGCGATATTTGATATCAGCCGGGTCATCGGATCAAGTGTTGATTCGATGAATCGGTACGGATAAATATTAGTCGGTTATATGCGATATAGCCGGATTGTCGGATCAAGTGTTGATTCGATAATTTAATGTATAATAATATATATGATATATTAAATTACATTAACTAATATTTGCTCACTAAAAGATTCTTTTTCTCACTCGGGTCATACATTGATATATATGCGATATATGTTAATTGTATTATTTTATTTGGTTACGATAAATATTATATATGTGATATATAATATTGTAACATGATATGATAACTAATGCAACTTGTTTAGTGGAGTTTAAACATGATTAGGGTTTGGATTAGGGTTAAGCTTTCTAGATGTTTCTAGAAGGTTTTCTTTTTGTCATGATAAAGATATTTACAAGTGACTCATGCTTTAACCCAACCCAAACCCTAACCCTAGTCAATTCTCTACAATGGTTAAGTCAACCATGGTTGCATTATTCTTCATATTAATCCTTTCTTATTCATCACAAAAAAAAATGGATCACTATTCTTCTTCTTCCTTCATTCTTTCATGAAAAAGCTTGCTTGATTTTTCCAAAATGATGAATAAATATGAGAAAAAGATAAATAAAGAGAGCAAAAATCCTACTTCATCATCCTCATCTTCCCTTGCTATTTAGATGAGGGTGTTGACATCATTTCATGAGTGTTAGCTTGTGTTAAAGAAACTTCAAGGTAGATCATGTTAGTATCGAAGATCGGAAGCAAAGGTTGCGTCTTTCTCTTCGTGGAACCTCTCGAGAGTCCGGATGCCGATGATCGCAGCGAAGGGACTATAACACGGAGCATATGAAGTGAAGGACCGGATCTACAAAGGTTGTAATCCCTCTCACTTAGTGTTAAAGTTGTTAACATGCTTGTTTTCACCTAATCTCTAGTTTAAAGATCTGTATTCGGGTTTTTCGGCACGGCTAAATTTTTAATCGGGCATGGTTGATGCCTCGTAGACCCTTGTGCACGTGCCTAACAACCCTACAACGTGTACACCCACATACTTTACTACAGCTACATGTACATCATGCATACATATTGACATTTACACCCACATATTTCGCTACAATTGCATATACCCCTAGGTGGTATTGCATTGACATGTGATATTGAGACGTTGACTATTGCGCCATTGCACTTATGAAATGCAACATACATACTTGATTACATGTAGATACTTATAACTTGCGACAGTTACATGTACACTTCATATGATGCTGCACTTGTTTTCGGAGGATTTGGGAACCGCAAGATATATTTTAAAGTTGGATTCATTTTTAAAGAGCGGCTTTCCCTTAATATGCTCATATTGTTGTTTTATGTTGCATATATCAGTTTTTCATGGATTTACGCATTGAGATATTGATTTCATATGATTTATGGATTTGAGAACCGTGGGGGTATTTTAAGAAAACTATGTATTGTTTGAAAACGCGGTTTCTCTTGATATGATATTTAAGTGCGTCCACCATGTGATTTCTCGGTTCTGAGATTGGCATGTGAAACCCGATTCGAGGAGCGGGAGGTATCGTCTGCGGGTACATGGTGGACCCGGTATGGTACCCCGGGGCGAGAGATGATATCGTGGTGTAGACGATGAGCCTGGCAGAGGGACCACTACCTACCGGTGATATTATTTGGACTCGGCAGATATCTGGGGGATACCGACCGGAGTCATGTTCAGACATGCTACGTGGATTTCGGGTGTCAATGTGGACACTCAGGTTCCATGAGATGTACTGACAGTAGGGCCGGTTATGGTGACGGCGCCTGACAGACGAGGATTTACGTGTCGCTGCTGGACACAGGTTTCACGATGTTTCGAGTGGTCGACTTTAGACACTCCGGTTCCATGATTTGATGTGTCGTTGATGGACACAAGTTATTTGATATTCTTGTATTTACCAGCATATACTTTTGTGATATTTACATGCAGGAGTTGTTGTGTCAGTGGTTGACACGTGGACGAGATCCACTGCATACATGCATTGATTTTATTATGGACGATGTCCACTGCATACTAGCATTGCTTTTATTATGGACGAGATCCACTGCATACATGCATTGATTATATTGTTGGATGGTATCCACTTGCTGTTAGGCAGTTATTTATGTGTTGGCACATATGCAGATACGGTCACCCTAGATATCATAGTATTACCTTTATGATATAGTTGACCTAGGAAAAGTTGTTTATTTCGATTTCTACTTGATGATGTTTTTCTATTCACGAGTTGGCAACTCACCCCCATTGTTCCACAGTTCTTGCAGGTAGACCGCAGGGATCAGTTGCAGCATCGCTGGCACACAGCTGTTTTCGGGTGACTTTCTTGTGGTAGGTGGTACTTGTTGGATCGTTCCCCTCTTGTGTTCTTTATCCATATTGTATCTAGTCACTCCATCAAATAAGAAACAAGCAAATTGTATATGTTGCAGACTTAGAGGACTTGTAGTTGCGAGACTTGAGCGATGGGTTTTATGTTCGCTTTTGGGGTTGATGTCTTGCTTTACTTTTCCAGTTGTGGATCTTCGCCATTTGGCGTCGTATACTTGTTATTTATACTTGTGGTGGTTGTTTCCGCCGTTGGGCGTGATTTACTCCCGTTTGGGATGCCTTATATATATTCTGTGTGTACCCGTTTTCGGGGCTAGTTTTTACAAAGGTGGTGCTGCCGAAATTTTTATGAAAACCAAGGAAAATTGTTAATATAAGTTTCTAAATGTTGTAAATGTTTTCTTTACTTACTTCAGTTGTAAGGTTTAGATTTCTGGGTTTCGGCTTACTTAGGTTACGTTACGCCTGTAGATGTGGCGTAATTTATGTGCCGGTCATGAGCTGCTATTTTGGATCGTGACAAAGTTGGTATCAGAGCGCTAGGTTTATCCTTAGTTTGTGTCTAGGTTTGACTATGTGGGGTCTAGGGCATATATATTTTTGGAACCTAGGCTTTGTTAGTGTTTATGCCCTAGAAGGCCATTACTGTATCATACTAGTTTGTATATTACTTAATGGAAGCTTGGGATATTCACATGTATATAACAGTCTTGCTAAACATGGTAGTATGCTACTTGGTTTTTCTATCTTAATATGTGAGTATACGTATTGATAGAGCTCTTAGGATCTTGCTTGACTACCAGCGTTGTGATGGCAGTCACACTAGTGGGGGCTGGGTAGTCTACAAGCACATCCTTATTCAGGTCCCTGGTCGTTGGATTATCGAGACAGAGCATCGATACTCCGGAGTAGACTAGTGTGTACGCTTCTCATCCCAGTTGGGGAGATGGTCTGTCCCACAGCCGTCAGTACGTCGTACTGGAGATAGTATGCAGGTGCTCGTTAGGTTATGGGTACACCGGACAGGACTCACAGGGAACTGTTGGTTGGTTTTATACCAGTCGTCAGTGAACAGTTCCCAGGTGACATGAGTACAGCATAGTCCGCAGATTGACACTGCTACTTCGCCTCGAGTGTGTCCCACTGTTCTTAGATTGCTACCCTACCACGACTCAAAGGAGTCATGCAAACAGGTAGCAGTTGGGTGCAGTCCCGAGCACTTGGAGGTAGTGGCGGTTAGACAGGATTCGTCTCTCCCGGTATTGAGAGTTGATATCGTACTGTGTCAGAGAGCCATTACGCAAAGTCCCTGGCCAGGGCAAGTGAGATTTGCTGGTAGGTTCCAGTAGTTTCTCAATGTGTAATGGGCTTCCCTCCGTCATGACTTATACCGCTATTAGGGGACTGACGCTTGCCGCCCCCTAGACCCGATATGCGATAGTCTAAGACGAACGGACCGGACTGTATGGAGATTGTCACAGCAGGCTCAGTAGGAGTTCGGATGGGTTTCCTCATCGGCCTTCTTATCGACATCTACCTGGGGACCGTTACGTACAGCTAGTGCCGCTTGCGGTTTGTGGTTAAACCCACTGCCAGCGTAGTAGTCGAGTCTCTAGAGTCCCACACAGAGAGTTTCCCTACTCCAGGCGAAACGATATAGAGGTCGTATGGTTTTACGACAAGGGTTCGGACGCATACGTGTGTTTACGCACATACGACTTTCGGACAGTTTTTACCAGTCGGCTTTGGTTTAAGCCAGTTACTGGTATCCGGTTATTGGATTTATACAGTCTAAAGTTTTTCCGTATTTTTGCGGAAAGGAGGGGCGTTCTCGTAATTGCGCGAGAAGCTTCTAGAAGATGGTGACTAAGGAGGTTTAGGTGGCATATACAATGAATGTGATTAGTGAGTCATATGGATGATTCATCCATGTCATTAATGCATCATAAATGCTTAATGACTCATGGATGTGAGTCATCACTAGATATTATCAAGCATGGTTGTTAAATTCATTTCTTTTCTTTTCTTGATAAAAAGAAATGCTTGATATATATTATGATAACTCATTATTCTCACTTCATTATTATCTTCACCTTCTCTCTCCTCAAGCTCTCCCTCTTCAAACCCTAATCCTCCCCTCTCATGTGTTGAGTACAAGGATTAGTTAGACTAATTAAACCATAACCCTCACTCTATATCACCTAGCTTCTTTGATTAGAACTTAAAGAAGGTTAGTTGCCTCAAGTTTAGAGGCTAAGCTTGGAGTAAAGCTCTCGGGTGGATCGTCTACTACTTCGAGAAGGCCGAGGAGGAGGAGGAGTTCGCAAAGACGAAGGACACGATTCGTTAGGTATAATCCCTAAACATAGTAGTATAGAACTTCTATGTTTCTTGTTAGTTATCGTTTAGCTTCGATTCGTGCGGTTAGTCGATGTTTAAGCAAAGAACAAGATCGTTTTTCATATTTCCGCCTCCCCGCAAGTCGTGGGGTTTTGTACATCGACTTACAGTGGTATCAGAGCCTCGTTAAACAATAAATAACTTACTTGCAAATTTGTATGAATTTCGAACGGAAAAAACGAAACCTGAAAATCCCGAAATCACAAGTTTCTGTCGATTTTTAAATGAAGTCCAAAAATTTTTCAGGGAGGTTCAGAAAGCTTAAAAAGACAGTAGAAGAACACCCAAGAAATTTGGGCCCTGAATCGCCTAAAGCGCCGCGGAACCGCGGCGGATCGCACCGATCCGCCGCGCTTCCTCCGCCGAGTTAGCGATTCAGGAACCCAAATTTCCTGTGTTGCTTCTCTGTGATATTTGGTATTTTCTGGAAGTTTTTATTTTTGCTTAGGTTTCAGATTTACAGAGAAGTATTGGAGCAAAATTAAAAGTGTTTAATCGATCGAAATTATACAGTATTTGCTTGTTGGATTATATCTGTGTTTGTATAATGTGTTCGTAAACCTCCCCTAACTGCTAGTATGTCGGTTGGCAGGGGGTTGTACATTTCTGTAATGGATTTTTACTGTTTGTGGATACGAACTGTGTTGGACTGTTGTGATGTATAGACGGGGTTATGTAATGGGTTATTATTTAATTCATTTGATGTAAATGTAATTTGTTGTAATATTATTTTGCGGGGCACATCCAGGTTGCGGTTGTAGCCACCGTTGTATTATTTTATTTTACTATTTTTGCTCTTAGGACAGACCCAAGGTGGGGTGCACAAACTGCCGGGCGGGTAGTTTGCCGTACCCGTTGGGGTCTTGGGTGGGGTAATGGCTATTCATCACAACTGTGTAATCCGTCTTTTGTTGCAGGCTCAAAACAAACACGGATTACTTGCAAATCCAATAAAGTTCATCTGTGATCTGGAATGCCTATTATTGCGTCTGACGAATGTACAATATCTATATATGATAGCTATTTAGACGCCACTTATGTTTTACACCCGCGTTAGCCCAGCCCCTGCTCTGTCGTTAGTTAAGTAACCTAACGGGTGATGACGGGACCCCGTGGCGAATGCGGATGGCATAAGAGGACGTTGTATTTTCGTTGTTTTCTGCAATGATAACTTAATGATGGGACGCATTATATATAATGCAAAGAAAATAAACCAAAAGTTAATCGTTGGAACAATTTAAAAGAAACCACTCGGTTAATTTTAAAAATAGATATTTTTAAATGCGGAGCTTTAACCACTCCTTTTAAAAGCTATCAGGTTCCTTCGGTTATATCAAGTTCACTACGTTCACGGTTTCGCCAAAACCATTCGTAGCCCTCCGTCATTTCATTTGGGTATTCAGTAGTATTCACGCTATGCATTTTGGCCAAAGTCAAGGCATAGTGTTTCGTAGCTGCTGGGTTTTCATTTGTTGCATAAGATAGATGAGTTAGTTTGGGACAGTCGTATTATCATTTGACCAAAGTCAGGGGTATATACGGATGGGTTCAAATTGACAAGATAATGACTGGTAGAACTTGACATGTGACTTATGACATTTTGACCAAAGCCAAGGTCATAAGAGCATGGGGCAAAAACTTATATCGGGAATTTCTAAAGAAACTGAAATTTGCAAAGAGTTGCATACCATTTGGAGTTTGATGAATGTTGGTAGGATTCCTTCAACATTATCATACAATGATATTTGGATCCCGATCCTACTGTGAGTATATGCTACTTATCAGGAGATTCGTCACTTAACGATCAATGCTATAAACCAAGTAGGTGTCAAGAAAGGTGTCAGCGGGGTTACGCCCCCAGAGAAAAGAGGTTATTTAATTAAGGAACTTCGCGAAAGCGTTGGAAAACCTCCCTCGAAGTATCGACACTAGCCTGGCTGAACGGTTAAGCAAGTATTGTACAGTGAGAATAGTCCTTGCTAATTCTTCTTTTATGGTTTGAGGAAGGATTCGAGAAACAGTGGGAGCCATCCAGTTTAGATAAACTAAAAACCACTCTAAACTTGCAAGAGCATCATGCTAAAGAGTTTTCTTCTCTCTCTCCTAATTGCAGCGACCCTGAAAATGACTGGACTTAAGTTACTTTTAGAGAAAAATATACTGACAGGGCCAAACTATAAAGATTGGCTGCGGAATGTCAAAATGGCTTTGACCTATGACAAATTGGGGTACGTCCTCACCGCTACGGCACCTGCTGTCCCTGGTCCCAAATCCAGCAATGCGGATAAGGAAATCCGCAAAACCTGGGATTTAGATTGCGCGAAAGCCAAGTGCATCGTGCTTGCCTCAATAAACAATGAACATCAGAAGAGGCACGAGGATATGAACCTAGATGGCATATTTCTCCATACAAAGGAACTTTATGGAGAGCAATCTCGTATAGCAAGATACGAGACCTCTAAGAACTTGTTTCGAGCGAGGTTGGCTGTCGGGTCTTCGGTAGGAGAACATGTCCTAAAGATGATCGGCTATATTGAAGAGCTCGCAGACCTTGGGACGACTTTGGATAATGAGCTCTATACAGACCTTATTCTCCAGTCCCTTCCTCCCACCTACGCCCAGTTTATCCTGAACTTCAACCTTCAAAGAAAAGAAGTTGAACTTTCGGAACTCCTGAACATGTTAAGGAGTGCAGAGGGCACCTTGCAGAAAGCAAGGGAAACACCCGCTATGTTTGTTAGCGGTGGATCTTCTTCCGGGTCCAAGGCTAGGGCCAAAGGAAGGAAGAAGAAGGCCGCCACCAAACCTAGAGGAGGTGTTAGTAAGCTGGGAGGGAATGGAAAGAAAAAGTTTGCGGTACCGGTAGTTGGCCAGGATGAGTGCTTCCATTGTCACAGGAAAGGGCACTGGAAGAAGGATTGTAAGGCGTGGAACGCCAAGAACCAGGAACCGAAGCAAGCTGTGGCTTCGACTTCAGGTGTGTTTGTAATTAAGAATTATCTGTCGATCAACTCTACTTCCTGGGTATTGGATACCGGATCAGGATCTCATATTTGCAATTCATTGCAGGCACTGAGAAACCGTAGAGTGCTGAAGGAAGGTGATATGACCCTAAAGGTTGCTAACGGAGCTAGCGTGGGAGCTGCGTCCGTCGGGGATTATCACCTAGGATTGACGAGTGGACACATTTTGGTTTTACATAACTGTTTTTTTGTACCAAGCTTAATGTGTAATATCATATCAGTTTCCTTGTTATCAAATAAAGGTTATGATTTCACGTTTGTAAGAGATGTTGTTAACATCCACCTTAATCATGGTTTGATTGGGTCCGGTACACTAAATAACGGTATATATGTTTTAAACCAACTCCAAATTTTCAATGTCCAGAACACACTTAAAAGAAAGTCTCCAGATTTAAATAAAGTTTTCTTATGGCATTGTAGACTGGGTCACATCAATGAGAGAAGGTTGACTAAGTTGCATAGAGAAGGATATTTGGACTCGTTCGAATATCAAACTTATGACACTTGTCAATCTTGTCTCAAAGGAAAGATGACAAAGACTCCATTTACTGGACAAGGAGTAAGAGCGAGCGAGCTCTTAGGACTCATACACAGCGATGTATGCGGTCCAATATCTACACAAGCAAGAGTTAGTTTTTCCTATTTCATTACTTTCACGGATGATTACTCAAGGTACGGATTCATTTATCTGATGAAACATAAATCCGAGGCTTTTGAGAAATTCCAAGAGTATAAGAATGAAGTAGAAAACCAAACCGGCAAAAGTATCAAGACACTTAGATCTGATCGAGGTGGTGAATACTTGAGTGCCGAGTTCCTAGGTTACCTAAAAGAGAAAGGAATTCTCTCTCAGCTTACTCCTCCATACACTCCACAGCATAATGGTGTATCGGAGAGACGGAATCGAACCCTATTGGATATGGTACGATCCATGATGAGTAATGCTGAGTTACCGCAATCTTTCTGAGGTTATGCGCTAGAATCAGCGGCATATCTTTTGAACAGGGCTCCTACTAAGACTGTGCCTACCACTCCATATCAGATGTGGACTGGGAAGAAACCCCATCTTCAGCATATGAAGATTTGGGGATGTCCAGCTTTTGTTAAAAAGCAGCATGTGGACAAGCTCGAGGCACGATCAGTAAAATGTATGTTTGTGGGATATCCATAGAACTCCAAGGGATATTATTTCTATTACGCAGAGGAACAAAAGGTTTTTGTTTCTCGTAATGCCCATTTTCTGGAACATTAGTTTTTAGAAAAGGAAATAAGTGGGAGCGAAATAGAACTGGAAGAAATTCCAGAACCACAAACTGCTACTGAAAGTTTGGTAGAACCGGAAGTTCAGAAAGAACATGACATTCCCGCACCCCTCCGCAGGAGTAGTAGGCCGTCTCATCCGCCTGAGAGATACTACGGTTTTCTCATAGATGGGGATAGAGAGGATTGCATCATAGATGATGATGAACCTACTGACTTCCAGCAGGCCATCCAGAGCGGCGACTCGGTACAATGGCTAGATGCAATGCGGACCGAAATGGAGTCCATGTACACGAACAAAGTATGGACTTTGGACTTTGCTCCAGATGGGGTAAAACCCATAGGATGCAAATGGATCTTCAAGAAAAAGATTGGTGTAGATGGACAGGTGGAAACCTATAAGGCTAGACTTGTTGCAAAGGGTTTTCGTCAAAGACCTGGTTTGGACTATGACGAAACTTTTTCTCCAGTGGCTATGCTCAAATCTATTCGGGTCCTTCTTGCTATTGCTGCCTTCCATGATTATGAAATCTGGCAGATGGACGTAAAGACGGCTTTTCTGAATGGAAATTTAGAAGAGTGCGTCTATATGGATCAGCCGGAGGGTTTCAATCAGAGTAGGAGCAGCGGGAAAGTATGCAAGCTGCTTAAGTCCATTTATGGACTAAAGCAGGCATCGCGGAGTTGGAACATCTGTTTTGATGAGACAGTCAAAGAATATGACTTTATCAAAAATCCAGATGAACCGTGCATATATAGTAAAGTTGTAGCCAGAAGTGTCGTATTCCTCGTCTTGTACGTGGATGACATTCTATTGATAGGAAATGACATTCCTATGCTACAATCTGTCAAAGGATTCTTGTCACATAGGTTCTCCATGAAAGACCTGGGTGATGCCTCTTACATTCTGGGGATCCGGATCTATCGTGATAGATCCAAGAGGATGTTGGGACTTTCGCAGTCCAGGTATATCGACACTGTACTGAAAAGATTCAGTATGGAAGATTCTAAGCGCGGTAATCTACCGGCTTGTCACGGAATCACCCTTTCCAAAGAGATGTCTCCCAAGACTGATTTGGAAAGGGAACGCATGTCTATTATACCCTACGCTTCTGCGGTAGGATCTATAATGTATGCGATGTTGTGCACCAGACCAGATGTAGCTTACGCACTGAGCGTGGTAAGCCGGTATCAGTCAGACCCAGGGGAGAAGCACTGGAGAGCAGTAAAGAACATTCTCAAGTACCTGAGAAGGACTAAGGAGATGTTCTTGGTTTACGGCGGAAAAGACCTCAGGTTGGAGGCCTTTGCTGATTCCGGCTTCCAGAGTGATAAGGACGATTCCAAGTCCATGTCGGGTTATGTCTTTACCCTCAATGGAGGGGCGGTGTGCTGGAAGAGCTCCAAGCAGGACACCGTTGCTGACTCAACGATGGAAGCGGTGTATATAGCTGCTTGCGATGCCGCAAAAGAAGCAGTCTGGATGAAGAAATTCCTAACAGAACTTCAGGTGGTTACTACCATAGTTGATCCAATACCTCTGTATTGCGACAACAACGGAGCTATAGCTTTAGCGAAGGAACCAAGGTCCCATCAGAAGTCCAGACACATCTTAAGGCGGTATCACCTGATCAGGGAGATCATTGATCGTCAGGATATCGAGGTACGGAGAGTTGCTTCTGAAGAGAACATTGCTGATCCATTCACGAAGGCCCTACCTCAGATTCAGTTCGAGAGGCTACTCGAGATCATCGGTCTTCGATACGCCAGTACATGGCCCTAGTGCAAGTGGGAGATTGTTAGTGTTTATGCCCTAGAAGGCCATTACTGTATCATACTAGTTTGTATATTACTTAATGGAAGCTTGGGATATTCACATGTATATAACAGTCTTGCTAAACATGGTAGTATGCTACTTGGTTTTTCTATCTTAATAAGTGAGTATACGTATTGATAGAGCTCTTAGGATCTTGATTGACTACCAGCGTTGTGATAGCAGTCACACTAGTGGGGGCTGGGTAGTCTACAAGCACATCCTTATTCAGGTCCCTGGTCGTTGGATTATCGAGACAGAGTATCGATACTCCGGAGTAGACTAGTGTGTACGCTTCTCATCCCAGTTGGGGAGATGGTCTGTCCCACAGCCGTCAGTACGTCGTACTGGAGATAGTATGCAGGTGCTCGTTAGGTTACGGATACACCGGACAGGACTCATAGGGAACTGTTGGTTGGTTTTATACCAGTCGTCAGTGAACAGTTCCCAGGTGACTTGAATACAGCATCGTCCGCAGACTTGACACTGCTACTTCGCCTCGAGTGCGTCCCACTGTTCTTAGATTGCTACCCTACCACGACTCAAAGGAGTCGTGCAAACAGGTAGCAGTTGGGTGCAGTCCCGAGCACTTGGAGGCAGTGGCGGTTAGACAGGATTCGTCTCTCCCGGTATTGGGAGTTGATATCACGCTGTGTCAGAGAGCCATTACGCAAAGTCCCTGGCCAGGGCAAGTGAGATTTGCTGGTAGGTTCCAGTAGTTTCTCAGGGTGTAATGGGCTTCCCTCCGACACGACTTATACCGCTATTAGGGGACAGACGCTTGCCGCCCCCGAGGCCCGATATGCGATAGTCTAAGACGAACGGACCGGACTGTATGGAGATTGTCACAGCAGGCTCAGTAGGAGTTCGGATAGGTTTCCTCATCGGCCTTCTTATCGACATCTACCTGGGGACCGTTACGTACAGCTAGTGCCGCTTGCGGTCTGTGGTTAAACCCACTGCCAGCGTAGTAGTGGAGTCTCTAGAGTCCCACACAGAGAGTTTCCCTACTTCAGGCGAAACGATATAGAGGTCGTATGGTTTTACGACAAGGGTTCGGACACATACGTGTGTTTACGCACGTACGACTTTCGGACAGTTTTTACCAGTCGGCTTTGGTTTAAGCCAGTTACTGGTATCCGGTTATTGGATTTATACAGTCTAAACTTTTTCCGTATTTTTCCGGAAAAGAGGGGCGTTCTCGTAATTGCGCGAGAAGCTTCTAGAAGATGGTGACTAAGGAGGTTTAGGTGGCATATACAATGAATGTGATTAGTGAATCATATGGATGATTCATCCATGTCATTAATGCATCATAAATGCTTAATGACTCATGGATGTGAATCATCACTAGATATTATCAAGCTTGGTTGTTAAATTCATTTCTTTTCTTTTCTTGATAAAAAGAAATGCTTGATATATATTATGGTAACTCATTATTCTCACTTCATTATTATCTTCACCTTCTCTCTCCTCAGGCTCTCCCTCTTCAAACCCTAATCCTCCCCTCTCATGTGTTGAGTACAAGGATTAGTTAGACTAATTAAACCATAACCCTCACTCTATATCACCTAGCTTCTTTGATTAGCACTTAAAGAAGGTTAGTTGCCTCAAGTTTAGAGGCTAAGCTTGGAGTAAAGCTCTCGGGTGGATCGTCTACTACTTCGAGAAGGCCGAGGAGGAGGAGGAGTTCGCAAAGACGAAGGACACGATTCGTTAGGTATAATCCCTAAACATAGTAGTATAGAACTTCTATGTTTCTTGTTAGTTATCGTTTAGCTTCGATTCGTGCGGTTAGTCGATGTTTAAGCAAAGAACAAGATCGTTTTTCATATTCCCGCCCCCCCGCAAGTCGTGGGGTGTTGTACATCGACTTACAGGCCTGACCTTACGTAACTTAGACTTGAACAAGGAGGTGTTAGACCCAAACTTTTGTTTCATCGCCTGGCCCTGATTGATGGAGTAGGTAGCTTGAGTAGAGTGACATACCGTACGTATGTTCCGCGGCATATTTACGATACGATACTCCACTTAAGTGACCTTAGGATGTACTTATCTTGAGACTGGTGATTCTCTTCGTTTTTTTGATTGTACATCCATTGAGATACTTGATTTTATTCGCTTCCATGATCATACTCTCAGTGATTTGACTCCTCCTTATGATCATGTATCCATTTTAGGATCTGTTGACTCTTTCATCCCTTTTATCTTTTTCGTCGATACTTGATTGAGGTTCCTGTCACCATGGTTTGAGCGCAGTTTGAGCTGCTGCTGGTGATGCGGTCTGGGCGAGATCATTGTGGACGAGGACAGACCATCGTGTTTTCTGGAGACATGGGGACGTATCGATGTAGTGTTGTGTTGTGACTCCTCGTTTGAGACGAGTGTGCGGTTTTATACTGGATGATCGGGCCATTGTTAGAGGCTTCCTGTTGGGAGTGGACAGTTGATGTATAGCTTACCCCAGAGATTGTAATGTCATCTACAGTGCAGACATATGACTTAGCTGTTGCTGAGATTTATGTGATGCCGCTTCCACAGCTTACGAGCTGTGATCACTGGAGCATACCGGCAGAGAGGCGATAGGTAATAGCTAGTCTATCTTGAATTATGAGACGAAGGTGATTCGTCTGATTGATGCACCGACGTAGGATCTGTTGAGTTGAAGATTGCTTCTGCGGAGAATCTTACTCAGGTCTAGAGTAGACCGGTCTTGAAATGGAAGTTGATGTATCGTCTATCTTTGAGGATTGAGGCCATTATTTAGCATGTGGACAAAGGATGTTCACATGTCGTCCAGGCGGAGTTGAAAGGTTCGAACGAATGTCAGAAAACCCATTTTTCCAAGTTTAAAGTATTCAGAAGAACATGCAAGTGATTCTGTGGAACCTCTAAAAGAATGAAACCCTAACTCGACGTGATGACCATGAAACTGCTTTTGAACCTTAGGGTTTGCGGCAGTTTAGCGGTTCCATCTGTGAGGCTTGGGTCTGCCCGTCTGCGGTCGGTCCATAGGTACTGTGGCATATACCGAATATTATTAAACCATGCTCAGGTGTTGAGTTCTCGGAAAATTTTGGGACTTTGATGACTCGATCGAAAAGTTTAATGCCGTCCGGATATCCTGAGATAAGAGATCTACAACAAGACCAGCTTCGGATAGAGGACCTCACCCAGGTGTGGGTGAGTTGATCGAGAGCGGACGAATATTGAGTATTCCTCCGATTTTTGGGACGGGTTCCCTAGGACGGGTTCGGCTAGATATCTTCGATAGAGTGATGAAGATACCGTGTTCATAGTTCGAGTCTGTATGAGAGACTCCGGATTGATTGTAGCCGAGAACATTTGCGGTACGCAGATAGCACGATGCGACGTCAAGTGGACGACAATGAAGACGAGTGGAGCAAGAGGTTCGCGCGAGACGTTAACGAGCTTTTGTTACTCCCCGTTGAGATTACAGATCGGATATATGTACAGAGGCATTGTGATACGGCCAGTTTCTGAGGAAAAGTTGTGCTGAGGACGCAGATGTCCAGAGAAAGAGAAAGATTTTGTAAGAGTACCAGCCTCCGTATAGTTCGGCGTAGGCGAGAAAGATAATCCACAGAGAAATGAGGACCCAGAGACAGAGGACGCCAGACCGTGAGCAGGAGGCAAGCGGATGTTCTTGTTCTAGCAGTTTGGGCGCACCGACATTTCTTCGACATTGTAGGAGGTGTACCTCAATGTCATTTGTTGCGATTTGCGTTGTGATCCAAGTATCACGCTTATATCGCTTGGATTTATGTTCATGATATTTTTGTGCACCATGGCTGCACCTACTGGGTATTTACATTTTGTGTATATTTATTTGCACTTGATATTGATTTTGTGCCTTAGCTGCACATGTTTATGATTTCGTGGATTTCATACAGTTGGTTTGATTTGTGTGTGTGGTACGCACTCGATTTGATTGTTGCACTCGGTATAGCTCATATGTGCTTGCAGTGTATTGATACGTGTTTTGTGCACGCAGCTGCACACTTTTAAGATTTTTAAACACATTGGTTGCATCCGATTTATGCCTTTGAGCATACATTTTACCGGATTTGTGTTTTTGTGTGCGTGTGTACTTGAGCTTCGTTTTCATGCATGTGGGATGCACTAGATATCGATTTTGTTCGTGCATGACAGTTGCACTGGTTGAGATTTTCGTGCACTATAGATGCACTAGATGTTGTTGTCGTGCACACCTGTTGCACAGGACAGTTGTTTTCGTGCACACCCGTTGCACATAGATTTGCTTTCGTGCAGAGTGGCACTAGTATATGGGTTAGTTTTCCGTGCGCACCAGACGTGCGTGAGTGTTGGACTTGCCTTATGAGGTTGATTTTGCTTTTGAGCACTTTGTTTTCATGATGAGGCCCTATACTTTGTAGTACCTTAACAGGACTGATCCGAGGACGGTACCTATGTACTTTTGTTTGCATAAAAAGTTTACCAAGTGGTTTCAAAATGGAGCTATATTCTCGCTATTTCTTACGTGTCTGCGTGTGACACGAAAGTTTACAAATAAAGCCTTTTGTGATACTTCAAAAAGACGGGACGCATATTTTGATAAACATATATGCTAGTATTTGATTAGTGCATATGGGATTTCGGTAGTGGATTTGAGATTTGAATGCGTGCAGGATGCGTGCAAATCCGTTGATATGCGTGCAAATCCGTTGATTTACGTGACGCTTGACGGAGATCGGTTTTGAGTTTAGTACTCATTTTTCCGGCGCGCAGGATGCGCTGTGGTTTTCTGTTTCTTCCGTTATTTCGGATCCCCGTTGATTTAGCTGTTATTGCAATGTTGTAGCATTTGGGGGTTAAATGTAAATTTAAATTCGGGGACCGAATTTCTTTAAGGGTGAAGATTGTAACCTTTCTGAAATCGTTATATGATTTTTTCTGTTTTATGGTAAAATAGTCGGTATTTTCCGTTTTAACCGATTTTGATCAAACTTCCGTATAAACTTGCCGGCACTTATTTTAGCTAAAATAAGGATTGTGGGCGAGCTTTGGGGGTATATGGGATATTTTGGTTCAAATAGGATTTTTCCCTAATAAAATATTATTTTTCGAATTTAATATTAAAATAATATTTTTCGCGAAAATTACCTGATTTGCGAAATTGGGATTTTCGTAAAGTGGTATAAGTGTATACCAATATTTGGGAATGTAACGAAGAAGAAAGTGATTTTTTTATTTTAATGTTATTTAACGGATTTTTAGTAAAATCCGTATTTTTGCTTTTTCGTGACTTGTGCACCATGTCATGTGCATGTTGATTATTGAGTTTTGTAACAAATGAGAAAGGAAAAAGGGAACAAAGAAAGAGAAAGAAAAAGGGGAACAAAGAAAAAGAAAAGAAAAGAGTTGTGTGTGAATGGAATAAAGATTTTTGCCTTGGATATTTGTGAATGAAACAAAGAGGATATTTGTATGTGTGGAAGGTGAGGTTAAAAGAGAGTGAGTGTAGGAGAGAGAGGCGGGCTGCCATTCTTTTATCTTCCCCATCATTTCTTCATGAATTTCTCTATCTCCTTCAACCCTCACTACCTCCATGCTACATCTCAAACCTTTCACCAAAACCTTATGCCTCCTTCTTTAAAAACATGCACAACCTCATCCTCAACACATTGAACCTTCCATGTTTGGATTTTGAAGACTTGGGCAACTCAAGAATGTTCTAGGGTTGCATACAAGGTAATCCATACACTTTAGTTTAGTTTTGTTGTTAAAAATCGTATTTTTAGTATAGAATTGGAGTATTGGGGATATGTGATTTTAGAAAATTATAAGTTATCGTCGAATGGTTAAATGGGGGTGTAGTGAGTGTTTACAAGACTTTATAGGGTGATTTAGAGGCCTGAAAGCGAGTTTAGAACCGGATACACGAAGTTAGAAATTTTTCCGTATCGGTTTTGTGAAACCTTAAGGCCTACAGGGAATCTGGAGCAACCCGGGAAGTTTCTGAGAAAAATGAACAACTCTAGAGACCTAGTTAGACAAATAGGAGACCACGCAGAGAAGACGAACCAAAACAGAGCATTTTGGGCTGAGCTCGCCGGATTTTGGGGGTTGGTCACCGGGTCTTTTGTGGCCATTTATGTTGGAATTGGTCCAGTAGCTCACTTACTTCATATACAACATCCTATAGTTGTTTGTTTTGTTCCTATTTACCTGAACCAAGATCTGGGAGCTATTGTGAGCGGTTTTGGTTAAGGTTTTCCGTTTTTTAGAATTCTTGGTTTTTGTAATTGGTATTGTATTGGTTGTTGCGCGTTTGTACGTCAACAAAAAGGGTTGTTTTGTGGTTTTTGCATGCGTAGGCTATAGGTTCTAACCTATGAGCGCGCCGCGTGCCGTTTTGGATTTCGGAACTCATTGTTAATGATATTGCGATACGTTTGGATATTGTAGGTACCTTCACATGGATTCCGAGACGAAGAAGCGCATCGACTACGGCTAAGTAAGGAGTTTAGAAGGTGAGTAGATTTATATATACAGGGGAAGTCGGGTGGATGGCGTATAGCACCCCCGCAACCATTTGATATGGAATATCGTTTGTTTTTGTTATCCTGATAAATGATATGCTACGGACATGATTGTAGGATTTACAAATGATAATATGATTGAAGTTGATGATAATAAACAATTGATTTAGGAGAAAACGATATGATAAGTAAATCATGATAAGTACTATTTAAAAGAGAACTAATGTGACGTTTATTAATTTGATGCGAGATATTAATGAGATGAACGAGTATATGATGTGATATTAGGACTTAGTGTGATATGTTACTTTTATGGATTCGAGTCGATATGAGATTGTTGATACCTTACTAGGTCCCCTGATACGAGTTTTACATGGATGTGACCTGAGAGATTGGTATATATATTTATATGGATAATGATTGCATAATAAGTGATATGTCGTACGAGACTTAGATCCGTACCCCGATATTGTATAGGTTGATAGAATCCCTATTTGTTAATGCCTCTGTATGTTAGATTACCGTACGCGATGAATTTTACTTATTGATTTATCCATACCCCTGATTAGAGGATGCCGTACGATGGATTGTACCATACGTGTTATTGTGAGGCTGGATGCTGATTGATAGACTCACCAACTCGGTCTTGTTGACATGTATACCTTATAGCATTTGATTCACAATATGTATTGTGCTGCATTCATGTTGTTCTCATTGCATTTCTTATACCCGTGCTAGTACACCTACACCATTATCGATGATGCATTTGTTACACATATAAAGACTTGCCGGCTCACACACTTCTTCATCGATAATTGTCATGTCGCTTACATAGTAGAATTGCTATATCATGCAATAATATACTACTATGTTCATATCACTATGCTAGGTTGCATGATATATTGACATGTACACCCACATACTTTACTACAGCTACATGTACATCATGCATACATACTGACATGTACACCCACATATTTCGCTACAATTGCATATACCCCTAGGTGGTATTGCATTGACATATGATATTGAGACGTTGACTATTGCGCCATTGCACTTATGAAATGCATCATACATATTTGATTACATGTAGATACTTATACCTTACTACAGTTACATGTACACTTCATATGATGCTGCACTTGTTTTTGGAGGATTTGGGAAACGCAAGATATATTTTAAAGTTGGATTCATTTTTAAAGAGCAACTTTCCCTTAATATGCTCATTTTGTTGTTTTATGTTGCATATATCAGTTTTTCATGGATTTACTCATTGAGATATGGATTTCAAATGATTTATGGATTTGAGAACCGTGGGGGTATTTCAAGAAAACTATGTATTGTTTGAAAACCCGGTTTCTCTTGATATGATATTTAAGTGTGTCCACCATGTGATTTCTCGGTTCTGAGATTGGCATGTGAAACCCGATTCGAGGAGCGGGAGGCACCGTCTGCGGGTGCATGGTGGACCCGGTATGGTACCCCGGGGCGAGAGATGATATCGTGGTGTAGACGATGAGCCAGGCAGAAGGACCACTACCTACCGGTGATATTATTTGGACTCGGCGGATATCTGGGGGATACCGACCGGAGTCATGTTCAGACATGCTACGTGGATTTCGGGTGTCGATGTGGACACTCAGGTTCCATGAGATGTACTGACAGCAGGGCCGGTTATGGTGACGGCGCCTGACAGACGAGGATTTACGTGTCGCTTCTGGACACGGGTTTCATGATGTTTCGAGTGGTCGACTTTAGACACTCCGGTTCCATGATTTGATATGTCGTTGATGGACACACATTATTTGATATTCTCATATTTACCTGCATATATTTTTGTGATATTTACATGCAGGAGTTATTGTGTCAGTGGTTGACACGTGGACGAGATCCACTGCATACATGCATTGATTTTATTATGGACGAGATCCACTGCATACATGCATTGATTGTATTGTTGGATGGTATCCACTTGCTGTTAGGCAGTTATTTATGTGTTGGCACATATGCAGATACGGTCACCCTAGATATCACAGTATTACCTTTATGATATAGTAGACCTAGGAATCGTTGTTTATTTCGATTTCTTCCTGATTGTGTTTTTCTATTCACGAGTTGGCAACTCACCCCCATTGTGCCACAGTTCTTGTAGGTAGACCGCAGGGATCAGTTGCAGCATCGCTGGCACACAACTGTTTTCGGGTGACTTTCTTGTGGTAGGTGGTACATGTTGGATCGTTCCCCTCTTGTGTTCTTTATCCATATTGTATCTAGTCACTCCATCAAATAAGAAACTAGCAAATTGTATATGTTGCAGACTTAGAGGACTTGTAGTTGCGAGACTTGAGCGATGGGTTTTTTGTTCGCTTTTGGGGTTAATGTCTTGCTTTACTTTTCCTGTTGTGGATCTTCGCCATTGGGCGTCGTATACTTGTTATTTATACTTATGGTGGTTGTTTCCTCCGTTGGGAGTGATTTACTCCCGTTTGGGATGCCTTATATATATTCTGTGTGTACCCGTTTTCGGGGCCAGTTTTTACAAAGGAGGTGCTGCCGAAATTTTTATGAAAACTAAAGAAAAGAGTTAGTATAAGTTTCTAAATGTTGTAAATGTTTTCTTTTCTTACTTCAGTTGTAAGGTTTAGATTTCTGGGTTTCGGCTTACTTAGGTTACGTTACGCCTGTACATGTGGCGTAATTTATGTGCCGGTCACGAACTTCTATTTTAGGTCGTGACAAAGTTGGTATCAGAGCGCTAGGTTTATCCTTAGTTCAAGTCTAGGTTTGTCTATGTGGAGTCTAGGGCATATATATTTTTGGAACCTAGGCTTGACCTTACGGAACTTAGACTTGAGCAAGGAGGTGTCAGACCCAAACATTTGTTTCATAGGCTGGCCCTGATTGTTGGAGTAGGTAGCTTGAGAAGAGTGACGTACCGTACGTATGTTCCGCGGCATATTTACGATACGATACTCCACTTAAGTGACCTTAGGATGTACATATCTTAAGACTGGTGATTCTCTTCGTTCCTTTGATTGTACATCCATTGAGATACTTTATTTTATTCGCTTCCATGATCATACTCTCAGTGATTTGACTCCTCCTTATGATCATGTATCCATTTTAGGATCTGTTGACTCTTTCATCCCTTTTATCTTTTTTGTCGATACTTGATTGAGGTTCCTGTCACCATGGTTTGAGCGCAGTTTGAGCAGCTGCCGGTGATGCGGTCAGGGCAAGCTCGTCGTGGACGAGGACTGACCATCGTGTTTTCTGGTGACATGGGGACGTACCGATGTAGTGTTGTGTTGTGACCCCTCGTTTGAGACGAGTGTGCGGTTTTGTACTGGATGATCGGGCCATTGTTAGAGGCTTCCTGTTGGAAGAGGACTGTTGATGTACAGCATACCCCAGAGATTGTGATGTCATCTACAGTGCAGATAGATGACTTAGCTGTTGCTGAGATTTATATGATGCCGCTTCCAGAGCTTACGAGCTGTGATCGCTAGAGCTTACCGGCAGAGATGCGATAGGTAATAGCTAGTCTATCTTACACTTCATATGATGTTGCACTTGTTTTCGGAGGATTTGGGAACCGCAAGATATATTTTAAAGTTGGATTCATTTTTAAAGAGCGGCTTTCCCTTAATATGCTCATATTGTTGTTTTATGTTGCATATATCAGTTTTTAATGAATTTACGCATTGAGATATGAATTTCATATGATTTATGGATTTGAGAACCGTGGGGGTATTTCAAGAAAACTATGTATTGTTTGAAAACCCGGTTTCTCTTGATATGATATTTAAGTGCGTCCACCATGTGATTTCTCGGTTCTGAGATTGGCATGTGAAACCCGATTCAAGGAGAGGAAGGCACCGTCTGCGGGTACATGGTGGACCCGGTATGGTACCCCGGGGCAAGAGATGATATCGTAGTGTAGACGATGAGCCTGGCAGAGGGACCACTACATACCGGTGATATTATTTGGACTCGGCGGATATCTGGGGGATACCGACCGGAGTCATGTTCAGACATGCTACGTGGATTTCCGGTGTCGATGTGGACACTCAGGTTCTACGAGATGTACTGACAGTAGGGCCGGTTATGGTGATGGCGCCTGACAGACGAGGATTTACGTGTCTCTACTGGACACGGGTTTCATGATATTTCGAGTGGTCGACTTTAGGCACTCCGGTTCCATGATTTGATGTGTCGTTGATGGACACACATTATTTGATATTCTCGTATTTACCTGCATATACTTTTGTGATATTTACATGCAGGAGTTGTTGTGTCAGTGGTTGACACGTGGAAGAGATCCACTGCATACATGCATTGATTTTTTTATGGACGAGATCCACTGCATAAATGCATAGATTATATTGTTGGATGGTATCCACTTGCTGTTAGGCAGTTATTTATGTGTTGGCACATATGCAGATACGGTAACCCTAGATATGATAGTATTACCTTTATGTTATAGTTGACCTAGGAATCGTTGTTTATTTCGATTACTACCTGATGATATTTTTGTTGGAGATAGTGCCCTCAAAGTCAATTATTGGATCGTAGGTACGTGATTGCAATGATTGAGGGAGGACCTATACCGATATGACAGTCTTGCTCGAGATGATAGTATGCTATCTGGTTTGTCTTTATCATCGTATACATGCTTTAGTTCACTATTGCATGATGATAGAGCCCATAGGATTCTTGCTTGACTACCAGCAGTATGATGGCAATCATATACGTGGGAGCTAGGGTCTGTAAGCATATCCTTAAAGTGTCCCTAGTCGTGGGAGTTTCGAGACAGGGCATCGATACTCCAAAGTAGACTAGTGTATACAGTCGAGACCCCGACGAGGCGAAATGGCCGGTCTCACAAGCCATTGGTGTCAGTTAGTTCACCTAAGATATATACAGGTGCTCATTAGGTCATGAGTACACCGGACAGGACTCGTCGGGAACATGCTAGTTGGTATTATACATATCGTCAGATAGCAGTTCCCTGGTGACATGTGTACAGGTTAGTTTGTCGACCTGAGATCGTCATTTGTCTCGTGTGAGTTCCCACTGTGCTTTGATTCCTACCCTACCACGCTCAAAGGAGTTGTGCAAACAGGTATTTTTTGGGTACAGTCCCGAGCCACATGGAGGCAGTGAGCGGATCGTCGGGGATTCGTCTCTCCTGGTATTCGGGGTTGATGTCGCACAGTGCACGGGTGGCCATCACTAGAAATCCTTGGCCAAGGTAGTGGAGAATTACTGATTTGGATCAATAGTTTCTCAGGTGGTGATGGGCTTCATACCGACACGAATTATTGCGTTATTAGGGTCTGACTTTATCCACCCCCTAGACTCGATATGCGACACTCTTTAGACGAACGGACCGGATTGTATATACATTGTCACTGTTAGACTCAGTAGGGTTCATAGATGAGTTCGCTTGCCAGCTTCCCTTCCAATCAATACATAAGCAAACCGTTACGTACGGCTTGTACCTCTGACGTGCTAGAGGTTATACCCAGTGCCAGTGTGTTGATGAGTCATTAGAGTCCCCCACAGACACTTTCCCAAGTTCGGGCAAAACGTTGTAGAGGCCGTATGGTTTTTTGGCAAGGTTCAGAAAATGCACGTGCGTTTTCGCACGTGTCATTTTTCGGGCAAATAATACTGGTCGGCTTTGGTTTAAGCCGGATCCGAGTATCATACTGTGTAGATATAATATCTTTGTCTCAATTGTATTTGTATTCGGTCGTAATACAAATGCGGGTATGTTTATACTAATACGGGGTTATCCAGAAATTCGTTTCAGGATCACTTTTGGAAGTTGCCAGTTTCCAGTTTTCTATCAGTCGTATTTAACAGTTGGTTAAATTCGGATTTATCTTTTCTTGATAAGGGTGAGTCATGGTTCTAGAAGGTTCTAGATTTAGGTGACAAGGCTTGATGATTCATTGTTAGCATTAATTGGTTATTTAATGGATGGATGACTAAGGTTATGAGTCATTGTTTCCATTAATGCTTTTTTGGTTTTGCTTAGGATATTTTGATCAAGATCTTTTGCTTTGTGGTCACCCCCTCTCCTCCACTCACCCTCCTCCTTCTATTAAAGTGGCCGGCCATTCTATGATGAGGATCATGGTTGTTGTTTTGAAAAGAATATTGTATTGGATTCATGGAAATTAAGATAGCCTCATTTCTCATTTCACCCGATCCAAAAAGGCATCTTCATTAACCGTTCGTCCATAGTCTTGGACGTAACGAGACAAAGTGTTCTACTCATTCTCTACATCATCTTGGTCGTCTCTTTTAGCAAACTTGAAGACCGAGTTGCCTCGGTTCAGAGGCAGGAGCCCGTTTAAAGATCCGTCGACGCGGTGTCACCTGGACGACGAGACTGGAGATTCAGGAGATCGGAGCAGCCGCAACAAAGCGTGGGATGATGGTTGAAAACCGAAGGACTCGGATCATTCGGTATAACGTTTCTACCCATTTGTAATTTGTTAGTTTATCTTTAATGGCAGATCCGGGTTATAGTACGCGATAGCGCCAGTTTGTAAAAAGTTTTTGTTCCGCATTTGGCGTCTGTTAGACGGCCGGGGCGCTACCGAGGACTTACAGTGGTATCAGAGCCTCACCATTAAGCTATACTAACTTGTGCTAACGCGTTTAAAAGATCGATCGAACGGAATTTCCGAAATTACAATTTTCAAGTGCTTAAGTTTTTGTCGATTTTAAACAGGGTCTAAAAATAATTTTACACATCCCAGAAAATTAAGCAGGGTTTTATAAGCATACGGATGAAAATTGGGCACGTGATCCCACAAGAACACCGCGGATCCGCGGTCAAACCTAGGGTTTGGCCGCATAACCGCGGCTTGATTGATCGTTTTTTCGGTGAAGGTTTGTTTCGTTTCCGACTTTGTTTAAAGAACTCAAATGGGTAGGTAATCGGAAAATTTATAAAGAACTTCACAACCAAAAAATTATTTTGACCGCAATCAAACTACGGTGTCGATTGTAGTTTGTAGTGAGTGCGGATCGTCCACAGGGATTGCACGATTCGTTTTTATTGATATGCTTGAATTGAAAACTTAATTGACAAGAAAAGAAAACATGATTCAAGAATTTATCAATTGATTCAGGTGTCACGATGTTTAATCAAGAATCAAGAACTGATAAACAATCAAGAATTGGGTTTTGATAATATTTTTCCAATCAACAATCAAGAATCTAAAAGAGGCTCGTAGGAATCGATCGGATCGATAGACGTGATGTAATCTAAAGATATCGTGTTCTTGTCCTTCGAAGGATTGATACTAGATTGATGATGATCGACGAGAGTTGGGGCTTTCTCGTGAAACTAGGGTTTCATCCTATAACCCTTGTTCTTTCGTCGATATCATTCCTTTTCTAGCCTCTACCAATTTCAAGAAACGATCGTAACTCCCCAATTTCGATCTATGTCAATCAAGAAAGCATCGAAACGAAATGGGTCTTCGTTTCTTGAACTTGCTAGGGTTTACAAAACTCATAGGACTCAAGAATCGATTAAAGCTATGTTACATCATCATTCTATTAACCGTCTCGACTCCTCGACGAGCGGAGTTTTATTCACACATCACCATACAGAAAAGATTTACGAATTGTAAAGATAGCATGATGCAGAATTTAAAGAAAACAAGATAAAAGAATATCACCTTTATTTATCTCAACAATTTTGATTACATTTGCTTCAAGAACTACAAGAAGATGAATCTAGATCGTTGATCGGGCGTCGCTCGGCTTCGTGAGTCGTGGATCGGCTTCGGATCGCTTGCTCCGTTGAAGATCGGCTCCGCTCCTAAAGGTTGTAAGGCTTCTTGCTTAATGGGTACTCGGGATTCTTGATTTCAATTGGAATTAGGGTTAGGGTTTCCTACAAGCTCTCTCACTAAACTTGAGGAGGAAGGAGATGAAGAAAGGGATAGATTTACTAATTGGATGAATACTTCCCACGGTTGAATAATGTGTGGATAATGAGCCTAGGGTCTTATTTATAGAGCTCCCAAACCCTAGGTTTAGGTTTGAATTAGAAGTTTCCCTCCCAAAGTTTGTTGAAAGAGTTTGTTAGACTTTAGCTTAGGGTTTAAGCTAGGGTTTAGGGAAAGTTCTAGAATGATTAGGCTAGTTTAGTGAAGCTCAAGGTGTTTGCTGATCTGGTAGAAGTCTCTGGAGTCTTCTGGAAGTTGGAGTACATTTCTGAACTGTAGGAGCCGATACAGGAATTCTGGTGCAAATTTGGGAGCTTGAACCTTTGGACCCACCGTGGACCCGCGGCCTTAGTAAGCCCATGCCGCGGATCCGCGGCTCTTTAAGGGGCTTGGGCTGTATACTTCATTCTGTGGGCTTGTACTGTAGTTTAGAGCTTCTTCTGATATGTTAATTTGTGATTTCTCCTTAGAGTTGATACCAGATTTGAAATTAGTGAGTTGACATATCTTTCGAGCGGTGTAATGATCGAGCAAGCTTCTCTTTTCCTGCACAGACTTCGAAATACGGGTTGCGACATATAGAAATATTGCGATGCCATGCAATGCAGTCAATTTTCCTAGAAATGCCGGTTTTAAGGTCTAATACATGTAATCTGATATTTTGCGACCGATTTGCTAATATGTAGAATACTGATACCGAACACTTCTATATGTATGCAGATGATAAGGAAATTGTCGGTTAAAATATGCAATATTTTCGACTGATCACGGCTCTTTAATGGGAACAGTGCATCAATTTTTCATAGAGAGCTTCTTTTTGAAAAATGTGGTTTTTAGTATAGTTCTTTTGGGCCCAGATTTTGTTACTGTACAGCTGATGTACGTGGGGCCAACTTCGGGAAATTTAGTCGATCGAAATTTTAAACTTGTTAGTATGCAGTACTTACTTTATATCTCCGACCGGGAATGTCATTTGATCGGTAAACCGCATCTGATTGCTATAGTTCTTTTAGACGGGTTTGCGAACGTGACATTCGCGTTGATGTTCTGTGTTGTGCTGTGATGTTGCGGATATGTTGTGGTGGATAGCTGGGTGCAATGATAGTGCCGTTTGGATTTATTTGTACATTTGATATTGCGGGGCGAGCGTCCAACATGTGGACTGCCGTCACTGCCTGTTTGTATAATATTCTTTTGGGGCACGACCGGGTCGAGGTCGATGTACCCGTTGTACATATTTTTATTTCTGTACTAGGTTTATCCCGGGAAGGAGTGCACGGATAGCCGGGTTCTGGAGGGCAACAGGTCCGTATCGCATGGCTTTGAGAGGCAAAGGGACCTCACTCTAGAGTTGGCAGACTATTCGCCGCACTCGTGGGGGGTACAGGTTGACCCAAGAAGGGGTGCTCAATTTACCGGATTCCGTGAAGTGTCGGGTGTTCCATTCACTATGTTGTGGGGACTACCTCGCTTCAGGTTTTGGCGGGTAACTTGCCGCACCCGTAGGGGTCTAGGTTTCATTGCACAGGCTATCCACACGACCAGAGGAACGTCGGGTTTCAGTAGCGGCTCTGTGAAACCCGGGGATCCCAGATTATCTGTATTGTTCTGTGATGCTTATTACTTTTCTGTAATATTGCATATTATCACGCCTGGAGCGATTATTGTATATTGGTATATATACTATTAGATGTTGTATATGTTTTACACCCGCGCTAGTCCAGCCCCCGCTCTGTCGTTAGTTAAGTAACCTAACGGGTGATGACGGGACCCAGTGGCGAATGCGGATGGCATATACGTACATTATATTTTTGTTCTTTTTTGGTGTGATTTATTGATGGGACTGTGTTGATTCTTATCAATGCAAAGTAAAACAAACCTATATCTGATATTGTTGGAATAAATTTTAAAAGTGTTATTACAAAGACGTTTCTTTTTGTTTTGCATAGCGGTATTCAGTTGGAATATCCTGCACCTTATTCCACGACGCAAGAGCCGAGATCCCTTCACCGGGAGTGACCCCTTGGGCAGAAGTTTACATCAGGGTAGTAACTTCACTATAGTCGATTACAAGTTGCTTTGTATAGCGGTATTCAGTTGGAATATCCTGCACCTCATTCCATGAGGAAAGAGCCGAGATCCCTTCACCGGGAGTGACCTCTTTAGCAAAAGGTTTTCGCCACTATATTTTTATAAAAAGCTATCAGGTTCTTTCAACGAGATCAAGTTCATTACGTTAAAGGTTTTTCGCCAAAAACTAGCCGTAGCCCTCCGTCATTTCTTATGGATAGTCAGTAGTATTCAAGCTATGTTTGTTGACTAAAGTCAAGGCATAGTGTTTGGTAGTTGTTGGGTATTCATATGTAGCATAGATAGATGTGTTGGTTTGGGACAGTCGTATTACCTTGTTGACTAAAGTCAAGGGTATGTACGGATGGGTTCAAATCAACCTAGATAATGACGGGTAGAACTTGACATGTGACTTATGATTTATTGACTAAAGTGAAGGTCATAAGAGCATGAGGCAAAAATAACATCGGGAGTTTCAAACACAATGAAACTTGCCAAGTATGCGCATACCTTCTGGAGTGTGATAACTTGCGTGGCTTCCATCAAGTCATCATGCGATGATAGTTGGATCCCGATTCTCACTGATGAGTTGGTTTACGCTTCGGGTGATCCCGACTAATTCTTCTTTCAGGTTTGGAGGAGAATTTGAGATTACAGTGGGAGGTTTCCTGATTAGATAAAGTGATAACCATTCTGATCTAGGTTAGAGTGCACGCAGAGTGTTTCTTTTCTCTCTCTCTTTGGCAGCGACCTTTGACCAACCCTAGACTATGACTCAGTGACCAAGTTGACCGAACCTTCTTAAAATACTGGCTTTTGGATTGTCTAAAGTTACATAAGTCATTGCCGCTCCTTCTTTTACCCTTTGTATTTCTCAGAACACCCCGTATTACTACGGACATCCACTTCCATTGGACAGATCCATCGTATGGTTATATACGAACTCGAAGGTACTACTTCGAGAATGGATCCAGGTTCATGAGAAATAGAATAAGTTATTATTCAGTTGTCTTTTATTATCACCATCTCTCAGATTACGAAGGCTCCTTAGTTTAGGAGAGTACACCTATTATGCTTATTGGATAGTTTTATTCCAAACCATAGGATGGTGCCGAAAGGTAGGGAATGAAGAAAACCAATTAGCCTAAGTAGGGTGTGCAGAAGGTAATATATAAAAACAAGATAAAGGGATTAGAAAGAGGGAAAAATAAATTGCGACTGTTATAATTCACGACCAAAACTCGTACTTCATCGCCACTCCTATTTCACCTTTGCTTTTTCCCCAGTTCGGGAGAAATAGAATAAGATATTATTCAGTTGTCTTTTATCATCACCTTCTCTCAAATTGCGAGTACTCCTAGGATTAGGAGAGTACACCTATTATTCTTACTGGATAGTCTTCTTCCAAACCATAGGCTGGTGCCGAATGATAGGGAAGGAAGAAAACCATTTAGTCTAACGATGGTGTACAGAAGATAACGACTAAAGACAAATAAAGGGATTTGGAGAGATAGAAAATGAAATATACGGTTAAAGTCATGAATTGGATTATGGAAGAGGCATTACTATGAATACCAGGATACCCCTACGAAACATTTTCATGTTTCAGTTACACTGTGTATTGTTAAAGGAAAACTGATTTCCCGATTAGATACGTACTCCAAGGTATGTATTTACCAGGTTAAATTCTCATATCTGTATGGATTTTTACAGATGATGAGTGGGAGTAAATTATTAGGAATTAGGAGATTATCCTCATTATATCGGAATTCGTTGTAATTGGTGAGATTTGAGGAAGTCGCCTAGGTACAGTTTTCAACCTACGATGCACAGGTATTGAGTTATTTCAACTCAGCGGACTTATACAGAGTATTGTATGTTGTCCAGTGTCCATCAGGACAAAGGGGTAGGTCCTCGTACTATGTTCTGTTTACTTATGACTTCTTTACTTTTTAGACAAGTGTTTCGTAGAAATACAATGTCTAAGTTTTGAGAAGTTGTGTGTATAAGAATAAAGTAGAGAACCAGGTATCACAAGTATCGTGATTCTTCAAAGAGATTGAAGATGTAGATTCTTGTGATTGGTATTCAGATGATAGTAATGTTTTTGAGAAACTTGTTTCTCTTTCAGGTTACTCATAATTGGATGTATTCCTAAGTTGAGTAATGCTGATTTGCCTCTCTCCATTATGATGATATGCACTGGAGACAGCTGCATGATTTGAATCTGGTTCCAATTAAATTAGTGCCTCTATTTCTATATTGTATATAGAATGGTTCATATCTTAACGATGTTAAGATACGGGGAGTTGTCCGGCTAATGCTTAAAACCAGACTCTGGATAACTATAGGCACGTTTCTATAATGGCAGTTTGTGGGTTGACCCGGGCTATGTCGAGGGTTGATTTTTCTACCATCTGGAAGATCAATTGTGATATTGTTCTTGACTCACCACAGTTTTAGTAAAATGGATTTTTTCAGAAAAACAGTAGTGGGAGTATGATAGAACTGGAAGTGATTCCAGAACCGCAAACGATTACGGAAAATTTAATAGGATCTATATATTCAATCAGGTTTGACATTCCAATAGCCATTCCGCAGATATGGTGGGTAACCTCAGACACCCGAGAGGTACTCAGGTAGCCTCAAGGACGGTGACTGGGAGGTTCTTGTTTACCCATACTTGACACTACTGTTGTTCCAGGCTATTAGACCCCACAGGAGGATAAGTATAACGTCGTTCTAAAGCAGTTTTAGAAGTGCACGTGTATATTATTCTGCCAGAGGGTTGTTGTGGTCAGTGGGAGCAGCGAAAGCATAGTGGGCAAGTAGCTTATGTCTATTTATAGACTTGAGCAAATATAGTGGAGATAAGATCATCTATTTTTGATGTGACAGTCACGGTTTGACTTCATCAGAATAGGGGATGGATCTATTAAGAAGGTAGTAGGGTGTGATGTCCTGGTATTTGGATGACATACACAGAGTAGGAAGTAAAATTCCTATACTACGATCGGTTGTACTGTGGTTGTTACACAGTTGTTTCTTCATAAAGGACATGGATATAATATCAGACATTCTGGTTACTAGATCTAGATTTAGGTAGTTTCCCAATATGGGTACTTTGACAATATTCTAATAGTATTTTAGAATAGATGACTCCTGGCATGGTGGTGTACCTGCAGGTGATGGAGTCACCCTCTCTAAAGGTGTCTTACAGACTAAAGGGGAGAGGGAAGTGCATGATTGGCAGATCACTTGCGTAGGCAACTGAGTCAATCGTAAGATGTCAAGTACCACACCAGATGTTATTTTTGCACTAGATGCGATATGTTTATATTAATCCAATCCTAAAGAAACATAAGGAAGCAGTTTTAGAACATAAGTGCATGTTCTACGGATTTGATGACGGCTGCCTCTTTCGGGAGACGGTTATCATTCCAGGCTTCAAAGGTGACATGGATGACAAAGTAATTGTCAGAGTTATAGTTTTCCCTATGATGAGGGACAGTATTATGGACAGGTGGTCCAAGAGGATACCGTGGGAGGCATGGTGCTGGATACTGATTAGGTTCAGTTATCGATACAGTCTAAGAAGTTTGGATTTAGAATTCATTTATGAACTAGGTCCCATCAGATATCCAGACATATTCTAAGACACGTATTGCTCGATTCGGGAGATGGCTTTCTCCACGAACTAGAGATTAAGAGAGACATAGAAAAAAACATCAGGGCGGATCCACTCACTGAGGCTATTTCTCGAACACAAGAGTTTTATAAACTAGATTTGTGAAACTGATTAGTAGAGGAGTTGGATGTTCGGTATCACACGGGCTGTGAGTATGCGACATCACAATAATTAGCCTTGAGTGCAAGTGGGAGATTGTTGGAGATAGTGCCCTCAAAGTCAATTATTGGATCGCAGGTACGTGATTGCAATGATTGAGGCAGGACCTATACCGATATGACAGTCTTGCTCAAGATGATAGTATGCTATCTGGTTTGTATTTATCATCGTATACATGCTTTAGTTCACTATTGCATGACGATAGAGCCCATAGGATTCTTGCTTAACAACCAGCAGTATGATGGCAATCATATACGTGGGAGCTAGGGTCTGTAAGCACATCCTTAAAGTGTCCCTAGTCATGGGAGTTTCGAGACAGGGCATCGATACTCCAGAGTAGACTAGTGTATACAGTCGAGACCCCGACGAGGGGCAATGGCCGGTCTCACAAGCCATTGGTGTCAGTTAGTTCACCTAAGATGTATACAGGTGCTCAGTAGGTCATGAGTACACCGGACAGGACTCGCCGGGAAGATGTTAGTTGGTATTATACATATCGTCAGATAGCAGTTCCCTGGTGACATGTGTACAGGTTAGTTTGTCGACCTGAGATCGTCATTTGTCTCGTGTGAGTTCCCACTGTGCTTTGATTCCTACCCTACCACGCTCAAAGGAGTTGTGCAAACAGGTATTTTTTGGGTACAGTCTCGAGCCACATGGAGGCAGTGAGTGGATCGTCGGGGATTTGTCTCTCCCGGTATTGGGGGTTGATGTCGCGCAGTGCACGGGTGGCCATCACTAGAAATCCTTGGCCAAGGTAGTGGAGAATTACTGATTTGGATCAGTAGTTTCTCAGGTGGTGATGGGCTTCATACCGACACGAATTATCGCATTATTAGGGGTCTGACTTTATCCACCCCCCAGACTCGATATGCGATACTCTTTAGACGAACGGATCGGACTGTATATACATTGTCACTATTAGACTCAGTAGGGTTCATAGATGAGTTCGCTCGTCAGCTTCCCTTCCAATCAATACATAGGCAAACCGTTACGTACAGCTTATACCTCTGACGTGCTAGTGGTTATACCCAGTGCCAGTGTGTTGATGAGTCATTAGAGTCCCCCACAAACACTTTCCTATGTTCGGGCGAAACGTTGTACAGGCCGTATTGTTTTATGGCAAGGTTCGGAAAATGCACATGCGTTTTCGCACGTGTCATTTTTCGGGCAAATAATACTGGACGGCTTTGGTTTAAGCCGGATCCGAGTATTATACCGTGTAGATATAATATCTTTGTCTCAGTTGCATTTGTATTCGGTCGTAATACAAATGCGGGTATGTTTATACTAATACGGGGTTATCCTGAAATTCGTTTCAGGATCTTTTTTGGAAGTTGCCAGTTTCCAGTTTTCTATTAGCCGTATTTAACAGTCGGTTAATTGCGGATTTATCTTTTCTTGATAAGGGTGAGTCATGGTTCTAGAAGGTTCTAGATTTAGGTGACAAGGCTTGATGATTCATATTAAGCATTAATTGGTTATTTAAAGGATGGATGGCTAAGGTTATGAGTCATTGTTCCCATTAATGCTTTTTTGGTTTTGCTTAGGATATTTTGATCAAGATCTTTTGCTTTGTGGTCACCCCCCCTCTCCTACACTCACCCTCCTCCTTCTATTAAAGTGGCCGGCCATTCTATGATGAGGATCATGGTTGTTGTTTTGAAAAGATTATTGTATTGGATTCATGGAAATTAAGATAGCCTCATTTCTAATTTCACCCGATCCAAAAAGGCAACTTCATTAACCGTTCTTACATAGTCTTGGACGTAACGAGACAAAGTGTTCTACTCATTCTCTATATCATCTTGATCGTCTCTTTTAGCAAACTTGACGACCGAGTTGCCTCGGTTCAGAGGCGGGAGCCCGTTTAAAGATCCGTCGACGTGGTGTCACCTGGACGACGAGACTGGAGATTCAGGAGATCGGAGTAGCCGCAACAAAGCGTGGGATGATGGTTGAAGACCAAAGGACTCGGATCATTCGGTATAACGTTTCTACCCATTTGTAATTTGTTAGTTTAGCTTTAATGGCAGATCCGGGTTATAGTACACGATAGCGCCAGTTTGTAAAAAGTTTTGATCCGCATTTGGCGTCTGTTAGACGGCCGGGGCGCTACCGAGGACTTACAGTTTTTCTATTCACGAGTTGGCAACTCACCCCCATTGTGCCACAGTTCTTGCAGGTGGACCGCAGGGATCAGTTGCAGCATCGCTGGCACACAGCTGTTTTCGGGTGACTTGCTTGTGGTAGGTGGTACATGTTGGATCGTTCCCCTCTTGTGTTCTTTATCCATATTGTATCTAGTCACTCCATCAAATAAGAAACTAGCAAATTGTATATGTTGCAGACTTAGAGGACTTGTAGTTGCGAGGCTTGAGCGATGGGTTTTATGTTCGCTTTTGGGGTTGATGCCTTGCTTTACTTTTCCTGTTGTGGATCTTCGCTATTGGGCGTCGTATACTTGTTATTTATACTTGTGGTGGTTGTTTCCGCCGTTGGGCATGATTTACTCCCGTTTGGGATGCCTTATATATATTCTGTGTGTACCAGTTTTCGGGGCCACTTTTTACAAAGGTGGTGCTGCCGAAATTTTTATGAAAACCAAGGAAAAGAGTTAATATAAGTTTCTAAATGTTGTAAATGTTTTCTTTACTTACTTCAGTTGTAAGGTTTAGATTTCTTGATTTCGGCTTACTTAGTTTACGTTACGCCTGTAGATGTGGCGTAATTTAAGTGCCGGTCACGAGCTGCTATTTTGGGTCGTGACAAAGTTGGTTTCAGAGCGCTAGGTTTATCCTTAGTTCGAGTCTAGGTTTGACTATGTGGGGTCTAGAGCATATATATTTTTGGAACCTAGGCTTGACCTTACGGAACTTAGACTTGAACAAGGAGGTGTTAGACCCAAACTTTTGTTTCATAGGCTGGCCCTGATTGATGGAGTAGGTAGCTTCAGTAGAGTGACGTACCGTACGTATGTTCCACGGTATATTTACGATACGATACTCCACTTAAGTGACCTTAGGATGTACATATCTTGAAACTGGTGATTCTCTTCGTTCCTTTGATTGTACATCCATTGAGATACTTTATTTTATTCGCTTCAGTGATCATACTCTCAGTGATTTGACTCCTCCTTATGATCATGTATCCATTTTAGGATCTGTTGACTCTTTCATCCCTTTTATCTTTTTCGTCGATACTTGATTGAGGTTCCTGTCACCATGGTTTGAGCGCAGTTTGAGCTGCTGCTGGTGATGCGGTCAGGGCGAGCTCGTCGTGGACTTGGACTGACCATCGTGTTTTCTGGTAACATGGGGACGTATCGATGTCGTGTTGTGTTGTGACCCCTCGTTTGAGACGAGTGTGCGGTTTTGTACTGGATGATCGGGCCATTGTTAGAGGCTTCCTGTTGGGAGAGGACTGTTGATGTACAGCATACCCCAGAGATTGTGATGTCATCTACAGTGCAGACAGATGACTTAGCTGTTGCTGAGATTTATGTGATGCCGCTTCCAGAGCTTACGAGCTGTGATCGCTGGAGCTTACCGGCAGAGATGCGATAGGAAATAGCTAGTCTATCTTGAGTTGTGAGACGAAGGTGATTCGTCTGATTGATGCGCCGACGTAGGCCCTGTTGAGTTGAAGATTGCTACTGCGGAGAATCTTACTCAGGTCTAGAGTAGACCGGTCTAGAGATGGCAGTTGATGTATCGTCTATCCTTGAGGATTGAGGCTATTGTTTAGCATGCGGACAAAGGATGTTCACATGTGGTCTATGCGGAGTTGAAAGGTTTGAACAAATGTCAGAAAACACATTTTTCCAAGTTTAAAGTATTCGGAAGAACATGCAACTGATTCTATGGACCCTCTAGAAGAATGAAACCCTAACTCGCCGTGATGACCATGAAACCGCTTTTGAACCTTAGGGTTTGCGGCAGTTTAGCGGTGCCATCAGTGAAGCTTGGGTCTGCCCGTCTACGATCGGTCCATAGGTACTGTGGCATATACCGAATATTATTAAACCATGCTCAGGTGTTGAATTCTCGGAAAATTTTGGGACTTTGATGACTCGATCGAAAAGTTTAATGCCGTCCGGATATCCTGTGTTAAGAGATCTGCAACAAGACCAGCTTCGGATAGAGGACCTCACCCAGGTGTGGGTGAGTTGATCGAGAGAGGATGAATATTGAGTATTCCTCTGATTTTTGGGACGGGTTCCCTAGGACGGGTTCGGCTAGATATCTTCGATAGAGTGATGAAGCTACCGTGTTCATAGTTCGAGTCTGTGTGAGAGACTCCGGATTGATTGTTGCCGATAACATTTGCGGTACGCAGATAGCACGATGCGACGTCAAGTGGATGATAATGAAGACGAGTGGAGCAAGTGGTTCGTGCGAGACGTTACCGAGTTGTTGTTACTCCCCGTTGAGATTACAGATCGTATATATGTACAGAGGCATTATGACATAGCCAGTTTCTGAAGAAAAGTTATGCTAAGGACGCAGATGTCCAGAGAACGAGAAAGATTTTGTATGAGTACCAGCCTCCGTATAGTTCGGCGTAGGCGAGATTGGTAATCCACAGAGAAATGAGGACCCAGAGACAGAGGACGGCAGACCGTGAGCAGGAGGCAAGCGGATGTTCTTGTTCTACCAGTTTGGGCGCACCGACTTTTCTTCGACATTGTAGGAGGTGTACCTCAATGTCATTTGTTGCAATTTGCGTTGTGATCCGAGTATCACGCTTATATCACTTAGATTTATGTTCATGATATTTTTGTGCACCATGTCCGCACCTACCGGGTATTTACATTTTGTGCATATTTATTTGCACTTGATATTGATTTTGTGCCTTAGCTGCACATGTTTATGATTTCGTGGATTTCATAAAGTTGGTTTGGTTTGTGTGTGTGGTACGCACTCGATTTGATTTGAGCACTCGGTATAGCTCATATGTGCTTGCAGTGCATTGATACGTGTTTTGTGTACGCAGCTGCACACTTTTTTGATTTTTATACACATTGGTTGCATCCGATTTATGCCTTTGAGCATACATTTTACCAGATTTGTGTTTTTGTGTGCGTGTGTACTTGATGTTCGTTTTCATGCATGTGGGATGCACATGATATCGATTTTGTTCGTGCATGACAGTTGCACTGGTTGAGATTTTCGTGCACTATAGATGCACTGGATGTTGTAGTCGTGCACACCTGTTGCACAGGACAGATGTTTTCGTGCACACCCGTTGCACTTAGATTTGCTTTCGTATAGAGTGGCAATAGTATATGGGTTAGTGTTCCGTGCGCACCAGATGTATGTGAGTGTTGGACATGCCTTATGAGGCTGATTTTGCTTTTGAGCACTTTGTTTTCATGATGAGGCCCTATACTTTGTAGTACCTTAACAGGACTGATCCGAGGACGGTACCTGTGTATTTTTGCATGCATAAAAAGTTTACCAAGAAGTTTCAAAAAGGAGCCATAGTCTCGCTATTTCTTACGTGTCTGCGTGTGACACGAAAGTTTACAAATAAAGCCTTTTGGGATATTTCAAAAAGACGGGACGCATATTTTGATAAACATATATGCTAGTATTTGATTAGTGCATATGGGATTTCGGTAGTGGATTTGAGATTTGAATCTCCTTTGTGACTTCGATGATATGCGTGCAAATCCGTTGATTTACGTGACACTTGACGGAGATCGGTTTTGAGTTTAGTACTCATTTTTCCGGCGCACAGGATGCGCTGTGGTTTTCTGTTTCTTCCGTTATTTCGGATCCCCGTTGATTTAGCTGTTATTGCATTGTTGTAGCATTTGGGGGTTAAATGTAAATTTAAATTCGGGGACCGAATTTCTTTAAGGGGGAAGATTGTAACCTTTCTGAAATCGTTATATGAATTTTTCTGTTTTAGGGTAAAATAGTCGGTATTTTCTGTTTTAACCGATTTTGATCAAAGTTCCGTATAAACTTGCCGGCACCTATTTTAGCTAAAATAAAGCTAGTGCGTGAGCTTTGGGGGTATATGTGATGTTTTGGTTCAAATAGGATTTTTCCCTAATAAAATATTATTTTTGGAATTTAATATTAAAATAATATTTTTCGCGAAAATTACCCGATTTGCGAAATTGGAATTTTCGTAAAGTGGTATAAGTGTATACCAATATTTGGGAATGTATCGAAGAAGAGAGTGATTTTTTTATTTTAATTTTATTTAACGGATTTTTAGTAAAATCCGTTTTTTTACTTTTTCGAAATTTGTGCACCGTGTCATGGGCATGTTGATTATTAAGTTTTGTGACAAATGAGCAAGGAAAAAGGGAACAATGAAAAAGAAAAGAAAAGAAAAGAAAGAGTTATGTGTGAATGGAATAAAGATTTATGCCTTGGATATTTGTGAATGAAACAAAGGGTTTATTTGTTTGTGAGGAAGGTGAGGTTAAGAGAGAGTTAGTGTAGGAGAGAGAGGCGGGCTGCCATTCTTTTATCTTCCCCATCATTTCTTCATGAATTTCTCTATCTCCTTCAACCCTCACTACTTCCATGCTACATCTCAAACCTTTCACCAAAACCTTATGCCTCCTTCTTTAAAAACATGCACAACCTCATCCTCAACACATTGAACCTTCCAAGTTTGGATTTTGAAGACTTGGGAAACTCAAGAAAGTTCTAGGGTTGCATACAAGGTAATCCATACACTTTAGTTTAGTTTTGGTGTTAAAAATCGTATTTTTAGTATAGAATTGGTGTATTGGGGATATGTGATTTTAGAAAATTATGAGTTACTGTCGAATGGTTAAATGAGGAGTAGTGAGTGTTTACAAGACTTTATAGGGTGATTTAGAGGCCTGAAAGCGAGTTTAGAACCGGATACACGAAGTTAGAAATTTTTCCGTATCGGTTTTGTGAAACTTTAAGGCCTACAGGGAATCTGGAGCAACCCGGGAAGTTTCTGAGAAAAATAAACAACTCTAGAGACCTAGTTAGACAAATAGGAGACCACACTGAGAAGACGAACCAGAACGGAGCATTTTGGGGCGAGCTTGCCGGTTTTTAGGGTTTGGTCACCGGGTCATTTTTGGCCATTTGTGTTGGAATTGGTCCAGTAGCTCACTTACTTCATATACAACATCCTATAGTTGTTTGTTTTGTTCCTATTTACCTGAACCAAGATCTGGGAGCTATTGTGAGTGGTTTTGGTTAAGGTTTTCCGTATTTTAGAATTCTTGGTTTTTGTAATTGGTATTGTACTTGGTTGTTGCGCGTTTGTACGTCAACAAAAAAGGTTGTTTTGTGGTTTTTGAATGCGCAGGCTATAGGTTCTAACCTATGAGCGCGCCGCATGCCGTTTTGGATTTCGGAACTCATTGTTAATGATATTGCGATACGTTTGGATATTGTAGGTACCTTCGCGTGGATTCCGAGATGAAGAAGCGCATCGACTACGGCTAAGCAAGGAGTTTAGCAGGTGAGTAGATTTATATCTACGGGGGAAGTCGGGTGGATGGCGTATAGCACCCCCGCAACCATTTGATATGGAATATCGTTTGTTTTTGTTATCCAGATAAATGATATGCTACGGACATGATTGTAGGATTTACAAACGATAATATGATTGAAGTTGATGATAATAAACAATTGACTTAGGAGAAAAAGATATGATAATTAAATCATGATAAGTACTATTTAAAAGAGAACTAGTGTGATGTTTATTAATTTGATGCGAGATATTAATATGATGAACGAGTATATGATGTGATATTAGGACTTAGTGTGATATGTTATTTTTATGGATTCGTGTCGATATGAGATTGTTGACACCTTTGTAGGTCCCCTGATACGAGTTTGATATGGATGTGACCTGAGAGATTGGTATATATATTTATATGGATAATGATTGCATAATAAGTGATATGTCGTACGAGACTTAGATCCGTACCCCGATATTGTATAGGTTGATAGAATCCCTATTTGTTAATGCCTCTGTACGTTAGATTACCGTACGCGATGAATTTTACTTGTTGATTTATCCAAACCCCTGATTAGAGGATGCCGTACGATGGATTGTACCGTACGTGTTATTGTGAGGCTGGATGCTGATTGATAGACTCACCGACTCGGTCTTGTTGACATGTATACCTTATAGCATTTGATTCACTATATGTATTGTGCTGCATTCATGCTGTTCTCATTGCATTTCTTATACCTGTGCTAGTACACCTACACCATTATCGATGATGCGTATGTTACACATATAAAGACTTGCCGGCTCACACACTTATTCATCGATAATTGCCATGTCACTTACACAGTAGAATTGTTATATCATGCTATAATATACTACCATGTTCATATCACTATGCTAGCTTGCATGATATATTGACATGTACACCCACATACTTTATTACAGCTACATGTACATCATGCATACATACTGACATGTACACCCATATATTTCGCTACAATTGCATATACCCCTAGGTGGTATTGCATTGACATGTGATATTGAGACGTTGACTATTGCGCCATTGCACTTATGAAATGTATCATAAATACTTGATTACATGTAGATACTTATACCTTTCTACAGTTACATGTACACTTCATATGATGCTGCACTTGTTTTCGGAGGATTTGGGAACCGCAAGATGTATTTTAAAGTTGGATTCATTTTTAAAGAGCGGTTTTCCCTTAATATGCTCATTTTGTTGTTTTATGTTGCATATATCAGTTTTTCATGGATTTACGCATTGAGATATGGATTTCATATGATTTATGGATTTGAGAACCGTGGGGGTATTTCAAGAAAACTATGTATTGTTTGAAAACCCGGTTTCTCTTGATATGATATTTAAGTGCGTCCAGCATGTGATTTCTCGGTTCTGAGATTGGCATGTGAAACCTGATTCGAGGAGCGGGAGGCACCGTCTGCGGATACATGGTGGACCCGGTATGGTACCCCGGGGTGAGAGATGATATCGTGGTGTAGACGATAGGCCTGGCAGAGGGACCACTACCTACCGGTGATATTATTTGGACTCGGCGGATATCTGGGGGATACCGACCGAAGTCATGTTCAGACATGCTACGTGGATTTCGGGTGTCGATGTGGACACTCAGGTTCCACGAGATGTACTGACAGTAGGGCCGGTTATGGTGACGGCGCCTAACAGACGAGGATTTTCGTGTCGCTGCTGGACACGGGTTTCATGATGTTTCGAGTGGTCGACTTTAGACACTGCGGTTCCATGATTTGATGTATCGTTGACAGACACACATTATTTGATATTCTCGTATTTACCTGCATATACTTTTGTGATATTTACATGCAGGAGTTGTTGTGTCAGTGGTTGACACGTGGACGAGATCCACTGCATACATGCATTGATTTTATTATGGACAAGGTCCACTGCATACATGCATTGATTTTATTATGGACGAGATCCACTGTATACATGCATTGATTATATTGTTGGATGGTATCTACTTGGTGTTAGGCAGTTATTTATGTGTTGGCACATATGCAGATACGGTCACCCTAGATATCATAGTATTGCCTTTATGATATAGTTGGCCTAGGAATCGTTGTTTATTTCGATTTCTACATGATGATGTTTTTCTATTCACGAGTTGGCAACTCACCCCCATTGTGCTACAGTTCTTGCAGGTAGACCGTAGGGATCAGTTGCGGCATCGCTGGCACACAGCTGTTTTCAAGTGACTTGCTTGTGGTAGGTGGTACATGTTGGATCGTTCCCCTCTTGTGTTCTTTATCCATATTGTATCTAGTCACTCCATCAAATAAGAAACTAGAAAATTGTATATGTTGCAGACTTAGAGGACTTGTAGTTGTGAGACTTGAGCGATGGGTTTTATGTTCGCTGATATGTCGAAAATACTGCATTTTTAACACGGCAATTTCCCAATCTTTTGCATTCATCTAGAGGTTTTCAGTATTCATATTGCACATATTAGAAAAGCACCTGTATAATACTGAATTACCTGTACTGTATATTAAAACCGGCATTTTTAGGGAAATTGACTGTTTATCATGGCATCACATCATTCTTGTATAGCGCAACTCTTGTCTCGAGAAATTGTGCAGGAAATTGCAGGAACAAAACCAAAATTGGGAAAAGAGCTGATAAAAAATACACTAACTCCAAGATTTGAGATCTGGTAGTGATACTGAAAGCCAAATAAATTTTAACATATCAGAAAAAGGGCCAAATGTCAGACCGAAATCAACACAAAAGACTCAATCCCCAAGGCTTCACATGAGCCGTGGATCCGCGGCCGGAGCCGGGTTGCGCCGCGGATCCGCGCCTTGATGACTTCGGCAAGATCTCAAGTTTTCTCCACGTGTCTCCTCTAACGGTACAAGCTTCCAGAAGACTCTCGATTCTCCACGTGGCTTCATCTAGAAGGCTCGGCCTAACAAACTATTTCTAGAAGGCTCTCTTTAACAAACTTTCGGAGGGAAATTTGAAATTTGAAATCCTAGTTCTAAGGTTTTAAGGTCTATAAAAAGGAGCCTAGATCTAGGGTTGAGGAGGTTCAAGAAATTCTCCATCATCTTCCACCCACAAGTTGAGTGACACAACTTGTGCCTCAAAACCCTAACCCTAATTCTAATTCCAAAACCAAGATCAAGATCCCGAGTACCATTCAAGCAAGAAGCCTTCAACCTTTAGAAAGCAATGCCGGACTTCATCAGAGCATGAGATCCAGGAGATCCGCGACCCAAGGAGCCGAGCGAAGCCGAAATCGACGATCTAGTTCTTTCCTTTTGTAAATTTCAAGAGAGTTGTAACGAAATTTATCGATAAATAAAGGTGAAATTTCTATATCTTGCTTATCTTTTAATTCAAGCATTATGATTCAATCTCAATTTGTGATTGTGTTTGTTATTATGATGTTTGAGTAAAACTCCGCTCGTGTAGGAGTTGTAACGATCGATTGATGATGATGATTTATACTCTTTTACAATTCTTAAATCCTATAACGTTTGTAATTTCTTGTGAATCAAATGATCGATGACCTAGTTTCGAGACAATGCTTTCTTGATTGTGTTCGCTCGAAACTAGGGATCAACGATTGATCATTTGATTAACTTGAAGCTAGATTTTGAATGAGATTCATCGAAATGATAAAGGATGAGATGAGGAATCCCTAATTTCTTCGTAAGATCCTTAACCCTCGATAAATCGTCATCGATCTAGTATCAATTCGTTAATGGATAAGAATATGTAATCATTAGATCTCATCACATCTATAGATCCGATCTTCTCCTACGAGCCACACTTCGAATCTTGATTGTTGGTTTGGAAATCATCACACATCTCAATTCTTGATTTTAATGTTTTCTTAGATCTAGATTTTTCTAATTCTTGATATTCAATTTTACAAATCATGAGTTGTTTCTTTTCTTTTCTTTAAATTTTCAACTCATATAATTCGAAAATTGAACGGATCTCACTTTCCCTGTGGACGATCCGCACTTACTAACGCGCTACATCTGACACCGTTATTGATTGCGGTCAAAATATTTTTGGTTGTGATTTCTACATAATTTTCTAAATACCGACACAACGAAGAATTCATATCAATCAAATGGCGCCGTTGCCGGGGATCGTGTGCTAATTTGTTCATTTTTTTGAAATTTGAGTTGAAAGATTTATTCCATCATAATTTTGAGATCAAAATTCGCGCAAAACACTAAACGATTTGTTGTGGTTTGTTGCAAGGAAATCTGGAGCTTGCTGTGCAAAATTGGATTTTTTTTTTGGAGTATTCCAGAGGACTCAGTGGTTGAACAGAAGCATTCTGTAGAAGTTTTGTGCAGGAAATCCTCTACATCACCGCGGAAGTGCGGCGTAAGGGCTTCATTGCGGCGGAACCTATAGCAAACCACCGGAGCCAAATTCCGGTGATTTTGGGTCGACCATTCCTTGCCACTTCCAATGCTGTCATTAACTGTAGAAATGGTTCAATGAACTTATTATTTGGAAATATGACCATTGAACTAAACATCTACAAAATTGGAAGTCAGCCATCAGAACCCTCTGCTCATATCTTTGATTTGTGCTCTGTCCATGAGATTGCTCCCGAAAGTTGCGGAGTTAAGGAACTTTCCTTTGAAGATCTCGACGACACTACCACATCACTGTTTGATCTTGCACACTATCTTAGTGAGGACACCATTTCCACGCTTGAGTCTGACACTCCTGACTCATCACCATCCGAGTCTGTATCTTTTACAGGCTATGAGCTTCTGTGTGACTCCGAAAATCAGTCGATGATCTCACCTTCTATTTCTCCGCTCGCATTAGATCTCAAACTTTTACCTTCTCATCTTAAATATGCATATTTAGGTGAGAATGAGTCTTTACCGGTTATCATATCCACTTCTCTAGCATCAGAGCAAGAGAATGTACTTTTGTCGGTATTGAGATCTAATAGGGAGGCATTTGGTTGGACTATGGTGGACATCAAAGGGATTAGTCTGTTGATTGTAGAACATCATATACATTTGATGGATGATGCCATACCAACCCGAGAACCACAGAGACGGTTGAACCCTGTCATGAAGGAAGCGGTGATGAAAGAGATTGTCAAATGTCTTGATAATGGTATCATTTACCCAATCTCCGATAGCCAATGGGTGAGTCCAATACATGTCGTCCCTAAGAAATCTAGCATCACTGTTATTACCAATGAGGCAAATGAGTTGATTCAGAAACGCATCTAAACTGTGTGGCGTGTATGTATTGATTACAGAAAACTCAATGCCGCTACGAGGAAAGACCACTTTCCTCTACCTTTCATTGATCAGATGCTGGAACGCTTAGCTTGACGTGAGTATTATTGCTTTATGGACGAATACTCAGGCTATAATCAGGTCCCCATAGACAAAAAGGATCAAGATAAAACCACTTTTACTTGTCCTTTTGGTACCTTTGCTTATAGACGCATGCCCTTTGGGTTATGCAATGCTCCCGCTACCTTTCAGCGGTGTATGATGGGGATATTCTCTGACATGGTCGAGAATTTTTTGGAGATTTTCATGTACCATTTCTCGATTTTTGTAGACTCTTTTTCTGACTGCCTAACGAATCTTGACGCAGTTCTTACTCGTTGCAAAGAGAAGAACTTAACCTTGAATTGGGAAAAATGCCATTTCATGGTCCAAGAAGGAATTGTGCTTGGACATGTTATCTCACAGAAAGGCATTGAGGTTGACAGAGCTAAGATAGATGTCATTCAAAACCTTCCTCATCCCAAAAGCATCAAGGATATCCGATCATTTCTTGGCCATGCGGGCTTTTATAGGAGATTCATTAAGGATTTTAGCAAAATTGCTAGACCCTTAACTTTTCTCTTGGCCAAGCACACGACCTTCCACTTTGACTCGGATTGTGAGGCAGCATTCGACTCACTCAAACACTCCCTCACTACAGCCCCCGTTCTATCGTCTCTAAATTGGGACTACCCATTTGAGCTTATGTGTGACGCATCAGATTTTGCAGTTGGTGCAGTCTTAGGACAGCACATTGAAAAGATACCACACGTGATCTATTATGCAAGTAAGACCCTGAATGATGCTCAAATTAACTATACAACTACCGAAAAAGAACTTTTGGCGGTTGTATTTGCATTAGAAAAATTCAGGCCTTACTTGATTGGCTCACCAATAGTTGTATACACTGACCACTCCGCCTTGAAACATCTTCTGGCGAAAAAGGATGGTAAAGGTAGGCTAATACGTTGGATCCTTCTATTACAAGAATTTGATCTTGTTATCAAAGATAATAAAGGATGTGAAAACGTTGTAGCCGACCATCTTTCACGCATCTCTTCTTCACCTGTGACCCTGCCGATCAATGATTCGTTTCCGGACGAACAACTCTTGAGCGTATCCAACGAACCTTGGTTCAGGGATATTGTGAACTATCTTGTCACAGGACTTATACCCAGCGATTGGTCAAAAAAGGACAAACACCGTTTTCTATCCCAAGTAAAACACTTTTACTGGGATGATCCATATCTGTTTAAGTATTGTCCTGATCAAATCATTTGCCGGTGTGTCCCGAATGAGGAGTTCAAGAGTGTTCTATCTTTTAGTCATGATCAGGCCTGCGGGGGTCACTTCGGTCCTAAAAAGACGGCGGAGAAGGTTTTGCAATGCTGATTTTTTTTGCCGACCTTGTTCAAGGACGCATTTGAGCATTGCAAAACCTGTACACAGTGTCAACTGATTGATGTCAAAAATATGAGTTTACCGTAATCAGAAACGGCGTCGCTTCGCAGCTAGCCGGTGAGTACGGGTCGATCCAGAGAGACGGGTAAATTCCTTTTATGTGTTTTAACGAGTTGATTCGATTTGTCGTTTTGGTTGGTTTATGAAAATCTATAAAAACGGATCTAATTTATCTAATTAAAAGTCTTGCTAGGGTTAGGCTTCGGGAAAGTTTTGGAGATTAAATGTTTTCCTCACCGCTTTCATTGCCATATTTTTAGATCTGTTAGATGTTACGGTAATTATCGATAAAGTGGATACGAATCTTTTGGGAAGATATTTCTTCCTCTAGGTTCGTATCCTTCCTTTATCGTTAATTACCCTAACCCCCATGGAAAACGCGCGCAACCGGCCCTTTATACTGCGGTTCACCATTACCTCTAGGGGTAGGGTGCCGCAGGGAGCGGTTGTGCGCGCATGCATGGAGTGCTAATTCTTTAGTTTAATATGGCATTGAAAGGGGTGAGAGATTTCATCTCTCAACCCTTTCCCTAAGGCTAACCCTAACAAGCGAGGAGACTACTCGCTCATTAGGGGATGATAAAACATTAAAAGAATAAAAAAGTACCTACTAATTTGACGGCTCCCTCCAAGCGATAAAGAACAGATCTGAATAATCACTCCCAGAAATTCTGAATTTTTATTGATTGAAAAGAGGCATAGGGTTTTACAGATCTAAAATTACAATTTATAGGAAAATAGGAAACCTAGGGTTACAGATTCTCGCACATGAAAAATTACAGATTTGCCCACGTAAAATCCCAACATCTGCACCGACGCACCGACGCACTAAAAATCCACCGACACGCGCACTAGATGGCCGCGGAACCGCGGCGCCAGGTTGGGTTTGGCCGCGGTTCCGCGGCCAAATAAAGGAGTTGGGCCCTGTACTTTTTGGGCTTGGTTCAGTGGCTCTTTGGGCTTCTATTTCTTCACTTATTTTCTCTTTTGGGCTTCTGGTTCTTCTCCAGATCTTCAGTGAAGACTTGTATTGGTCTTTTAACCGTTTCACCTTGACATTCGTTGCCTTGCACCTATGTGAACCGGGCTTGACTAGGATCCGTCTAATTGCTGGTCAAAAGTCCCTTTTCTGTTGTTTTGTGTCTTTTTCACTGTATTTGCTCCAGAAACCTGTATCCTGTAATATGCAACAAACGTGCGTCAAGAGTACCTGTTTATTTATAAAAAGGATAAGAAAAAGGGGAATGAAAAATGCAATATTATGGTCTAAACAAATACCCCCAAACTTACCTTTTGCTCGTCCTCGAGCAAACTTATTATTTATTCACTAAAATCCTAACCACACTTTTGCAGGGAAACGCGATTGCACTGAGCACGTGCAACAAGCCGTTAAACCTCTAGGTGTCCCTAGTAGGAGGAGTGTTGTCTCCTGAGGGTTTTCAGCGGATTACACCCACAAAATCCTATCAACTCGGCCCATTGACTTTTGTTCTCCAATTAGGTTTTCCAACAAGGAATTCTATTATCTTATACTTGTAAATTATCCACCCATATTCTTCACACTTCCTCATTATTTAACTTAAGATTATATATGTTATGTAGACCTACTTAGCTTTCGGCATCTCTTAAGTCTTCCTTCTAGGGTTTCATCTCTACTTAGGAATTTCTATCAACTCTATTAAAGATACAAGTTCTATTCTTCATTCCTTTCTCTTATCTAGATTCCAATCACATGCCCCTACGTGTGTGTATAGATCACCCCTACACTTGGAGATTCAAATCAAGCAATCATGCCCTTGTCCATTGTCCAAAGTACTATTTAGTTGGTGAATTTAAATGAAATTTGCTTACACATCCTTCATGCGACCGTTAATACTTCTTGAGGTACCAACGACCGATTACAAAGTGCGTTTGCAATTTAAAGCATACTTCCTAGTCCTTGCAACACCCAAGGCTTTAGCAGTGACTCCCAAACCAGTTGGTCTAAGGCACTAGGTGATGAAGCACCCTCGCTAAATATTTTTCTATTTTCAGCCTTAAGTAATCACAAAAACCAGTGTCCATTTTTTTTTATTCTTTATTCACTTTTTTTTTCTTTTATTTCATCGTACTAAGGACTTTAGACAAGAACATTTCAAGGTCTCTTCTACTATTCCAAGTTTCAAGGTGCGTGATTGTGCAAATTGTTGGGTATACGTTTTCAGAATCTAGACTTAAGCTAGGAACTATTTTTTAAACTTATACTCTAATAAGAACATCAATACTCTTCCCTTGTTTAGACTTAGCCTAAGAAGTGAACCCAAAATTTGCCTATTTTTAAATAAACTACAAAGGCATATACTTTCTACCGTTAAATTTTAAGGAATGTTATTTTTAGGGTTTTTAATTCACTAAGTCTAAAATCTAGTTGTTCCTAACCAGTTAACCTATTTGTCAAACTCAAGTCAATTAAGCCAAAGTTGAATACAATAATTTATAATTTTTCAAATTTTTCAAATTTTTATGGGTTTTCAAATAAGTATGCAAATGCAAAAATATGTACAAATGAATGCGAAGGAAGAAGACGTACCGAGCATACCCCCAAACTTGAACTTGACAGTGTCCTCACTGTCATGCTAAACCAAGAGGGTCAAAATACCGATACTCCCCTGTTTATTTTTTTATAGTTTTTTTATTGTCATGAAAACAAAAATATATACAAAAAGGCCCTCCCCCAAACTTCATTTAAACTATGTTAGACATTACTGCCAAACTTTGCATCGGCCAAAAGTCAACACCAACCAGTTGAAAAATTTATCAGTAAAGAATATTGGTTGGTGGAAAAATAAGTTGTGGTGGTCCGCAAAGAATTGGGGAAGATAGAAGTAGTGGTATGGGAGGTGTGGAGGTAAATATACAGGTGATGGTGATGCATTGAAACGAGAATGTAAATGATCAGCAATCAGTGGAGTGTTGGCATTCTCGTACCTTATTAAAAGAAATGGGGGTATTTCAACTTCTAAGGGAGGAAGTTGACTCACCACAATACCTCCAAGATGTTCCTGTGGGTCCTCTATTGGCATGGCATCATCCATCAATGTATGATATTCAAATATGAGGGAACTGATCTCTTCGATGTCCGCCATAGTACAACTGAAAACTTGCCGCCTATCTTGTAAGACTTTTAAAATAGCGTTCTCTTGCTCGAAGTCTAGAGAGGCTGATATGATAATGGGAAAAGTCTCATTTTCACCTATGTAAGCATATTTAAGGTGAGGCGGTAAGGACATTAGTTCGAGTTTCAGAGGCGAAAGAATCATTGCGGAATCTACCTCGAACTTAAAGGACTCCAACACAGGTTCGAAATCACTGCAAACAACCGATTCGGATGGTTCGACTAACTCATCCAAAAATTCAAAAGACTCATATTCGGGCTGTGAGTCGTCGTCATCCGAAAAAGTGAAACATTCATAATCAACTTCGGTTGTGCCAACGGTAGTAGGCTCAAGGAGGGACGCACTAGTGGCGTCAAAACTGTTTTCATTAAATAGAAATCTTTCAAGCTCGCAGTCCTCCTGCGTGATTTCGTGAACAAAGCAAACTTCTCGTGTTCTAGTTTTTGGCACGGGGGGCAGACTTCCCATCTTATAAATTTTGAACTCACTAGACCTCTTCCCGAAGGATAGAGTCATGGAGCCATTGCGACAGTTTATTACGGCATTGGAAGTGGCCAAAAATGGTCGACCGAGAATCACCGGAATTCGGTTTCTTGGGTTAGCAATAGGTTGTGTATCCATAACGATAAAATCAACGGGGAATATGAACTCCTCGACTTTGATCAACACATCCTCTAGTTGACCCCTTGGATAGGTGATTGATCGATCAGCCATTTGGAGAGTGCAACGAGTGGGTTTCAACTCTCCAACCCCTAATTGTTCGTACACGGAGTAGGGAATCAGGTTAACACTAGACCCAAGATCTAAAAGTGCTCGATTAATTTTCTTATCCCCAATTGTAATTGATATCGTAGGACAGCCGGGGTCCTTTCGTTTTTGGGGTAAGGTTTGATGTTGGTTAATAGCATTGCTCACTGCACTAGCCACTAGCACTTTCTTGGGTACTTGAGATGCTTTTCTCTTTGAAGTGCATAATCCCTTTAAGATTTTCGCGTATGAAGGGACTTGTTGGATAGCATCCAAGAGAGGTATATTTATGCTAACCTGCTTAAATATCTCCACAATCTTCTCCACTTGTGTATTTGGTTTATTAGGACTCAACCTGTTTGGAAATGGTGCATTTTGAAAATTAGTTGAGTCAAATGTTTGTGGAGCAGACTGTGGATTAGGAACGGATCCCGGTGTAGATGTGTTCGTGTTGTGAGAAATGGGTCCGTTAGAGCTAGAAGAAGTAGAGCCGTGTGAAGGGTGGAGAATAGGCTCTAAAGAAAAAGGTGAAGAAGGAAGTGAAGAAAATGAAGAAGGGGAAGAAGAAACACCGGCGGGGATGTCATCACTAGTTTCCACATTATTTTGCAACTCTCTTCCGGATCTCAACGTGGTCACCGCATTTACATTGTGATTGTGATATGCGTTTTGTGCGTGACCGGGATTGGGCAATGGTTGAGATGGAAGCTTTCCCTTTTCTCTCTCGCTCAACGTAGCAGTTAATTGTGCAATTTGTGCCTCAATAGATTTAATACTTTGATCGTGTGAGGCATTGTTATTCATTAAAGATTGCACATAACTTTCAAATCTTGCTGCGGATTCTGTAGTTTGCTTAAGAAATGCATCTAGACTTTTTTCGAGCGAGGTAACCTTATCATCATTTGGTTGAACTAAATTATTCGTTTGATTTGTATAAGGTTGTTGTTGGAAAGGTTGCTGGTTTTGAGTTTGTAAGGGTGCTTGTTGTTGTTGTGGAGGAGGTCTTCGAAAATTATTGTTCCCTTGGACTTGTTGATTTTGGTTCCAAGCGAAATTCGGGTGACTCCTCCACCCCTGGTTGTATGCCGAAGAGTACGGATCATTTCTTTGTCGTTGCTGAAATGCAGCATTGACTTGATCCTATCCTTGAATGGGTGCATTATAAGGACACTCTTCGGTTAGGTGCGACGGGTTCGAACAACAAGCACAAACAGTTCGTGTGGGTAGAGCAGGGGCAGGAGAAGACGATGAGATTTTGGTCTCAATGGCTTCTAGCTTTTTCATAAGTGAGGCCATCTCGGCCTTCATAGCTATCGACATATCTATTTGATGTATGCCTTCCCAAGATTGACCAGCTGAAGAAGATGATGTGGTCTTGGTACTCTCCTACTGAATTGTTTGCTCACTTAAGTCCTCAAGAAACTGCCAAGCTTCGTCGCTAGACTTGGAGAGAAAATGACCTTGACATATTGTTTCTAGCAACTGCTTCGTTGCTGCGTTCAATCCCTCGTATAATGTTTGGCAAAGTTGCCAATTTTCTATCCCATGATGAGGACATTGAACGAGTAGGTCTTTAAATCTCTCGAAGCACTTCCAAAATGGTTCGGAAGGAAGCTGTGAAAATTGTATAATTTCGTTTCGGATTCTAGCAGTTTTGTGATGAGGATAGAACTTTTTCAGAAAAGCTCGTACAAACTCGTCCCAATTTCTAATGGAGTGTGATGCGGTGCTATATAGCCACTTCTCGGCTAGGTCACATAAGGTAAAAGGCATGACCCTTAGCCTTATTGCGTCATCACTTAATTGGGTTGTCTTCATCATGGTGCAAACGTTTTGGAATTTATTAATGAAAATATATGCATCTTCGGATTCCAAACCATGAAACTTAGGCAGCATATTGATGAAGTGTGGTTTTATTTCAAAATTATCCCCATTTGCCGGTGGGGGTGAAAGACATGTGGGTAAAGAAGTGCGGACGGGGTAGAAGAGATCCTGGAGCGCGACTCGTGCGGGCGCTACAACAGGCGGAAGATTCGGGTTATTCGCACCTGGCGGAGGTGGAATCATTCCCGTCGGTAAGGTATCGTTGGGGTTGAATCCCGACATACCTTCGAAAGAAGAATTTAAAGGTGGAGGTAAGGAAATGGAGGGAATTTCGACGAAGGGTTCGCCGAAGGGTTCGTTGGTCGGTACCAACGAAACGCGGACTAAGCGGGCGTTAGTATCCCTAGTCCAAAATGACATACACTAAAGGGTAGTGCAGTCAGAAAAAAGAGAAAAACAGAATGTGGGGGTAAGATAACGTCAGTGAGAAGAAGTGGTGGAAGTGAGTTTGCAAGTTTTCTTTAGCGGCAAGTTGCAAGTTTTTAAAAGATTTTTCTTTTTTCTTTTTCTTTTATTTATGTGAAGGTTTTGCAAAGAGGTTTTAGGAAAGGGACTCGTGACACCAATGTGTCAACCACACATGCACAATCAGGCCTAGATCTAGGGTCGCCTAGGTCTGCTAGACAGCTCCTAACTAGGGCTAGAAATAGACCTCAAACCGCCTCTTCACGGACAAATACGGCCAGGTAAGTGGGAAGGAACCACCACTACAGTGGGCCTAATTAATAACCACTAGCCTAGACACCGCAATGTCGGTTAGGATAAACGGCCGATGCCTACCCTAGTTCTTTTCCTATTGAGCTCGCTGTCCTTAGGTCTGAGTCTAATCTTTTTTAGTTAAAGGTGGTCGATGCAAAATGCTTTAGGTGTTTTTCTGGGGTCCTGGGAAGGGTGATGAAATCCCCACCCAATCTGAGTTTGGTCAAATAGCCCCTTAGAGTCCGGTTAAATTATGCAAAACAGATAAAATTTCACTTGCAATCAAAAATTTTAGCGCGGCGCAAAGAAACCTTCAGAGATCTATTATTTAGAAGGGGGAGAAAGACTCTTTACGCAAAGAATTCCTGCAGAAAACTTTTTACAGAGAGATATATTGTAGGTTGCAGAGGGAAGAAAGAGAAAACCAACCCACAAAATTTCAGGTGCTGACGTGGCATAAAGGGCGCGGAACCGCGGCCTGGGACCCTTAATGCGGCGGAAGCGCGGCTGAGAAGAGGGATCGGGCTCTGGAAATTTTTGTACTGTTCTGTGCTTACAATTGCTCTCTGTTCTTATGCTCCTTTTTCTGTTTTGACCTTCTGTAAAACTCCAGATCCAAAAGTCTTTGCTGTTCCTGCAAGATTCAAATAGCAAACCCTTCAAAAAGATCAAAGTTGATAATTTTTTATTTTTTTATATTTTCAGATTTTTATAATTTTTAAAATTTATATCAACCCGAAAATTCACAAAAAGAAAGATTACGCCGTCCCCGGCAACGGCGCCATTTGATTGATGTCAAAAATATGAGTTTACCGTAAGCAGAAACGGCGTCGCTTCGCAGCTAGCCGGTGAGTACGGGTCGATCCACAGAGACGGGTAAATTCCTTTTATGTGTTTTAACGAGTTGATTCGATTTGTCGTTTTGGTTGGTTTATGAAAATCTATAAAAACGGATCTAATTTATCTAATTAAAAGTCTTGCTAGGGTTAGGCTTCGGGAAAGTTTTGGAGATTAAATATTTTCCTCACCGCTTTCATTGCCATATTTTTAGATCTGTTAGATGTTACGGTAATTATCGATAAAGTGGATACGAATCTTTTGGGAAGATATTTCTTCCTCTAGGTTCGTATCCTTCCTTTATCGTTAATTACCCTAACCCCCATGGAAAACGCGCGCAACCGGCCCTTTATACTGCAGTTCACCGTTACCTCTAGGGGTAGGGTGCCGCAGGGAGCGGTTGTGCGCGCATGCATGGAGTGCTAATTCTTTAGTTTAATATGGCATTGAAAGAGGTGAGAGATTTCATCTCTCAACCCTTTCCCTAAGGCTAACCCTAACAAGCAAGGAGACTACTCGCTCATTAGGGGATGATAAAACATTAAAAGAATAAAAAAGTACTTACTAATTTGACGGCTCCCTCCAAGTGATAAAGAATAGATCTGAATAATCACTCCCAGAAATTCTGAATTTTTATTGATTGAAAAGAGGCATAGGGTTTTACAGATCTAAAATTACAATTTATAGGAAAATAGGAAACCTAGGGTTACAGATTCTCGCACATGCAAAATTACAGATTTGCCCACGTAAAATCCTAACATCTGCACCGACGCACCGACGCACTAAAAATCCACCGACACGCGCACTAGATGGCCGCAAAACCGCGGCGCCAGGCTGGGTTTGGCCGCGGTTCCGCGGCCAAATAAAGGAGTTGGGCCCTGTACTTTTTGGGCTTGGTTCAGTGGCTCTTTGGGCTTCTGTTTCTTAACTTATTTTCTCTTTTGGGCTTCTGGTTCTTCTACAGATCTTCAGTGAAGACTTGTATTGGTCTTTTAACCGTTTCACCTTGACATTCGTTGCCTTGCACCTATGTGAACTGGGCTTGACTAGGATCCGTCTAATTGCTGGTCAAAAGTCCCTTTTCTGTTGTTTTGTGTCTTTTTCACTGTATTTGCTCCAGAAACCTGTATCCTGTAATATGCAACAAACGTGCGTCAAGAGTACCTGTTTATTTATAAAAAGGATAAGAAAAAGGGGAATGAAAAATGCAATATTATGGTCTAAACATCAACACATGGGTAGGATTTCTCGGAGAAATGAGATACCACAGCAACCCATCTTAGTGGTTGAAATTTTCGATGTTTGGGGCATTGACTTTATGGGTCCCTTTCCCAACTCCTTTGGGAATTTGTACATACTGCTTGCGGTTGATTACGTCTCGAAGTGGGTTGAAGCCATTCCATGTCGCACTAATGACAAGAAGGTTGTCATTAAGTTCTTGAAAGAAAACATCTTTTCGCGATTTGGACACCTACGGGCTATCATTAGCGATAAGGGGACACATTTCTGCAACAGGTCTTTTGAGACTCTGATACGGAAATACGCAATCAACCACAAACTTTCTACACCCTATCATCCCCAAACGAGCGTACAGGCTGAGATTTCGAATAGACAGATTAAACAAATCCTGGAGAAGACTGTTGCTAAGAATAGAAAAGATTGGTCGACCAAACTGACGGATGCTCTTTGGGCATTCCGAACTGCATTTAAAACTGATCTAGGGATGTCTCCATATAGGCTAGTGTTTGGGAAGGCATGTCACTTGCCAGTTGAGATTGAGCATAAAGCATTGTGGGCTATTAAGGAAATCAACTTTGACTTAAACCAAGCCTGCAACTTTCGGAAGCTGTAATTAAATGAGCTAAGCGAACTCCGCGATGAAGCTTATGATAACGCTGTAATCGTAAAGAATAGGACCAAGGTTTTTCACGATAAAAACATTTTGAGGAAAACATTTACACCTGGTCAGCATGTCCTTTTTTATGATTCACGACTACACCTTCATGCGGGTAAGCTTCGATCTCGGTGGAAGGGACCATTTGTTGTGCGGTCTGTATATCCGCACGGGGCAGTTGAGGTAGAAAATGTTAAAAACGGCACATTTGTCAAAGTGAATGGACATAGACTAAAGCCGTATTTTTTCACTGACCCCACGGAGGAGCTCCTGTTCTTATAGGAGCCATTTTATCTTGATTAAAATCCCTCCGTCTCACCTCCATGTCCTGTATATTACTGTATCATCTTTTTGAATGGAGGTGAGTGAAAAGAATAAGTTTGGGGGAGGATCTTCACTTATATATTTTGCCCCCACTAATAAATTCCTCCCAGGCTTACAGGTTTTGTAGATATAGCGGTTGGCAACAATGAGGACAATGTTGAAAACAAGTTTGGGGGAGGTTTGTGCTTATTTTTGCATCATTTGCATATCATTTGTATAAGCACAAAACATTTCTTTAAAAACCGATAAAAATTTTCAAAATATAAAAATATTTAATATTTAACATTTTTGTACATAAATAAGATAATAAAAGATTAGATAGTGAAAATTACATCCATGAGATTAGAAAAATTTAAGAAACCAAGAAAATTTGAAGTTTTCTTATATGAACTAGTAATAAGTAGTTATGAGCAGTTGTCCCAAGAGTTAGTAAGATGAAGGAAGTCAATAATCTGAGCATAAAAATAAGTATGAAAATTAGTTCCTATTCTGGAAGCCAAACATTTTGAACGTTGATACCCTGCTATTCGCACTTACACACGTCTTGAAGCCCGGGATAGTAGAGGATACCTTAAATTGCTCTTGTCTAAAAGCCAAAGTATGAAGGAAATAAAAAAATGAATAAAATATATAATGGTGGGAAAAATGAACACTGGTTTTGTTATCGCCAAGGTAGAAATAAAAAAATATAGCGAGGGTGTCTCTTCACCTAGTGCCCTAAGGCCAACTGGTCTGGGAGTCACTGCTAAGCCTTAGGTGGTGCAAGACGAGGAAAATACACCAAATAAGCAAGCACATGAGTAATCGGTCGGTTGGTACCTCAAGAAGTATTAACGGTCGCATGAAAGTGTGTGAGCAATCCTAAATATTCATTAATTAAAAAGTACTGAGGTGGATGGACAAGAGTATGATAGCTTGAATTGAATTCTCCGGGTGTAGGGATGTTTATTACACAAACGTAAGGTGATATGATCGATGTTTTGAAGAGAGATAGGAATGAAGAATAAGATGATGTTTTATTGAGTGATGATGTGATTTCTAACATCTTTTCATGACTATTAAGATAGGGCTCATGACAACCGAAAAGCTAGCTTAGTTGGAAACCCTAATTTTCAAGGCCTTTCTTTTACAATTCTTTTCTTTAAATATAATATTCATGATCTTACTTTTATTATTGGATTTTATGGGTGCAATCCGCTGAAAACCCTCAGGAGACAACACTCCTCTTACTAGGGACACCTAGAGGCTTAAAGACTTGTTGCACGTGCTCAGTGCAATCGTGTTGCCTACGAAAGTGTGCTAGTTAGTTTTTCTCTTTCTTTATTTTCTCCTTCTCTTTTTAATAAAATAGTTCGCTCGAGACGATCGAAAATAAGTTTGGGGGAATTTGATCAGTCGAAAATACTGCATTTTTAACACGGCAATTTCCTTATCTTTTGCATTCATCTAGAGGTGTTTAGTATTCATATTGCACATATTAGCAAAACACCTGTATAATACTGAATTACCTGTAGTGTATATTAAAACCGGCATTTTTAGGGAAATTGACCGTTTATCATGGCATCGCATCATTCTTGTATAGCGCAACTCTTGTCTCGAGAAATTGTGCAGGAAATTGCAGGAACAAAGCCAAAATTGGGAAAAGAGCTGATAAAAAATACACCAACTTCAAGATTTGAGATCTGGTAGTGATACTGAAAGCCAAATAAAATTTAACATATCGGAAAAAGGCCCAAATGTCAGCTTGAAATCAACACAGTAGACTCAAGCCCCAAGGCTTCACATGAGCTGCGGTTCCGCGGCCGGAGCCGGCTTGTGCCGCGGATCCGCGGCTTGATGACGTCGGTAAGATCTCAAGTTTTCTCCACGTGTCTCCTCTAACGGTACAAGCTTCCAGAAGACTCTCGATTCTCACATGGCTTCATCTAGAAGGCTCGGCCTAACAAACTATTTCTAGAAGACTCTCTTTAACAAACTTTTGGAGGGAAATTTGAAATTTGAAATCCTAGATCTAGGGTTTTGAGGTTTATAAAAAGGAGCCTAGATCTAGGGTTGAGGCGGTTCAAGAAATTCTCCATCATCTTCCACCCACAAGTTGAGTGACACAACTTGTGCCTCAAAACCCTAACCCTAATTCCAATTCCAAAATCAAGATCAAGATCCCGAGTACCATTCAAGCAATAAGCCTTCAACCTTTAGAAAGCAACGCCGGACTTCATCGGAGCACGAGATCCAAGAAGATCTGCGACTCAAGGAGCCGAGCGAAGCTAAAATCGACGATCAAGTTCCTTCTTTTTGTAAATTTCAAGAGAGTTCTAACGAAATTTGTCGATAAATAAAGGTGAAATTTCTATATCTTGCTTATCTTTTAATTCAAGCATTATGATTCGATCTCAATTTGTGATTGTGTTTGTTATTATGATGTTTGAGTAAAACTCCGCTCGTGTAGGAGTAGTGACGATCGATAGATGATGATGATTTAGACTCTTTTACAATTCTTAAATCCTATAACGTTTGTAATTTCTTGCGAATCAAATGATCGATGACCTAGTTTTGAGACGATGCTTTCTTGATTTTGTTCGCTCGAAACTAGGGATCAACGATTGATCATTTGATTAACTTGAAGCTACATTTTGAATGAGATTCATCGAAAGGACAAATGATGAGATGGGGAATCCCTAATTTCTTTGCAAGATCCGTAACCCTCGATAAATCGTCATCGAGCTAATATCAATTCGTTAATGGATAAGAATATGTAATCATTAGATCTCATCACATCTATAGATCCGATCTACTCCTAAGAGCCACACTTCGAATCTTGATTGTTGGTTTGGAAATCATCACACATCTCAATTCTTGATTTTAATGTTTTCTTAGATCTAGATTTTTCTAATTCTTGATATTCAATTTTACAAATCATGAATTGTTTCTTTTCTTTACATTTTTGACTTATCTAATTCGAAAATTGAACGGATCTTACGTTCCCTGTGGACGATCCGCACTTACTAACGCGCTACATCCGACACCGTTATTGATTGCGGTCAAAATATTTTTGGGTTTGATATCTTGCTTTACTTTTCCTGTTGTGGATCTTCGCCATTGGGCGTCGTATACTTGTTATTTATACTTGTGGTGGTTGTTTCCGCCGTTGGGCGTGATTTACTCCCGTTTGGGATGCCTTATATATATTCTGTGTGTACCCGTTTTCGGGGCCAGTTTTTACAAAGGAGGTGCTGCCGAAATTTTTATGAAAACCAAGGAAAAGAGTTAATATAAGTTTCTAAATGTTGTAAATGTTTTCTTTACTTCAGTTTTAAGGTTTAGATTTCTGGGTTTCAGCTTACTTAGGTTACGTTACGCCTGTAGATGTGGCGTAATTTAAGTGCCAGTCACGAGCTGCTATTTTGGGTCGTGACAAAGTTGGTATCAGAGAGCTAGGTTTATCCTTAGTTCTAGTTTAGGTTTGACTATGTGGGGTCTAGGGCATATATATTTTTGGAACCTAGGCTTGACCTTACGGAACTTAGAGTTGAACAAGGAGGTGTTAGACCCAAACTTTTGTTTCATAGGCCGGCCTTGATTGATGGAGTAGGTAGCTTGAGTAGAGTAACGTACCGTACGTATATTCCGCGGCATATTTACAATACGATACTCCACTTAAGTGACCTTAGGATGTACATATCTTGAGACTGGTGATTCTCTTCGTTCCTTTGATTATACATCCATAGAGATACTTGATTTTATTCGCTTCCATGATCATACTCTCAGTGATTTGACTACTCCTTATGATCGTGTATCCATTTTAGGATCTGTTGACTCTTTCATCCCTTTTATCTTTTTCGTCGATACATGATTGAGGTTCCTATAACCATGGTTTGAGCGCAGTTTGAGCTGCTGCTGGTGATGCGGTCAGGGCGAGCTCGTCGTGGACGAGGACAGACGATCGTGTTTTCTAGTGACATGGGGACGTATCGATGTAGTGTTGTGTTGTGAGACCTCGTTTGAGACGTGTGCGTTTTTGTACTGGATGATCGGGCCATTGTTAGAGGCTTCCTGTTGGGAGAGGATTGTTGATGTACAGCATACCCCAGAGATTGTGATGTCATCTACAGTGCAGACAGATGACTTAGCTGATGCTGAGATTTATGTGATGCCACTTCCAGAGCTTACGAGCTGTGATCGCTGGAGCATACCGGCAGAGATGCGATAGGTAATAGCTAGTCTATCTTGAGTTGTGAGACGAAGGTGATTCGTCTGATTGATGCGCCGTCGTAGGCCCTGTTGAGTTGAAGATTGGTAATGCGGAGAATCTTACTCAGGTCTAAAGTAGATCGGTCTAGAGATGGTAGTTAATATATCGTCTATCCTTGAGGATTGAGGCCATTGTTTAGCATGCGGACAAAGGATGTTCACATGTCGTCTAGGCGGAGTTGAAAGGTTCGAACGAATGTCAGAAAACCCATTTTTCCAAGTTTAAAGTATTCGGAAGAACATGCAAGTGATTCTGTGGACCCTCTGGAAGAATGAAACCCTAACTCGACGTGATGACCATGAAACCGCTTTTGAACCTTAGGGTTTGCGGCAGTTTAGCGGTGCCATCAGTGAGGCTTGGGTCTGCCCTTCTATGGTCGGTCCATAGGTACTGTGGCATATACCGAATATTATTAAACCATGCTCAGGTGTTGAGTTCTCGGAAAATTTTGGGACTTTGATGACTCGATCGAAAAGTTTAATGACGTCCGGATATCCTGTAATAAGAGATCTGCAACAAGACCAGCTTCGGATAGAGGACCTCACCCAGGTGTGGGTGAGTTGATCGAGAGCGGACGAATATTGAGTATTCCTCCGATTTTTGGGATGGGTTCCCTAGGACGGGTTTGGCTAGATATCTTCGATAGAGTGATGAAGATACCGTGTTCATAGTTCGAGTCTGTATGAGAGACTCCGGATTGATTGTAGCCGAGAACATTTGCGGTACGCAGATAGCACGATGCGACATCAAGTGGACGATAATGAAGACGAGTGGAGCAAGAGGTTCGTGCGAGACGTTAACGAGCTGTTGTTACTCCGCGTTGAGATTACAGATCGGATATATGTACAGAGGCATTGTGATACGGCCAGTTTCTGAGGAAAAGTTGTGCTGAGGATGCAGATGTCCAGAGAACGAGAAAGATTTTGTAAGAGTACCAGCCTCTGTATAGTTCGGCGTAGGCGAGATTGGTAATCCACAGAGAAATGAGGACCCAGAGACAAAGGACGCCAGACTATGAGCAGGAGGCAAGCGGATGTTCTTGTTCTACCAGTTTGGGCGCACCGACTTTTCTTCGACATTGTAGGAGGTGTACCTCAATGTCATTTGTTGCGATTTGCGTTGTGATCCAAGTATCACGCTTATATCGCTTGGATTTATGTTCCTGATATTTTTGTGCACCATGGCTGCACGTACTGGGTATTTACATTTTGTGCATATTTATTTGCACTTGATATTGATTTTGTACCTTAGCTGCACATGTTTATGATTTCGTGGATTTCATACAGTTGGTTTGATTTGTGTGTGTGGTACGCACTCAATTTGATTTTAGCACTCGGTATGGCTCATATGTGCTTGCAGTGCATTGATACGTGTTTTGTGCACGCAGCTGCACACTTTTATGATTTTTATACACATTGGTTGCATCCAATATATGCCTTTGAGCATACATTTTACCGGATTTGTGTTTTTGTGTGCGTGTGTACTTGAGGTTCGTTTTCGTGCATGTGGGATGCGCTTGATATTGATTTTGTTCGTGCATGACAGTTGCACTGGTTGAGATTTTCGTGCACTATAGATGCACTAGATGTTGTTGTCGTGTACACCTGTAGCACATGACAGATGTTTTCGTGCACACCCGTTGCACATAGATTTGCTTTCGTGCAGAGTAGCACTAGTATATGGGTTAGTTTTCCATGTGCACCAGACGTACATGAGTGTTGGACATGCCTTATGAGGCTGATTTTGCTTTTGAGCACTTTGTTTTCATGATGAGGCCCTATACTTTGTAGTACCTTAACAGGACTGATCCGAGGACGGTACCTGTGTACTTTTGCATGCATAAAAAGTTTACCAAGAGGTTTCAAAAAGGAGCTATAGTCTCGCTATTTCTTACGTGTCTGCGTGTGACACGAAAGTTTACAAATAAAGCCTTTTGGGATATTTCAAAAAGACGGGACAGATATTTTGATAAACATATATTCTAGTAATTGATTAGTGCTTATAGGATTTCAGTAGTGGATTTGAGATTTGAATCTCCTTTGTGACTCCGATGATATGCGTGTAAATCCGTTGATTTACGTGACGCTTGTTGGAGATCGGTTTTGAGTTTAGTACTCATTTTTCCGGCGTGCAGGATGCTCTGCGGTTTTCTGTTTCTTCCGTTATTTCGGATCCCTGTTGATTTAGCTGTTATTGCAATGTTGTAGCATTTAGGGGTTAAATGTAAATTTAAATTCGGGGACCGAATTTCTTTAAGGGGGAAGATTGTAACCTTTCTGAAATCGTTATATGAATTTGTAATACCCAGCTCTTTTTATATCAAAATCTGTATTTTGTCTCTTTATAATTTTATTTATTTTATTTTATAATCTTATTTATCTTACGTATAATTTTATTTAATTTATTTTATAATTTTATTTATAATTTTACCTATCCTAAACCTAACTAAAATTTTCCCCTTATAACCCAACTCTTTCCCAAGCCCAACAGTTTTCCCCGGCCCCAATCCCATATATTTCTCCATTTGATTTTTTTTTCATTAATTTCTGCAGTCCAGCAGCCCGAGCCCAGGGAAATTTATTAAACCTTTTTTTTCTTTCTTTCTTGGCCCGGCCCAGTCTCCCCGAGCCCACTCCCGACCCGTTCACCAAACCTGACCCGGCACTCCATCATCCCAGTGGTAACCCCCCTTTTTCCCGCTCGATCCACTTTCCCCGCCGCCTCCTTCGCCCATGCCTGTGCCCACGTCGCAGCGCGCGTTTCCCCACGACTCGCTCCCCAATGCTTCTCACTTCCAACCCCTCTTGACACCCTCGAGCCCGCCATCTCTCTCCTCTCGTTCTCCCATTCTCTCTCGAACTGAGTCCGCTCGCCTGCATACCCACATCGCCTCCACCCTCGTCCCCAACCTCATCACCGCGTGCAACCCTCACGACCTCTCTTCTCCTCTCCCTCTCCTCCACCTTCGACCACCACCTGACCCGAGCTCCCTCGTCCTCCTTTCTCCTCGAACCCACCTGAACCCACCACAGGATCCCTGCACACCCAACCTCCTTGCACCCTCACCGCCGGTCGACCCCATCATCGCCGACGAGCCACCTCTTCCCTCTCGTCACTGCATCTCTCTTCCTCACTCACTGGTATCTCTCTCGATCTCTCTGCATCACTCCTTCTCTCTCTCCTTCCTCTGTTTCTCTCTCTCTCTCAGTTCTAACTCTCTCTCAGCTCTCTCTCTAACTCTCTCTCTCTCTAAACTCTCTCTCACTCACTGCCTTTCTCTCAGCTCTCTCTCTAACTCTCTCTCTCTCTAAACTCTCTCTCACTCACTGCCTCTCTCTCAGCTCTCTCTCTTTCTCTAACTCTCTCACTCACTGTCTCTCTCTCTCTGTAACATCTCTCTCCCCTTCCCTCTGTGCCTTCTCTCTCTCGTCTCTCACCTTCCCTCTGTGCCTTCTCTCTCTCGTCTCTCATCTCAGATATCTCTCTCTCTCTCTCTCTCTCACAGCTCTCTCCCACTCTCCCTCTGTGCCCCCCCCCTCTCTCTCCAATTTCTCTCTCTAACTCCTTGTTCTTTGTTAATTCCCTCACTCTTCAAAACCATACAAAACCCATTTCTCTTTACAAACCATCACTGCGGCCATTGCCGGAGCGACTCCGTTGACCGTCGTCGACCCCAGTACACTCGCAGAGGATCATCAAGCACTCCTCAACCTCCAGTAACCGTGCAACGACTCCGGACAACTCCGATGCAAAATCCGCATCTCGATCCAAGCTCGTGCAAGTCCGTTTCACGGCGTACATCACGCGCTCGTGACACCGCTACTACCGTGCGACCCCGAGGCGTTCCCACGCAAGTATTTTACTTGCTTACATGCTATTTACCTAAGTTGCGATCTTTAATTACATATATTATAAAGTTGCAAGTTTAGATCAACTATGTGCCATACCTGTTCGACGTGTGTCCCCAAAAAAAATACTGTTCTAAATTGGCGGAACTAGATTAATTACTTTGGCCCTTGCTGTGATGAATACCTTGTGCAAGTTTCGCAGGAAAATATGACCGTTAACGACTAAAACAACTACCCCCAAGTTTAATCGTAAAACTGTAATTTTATTGTACCTGAAAACCGTTAAATTCACCATAAATTACATACATACTGGAATGGTGCGTTCGAGGGCTCAATTCGAAGTCGGCTCGACGAACTCTGACCCTATACTGGTTTCCTGGTATTCCTGTACTTAAATTGTGATGATATTTGGATCGGAGTGCGACTCTGGACTGCAGTCTAGAGCGACTTCAGTTATTGCTTGCTGATCCGTATTGGGTACCACAAGATCTCCTTAACTCGTAGATTGTGGACCTCCACTGTTTATTATAGGTAAATCTGTTAGCTAGACAACACAATCAGTTTAATTCTGTTTCTTTACAGTTTGATATTTAATCTGCAATTTAAAAGATCGGGACGCATAACTGTCCCAACAGAACCAGAACTGGCATATTAGTGTTAAACACTGTATAACTCTTGACGTACAGATGCGATTGATGATCCGTCTATTGCGTTGAAAACCTTACTGAAAACCCTAGATTTCATCCAACCGTAGCGTCGCTAAAATCTGATCCCAACTGGGGTTAAAATGCGTTGCGAAACGGACTTCGGATTCTGAAACCGGATTTCCAGCCGCGAGCGCTTAAAATGAAATGGTTATAATTAATGATCCTTGAACCCGATTGGCATGAAACTAAATTCGATGGATGGACAACTCAACATACTAATCATTACCTATTTATCGTTTCGCTAAACTATACACGTACGTTTCATAATAAATCGTGCAAGTGTTAGAATACTATTTTTATGACACCTTAATCATGCTTCATATACTGTTTACGCATCATATCATACCCGTATCATTGTAGTGATAACCTAGTGATATCGTGCATTTACCCAGTGTTAGATTTTAGTGATGATTATGGCAAGTACGTCAGTGTTCGTGTATCCGTGAATAAGTGAAAGTGATACGTACTTGTACACAATCAGTGACCCTATTATTCTATTGCATTGTCGACGTCTATGGGATGCGTGTACGTGTGACTATAAGTGGTATGGGACACTTATGGAAGCGCTTGAACGGGTGTCACAGATAAGGCACCAGACTCTGCCATTTATCTTAGGTATTAGTCGGGATGTGCTTGATGGAGGTCCTGCCTCCAGTTCTCGCGCAAACTTGTCACGGATCGATTAGTATTTAGGGTTATGGTCAGCGTTTGATGTAGACCACGGGGTGTGGAGTAGTTTAAGTGTGAGTTCAATAGAATCTCGGGAGTCCCATGCCGGCTTATATATTTAGGGAGATATATGGAGATTTACAGGGTATGTGATATTCACCGTGATATACATGTTACATGTTGGGCCCGTGGTCTCTTGCCCTTGGGTTCTACCCTTGGGTGGAGGACACTCGCGAGCGGTTGACTCTCACACTTGGACTGACGATAGTCTTAGTGACCTGTGCAGTGAGACTTAGAGACTGATAGGGATACTGGCATTTATATACCTTATATACTGTGTTGATATACGTGACATATCGTTCTACTGCTTTACTGTTTCGCTGCATTGATCACTGCACATTCATATTCATGCTGTCATTGATTTACTGTTTCACATATTTATTACCACTGTTAGAACTGTCACTTGATTTTATATATATTATATTGCTATTGTGTCGCTCTGACGACCTGAGTATGCATGCTCAGTGTGAGGAGAAGATTTAGCCTGGACCAGAACTAGACGTGCATCACAGACTTCTTGACTTGCCATTCCGAGTTACATTCGTTTGTTCCACTTCAGGTCAGTCTTTACATTGTTTCTTTCAGTTACTGCATTTCTCATTACCTGCGCATCATTTACTGTTTACCATGAAAAACTAGAAGCCGAAGTGTGACTACGGCAGGACATTTCCTTGACCGTAGGAGCATGGCTGGCCTTGTCTACCCCCCGTATTCCGTATTTTGGGAAGCGGGGCATGACATGGTTTAGTTGGTATCAGAACCAGGTTTTGCATCGATTGGGATTGCAGTTTTCCGTGCATAGTTTAGCAATCTAAGACATTCCTCGGTTTAGGTTGTAAACTTGTTATTCTTGATCCATATTCACATCGTGTATTCAACTATCCATTCGCCATGGTTTTGGGTGACTTGACAAGGTTACGTGGGTGCAATTGCACTACCGTACTCTATTCAAGTGACTTAAAGTCATACAGTTGATTCTCCACTTGTAATAAATTCATCATCTCTGATATTCTTGAGTCTTTGATCTATCCATATTATATCTTGATTCGTATAGCTTGTGACTTATATCATCCTCAAAAATTGTTGTTTTAGGATCATGTCTTTCAACAACTCTTCATCTGTATCCGCTCCCCAGAATCAGACCGTTGAGATTCTGAGTGTACTGCAAGGTCTAAAAGAAGCCCAGGAGCGAACGAACGACTTGTTGGCTGAAGGACTGAGAAAGCAGGTGAATCAGGCACCAGCGGGAGTCTCAAATCATAAAGGGATTCCTGTTAGATGAGGAAAAGAGAAAAAGATGAAGCGCCAATTCGTTTCTCCGCGGCAGAAGCAGCAGAAGATCCCATGTTGTGGGTACTGTAAGAGGCCAGGGCATCTTCAGAGGGATTGTCGCCGCGCCCAAGGGAAACGTCTGATATGCGGGTCCAACAAACATCTTATCAACGGTTGCCCAGAAAGGAAGGAGCTAAATGGAGGAGACTCATCCACGCTCTCCACTGCTGCCAAGTGAGGATTACTGCGTAGTTCGAACTTTGAGAATACAGCAGACCCAACACAGGATTCAACTCGCGTAACGATGATGCAACGGTCTAGCGATCAAAGAAAATTTTTATGTTTTCCAATTTCAATATTATGTTGTCATCCTCTTATAAACATTTCCTTCCGTTTGAACCTTTGTATCCGTCGAACTTTTAGTTGAATGAAAAAAAAATTTGAATCGTAATATATGCATCATTCCCTTGTCATTTCCCTTGTTCATACTATTCATTAGCACAACATTTTAATCTTGATTCTTTTAAAATTCCTGCCACCGCATATCTTTCTATACTTCGTACACTTAGCTATTATTCTTAATGTATTTCATTGTCTAGTCATGACTCTTTTCTTTCAGGCCATGGCCCACCCGGGAGCAGCGTCGCATCTGGATGAGGATGCACAATCTTGCATTTCCTTAGACCACATGTTGATGAGTTCTGACGATGAGATCAACGATCCCTAGGTCAATTTCGGAAACGACGATTCAGAGGATGAAGGAGTAGCCGCCCCAGAGTTTGACTTGATAGCTGATTCCGACGAAGAAGAAGGATACCCTGAGGAAAACCCAATAGAAGAAGATCACGAGGAAGAACCGATAGAAGAAAATCCAGTGGAGGAAGACCCCATGGAAGAGAATCCCATGGAATCAGATCTTGATGAAGAGGATCCAGCCGAGGAAGAAGGACCAGATGGACAAGAGCCTGCTGTGGAAGAACTCCCAATGGCGATGCCCGCGAGACGCTATGAAAATGGACGCCCCTACCTGAGTGCGCGAGCCTACCGCAACCTGCTGAATCTCCACAACCGCGACTGAAGGGATTTCTTTTTGATGTTGTCTTCTTCTGGCCACGTAAAACTGTGTAATGTTTAGGGCCACCTTTCTTCTTTGAGAATACTTGGTTTGGAATCTTTTGCAATGAAATAAATTGCTGAGTTCACAAATCCTTCGATATTCTTAGTTCACGTGCTGCTTGGTTATTCCTTATGTACAATTATTCTACCTAATGAGATCTGTCCACCTCTGCTCCTTACTTTGCCTTAACCCCGATTAACCAGTATCACACCCGATCTTTTAGAGGTCCACCCGTCATCATTCGTCTGTGCCCTTTTGAGATCCTTCTGGGAGGAGAAGTTCATAGTGAAATCCTCGTGTTAGCTAACCCTTCAAATTCTTGATTCACATGATGTACCGAAGGTTATCCTCCCCATACTGTTTCCCTTGTAATCCTTTGTGGCCCACCCTTACTTCTTGTGCTGACCCGACCCCAATTTCCTTGATCTTCAGCCTGAAGCCGTCATACTTCGACCTTTTGTATCAGCCACATTCCATTGTAATCCCTACCCTACCTAGGCCTAGACATACTTGTGTTTTTCCCTGTTACCCCAACTATATTTAGGGGCACTATTATTCGAAAGTGTAGTTTTAGTATTTTGTATTTATCAAAGAGTACGTGTTATTGATTACTCCGTTTTATGTATTTTTAGTGCATTATTATTATTTTCATTTTCAGTAGCGCGACCTTACACCGCGCATATTTTGTTCCATGTTTCTTATTTTCACTATATGAGTTTTCTAAGCTATGTTGAAACTATTTGACCGATGCATTATCCTAAAATGTATTAACCTATCGACTAATCCTTCACTATTTTATTTTCGTTACTTTAATTTCGAGTATTGTGCCTATGGTTACCATTATCAATGTTTGTGCCTTATACTTACTATTTCTGATGTATAACTTTTGATATACCTACTTGTACATATAATTGAGTTTCGATTTTGTCGAGTACGTCTCGAATATCACTGTTCATTATTGTTGATATTGCTATTCTTATATACATATAGGTTGCTTTTGTAGTTGTTCCTGTTGTATATTTATTTAGACTCATACCTTCGTATGTTTTCTTACATATATGAACTTTCAAATTTCGTTATCTGCCTATTTCAAGTAAAGCATTATGTGATAGTTGTAATGAAATTGCTTTTGCCTATATTGTATAACTTATCGTTTATTTTAAATTTCGAGGACGAAATTTTTGTAAAGGTGGTATGATATAATACCCAGCTCTTTTTATATCAAAATCTGTATTTTGTTGCTTTATAATTTTATTTATATTATTTTATAATCTTATTTATCTTACTTATAATTTTATTTATTTTATTTTATAATTTTACTTATCTCATTTATAATTTTACCTATCCTAAACCTAACTAAAATTTTCCCCTTATAACCCAACTCCTTCCCATGCCCAACAGTTTTCCCCGGCCCCAATCCCATATATTTCTCCATTTGATTTTTTTTCATTAATTTCTGCAGCCCAGCAGCCCGAGCCCAGGGAAATTTATTAAACCATTTTTTTTCTTTCTCTCTTGGCCCGGCCCAGTCTCCCCAAGCCCACTCCCGACCCGTTCACCAAACCCGACCCGGCACTCCATCATCCCAACGGTAACCCCCTTTTTTCCCGCTCGATCCACTTTCCCCGCCGCCTCCTTCGCCCACGCCTGCGCCCACGTCGCAGCACGCGTTTCCCCACGACTCGCTCCCCAACGCTTCGCACTTCCAACCCCTCTCGACACCCTCGAGCCTACCATCTCTCTCCTCTCGTTCTCCCATTCTCTCTCGAACTGAGCCCCCTTGCCTGCATACCCACATCGCCTCCACCCTCGTCCCCAACCTCATCACCGCGTGCAACCCTCATGACCTCTTTTCTCCTCTCCCTCTCCTCCACCTTCGACCACAACCTGACCCAAGCTCCCTCGTCCACCTTTCTCCTCGAACCCACCTGAACCCACCATAGGATCCCTGCACACCCAACCTCCTTACACCCTCACCGCCGGCCGACCCCATCATCGCCGACGAGCCACCTCTTCCCTCTCGTCACTGCATCTCTCTCCCTCACTCACTGGTATCTCTCTCGATCTCTCTGCATCACTCCCTCTCTCTCTCCTTCCTCTGTTTCTCTCTCTCTCTCCCAGTTCTAACTCTCTCTCAGCTCTCTCTCACTCACTGCCTCTCTCTCAGCTCACTCTCTAACTCTCTCTCTCTCTAAACTCTCTCTCACTCTCTGCCTCTCTCTCAGCTCTCTCTCTAACTCTCTCTCACTCACTGTCTCCTCTCTCTGTAACATCTCTCTCCCCCTCCCTCTGTGCCTTCTCTCTCTCGTCACTCATCTCAGATCTCTCTCTCTCTCTCAGCTCTCTCCCACTCTCCCTCTGTGCCCCCTCTCTCTCTCCAATTTCTCTCTCTAACTCCTTCTCCTCTGTTAATTCCCTCACTCTTCAAACCCACACAAAACCCATTTCTCTTTACAAACCCTCACTGCGGCCATTGCCGGAGCGACGCCGTCGACCGTCGTCGACCCCAGTACACTCGCAGAGGATCATCAAGCACTCCTCAACCTCCAGTAACCGTGCAACGACTCCGGACAACTCCGACGCAAAATCCGCATCTCGATCCAAGCTCGTGCAAGTCCGTTTCACGGCGTACATCACGCGCTCGTGACGCCGCTGCTGCCGTGCGACCCTGAGGCATTCCCAGGCAAGTATTTTAGTTGCTTACATGCTATTTACCTAAGTTGCGATCTTTAATTACATATATTATAAAGTTGCAAGTTTAGATCAACTATGTGCCATACCTGTTCGACGCGTGTTCCCAAAGAAAATACTATTCTAAATTGACGTAACTGGATTAATTACTTTGGCCCTTGCTGTGATGAATACCTTGTGCAATTTTCGCTGGAAAATATGACCGTTAACGACTAAAACAACAACCCCCAAGTTTAATCGTAAAACTGTAATTTTATTGTACCTGAAAACCGTTAAATTCACCATAAATTACATGCATACTGGAATGGTGCGTTTGAGGGCTCAAATCGAAGTCGACTCGACGAACTCTGACCCTATACTGGTTTTCTTGTATTCCTGTACATAAATTGTGATGATATTTGGATCGGAGTGCGACTCTGGACTGCAGTCCAGAGCGACTTCAGTTATTGCTTTCTGTCCCGTATTGGGTACCACAAGATCTCCTTAACTCGTAGATTGCGGACCTCTGCTGTTTATTATTGGTAAATCTGTTAGCTAGACAACACAATCGGTTTCATTCTGTTTCGTTACCGTTTGATATTTAATCTCCAATTTAAAAGATCGGGACGCATAACTGTCCCAACAGAAGCAGAACTGGCATATTAGTGTTAAACACTGTATAACTCCTGACGTACAGATGAGATTTACGATCCGTATGTTGCGTTCAAAACCTTACTGAAAACCCTAGATTTCATCCAACTGCAGCGTCGCTAAAATCTGATCCCAACTGGGGTTAAAATGCGTTGCGAAACGGACTTCTGATTCTGAAACCGGATTTCCAGCCTCGAGCGCTTAAAATGAAATGGTTATAATTAATGATCCTGCAACCCGATTCGCTTGAAACTAAATTCGATGGATGGACAACTGAACATACTAATTATTACCTGTTTATCGTTTCACTAAACTATACACGTACGTTTCATAATAAATCGTGCAAGTGTTAGAATACTATTTTTATGACACCTTAATTATGCTTCATATATTGTTTACGCATCATATCATACCCGTATCATTGTAGTGATAAACTAGTGATATCGTGCATTTACCCAGTGTTAGATTTTAGTAATGATTGTGGCAAGTACGTCAGTGTTCGTGTATCCGTGAATAAGTGAAAGTGATACGTACTTGCACACAATCAGTGACCCTATTATTCTATTGCATTGTCGACGTCTGTGGGATGCGTGTACGTGTGACTATAAGTGGTATGAGATACTTATGGAAGCGCTTGCACGGGTGTCACAGATAAGGCACCAGACTCTGCCATTTATCTTAGGTATTAGTCGGGACGTGCTTGATGGAGGTCCTGCCTCCAGTTCTCGCGCAGACTTGTCACGGATTGATTAGTATTTAGGGTTATGGTTAGCGTTTGATGTAGACAATGGGGTGTGGGGTAGTTTAAGTGTGAGTTCAACAGAATCTCGGGAGTCCCATGCCGGCTTATATATTTAGGGAGATATATGGAGATTTACAGGGTATGTGATATTCACCGTGATATACATGTTACATGTTGGGCCCGTGGTTCCTTGCCATTGGGTTCTACCCTTGGGTGGAGGACACTCGCGAGTGGTTGACTCTCACACTTGGACTGACGATAGTCTTAGTGACCTGTGCAGTGAGACTTAGAGACTGATAGGGATACTGGCATTTATATACCTTATATACTGTGTTGATATACGTGACATATCATTCTACTGCTTTACTGTTCCGCTGCATTGATCACTGCACATTCATATTCATGCTGTCATTGATTTACTGTTTCACATACCTATTACCACTGTTAGAACTATCACTTGATTTTGTATATATTATATTGCTATTGTGTCGCTCTGACGACCTGAGTATGCATGCTCAGTGTGAGGAGAAGATTTAGCCTGGACCAGAACTAGACGTGCATCACAGACTTCTTGACTTGCCATTCCGAGTTACATTCGTTTGTTCCACTTCAGGTCAGTCTTTACATTGTTTCTTTCAGTTACTGCATTTCTCATTACCTGCGCATCATTTACTTACCATGAAAAACTAGAAGCCGAAGTGTGACTACGGCAGGAAATTTCCTTGACCGTAGGAGCATGGCTGGCCTTGTCTACCCCTCGTATTCCGTATTTTGGGAAGCGGGGCGTGACAGAATTTTTCTGTTTTAGGGTAAAATAGTCGGTATTTTCCGTTTTAACCGATTTTGATTAAACTTCCGTATAAAATTGCCGGCACCTATTTTAGCTAAAATAAAGCTAGTGCGCGAGCTTTGGAGGTATATGGATGTTTTGGTTCAAATAGGATTTTTCCCTAATAAAAAATTATTTTTGGAATTTAATATTAAAATAATATTTTTCGTGAAAATTACCCGATTTGCGAAGTGGGGATTTTCGTAAAGTGGTATAAGTGTATACCAATATTTGGGAATGTATCGAAGAAGAAAGTGATTTTTTTATTTTAATGTTATTTAACGGATTTTTAGTAAAATCCGTATTTTTACTTTTTCGTGACTTGTGCACCGTGTCATGTGCATGTTGATTATTGTGTTTTGTGACAAATGAGAAAGGAAAAAGGGAACAAAGAAAAAGAAAAGAAAAGAAAGTGTTGTGTGTGAATGGAATAAAGATTTATGCCTTGGATATTTGTGAATGAAACAAAGGGGGTATTTGTTTGTGAGGAAGGTGAGGTTAAGAGAGAGTGAGTGTAGAAGAGAGAGGCGGGCTGCCATTCTTTTATCTTCCCCATCATTTCTTCACGAATTTCTCTATCTCCTTCAACCCTCAGTACCTCCATGCTACATCTCAAACCTTTCACCAAAACCTTATGCCTCCTTCTTTAAAAACATGCACAACCTCATCCTTAACACATTGAACCTTCCAAGTTTGGATTTTGAAGACTTGGGCAACTCAAGAAAGTTCTAGGGTTGCATACAAGGTAATCCGTACACTTTAGTTTAGTTTTGGTGTTAAAAATCGTATTTTTAGTTTAGAATTGGAGTATTGGGGATATGTGATTTTAGAAAATTATGAGTTAATATCGAATTGTTAAATGAGGTGTAGTGAGTGTTTACAAGAATTTATAGGGTGATTTAGAGGCCTGAAAGTGAGTTTAGAACCGGATACACGAAGTTAGAAATTTTTTCGTATCGGTTTTGTGAAACCTTAAGGCCTACAGGGAATCTGGAGCAACCCGGGATGTTTCTGAGAAAAGTAAACAACTCTAGAGACCTAGTTAGACAAATAGGAGACCACCCTGAGAAGACGAACCAGAATGTAGCATTTTGGGCCGAGCTCGCCGGTTTTTGGGGATTGGTCACCGGGTCTTTTGTGGCCATTTGTGTTGGAATTGTTCCAGTAGCTCACTTACTTCATATAAAACATCCTATAGTTGTTTGTTTTGTTCCTATTTACCTGAACCAAGATCTGGGAGCTATTGTGAGTGGTTTAGGTTAAGGTTTCCCGTATTTTAGAATTCTTGGTTTTTGTAATTGGTATTGTACTTGGTTGTTGCGCGTTTGTACGTCAACAAAAAGGGTTGTTTTGTGGTTTTTGCATGCGTAGGCTATAGGTTCTAACCTATGAGCGCGCCGCGTGCCGTTTTGGATTTCAGAACTCATTGTTAATGATATTGCGATACGTTTGGATATTGTAGGTACCTTCGCGTGGATTCCAAGACGAAGAAGCGCATCGACTACGGCTAAGCAAGGAGTTTAGCAGGTGAGTAGATTTATATCTACGGGGGAAGTCGGGTGGATGGCGTATAGCACCCCCGCAACTATTTGATATGGAATATCGTTTGTTTTTGTTATCCGGATAAATGATATGCTACGGACATGATTGTAGGATTTACAAACGATAATATGATTGAAGTTGATGATAATAAACAATTGACTTAGGAGAAAATGATATGATAAGTAAATCATGATAAGTACTATTTAAAAAAGAACTAGTGTGACGTTTATTAATTTGATGCGAGATATTAATGTGATGAACGAGTATATTATGTGATATTAGGACTTAGTGTGATATGTTATTTTTATGGATTCGAGTCGATATGAGATTGTTGATACCGTTGTAGGTCCCCTGATACGAGTTTGACATGGATGTGACCTGAGAGATTGGTATATATATTTATATGGATAATGATTGCATAATAAGTGATATGTCGTACGAGACTTAGATCCGTACCCCGGTGTTGTATTGGTTGATAGAATCCCTATTTGTTAATGCCTCTGTACGTTAGATTACCATACGCGACGACTTTTACATGTTGATTTATCCAAACCCCTGATTAGAGGATGTCGTACGATGGATTGTACCGTACGTGTTATTGTGAGGATGGATGCTGATTGATAGACTCACCGACTCGGTCTTGTTGACTTGTATACCTTATAGCATTTGATTCACTATATGTATTGTGCTGCATTCATGCTGTTCTCATTGCATTTCTTATACCTGTGCTATTACACCTACACCATTATCGATGATGCGTATGTTATACATATAAAGACTTGCCGGCTCACACACTTCTTCAACGATAATTGCCATGTCACTTACACAGTAGAATTGCTATATCATGCTATAATATACTACCATGTTCATATCACTATGCTAGGTTGCATGATAAATTGACATGTACACCCACATACTTTACTACAGCTACATGTACATCATGCATACATACTGACATGTACACCCACATATTTCGCTACAGTTGCATATACCCCTAGGTGGTATTGCATTGACATGTGATATTGAGACGTTGACTAGTGCGCCATTGCACTTATGAAATGCATCTTGCATAATTGATTACATGTAGATAGTTATACCTTGCTACAGTTACATGTACACTTCATATGATGCTGCACTTGTTTTCGGAAGATTTGGGAACCGCAAGATATATTTTAAAGTTGGGTTCATTTTTAAAGAGCGGATTTCCCTTAATATGCTCATATTGTTGTTTTATGTTGCATATATCAGTTTTTCATGGACTTACGCAGTGAGATATGGATTTCATATGATTTATGGATTTGAGAACCGTGGGGGTATTTTAAGAAAACTCTGTATTGTTTAAAAACCCGGTTTGTTTTGATATGATATTTACGTGCGTCCACCATGTGATTTCTCGGTTCTGAGATTAGCATGTGAAACCCGATTCGAGGAGTGGGAGGCACCGTCTGCGGGTACATGGTGGACCCAGTATGGTACCCCGGGGAAAGAGATGATATCGTGGTGTAGACGATGAGCCTGGCAGAGGGACCACTACCTACCGGTGATATTATTTGGACTCGGCGGATATCTGGGGGATACCGACCGGAGTCATGTTCAGACATGCTACGTGGATTTCGGGTGTCGATGTGGACACTCAGGTTCCAGGAGATGTACTGACAGCAGGGCCGGTTATGGTGACGGCGCCTGACAGACGAGGATTTACGTGTCGCTGCTGGACACGGGTTTCATGATGTTTCGAGTTGTCGACTTTAGACACTCTGGTTCCATGATTTGATGTGTCGTTGATGGACACACATTATTTGATATCCTCGTATTTACCTGCATATATTTTTGTTATATTTACATGCAGGAGTTGTTGTGTCAGTGGTTGATACATGGACGAGATCCACTGCATACATGCATTGATTTTATTATGGACGAGGTCCACTGCATACATGCATTGATTTTATTATGGACGAGATCCACTGCATACATGCATTGATTATATTGTTGGATGGTATCCACTTGCTGTTGGCAGTTATTTATGTGTTGGCACATATGCAGATACGGTCATCCTAGATATCATAGTATTAACTTTGTGATATAGTTGACCTAGGAATCGTTGTTTATTTCGATTTCTACCTGATGATGTTTTTCTATTCACGAGTTGGAAACTCACCCCCGTTGTGCCACAGTTCTTGCAGGTAGACCGCAGGGATCAGTTGCGGCATCGCTGGCACAGCTGTTTTCGGGTGACTTGCTTGTGGTAGGTGGTACATGTTGGATCGTGCCCTTCTTGTGTTCTTTATCCATATTGTTTCTAGTCACTCCATCAAATCAGAAACTAGCAAATTTTATATGTTGCAGACTTAGAGGACTTGTAGTTGCGAGACTTGAGCGATGGGTTTTATGTACGCTTTTGGGGTTGATGTCGTGCTTTACTTTTCCTGTTGTGGATCTTCGCCATTGGGCGTCGTATACTTGTTATTTATACTTGTGGTGGTTGTTTCCGCCGTTGGGCGTGATTTGCTCCCGTTTGGGATGCCTTATATATTTTATGTGTGTACCCGTTTTCGGGGCCAGTTTTTACAAAGGAGGTCCTGCCGAAATTTTTATGAAAACTAAGGAAAAGAATTAATATAAGTTTCTAAATGTTGTAAATGTTTTTTTTACTTACTTCAGTTGTAAGGTTTAGATTTCTTGGTTTCGGCTTAGGTTACGTTACGCCTGTAGACGTGGCGTAATTTAAGTGCCGGTCACGAGCTGCTATTTTGGGTCGTGACATTATCCGTGCACAAGTGCACGTATATGATCGAACCCTACCATAATACCATACGGCCTCTACAACGTTTCACCCGAACCTTGGGAAAACTATCTGTGGGGGACACTAAAGAATGGTCAATACGCTGGCTGTGGATTTAACCACAAGCACGTCAGTGGCACTAGCTATGCGTAACGGCTGCCGAGGTATCGAGCGAAAGGGAAGCCGATGAGTGAACTCATCCCGGAACCCTACTGAGCCTAACAGTGACAATTTCCGTACATTCCGGTCTGTTCAACTAAGAGTATTGCATATCGGGTCTAGGGAGATGGATAAAGTCAGACCCCTAAAAATGCGATAATTCGTGTCGGTATGAAGCCCATCACCTCTTGAGAAAATACTGATCCGACTCAGTAATTCTCGACTACCTTGGCCAAGTATTTCTAGTAATGGCCAACCGTGCACTGTGCGACATCAACCCCAATACCGGGAGAGACAAATCCCCGACGATCCGCTCGCTGCCTCCATGTGGCTCGGGACTGTACCCAACTAAAACCTATTTGCACGACTCCTTTGAGCCGTGGTAGGGTAGTAATCAAAGAACAGTGGGAACTCACACGAGGCAAATGATGATCTCAGGTCGACAGACTAACCTGTACACAAGTCACCTGGGAACTGCTATCTGACAATAGGTCTAATATCAACAAGCAGGTTCCCAGCGAGTCCTTCCAGTGTACTCATAACCCAATGAGCACCTGTATACTATCTTAAATGAACAAACTAACACCAATGGCTTGTAAGACGCCACCGCCCCTCGTCGGAGTCTCGATCAGTATACACTAGTCAACTCTGGAGTATCGATGCCCAGTCTCGAAACTCCTACGACTAGGGACATTTAAGGATGCGCTTATAGACCGCCAACTCCCACGTATATGATCGCCATCATAATACTGGTAGTCAAGTAAGAATCCTATGGGCTCTATCAACATCTAATAGTGATGATAAAGACAAACCAGATAGCATACTATCATCTCGAGTAAGACTGTCCTACCGGTATAGGTACTCCCTCAATCATTGCAATCACGTGGCTGCGATCTAATAATTAACTTTGAGGGCACTATATCCAACACATCTGGAGTGTGATAACTTGAGTGGATTCTATTAAGTTATCATGCGATGATAGTTGGATCCCGATTCCAACTGATGAGTTGGTTTACTCCTCGGGTGATCCCGACTAATTCTTCTTTCAGGTTTGGAGGAGAATTTGAGGATACAGTGGGAGACATCCTGATTAGATAAAGTGATTAACCATTCTGATCTAGGTTATAGTGCACGCTGAGTGTTTCTTTTCTCTCTATTTTGACAGAGACCATGACCCGACCATGGACCATGACTCAGTGACCAAGTTAACTGAACATTCTTAAAACACTGGCTTTTAGATTATCTGAGTTGCATACATCATTGCCACTCCTTCTTTTACCCTTTGCATTTCTCCAGAACACCCCGTATTACTATGAATATCCACTTCCATTGAATAAATCCATCGTATGGTTATATACGAACTTAAAGGTACTTGTTCCAGATTCGAGAATGGATTCTGGTTCTGGAGAGATTGAATAGGACTATTCAGTTGTCTTTTCACTTTACCTTCACTCAGGTTATGAGGGCTTCTAGGATTAGGAGAAGGTACACCTATTACGCTTATTGGATAGTCCAAACCATAGGCTGGTGCCAAAAGGTAGGGAATGAAGAAAACCAATTTGCCTAAGTGTGGTGTACAGAAGGTAATAAGTAAAGACAAATAAAGGGATCAGAAAGAGGGCAAAGTAAATTGCAACTGCTATCATTCACGACCAAACCATGTATTTCATCGCCACTCCTACTTCATCTTTGTATTTCTCCCGAACACCTCGTATCACTACGAAGATCCACAGTTATTGGATACTCCATCGTATGGTTATATACGAACTCGAAGAAACTTGTTCCAGTTAAGGGATGGATTCTGGTTCAGGAGAAATAGGAATAAGGTTTATTCGGTTGTCTTTTATCATTATCTTCTCTCAGGTTGTGAGTGCTCCTAGGATTAGGACAATACACCTATTATGCTTATTGGATAGTCTTCTTCCAAACCATAGGCTGGTGCCTAACGGTAGGGAAGGAAGAAAACCATTTAGCTTAACGATGGTGTACAGAAGGTAACAATTAAAGACAAATAAAGGAATTTGGAGAGACGGCAAAGAAATATACGGTTACAGTTGTGAATCTGATAATGGAAGAGGCATTACTAGAAATACCCGGATACCCATTCGAAACATTTTCATGTTTCAGTTTCACTGTGCATTGTTAATAGAAAACTGATTTCCCAAATAGACCTTGCTCCAGGGTATGTATTTACCAGGTTAGATTCTCATATCTGTATGGTTTTACAGATGATGAGTGGGAGTAAGTTATTGGGAATTAAGTGATCATCCTCATTATATCGGAATTCGTTGTAATTGGGGATATTTGAGGAAATCGTCTGGGTTTTTGCCGGACGACAAATATTTGGTTTTGAATATCCATTGTTATGCACTAATTTCAAACTGATATATCTGTACGTTTATTTTATAAAGTGAGATATAGACTTTTGAAATTATGTCCATGAAATTTACCTATATCAGTTCATAGTTAGGTAAGGAGTATTAAACAGCGGTGTAATTTTTCTTACCCATAGTACAGTTTTTAACCTATGATGCACATGGTTTGAGTTATTCAACTCATGGGACTTATACAGAGTATTGTATATTTTCCAGTGTCCATAAGGACAGAGGGGTTGGTCCTCGTACTATATTCTGTTTACTTATGACTTTTCTAGTTTTTAGACAAGTGTTTCGTAAAAATACAAGGTCTAGGTTTTGAGAAGTTATAGGTATAAGAATAAAGTAGAGAACCAGGTGTTGCAAGTATTAGGATTCTTCAAGGTGATCGAAGATGTAGATACTTGTGTTTGGTATTCAGTTGATAGTAATGATTTTGAGAAACTTTTTTCTTTTTCAGGTTACTCATGTTTGGATGACCTCCTAAGTTGAGTAATGCTGATTGGCCTCTCTTCATTTAGTTGACATGCACTGGAGACAGCTGCATGATTTGAATCTGGTTCCAATTAAATCAGTGCCTCTGTTTCTATAATAGATATAGAATGGATCATATCTTAACGATATTAAGGTATATGGAGTTGTCCGGCTTCTGCTTAAAACCAGACTCTGGATAACATAAGGCACGTTTCTGTAATGGCTGTTTGTGGGTTGACCGGGGCTATGACGAGGGTTGAATTTTTACCATCTGGAAGATCAATAGTGATATTGTTCTTGACTCGCAACAGTTTTAGTAAAATAGATTTTTCAGAAAACAGTAGTGGGAGTATGGTAGAACTGGAAGAGATTCCAGAACTGCAAACGATTACAGAAAATTTAATAGGACCTAAAGATTCAATCAGGTTTGACATTTCATTAGCCACTCCGCAGATATGGTGGGTAATCTCAGGCATCCGAGAGGTACTCTAGTAGCCTCAAAGATGGTGACAGGGAGGTTCTTGTTTTCCTAGGCTTGACACTACTGTTGTTCCAGGCTATGAGACCCGGCAGGAGGATGAGTATAGCGTCGTTCTAAACTAGCTTTAGAAGTGCACGTGTATATGACTCTGCTAGAGGGTTGTCGTAGTCAGTGGGAGCAGCCGAAGTATAGTAGACAAGTAGCTTTTGTCTATTTATAGACTTAAGCAGATATAGCGAAGATAGATCGTCTATTTTTGATGTGACAGTCATAGGCTTTGACTTCATAAGAATAGGGGATGGATCTGTTAAGAAAGTAGTAGGGTGTGATGTCCTGGTATTTGGATGACATACACAGAGTAGGAAGTGAAATTCCTATACTACGTTCGGTTATACTGTGTTTGTCACACAGTAGTTTCTCCACATAGTATATGGATATTATATCAAACATTCTGGTTACTAGATCTATGGTTTTAGATCTGGATTTGGGCAGTGTCCCAATTCGGGTACTTAGATAGTATTCTAAAGGTATTTAGAATGGACGACTCCTGGCATGGTGGTGTACCTGCAGGTGATGGAGTCACCCTCTCTAAAGGTGTCTTACAGACTAAAGTGGAGAGGGATGTGCATGATTGGTATATCACTTGCTTAGGCAATTGAGTCAATCATGAAATGTCAAGTACCACACCAGATATTGTTTTTGCACTAGCTGCAATAGGTTCAGATATTAATCCAATCCTGGAGAAACGTTCGGAAGCAGTTTTAGAACATAAGTGGATGTTCTAGGGATATGATAACGACAGCCTCCTTCGGGATGCGGTTATCATTCCAAGCTTCCAAGATGACCGGGATGACAGAGTGACTGTCAGAGTTATAGTTTTCCCTCTGACGAGGGGCAGTAGTTTGGACAGGAGGTCCAAACGGATACTGAAGGAGGCATGGTGCAGGATACTGATTGAGTTCAGTTGACGATACAGTCTAAGAAGTTTGGATTTGGAGTTCATTTATGAACTAGGTCCCATTAGATATCCAGACATATTCTAAGACAGGTATTGCTCATTTCGGGAGATGGCTTTCTCCGCGAACTTGAGATAAAGAGAGACATAGAAAGAAACATCAGGGCGGATCCACTCACTGAGGCTATTCCTCGAACGCAATAGTTTTACAAACGGGCTTTGTTAGACTGATCTGTAGAGGAGTTGGGTGTTCGGTATCACATGGGCTGTGAGTATGCGACATCGCAATAATTAGCCTTGAGTGCAAGTGGGAGAGTGTTGGATATAGTGCCCTCAAAGTCAATTATTTGATCGCAAGCACGTGATTGCAATGATTGAGAGAGGACCTATGCCGGTAGGACAGTCTTACTCAAGATGATGGTATGCTATCTGGTTTGTCTTTGTCATCGTGTACATGTTTTAGGTGATATTACAGATCACTATTACACGTTGATAGAGCCCTTAGGATTCTTGCTTGACTACGAGTAGTATGATGGCGATCATATACGTGAGAGTTGGGTAGTCTATAAGCTCATCCTTAAAAATGGTCCCTAGTCGTGGGAGTTTTCGAGACAGGGCATCGATACTCCGGAGTAGACTAGTGTATACAGTCGAGACCTCGCCGTCGGGCGGTGGCTTGTCTCATAAGCCATTGGTGTCAGTTGGTTCACCTAAGATGTATACAGGTGCTCATTGGGTTATGAGTACACCGGACAGGACTCACCGGGAACATGCTAGTTGGTATTATACCTGTCGTCAGATAGCAGTTCCCTGGTGACATGTGTACAAGTTAGTTCATCGACCTGAGATCTTCATTTGTCTCGTGTGAGTTCTCACTGTGCTTTGATTACTACCCTACCACGGCTGAAAGGAGTCGTGCAAACAGGTTTTAGTTGGGTACAGTCCCAAGCCACATGGAGGTAGTGAGCAGATCAGCAGGGGATTCGTCTCTCCCGATATTGGGGGTGAGATCGTGCTGTGTCTAAGAGAGCCATTACACAATGTCCTTGGCTAAGGCAGGAGATTTACCTATAGGTATTCCAGTAGTATCTCAGCGTGTTCTGGGCTACACTCCGATACGACTTGTACCGCTTTTGGGGGTCTGACGTTTACCAGCCCCCTAGACCCAACATGCGAGACTCATAGACGAACGGACCGGACAGGACGGATATTGTCACTGACAGGCTCAGTAAGGTTTCACGATGAGTTCGCTTATCGGCCTCCCTTTTGGTCAATACCAGGGCACCCGTTACGTACAGCTAGTACCACTGACGTGCTAGTGGTTAAATGCACAGACAGTGTATTGACGAGTCTTTAAAGTCCCCCACAGATTGTTTTCCCAAGTTTCGGGCGTAACGTTGTAGAGGCTGTATGGTATTATGGCAGGGTTCGATCATATACGTGCACTTGTGCATGGATCATGATCGGGCACATCATACATGTGGGCTTTGGTTTAAGCCGGATCCTAGTATTAGATTTGTTTGATTACTTTAGTCTCATCGCATTTGCATTCAGTCGGAATGCGGATGCAGGTATGTATATACAGGTGAGGGGTATCCTTGTGATCCGTCACGAGTTTACTTCAGATATTACCATATTTTTTTGTTGGACTAAACATTTGGATTAATGTTTAGATGGTGGAAATTATGAGTGGATGTCATGATTTAGTGCATTAAATGTGCCATGTGCTTCATTATTGAGTCATGGTATTATTTTTGTGCTAATGTCACATTTGTGATTGATTATTGTGTTGAAATGAGAGGTGGAGAGAGAGTGAACAGCCACTTAGCCTTGGGCTAGCTCTTGGGATTGAGAAGAGTGCTCTAATTTTTCATCTCAACACAATAGAAAAGAAAAACCACTTCTTCTTCTTCTTCCTCTAGCTCACAAGTTCCTCCATGGCTTCATCTTCAACCTCCATCCATACACTCTCATGTGCTGAGAATCAATGGATGCTTGGACAAAGTTATCACACACATTTTCTACATCACCTTGGACATGTCGGCTAGCGAACTTCATGTCCGAGTTGCTTCGGTTTGAAGCGGGAGCCCATAAAAAGACTTCTTGACGTGGTGCCCTTCCGACGAGGAGACCAGAGATCGATGATGCCACGAGGAGCTAGGGATTGTGGCTAAAGACCAAAGGACACGGATCATCGGTATAGCCTTTCTATCATCTTTCTAGTTAGCTAGTTTGTGTTAATGGTTTGATCCAGGTGAAAGACTACGATAGCGCCGGTTTTGAAAAAAGTTTTTGTTCCTCGTTTGGCCTCGGATTGACGGCCGGGGCGCTACCGTTGACTTACAAGAATAGGCATACTTCTAGGAAGTGTTTTTCCGTAGTCGAAAACCGTTAGTTTATATTGTTGCACACACACGTGTTATGATATATATATATATATATATATATATATATATATATATATATATGGATGCGTTGATACACACACACACACACAAACACACACACATATATAAGATGTGGCTATGAGATGTTGGATGGATATGAGTCGATATGATCGGGCATGATTCCGTGGGGTTATGATTCTGATTGCATCGAAACACCGTATATGATATGTGATTGATCTTTAATTTTGTGAAAGAAAAAGTAGTAGTAAAATAACCGCAAACAATAACGGTTTCGTGTATAGCGAACCTTTAGTGAGTACGGGTCGTCCTCTGGGAATCATGGAATTTTATAGTTCTTGCTTTAGATCGCTTGAAAGAAATAGAAAAGAGAAAATAAAGAAAATCAAGAAGATAGTTTCAAGAAAATCAAGAAGTTTCAAGAAAATCAAGAAAATATTTTCAAGATCTAATTGAATTATCAAGAAAATGGTTCAAGATCTAATTGGGTTATCAAGAAAATTTTATATGAAGAAGGCATGTAGGATTCGATTGGATTTAGTAGTCCTGGATGACTAATAAAAATGACTCCTCTTATCTATTAATAGATTTAAAACTAGATTGATGGCGATGAATGGGGATTAGGGTTCTTGGGAAGAAACTAGGGTTTGTCCTCTATTGACCCTTGTCTTTTCATTGATCTCCATTCATATCTATCCCTTAACAAAAAGATCGTAAATCTTATCTCAAATCGTGGTCGAGATTATTAAGAAATTGATATCGCGCCCGATATGTATGTTGACGTTTCTTTTGCTAAAGTTTATAAACTATATAAGACTTAAAAGGAGTATAGAATTTTCTCACCCATTGACCTACCCTAATCCTACGAATCCTATCAAGCGGAGAATTACTCGCGCATCATGAAAATAAAAGAATGAATAGAGAAAGAATTCATAATGCGGAAATTAAAAGAAAGAGAATTGATAAAACTGATGATCTATCTTTATTACTCGATTTCACAATACATTTCTTTGAGTTTAGATTATAAGAGGAAGAAGAATTGCTCTCGATCTCTGCCTCGAAGAAGTAAATGTTCCGTCGATCTTCACGTCGCTTGATCACCTCGAGTTATGGAACTGTCTTAGGTCGCTTGCTCGTTGATGATGATCGGCTTCGTGTAAAGGAGAATTGATTGATGTCACTTGATGAATTTCTCAATGATTTCTTGATCATGGATCTTAAGATCGAAGATTCTAGATCTTAGATCTTAGATCCTTTTTTGATATTGGATTTGATCTTGGATTTGATGTAGAGATTTGTTGGCTCTTTTCTTGATTTTATTTGAAGAGATTGGATCAAAATTGGATGTAGCCCTCGGTCCTTTTTATAGCCCCAAATCCAGTAACAGAAAATCCCAACAAACTAAGTTTGTTGCAAAGAAGATTCCAGAAGAATCTTGAACCCTAACTCCTCTTCTTGACCGTTGAACCGCGGCAATTAGGCAGACTCGGCCGTGGATCAGCCGTGGCTCGGTGAGTTGTTGGCTTCAATCTTCTGGATTCTTCTTATGTTGGTATTTGGGTCTTTATTTGATGTCTGGAACCTTCTTATTTTTTCTTAGTTTCTGCTAGTATTTGATTCTTCGACTTTGTTTACTTAATCAGCAGATTCTTGATTCCGGATATCTGAACTAAGCTGAACTTGTACAATATCTCAATGAAGAATGTTAGTTATGTTTGAGATACAAATTATTATGCGTAAAATATTAAACATACAATTTCCTTCATAATGTTGATTATAATATATAAACACATGGAAAATGGAATTTTGCAGATGAACTTCTAAAATGTGTTATATTTATAACAAATACCTTTAGATGATTAAGAAAATCAAGAAGAAGTTTTAGTAAAATAACTGCAATCAATAACGGTGTCGCGTGTAGCGAACCTTTAGTGAGTACGGGTCGTCCTCTGGGATTCGTAGAACTTTATGTTAGTGATATGTGTTTCCCCAATCAGAGCAAAGCTCTATTTTGAAATTCAAAATTTAAAATAATTGAAGCAACGCTTCAGATCCAGCGCTCTGCGCTGCGCGCCACGTGCCAAACATAGATAGGGTAGCACCAGCTGTGCTGTGCCCTAGGCAGCGCACCCCAAATCAGAGCAAAGCTCTGTTTTAAAATTCAAAAAAATTTGATTGAAGCAACGCTTCAGATCCAGCGTTTTGCCCTGCGCGCCACGTGTCAAACACAAGTGCGCTAGCGCAGGCTGCGCTACGCTCTGAGCAGCGCACCACGTGTCAAACACCGGTGCACTAGCGCAAAGTGCGTTGTGCTCTGAGCAGCGCACCACGTGCAAAGCACGGGTGCGCCAGCGCTGGAATTATAAAATTCCCCACCATTAGATCAAAAGATCTAATAATAATGATAAACCATTAATTAATCAGAATTAAAATTCTGTTATCGAATGATTTTCCAATCTTGTTAAAAACAAGAAGATTGCCTTCTGTAAAACAGAAGCCCTAGGATCAAAGATCCAACGGTAGGAAACATACCCAAATCAATCAGAGAAAGATCTCTTTAACTGATTTAACAAATCAACTTGCCATATATAAAGGCCCCAAGACTTCATGTCTGATATAGAGAAACCCCCCTACAAACTTTGAGAAAACTCAAAGAAAGAAAAGCAAGCTTTTAGCAAAAAGAAAATCATTTCTTCAAGGTAAAGAACATGATTCTTGAACACAGAGATGAAATCATCTCATGACAAGAAGAACTATCTTCTAAAAAAGATCATAGATCTACAAAAGACTAAGGTCTTTTATAAAAAGAGATCAAAAGATCTCATCATAGAAACAAAAGAAGTATTTACTTCATTCACAGATCATTGATCTACAAAGGCAAAGCCCATTCAAAAATAAGAACTATTGTTCTTGAAACTTGAGGCAAAGCCTCCTCTAAAAGGAACATAAATTTATTCCCTGATCATAAATTTGATCAAATGCGCTTTGCGCTATTGAAAAGTGCCTTACACTCATGAACTGCGCCTTTGCGCTCCTTAGACCGGCGCTCAGCGCCAAGACGTGCCACGTGTCAACCATAGATACAACTTGCGCTTTGCGCTTCTGAAACAGCACACTGCGCTCATGGGCTGGCGCTTGGTGCCAAGCGCAACACATGTTATTCATATATGCGCCAGCGCAATGCGCTTATGTACTAGCGCTCAGCGCTCACTGGCATCTGCGCTTAGCGCAGAGCGCAACACTTACATGCGCGCCACGTGGCAGAAGCGCACTGCATTTTTTGATTGGTGCAAAGCGCATAGCGCACTATATGTTGCGCTCAGTAAACACAAATTGTTCTTTAAAGAGCCAAGGCTCTGATGAATGCTATGCATTCAACACAAGACAAAAAATGTCAGGACCTAATGCTTAGCATTATTAAAAGGGCCAAGCCTAAGTAAAGGCTCAATAACCAGAATAAAAAAATGTTAAACATTTTAATTGGACTTAGCCCAATATTGGTAGTAAGTCCTCAACTTATATTGAACTGAGCCCATCTGCTCACGAATGTTTCAACCGATCTTAGTCCCAAACTGGACTTCGAATCTTCCAACCAATTCATACCGGTTCAAGGGAACATCTCTTTGCTCCTCTGATATTTGCCTTTATAATCCTTCAACGTCTTCAGAGAGGTGACGGGTCCCGACAACCACACATTTCTACGGACTGTTGGGTCCTTAAACTCACGGACTACGATGTCCTTAAACCTTATAGACTACGATGTCTCTAAACCAGATTGTGGGGTCCTTAAACTCTTGGAATACAATGTCCTTAACCTTATAGACTACGATGTCTGTAAACCGGACTGTGGGGTCCTTAAACTCATGGACTACGACGTCCTTAAACCTTATAGACTACAATGTCTCTAAACCGGACTGTGGGGTCCTTAAACTCATGGACTACTACGAGGTCCTTAAACCTTATAGACTATGATGTCTCTAAACCGGACTGTGGGGTCCTTAAACTCATGGACTACGATGTCCTTAACCCGGACCGAGACTTCCTTAAACTAACATTGGACCCGAGATGTCCTTAAACTAACATTGGACCGTAATGTCCTTAAACTAACCGACCGCAATGTCCCTAAACTAAATAATAGAGGCCAATTGCTCTCTTGTTGGATCCAAACGATCCCGTTAAGTTGATCTTAGTCTAAAAATTAGACTAACGTATCCTTAACATACGTTTAAGTTGATATTAGTCCCAAATGAGACTAACGTATCCTTAAACCCAACCCCCAAACCCAAATCTAAGAAGATATAGATTTGGACTAATCAACGCCCTACGGGCGACAACATAAATTAGTCTCCGTATACAATCCACGGGCAACCACAAACAAAACAAACACCCACGACACGAAGTGACCATCTGGAGAAGGAGAAAGTTGTTACTGTGATGCGGTAGCATAATTAACTGCAGGGGCTTGCGCCTGCAGGGAAAAGAATCCCCACAATCAAAACCCCCTCAAACGAGGGGGAATCTGATGATGTCTGCTACATCGGCCGCATCCATTTAAACCTTCGATACATGGTGCCATAAAACTTGTCATCTTCGGAGAGGTGGACGGATAGCACCAATTAGCATCTACCCCGAATCTCAGGAAAGACGGACCCGCACGGTCGCGTCTCCGTGTTCGACTGGGAATAGATTCTGGCATGCCCGGTGGGACCTTTTCCTCTTCCACTCCACACTTCGTGTGTCGTGTTCGCGAACGAATCGCGGTTCGATATGGTTGCCCTTGGGTTCAAGGTACTAAGATTTGGTTTCTTGCTCGGCGCAGAAAGCGAAACTTCAATGGCATCCACTTGCGTGAAGTGTTCCAACTGCAATTGCAACTCGCGCTCCGCCTCATCTGGAGGCATAGCCTACGGGCCCCTAGCGGCCTCCTTATTCACGATGCCAGTGGACCAGGTGACTTAGGCCACCACAGGATTGTTCTTTAGGACTATGCTCCCACCGATGAGCTTCAGCACCCCTGTACCAACACCAGAAGCTCCCATGAAGTCGGTCTTTGATCGGCTTGCTACTACCGCGGCCCCTCTTAATGGGTCGTCCAACTCCAGCGCCTCAGTCTTCGCTAGATTGGGCCAAAGTTCATGTAGGCCCATGATGAAGCTTGTAGCTCTAGGAAAGGTTGTTCCGAAGAGGATAGCCATCCTTTCTCCTGAAGTCGTCAAGGCGGCTTCTCCTGCCAAAGGGTCAGTCTTTACAAGACTGACTATTCCGGCTCCTACTCCAGCTCCCGTTCCTGCTCGAAAGTCTATCTTTGACAGATTGGATACCGCTACCTAACGGACATCGGTCTTCAAGAGGCTGGTACCGGCAACGCCTCACCTGAACAGGGGGCAAGACGAGGTCACCCCTCAAGTTGAATCAATCCCAACAGCTCGACACGCTCGACGTCACCACTGGCGCCGAGTAAGGAAGGCTGGGGGCAACTCCCCCTCTGGGCTAAATCCACCAACCCCAACGGTGGAAGTCAATGCTGCTGTTCCAACTGAAAATAGCTTTGAACTGCTGAACAAGGTGTGCAGGAACTCTCTTACCGCCGTACTGAAAAGATCTCCTCCATCGATGGAGAATGTTACAGATATAAAGCCGGAGCAGCTCCCTCAGCGGCTATCCTCCAAAATATACAAGGTTTGGCGACAGGTCTAGGAGTCGGTGATCGATCAAGATTACCCTCGCCGGCAGAAAAAGGTGAAGGTTCAATAGGAAGAGAGCCATCCCGACAAGCCACAAAGGATGATGACTACATGGGTGCCCGCTGTAACGGCCCCCCTCGACGTCAACCACTCAAAAGAGAAAGAGGCCAGAGAAAGCCCCTATGAATGTGGCGGGCCACAAAGATGCTGAGCCCAAACGCCCCAAGTCTAGGGGCATAACGGTCCATACTGTTTACATGGATTCCGGAAAAGGCGAAAGCCGTGCTTCAGCGGGCCACCGACCGCTCACCCGATCAATAACAAGTGCTCAGGAACAACAACAGCAGAAGCTTCAAGAGATGCTGACTGCAATGGCCGCACTCACCGGGACAAAAGAAAGCCCTGAGGCGTTATCAGAGCAGCGTCATGACCAAGAAACCGATGCTGGCTTCCTCCGCAGAGTCCTCGAAAAGAAGGATAGAGAAGCAGTAGAACAAGCTGCTAATATAAAACGAATGGCGTTTCTCTTCCAAGACATGGTCGGGATGATGTTACAACTAGAACCTCCAACTAAAGACCCTCCTATCATCATTGAAGACGACAGAGGGGAGACATCGAATCCTCCTCCGGCTCTTTAGCAGCCAAAGAGGAAACCATTTCCAAGGCCGCTCTGGATGACTATATTGCTCAGCAAATACGAGCTCACCAGGCGAATGAAGCGGCCAGCCAAGTCCTTAAAACTGGGCGACCGTATCCAGGCTGGTATGATCAAATAAAATACCCAACGGGATACACGATCCCCAAATTCCACGTATACAAGGGGACAGGCAATCCTCACCAGCATGTCGCTCAGTTCAGGGCTCTTTGCGGCAATACCGGGTGTAATGATAAGCTTTTGCTCCGTCAATTCGTCGGCAGCTTGTCGGAGACGGCCTTCGAATGTACTCCGAACTTCCAAACGACTCCGTCAAGACATTTGCGGAAATGGAGCTATTATTCACCCAGCGATTCGCGAGTGTTAGTGAACGCACCCCGATAACGGCATTGATCAATGCCAGGGTGAAGCCAGGAGAGACGTGGGTCCAATACGCCATACGATGGCGGAATCTGTGGTCGAAGTGCGAACAGCGCATCGAAGAAGCACCGGTGGTGGGTATGTTCGTGGGCACTCTGGACCCTCATGCAACCATCTCCCAGTTCATGATGTTCTTCAAGACGACTACTTCCCAGGCCTTGATCGACAAATTGGCCCAAATGGACCAGATGGGTCATAGACCGTCTTTTCCAAATCTAGACTCTCGAAATGAGAAGGGAAAGGGGAAAGCGATCGTCGTCACCAATGCTCAACAGCAGCCCGGTGGCCCAAGATCAGTTGATCGCCAAAATAACAGAACTCGATCTTTTGAAGATAAAATGAGTCGCCCTTACTCGTTCCCTAGAGACAAGACGAAGAGGTTATTCGAGCTTGCACTGCGCAACAGGCTCATCAATCTGCCAGAGCCAAGACGCCCAGCGCAACCCGACGACATTAGCAATCTTAACTACTGCCCTTATCACCGAATGTTGGCTATCCGATCGAGGATTGTTACATCTTCAAAATCTGGATAGAAGATCAATACCAACATGGAAAATTCATACTGTCTGAGAATTGGAAGGTGAACCCGCCTCGGCCACACACTCCCAAGAAGACAGACACACCGGGGGCATCATGCTCTTTCGTGGAAGAAGCTCCATGGGAGGTTGCTCTTTCAGCTAAAACAAAAAGAATGCTGAAGGATCTACACACATGTCCGGCAATTAAGTGGAAGAATCCACTGGAACCTGAGATCATCGAGGGGATGCTGAAACCGCGTCCAACTCCAAAGATCAGTGGTGATAGCCAAAGCACTCACACCCAGCCGTCGAAATCTTCAAAGAAGAAGAAAAAAGTCCAAGAAGCCCGTGAAGCCTGGTGACAAGCGCACGGACCTGCAAAAATGGATTGACGCGCTGGAAGAGTATAACCAGAAGGTGCGGACTCTAATCACGCTCTAAGAGTTCCTCAGCCACGTCCTCGAGGACAGAAATGATGGAGAAGACTCGTCGGATGAATCTGAAGATTACGTGGCGAGTTGCCATGTGATCTCTTACTCGTCTATAGACGATGAAGAAGCTCCTTATACCGAGAAGCTGGGGGCAAATCCTAAGCCGGAAATTCTAGAGCCATCGGACGAAACGATTGATGCATTCCTGAACGAAGCTCTTCTAAAAGCAAAGCTGCTCGAGAGCGTGAAATGGCCATATTTGAAACAGCCAAACGCCGGCAACTGGACGAAAGGATTGAAACACTCCCGCCAGATCAAAGAGCCTCCGTTGCAAATAAAAACATCTTCAAGACGAGGATGAGGTTCGCCAAAGCCATATCAATGGGAATGAAGCTGCCACCTTCCGAAGGAAACGTTCTTGGCGAAGAGGAAATGTGTCCTAGCTACTGCTTATATCATCGAAAGATCGCGCACCCCACCAAAGAGTGCAACGCTTTTAAAAGATGGTGGCAGGGATATGTTGCTCACCGGCAGCATTTCAAGCGGATGAAATGCAAAACTTGTCGGGAGCAAAGAAGTACAACCGAGGAGCGTAAAAGAACCACCGGCAACTGTCACATGGTCAACGCCAGAGGATCGCAAATTCTCACCTTCGGGAGCGACTCCGACGAAGAAATGACTCTTGGCCCTCTCTTTAAGGAGTCCACCTCGAGGAAAGAGGAAAAGCCAATGACCTGTGAAAATATTCAGCTGCGCAATCGTACGTTGCCCGAAAAGAATCTTGGGCCCTCAAACAGTGGGTCAAGTAGAAAAGAAATGCGGAAAGAAAAGGTCCCTGAGGATATCGTCCTTGATGACCAAGCCGTCGAAAAGCTGACAGCCAAGGACCCGCCAAAGAAAAGTAAGGTGGACTACAACGTTCTGGCACATTTGAGGAAGATACCCTCGTAGCTCAGCATTCTCGACGCCCTTCTGCTATCCAAAGAGGCGAGAGGTTCTTTAATCAAGGCACTGCAAGAGCCCGAGCAATTCCAAGCTTTCCTCACCGAAGAAAAGATGAAGGACGAGCTGGAAGAAGTGAACACAGCCGATATCACCTTCGGCGATGAAGATCTCCTTCTTGGATCATGCAAGCACAACCGTCCCCTATATGTCTCTGGATACTGTCATGTTATCAGGATAGCTAAAATCCTGTTTGATAATGGGTCCTCCGTTAACCTCCTCAATGTAAGAGTGCTAAAGGAAATCTGCATGAGTATTCAACACTTCGCTCGCGATTAAATCACCATCTCCGGGTTCAACTCTCAGTCATCACGGACGCTTGGGTCCGTGATACTGACGTTACGCTTTAGGCCGCTCATCACTGATATCAAGTTCCACATCATTGACGCTAAGACATGCTACAACGCTTTGCTCGGCCGGCCCTGGTTACACGAGTACAACATCATTCCTTTTACACAACATCAGTGTATGAAGTAATTCAAGGATGGTCTCGAGTACAATTTGACAGGGGAACTAAACCCATTCTCTGTGAACGAAGTCCGCAAGTACTTGTAAGTGCACGACAGCGCCCCGGCCGTCAGAACGAGGCCAAAATGCGGAAATGATACTTTTCATTAACTTTGAAATCGGCGCTGCCGCGTACTAAAAACCCGGATCGGGCCATTAAACTAATCCAAGCAAACTAGAGAAGGGGTAGAGAGATATACCGAGCGATCCGTGTCCTTCGGTCTTCTCGTCGTCGTCCCGATCTCCCCGCGGAATCTCCGGTCTTTATCTCCTCGTCGGAAGGGCACCACATCGCTGGGTTCTTTTACGAGCTCCTACCTCTGGACCGAGGCAACTCGGGCACGAAGTTGGAGAGTCGACGTGTCCAAGAATGTTGTAGGATAGTGTAGTACTCTTTGTCTCAAGGGGTTTAAGAAGTTGCCATGGTTTTAGTGGAGAAGGAGATGTAAACTTTTATGATGAACTAAGGGATTTTTGCAAACAAGAATGAACCATTTCCCACCCCAAAAATTTGGGACTGCCCCTCCTTCCCCCTTGAATGGCCGGCCATTGATGGAAGAAAAAAGAGAGAAGGGAGTGTGTGAATCAATAATAATGCAAGAGAGAGAAAAGGTGATGATGATGAAATATCATCACAACAAAGTCCCCACTCTATCACCTAATCATATCCCAAAAGTCAAGCAATCATGAGCAAAAAGAAGTCAATGGAATCTTCAACCATCATGAACCAACTAGTTACAAAAACCACCCTCCACTTTGCAAATTTGCACATTTGCAAATAAGCCCCTCCACACCAATTTTTAGCCAAGGAAAGAAAAAAAGGAAAATGGTCGAAACGGAAAGCAAACTGGAAACTTCAGAAAACTGATCTCGTAATAAATTACAGGAAAACCCCGTGACTGTATATACATACCCGCATTTGTATTCCGACCGGAATACAAATGCAATGAGACAAAATCTACACTGTGCAATACTAGGATCCGGCTTAAACCAAAGCCCGCTAGTATTATCCGTCTGATCATGATCCGTGCAATACCGCACGTATATGATCGAACCCTGCCATATGTCCATACGGCCTCTACAGCGTTTCACCCGAAACTTGAGAAACGGTCTGTGGGGTACTCTAAAGACTCGTCAATACTTTGGTTGTGGATTTAACCACTAGCACGTCAGAGGTATCAGCCATACGTAACGGGCTACCAGGTATTGACTAAAAGGGACGTCGATGAGCGAACTCATCCTGACACCCTACTGAGCTTGTCAGTGACAATATCCGTATAGTCCGGTCCGTTTGTCTATGAGCATCGCTTGGCGGGCCTAGGGGGTTGGTAAAAGTCAGACCCCTAAAAGCGGTACAAGTCGTGTCGGAGTGTAGCCCAGAACACCCTGAGATACTACTGGAATACCTACCAGTAAATCTCCTGCCTTGGCCAATGGCTCTCCTAGATACAGCGCGACCTCACCCCCAATACCGGGAGAGATGAACCCCTGCAGATCTGCTCACTGCCTCCATGTGGCTCGGGACTGTACCCAACTAAAACCTGTTTGCACGACTCCTTTGAGCCTTGGTAGGGTAGTAATCAAAGTACAGTGGGAACTCACACAAGACAAATGATGATCTTAGGTCGATGAACTAACCTGTACACATGTCACCAGTGAACTGCTACCTGACGTCTGGTATAAGACCAACTAGCATGTTCCCGGCAAGTCCTGTCCGGTGTACTTATAACCCAATGAGCACCTGTATACATCTTAGGTGAACTAACTGAGACCAGTGGCTTGTGAGACTGGCCACCGCCCCTCCTCGGGGTCTCGACTGTATACACTAGTCTATTATGGAATATCGATGCTCTGTCTCGAAACTCCCATGACTAGGGACCTTTTAAGGATGTGCTTATAGACCCCAGCTCCCACGTATATGATCGCCATCATACTGCTGGCCGTCAAGCAAGAATCCTAAGGGCTCTATCAACGTGCAATAGTGACCTGTAAGGTCACTTGAAACAGTACACGATGATAAAGATAAACCAGATAGCATACTATCATCTCGAGTAAGACTGTTCTAATGGTATAGGTCCTCTCTCAATCATAGCAATCACGTGCCTGTGATCCAATAATTAACTCTAAGGGCACTATCTCCAACAATCTCCCACTTGCACTCAAGGCTAATTATTGCGATGTCGCATACTCACAGCCCGTGTGATACCGAACACCCAACTCCTCTACTAATCGGTCTTACAAAACCCGCTTGCGAAACTAATGCGTTCAAGGAATAGCCTCAGTAAGTGGATCCGCTCTAATGTCTCTTTCTATGTCTCTCTTTATCTCAAGTTCACGGAGAAAGCCATCTCCTGATGTAAGTCCACGGTAGCGCCCCGGCCGTCTAACAGACGCCAAATACGGAACAAAAACTTTTTACAAACTGGCGCTATCGCGTACCGTAACCCGGATCTGCCATTAAAGCTAAACTAACAAACTACAAAGTGGGTAGAAGAGTTATACCGAACAATCCGAGTCCTTCGGTCTTCAACCATCATCCCACGCTTGTTGCGGCTGCTCCGATCTCCTGAATCTCCAATCTTGTCATCCAGGTGGCACCACGTCGACGGATCTTTAAACGGGCTCCCGCCTCTGAACCGAGGCAACTCGATCGTCAAGTTTGCTAAAAGAGACGACCAAGATGAAGTAGAGAATGAGTATAACACTTTGTCTCGTTACGTCCAAGGCTATGGACGAACGGTTAATGAAGTTGCCTTTTGGATCGATACGAAATGAGAAATGAAGTATATCAATTTCCATGAACCCAAATCCTTAATCTTTTCATACAACAAAAACCATCCTTCACACCAAAGGGGTGGCCAGCCATTTATAGGAGAGGAGGGAGGTGAGTGTAGGAGCTAGGAGGTGACCACATCAAGAGAAATATCTAGTGTGAACACAAAGTTTGAACACAAAGAATGAACAGAATAAATGCACCATTAATGAACAAGTGAGTCACAAGCCTAATCACCCTCTCTAGAACCTTCTAGAACACTGACTCACGTCATCAAGAAAAGATAAATCCGTATTTAACCTAATGTTAAATACGGCTGATAGAAAACTGGAAACTGGCAACTTCCAAAAGTGATCCTGAAACGAATTTCAGGATAACCCCGTATCAGTATAAACATACCCGCATTTGTATTTCGACCGAATACAGATGCAACTGAGACAAAGATATTATATCTACACAGTATAATACTGGGTTCCGGCTTAAACCAATGCCTACCAGTATTATCTGCTCGAAAATGGACACGTGCGAAAACGCATGTCAATTTTTCGAACCCTGCCATAAACCCATACGGCCTCTACAACGTTTCGCCCGAACTTAGGAAAGTGTCTGTGGGGGACTCTAATGACTCATCAACACACTGGCACTGGGTATAACCTCTAGCACGTCAGAGGTACAAGTTGCACGTAACGTTTTGCCTATGTATTGATTGGAAGGGAAGCTGACGAGCGAACTCATCTATAAACCCTACTGAGCCTGACAGTGACAATGTAAATACAGTCCGGTCCATTCGTCTAAAGAGTATCGCATATCGAGTCTATGGGGGTGGATAAAGTCAGACCCCTAATAACGCGATAAATCGTGTCGGCATGAAGCCCATCACTACCTGAGAAACTACTGATCCCAATCAGTAATTCTCTACTACCTCGGCCGAGGATTCCTAATGATAGCCACCCATGCACTACGCGACATCAACCCCCAATACCGGGAGAGACGAAACCCCGACGATCCGCTCACTTGCCTCCAATGTGGCTCGGGACTATACCCAACTAAAACCTGTTTGTACAACTCCTTTGAGCGTGGTAGGGTAGTAATCTAAGCACAGTGGGAACTCACACGAGACAAATGACGATCTCAGGTCGATGAACTAACCTGTACACATGTTACCAGGGAATTGCTATCTAACGATATGTATAATACCAACTAGCAGATTCCCGGCGAGTCCTGTCCGGTGTACTCATAACCCAATGAGGACCTGTATACATCTTAGGTGATCCAACTGACACCAGTGGCTTGTGAGACCGGCCACCGCCCCTCGTCGGGGTCTCGACTGTATACACTAGTCTACTCTGGAGTATCGATGCCCTGTCTCGAAACTCCCAAGACTAGGGACACTTTCAAGGATGTGATTACAGACCCCCAACTCCCACGTATATGATCGCCATCATACTGCTGGTAGTCAAGCAAGAATCCTATGGGCTCTATCATCATGCAATAGTGAACTAAAGCATATATACGATGATAAAGACAAACTAGATAGCATACTATCATCTTGAGAAAGACTGTCATATCGGTATAGGTCCTGCCTCAATCATTGCAATCACATACTTGCGATCCAATAATTGACTTTGAGGGCACTATCTCCAACAATCTTCCACTTGCGCTCAAGGCTAATTATTGCGATGTCGCATACTCACATCCCGTGTGATACCGAACATCCAACTCTTCTACTAATCAGTTTCACAAAGCTAGTTTGTAAAACTCTTGTGTTCGAGAAATAGCCTCAATCAGTGGATCTGCCCTGATGTTTCTTTCTATGTCTCTCTTAATCTCAAGTTCGCGGTGAAAACCATCTCCCAAAACGAGTAATACCTGTCTTAGAATATGTCTGAATATCTGATGGGACCTAGTTCGTAAATGAACTCCAAATCCAAACTTCTTAGACCGTTTTGATAACTGAACCTAATCAGTATCCAGCACCATGCCTCTCACAGTATCCTCTTAGACCACCTGTCCATAATACTGTCCCTCGTCAGAGGGAAAACTATAACTCTTACAATCACTCTGTCATCCATGTCACCTTTGAAGCCTGGAATGATAACCGTCTCCCGAAGGAGGCCGCCGTCATCAAATCCATAGAACATGCACCTTATGTTCTAAATGATAGTTATATGTGTGCCCTAGAGGCCATTACTATATATAGGATGTATATTGTAGTGGATGCTTGGACATATATAGGGAGGACTTTCTTGCTCGACATGATAGTATGCTATCTGGTTACTCTTTACCTTAACGTGTACATTGATTGTCTCTCTGTTACATGTTGGTAAAGCCCTTAGGATGTTTACTTGACTACCTGAACTATGATGCGGATCATACTAGTGGGGACATGGTAGTCCATAAGTACATCCTTCAAGGTCCCTAGTCGTGGGTGTATCGAGACAGGGCATCGATATACCAGAGTAGACTAGCGTATACCTTCTCGACCCATACAGATGGGCGATGGATGATCCCATATCCATTTGTGATTGACATCAAAGATGATATACGGGTACTCAGTGGAGACTGGGTGCACTGGACGGACTCGCCGGAACTCCCAGATGGTATTATACCTTTCGTCAGATGGCAGTTTTCTGGTGACACTGGTACAGAGTAGTCTGTTGATCCGAGATCGTTATAGAGTCTTGTGTGGTTCCCACTGTGCTTTGATTTCCACCTTACCACGTCCAAGAGGGCATGCAAAATGGTGGCTTTTGGGTACAGTCCCAAATCACATGGAGGCAATGAGCGATAGGAGGGGATTCGTCTCTCCCGGTATAGGGAGTTGATGTTGCGCTGTGTTCGATTGGCTATAACCGGAAATCCCTGGCCAGGATTGCTGAGATTTACTGGTAAGTGTTACCAGTAGTTTCTCCAATTGTTATAGACCTCATATCGACACGACTTATCGAGCTACTGGGGTCTGACGTTTACCACCCCTAGGCGACATATGCAACATATCAGACGATCAGACCGGACTGTACGGTAAGTGTTACTGGTTGGATTCACAGGAGTGTGAGCGGGCTTGCTCGTCGATCTTCTGATCGCTCAATACCCGGGTGGCCGTTACGTTTAGCAGACCGCTTACGGCTTCTGGGTGTTTGATATGATCAACACCTGCTGCCGGCGTATTGACGATTCTTTAGAGTCCTACACAGAGGTTTCCTGGCTCAAGCGAAAAGAAATATGAGCGCATATGAGATATGTGCAGGACCGAGAATAATGCGAGTATGTGATACCGTATTCAATTCTCGCGATGAATGTATCGAATGGTTGTATGCGATATAACCTAGTTATCGAATCATGGATTGATTCGATAAGTCGATACAATGGATATTAGTCGGTTATATGCGATATGACCGGATTGTTAAATCAAGTGTTGATTTAATGATTTAATGCATAATTATATATTTGATATATTACTTTGCATTAACTAGTATTGGTTCACTTTAAATGGATTTTCTCACTTGCATTGCACAAGTTGTATCTGTGATATACTTTTGTGCACTTGATTGTATCATGTTTGATGATACATGTTTACTTGGGTTTGTGTAAAGATTAAACCATCGTTATATGAATGGTTAGGGTTTTGTTTTCTTATTCATTTATTTATTTATTTATTCATTTTGGAAAATAAATGGCATAAAGAGAAAATGGTGGCTTTCTTTGTTTGCATCTTGAAGCTTCATGAAGCTTTGACTAAGTGACCAATTTGTCTCATGCTTAACCCTAACCACTCCACTTAACCCTAGTTGATTCTCTACACTTGACCATGGTTGTATTATGATAAGTATTGATTTTCTTTTCTATTGAAAAAGAACTTATCATACTCTTTCGTCTTCTTCTTCTTCTTCTTCAAGAAGAGAAGCTTGCTACCAACAATGGCAACTTGAGAAAAAGAGTGAGAAATCCAATTCTAAAGTGAACCCACTTCCTATTTCTTCATCCTCTACCTCTTGCCAAGTAGTATAGGGTGTTTTCTTCACAAGTTTCATGACTTGGTGAAGTGGGAGCTTGATCTTGTGATGCCTCGACGTAGATCATCTTCGGCATCGTAGTCGATGACCTAGCCCGCCCATTTCTCCGATGAAGCCGACACTAGAGTCCAAGATCCGATTTGTACAGCGGAGGGACGTCTACGTGGAGCTAAGGAAGTGGAGAACCGGATCTACAAAGGTTGTAGCCTCTTTCTTTTAGTTAAGTTGTTAACTAGTTTCTTTTTCTCCTAAAATTCTAGTTAACGATCCGTATTAGAGTTTCTCGGCACTTGTAATTTTTGAAATTGGCATGGTTGATGCCTTGTGAGACCTCACTAGCGTGTGTAGGAACCCTACAGTGGTATCAGAGACTAGCTAGAGCCTTAGGCGATGCGTAGACGGAGTTAGAAGTCCGATCGAACCGAAACCCTAACCTAAATATTGCTCTCTGTACATTTTTTAAAATTGTGGATTTTTGAGAATTAAAAATATGCAGAAAAATCAGCAGGAATATCTAAGAGTTACTGTAAAATTCGATGCCCTAATTCTATCAAGCCGCCGCGGTTCCGCGGCACGAGCTTGGCTTGTGCGGCGGTTTCGCGGCCTATTTGTCTTATCATGCATTGAATTTTGCACAGTAACTCCAACTTTGCAGTGCTGGTTTTCCTGGGAATTTTTAATATTTATTATAGAGTTGAAATTTCTGGGTTGTATTGGGAGTTCGTAGATTCGATCGGATTGTCTAATCTTGTCTATGTGTTTTCCGGATAATTTTTGAATATATTAAAAAGTTCGACCGGATATAAATACCCACCTTTTCCCCTGTCGGGAAATTTCCAAGTGTTGGATCTTTCCGTAGTTTAAAGACGTTCTAAGTAGTGCAAGTAACGCGATGGACCCTCTAGAAGACAACAAACCTTAATTCGATTATGTGACCGTCTTGAACTGCCCTTTGAACCTTCGGGTTTGGGGCAGTACGGCGTGCCACATATGAGGCATTGGCTTGACCCTTCTACGGCTGGACCGTTGGTACTGAGGCATGAACTGGATGTTTTTGAACTTATTTCATATGATGATCTGTTTCGGGAAAACTTGGGTGTTTGATTGTTCGATCGGAAAGTTTAACATTTTCTATTTATCCGGAATGTGATACAACATTTGGAATTCACAAGTAGTTATGAGATAACTGAATGAATGTTATAAATCTAGCGGTTTAGTCTCACTTGATCGGTTGCCACGGAATTTTGATGTGATCAAAAGTCCGTCGCAATCACGTAGCGTACGCGGATACTCGCCGGGTAAACTTAATAGACAGCCTTGCTCCATAGCCCCGACCAAGTGACTGTAGGAGAACCCCGTCGCCGAAAGCATCCGTACGGGTGCTCGCGGCAGCGGTGTTCCGCCTTGGTGCACTTCGTCGACGGCATCGGGGGTGCAGCCGTCTACTGAAGTTTGCGACGAGCATTCGATCAGGATGTCGGGAATCTTGTTGAATTGCCCGACTTGATATTGAAAAGAGTTTTCGATAATGAGACTAAAATGCGGGGTTTATAATTGTTAGGCATGTGATGTATAAGGAATTCATTTGATTAGGCATGCGATGTCTATGTAGATTGCGGATTCCAACTGTTGTAGTTTTACACTTTCTTTTCTGTGACCGTAAGTGTAATATGTGATATCGCCGGTTTCGTTGCTATATGTCAACGACAATTGGGATGCGCATATTTACTTACGTTGATGACATGTGATGTTATGTGTTGCTGGATATGTTATATTGGATCGTCGTGTTTGAATAGCCGGGGGTTTTTATGTGAGATGAGTGTTTTTCATTTTCATTCATGTAAAAACTTGTATGTAATATTCTTTTATTGGGGCACTTCCAGGTTGCGGAAGATGTCACCTTTTGTATATTATTTACTTTTCCGCACTAGGATAGACCCAAGGAGGGGAGCACAAGTAACCGGGTTCTGGAGTCCAGTAGAAGACCAACTCGAGGAGTCGAGTCCGGGTCTCCTAACTCTAGAATTGGTAGGGTTGCTTGCCGCTCTCGTAGGGGTCTAGGGGTGTGGGTTTGGCTATTCATCACGACCGTGGAATCCGTGTTTTATACTGGCTCGTATTGAAAACACGGACGTCCTAGTATATCCAATATTTCATATGATTCTTCTGCTGCGATATCTGTGATGTGATCATGTGATGTTCTGTGATAGATACAGTATATAGTATATATGATATATTTTATAGGGGTTACTTATGTTTTACACCCGCGCTAGCCCTGCCCCGCTCTGCCGTTAGTTACCTAACCTAACGGTGCACGAGGGGACATCGAGGCGAATGCGGATGGCATAAGTGTACGTCGTATTTATCTGTGATGTTTAGGTACTTAAATGATGGGACTTCATTAATATGATTAATGAAAGTAAAAGAAACCTAAAGATGTTGTAGAATCGAATTTCAAAATTAAAACAGGTAGCTACAGTTCTTGCTTTGCACAGCGGTATATATGATATATCCTGCACCTTATTCGATAAGGAAAGGACCGAGATCCCTTCACCGGGAGTGACTCCTTTAGCAATAACTGGCAGATGCTACACACTCGGTCTGTCTTTTGATTTCTTTTAAGAGTTTTTGCTTTGCACAGTGATATATATGATATATCCCGCACCTCATTCGAGAAGGAAAGGACCGACGATCCCTTCACCGGGAGTGACTCCTTTAGCAAAACTAGAAAAGCTTCAAAAACACTCCATTTTAAAATCATTTGATTCTACAACGATATCAAGTTCATTATGCAATAGGTTTTCAGAAAAACCTGTCGTAGCCCTCCGTCATTTCAGATAAGTTGTATATAGTATTCGTGCTGCATTTGTTAGCTTTCGTCAAGGTGAAGTGTGCGGTAGCTATATGCTGCTTATCTGCTGCATACGATGCGATTGGATTAGGGTAGTCGTTCGGCTTTGTTGGCTTTCGTCAAGGGTCGTGCGGGTGGGTTTAATTCAATCAAGAAATGTACTGGTTGAACTTGACTAGCGGGCTATGGTTTGTTGGCTTTCGTCAAGGTCATAGCACGTTAGTGGCAAAATTTTATCGGGAATTTCAAGTGTTGAAATTTGCAATGAGATTGCATACCTTCTATGAGATAGTTGGATCCCGATACCCACTGCGAGTAATTGTTACTCCTGGGAGAGTTTTACACATTACAATTAGCCGATCAAGTAGGTGTCTAGAAAGGTGTCAACGAGATTACGCCTCTGGGAAAACGAGGTTTACTGTAATTAGGTTCGTGCGAAAGCACGGGGGACCTCCCTCAAAGTACCGACACTGGCCTGGCTGAAAGATTGGCGAACTTGTAGTGTGTAATTAATCCCGGCTAGTCTTTCCTTTTAGGGTTTAAAGGAAGATTTGATAAAAACAGTGGGAGCCATCCTGATTAGATAAAATAATAACCAATCTGATCTTGCAAGAGCGCATGCTGAGTGTTTTCTTCTCTCTCTCTCCAGGTAGCGACCATATCACGCCTTAATCAAGATAATAATACGGATTATTGACCGAACCCGCTTGTTATACTGAGCTGGGGAACGTTGGTCCCGCTCCAACTTATAATTGTTATAAGACAGAGCAGGAAATTGCGGATTACCAGAATTCCCGTGCCGCCCAATCGAAGAGAGTGCTTGCTGATGCATCATCTTCGGGTGTGTTCTTTACAAAGAACAGTTTCTCTGTATCCTCTACGTCCTGGGTATGTGATACCAGATCAGGATCCCAGATATGTAATATGTTACATAGGGCTACAGAAAGGTAGAGAACTCAGAACGGGTGATAAGTTTCTTGAGACAGAAAACGGGGCAAGAGTTGCAGCCAAGTCTGTTGGTCACTGTCACCCTGTATGACCAATACATTGATTCTGAACGAATGTTATTAGATACCGAATCTGATATACAAAATCATATCAGTCACTTTATCAGTAAAGAAATGATAAAATTTTGTATTGTTGGATAATGTTTTGAACATTTCCTATATCAAAAGTTGATCGGTTCAGGCACGTTATCTAAAAGCATTGATGTTCTAAATCAAACTACAGTTCTTTTGTATACGGAACACACACAAGAGGAAGAGTTCAGAAATGAACGAATCCTTCTTGAGGTATTGTAGACTAGGTCATATCAATGCGACCCGACTAGCTAAGTTGCACATAGATGCATATTTAAAACTGTTTGAATTTACATCTTGTGAAACTTGCCAGTCATGTCACAAAGATAAGATGACCATAGCTCCGTTTACTGGAAACAGAGAAAGAGTTAGTGAACTCTTGGGATGATACATGTTGATGTATGTAAGGTCCCCTGTCTACATATACCAGGACTGGTTCTTTGTACTTCGTTACATTCTCTGATAATCTCTCAAGATTCAGACATATGTTCCTGTTGAAACACAAGTCCGAACCTTTTGAGATATTCACAGAATATGATTTAGAAGTAGAAAACCAAAACACGGGTATAAGTATTATGTCCTTTGATGTGATCAGGGAGGAGAATACTTGTGCACGGAATTCCTGGACTATTCTAAAGGAGAATGAGATTCTCTCTCAGCATTACTCCTCCGTATACACCATGGCACGATGGTATATCGGGGCGGAGCAATCACACCCTATCTGATAAGGTGTGCTCTATGATGAGTACTACTGTGTTTCCTATTTCCTTTTGGGAGTTATGCACTTGAGAAGCTGCATACTAATTGAATTGGGTTCCAATCAAATCAGTTGCCTACCGCTTCATATGTAATATGGAAAGGGAAGAGCAAATATCTTAAGTTGGTTAAGATTTGGGGTTGTCCAGCCTATGTCTAAAAGCATAATCCGGACAAGTTCGAGGTAAGGTCTGTTATGTACAACTGGAAAGGTTCCAGCTACACAAACAACAGTAGATGATTTGGTAGAACCGAAGGATTCAGTAGATTCCAACGAACCTCAGCCTCTACGCTGATCTAGTAGGGTACCTCACCCACTTGAGAGATACTTCGGTTTCTCTATGACAGTGGGAGCGAGGATTGCATCATGAGATGATGACCCAACTAGTTTCGAGCAGGCCATCAGGAGTAAGACTCTGTAAGAATGGCTGGATGTTTAGCGATCTGAGATGGAATCCTTATACACCAATAAATCCTTATACACCAACAAAGTATGGACTTTGGTTGCTATATCTGAAGGGTTAAATCCCCATCAGGAGCAAGTATATCTTGAAAAGATTACTTGGTGTACTTGGAAAGGTTGAGACTTTCAAAGCTAGACTTGTTAAAGATTTTCTTCATCGACCAGGCGTGGATAATGATGAAACCTTTTCCAGTGACTATGCTTAAGTCCATCCGGATCCTACTTGCCACGGCTACGTACCATGACTACGATATGTGGCGGTTGGGTGTCATGACAGCTTTTCTAAATGATTTTTTAGAAGAGAGCGTCTATAAGTACACAGCCAGAGGGCTTCGTAGACAGTGGGAGCAGCGGAAACGTGTGCAAGATGCTTTATAGGATAAAGCAGACATCGCGGAGTTGGAACATCTGTTTTGATGTGTTAGTCAAAGAGTTTGACATCATCAAAATGGTAGATGAACCTTGTATAAACAAAAAGGTAGTAGGGAGTAAAGTGTCGATCCTCGTAGAGTATGTGGATGGCATGCTCTTGATAGGGAAGGAGTTTCCTATGCTACGCTCGGTCAATCTCCGCTTATCACAATGATTCTCCATATAGGATCAAAGTGATACCTCCTAAATCCTGGGTTTTGGATCTATGAGATAGATCTAAATGGATGTTAGGATTCTCACTAGTTGTAGTGAGACGGTATCAATCGACCCTGGGGAGAATCACTGGAATGGTTCCAGGGTGATAAAGACGACTGAATGTCAGTCACAGGCATTGTCTTTACCCTCAGTGGAGGGACGGTATGTTGGAAGAGTTCCAAGCTAGATACCGTGGCATACTAGACGATTAAGGCTGGATACATCGTTACTTAAGATGCTACCAAAGAGGTTGTCTGGGTGTATATTAGTTCATGAGATGAACTACGTTCCAACCATTGTGAGACAATGGAGTTATGGCTTATGCCAAGGAACACCCGTCCCATCAGTGATCCAGACATATTCTAAGGCAGTATCACCTGATCATGGAGATGGTTGATCTCCAGGGTGATCGAGGTTAGAAGAGCAGACTCAGAGGATAACACGGCGGATCTACTCACGAAGGCCTATTCCCAGAGAGAGATTTTTATGGGATGGTTGAGTATGAGATATTACAGCCACTGCTATGGCCCTTGTGCAAGTGGGAGATTGTTAGTTATATATGTGCCCTAGAGGCCATTACTATACATAGGATGTATATTGTAGTGGATGCTTGGACATATATAGGGAGGACTTTCTTGCTCGACATGGTAGTATGCTATCTGGTTACTCTTTACCTTAACGTGTACATTGATTGTCTCTCTGTTACATGTTGGTAAAGCCCTTCGGATGTGTACTTGACTACCTGGACTATGATGCGGATCATACTAGTGGGGACATGGTAGTCCATAAGTACATCCTTCAAGGTCCCTAGTCGTGGGTGTATCGAGACAGGGCATCGATATACCAGAGTAGACTAGCGTATACCTTCTCGACCCATACAGATGGGCGATGGATGATCCGATATCCATTGGTGTTTGACATCAGAGATGATATACGGGTGCTCAGTGGAGACTGGGTATACTGGACGGACTCGCCGAGAACTCCCAGATGGTATTATACCTTACGTCATATGGCAGTTCTCTGGTGACACTGGTACAGAGTAGTCTGTTGACCCGAGATCGTCATAGAGTCTTGTGTGGTTCCCACTGTGCTTTGATTTCCACCTTACCACGTCCAAGAAGGCGTGCAAAACGGTGGCTTTTGGGTACAGTCCCGAATCACATGGAGGCAATGAGCGATAGGAGGGGATTCGTCTCTCCCGGTATAGGGAGTTGATGTTGCGCTGTGTTCGATTAGCTATAACCAGAAATCCCTGGCCAGGGTTGGTGAGATTTACTGGTAAGTGTTACCAGTAGTTTCTCGAATTGTTATAGACCTCATATCGACACGACTTATCGAGCTACTGAGGTCTGACGTTTACCACCCCTAGGCGAGATATACAACACATCAGACGATCTGACCGGACTGTACGGTAAGTGTTACTGGTTGGATTTACAGGAGTGTGAGCGGGCTTGCTCGTCGATCTTCTGATCGCTCAATACCCGGGTGGCCGTTACGTTTAGCAGACCGCTTGCGGCTTGTGGGTGTTTGATATGATCATCACCTGCTGCCGGCGTATTGACGAGTCATTAGAGTCCTACACAGAGGTTTCCTGGCTCAAGCGAAACGAAATAGGAGCGCATATGAGATATGTGCAGGACCAAGAATAATGCGTGTATGTGATACCGTATTCAATTCTCGCGATGAATGTATCGAATGGTTGTATGCGATATAACCTAGTTATCGAATCATGGATTGATTCGATAAGTCGATACATTGGATATTAGTCGGTTATATGCGATATGACCGGATTGTTAAATCAAGTGTTGATTTAATGATTTAATGCATAATTATATATTTGATATATTACTTTGCATTAACTAGTATTGTTTCACTTTAAATGGATTTTCTCACTTGCATTGCACAAGTTGTATATGTGATATACTTTTGTGCACTTGATTGTATAATGTTTGATGATACATGTTTACTTGGGTTTGTGTAAAGATTAAACCATGGTTATATGAATGGTTAGGGTTTTGTTTTCTTATTCATTTATTTATTTATTTGTTCATTTTGGAAAATAAATGGCATAAAGAGAAAATGGTGGCTTTCTTTGCTTGCATCTTGAAGCTTCATGAAGCTTTGACTAAGTGACCATTTTGTCTCATGCTTAACCCTAACCACTCCACTTAACCCTAGTTGATTCTCTACACTTGACCATGGTTGTATTATGATAAGTATAGATTTTCTTTTCTATTGAAAAAGAACTTATCATATTCTTTCATCTTCTTCTTCTTCTTCTTCAAGAAGAGAAGCTTGCTACCAACAATGGCAACTTGAGAAAAAGAGTGAGAAATCTAATTCTAAAGTGAACCCACTTCCTATTTCTTCATCCTCTACCTCTTGCCAAGTAGTATAGGGTGTTTTCTTCACAAGTTTCATGACTTGGTAAAGTGGGAGCTTGATCTTGTGATGCCTCGACGTAGATCATCTTCGGCATCATAGTCGATGACCTAGCCCGCCCATTTCTCCGATGAAGCCGACACTAGAGTCCAAGATCCGATTTGAGGGACGTCTACGTGGAGCTAAGGAAGTGAAGAACCGGATCTTCAACGGTTGTAGCCTCTTTCTTTTAGTTAACTTGTTAACTAGTTTCTTTTTCGCCTAAAATTCTAGTTAACGATCCGTATTAGAGTTTCTCGGCACTTGTAATTTTTGAAATTGGCATGGTTGATGCCTTGTGAGACCTCATTAGCGTGCCTAGGAACCCTACACTAAAACTGCTTCCTTACGTTTCTTCAGGATTGCATTAATATAAACTTATCGCAACAAGTGCAAATACAACATCTGGTGTGGTTTTTGACATTTCATGATTGACTCAATTGCCTAAGCAAGTGATCTGCCAATCATGCACATCCCTCTCTCCTTTAGTCAGTAAGACACCTTTAGAGAGGGTGACTCCATCTCCTGCAGGTACACTACCATGCCAGGAGTCATCTATTCTAAATACCATTAGAATGCTGTCAAAATACCCAAATTGGGAAAGTACCCAAACCTAGATCTAATACCATAGATCTAGTAACCAGAATATCTGATATTTTATCCATGTCCTTTGTGAAGAAACAACTGTGTAACAACCACAGTACAACCGATCGTAGTATATGAATTTTACTTCCTACTCTGTGTATATCATCCAAATACCAGGACATCATACCCTACTACTTTCTTAACAGATCCATCCCCTATTCTGATGAAGTCAAACCTATGACTGTCACATCAAAATTAGATGACCTTATCTCCGCTATATCTGCTCAAGTCTATAAATAGACATAAGCTACTTGCCCACTATGCTTCCGCTGCTCCCACTGACTACGACAACCCTCTGGCAGAATAATATCTACGTACACTTCTAAAGCTAGTTTAGAGCGACGTTATACTTATCCTCTTGCCGGGTCTCATAGTCTGGAACAACAGTAGTGTCAAGTCTGGGTAAACAAGAACCTCCCTGTCACCGTCCTTGAGGCTACCTTAGCACCTCTCGGGTGTCTGAGGTTACCCACCATATCTGCGGAGTAGCTAATGGAATGTCAAACCTGATTTGAATTTATAGGTCCTATTAAATTTTCCGTAATCGTTTGCGGTTCTGGAATCACTTCCAGTTCTACCATACTCCCACTACTGTTTTCTGAAAAAATCCATTTTTACAAAAACTGTGGCGAGTCAAGAACAATATCACTATTGATCTTCCAGATGGTAGGAATGTCAACCCTCATCAAAGGCAGGGTCAACCCACAAACTACCATTACAGAAACGTGCCTTAATTTATCCAGTGTATGGTTTTAAGCATAAGCTGGAAAACTCCCCGTACCTTAACATCGTTAAGATATGAACCATTCTATATCCAATATAGAAACAGAGGAACTAATTTAATGGGAACCAGATTCAAAACATGCAGCTGTCTCCAGTGCATATCTACTTAATGGAGAGAGGTTAGTCAGCATTACTCAACTTAGGAATCCATCCAATTATGAGTAACCTGAAAGAAAAACAAGTTTCTCAAAACCATTACTATCATCTGAATACCAGTCACAAGAATCTACATCTTCGATCTCTTTGAAGAATCCCGATACTTGTGATACCTGGTTCTCTACTTTATTCTTATACCCACAACTTCTCAAAACTTAGACATTGTATTTCTACGAAACACTTGTCTAAAAACTAGAGAAGTCACAAGTAAACAAAACATAGTACGAGGACCTGCCCCTTTGTCCTGATGGACACCGGACAACATACAATACTCTGTATAAGTCCGCTGAGTTGAATAACTCAAAACCTGTGCATCGTAGGTTGACAACTGTACCCAGGTGATTTCCTCAAATATCACCAATTACAACGAATTCCGATATAATGAGGATGACCACCTAATTCCCAATAACTTACTCCCACTCATTATCTGTAAAAACCATACAGATATGAGAATGAAACCTGGTAAATACATACCCTGGAGTAAGTATCTAATCGGGAAAACGGTTTTCTTTTAACAATGCACAGTATAACTGAAACATGAAAATGTTTCGTAGGGGTATCCTGGTATTCCTAGTAATCCCTTTTCCATAATCCAATTCATGACTATAACCGTATAATTCTTTGCCATCTCTCCAAATCCCTTTATTTGTCTCTAGTCATTTCCTTCTGTACACCTTCGTTAGGCTAAATGGTTTTCTTCCTTCCCTACCGTTCGGCACCAGCCTATGGTTTTTGAAGAAGACTATCCAGTAAGCATAATAGGTGTACCCTCCTAAACCAAGGAGTACTCGCAACTTGAGAGAAGGTGATGATAAAAGGCTACTGAATAAAACCTTATTCTATTTCTCCCGAACTGGGGAAAAAGAAAAGGTGAAATAGGAGTAGCGATGAAGTACGCGGTTTGGTCGTGAATGATAACAGTCGCAATTTACTTTGCCCTCTTTCTAATCCCTTTACTTTGTCTTTACATATTACCTTCTGTACACCCTACTTAGGCTAATTGGTTTTCTTCATTCCCTACCTTTCGGCACCTGCCTATGGTTTGGAATAAGACTATCCAATAAGCGTAAGAGGTGTACTCTCCTAAACTAAGGAGCTCTCGCAACCTGGTGATAATAAAAGACAACTGAATAATCCAATTCTATTTCTCCTGAACCTGGATCCATCCTCGAAGAAGTCCTTTCGAGTTCGTATATAACCATACGATGGATCTATCCAATGGAAGTGGATATCCGTAGTGATACGGGGTGTTCTGAGAAATGCAAAGGGTAAAAGAAAGAGCGGCAATGACTTATGCAACTTGGACAATCCAGAAGCTAATATTTTAAGAAGGTTCGGTCAACTTGGTCACTGAGTCATAGTCTAGGGTCGGTCAAAGGTCGCTACCAAAGAGAGGTCGCTACCAAAGAGTGAGAGAAAAGAAACACTCTGCGTGCACTCTAACCTAGATCGGAATGGTTTTCACTTTATCTAATCAGGAAACCTCCCACTGTAATCTCAAATTCTCCTCCAAACCTAAAAGAAGAATTAGTCGGGATCACCCGAAGAGTAAACCAATTCATCAGTGAGAATCGGGGTCCAACTATCATCGTAGGATAACTTGATGGAAGCCACTCAATTTATCACACTCCCGAAGGTATGCGCATGCCTGGCAAGTTTCCTGTATGTTTGAAACTCCCGATGTGATTTTTTCCTCATGCTCTTATGACCTTGACGAAGGTCAACAAATCATAAGTCACATGTCAAGTTCTACCCATCATTGTCCAGGTTAATTTGAACCCACCCGCACAAGCCCTTGACGAAGGTCAACAAGGCTATACGACTGTCCCAAACCAACACATCTATCTATGCAACAAATGAATACCCCGCAGCTACCAAACACTATACCTTGATGAAGGTCAACAAACATAGCTTGAATACTACTGACCATCCATAAGAAATGACGGAGGGCTACGGCTGGTTTTTGGCGAAAAACCTTTAACGTAATGAACTTGATATCGCTGAAGGAACCTGATAACTTTTTATAAAATATAGTGACGAAAACGTTTTGCTAAAGAGGTCACTCCCGGTGAAGGGATCTCGGCTCTTTCCTCGTGGAATGAGGTGCAGGATATTCTATCTGAATACCGCGATACAAAGCAACTTGTAATCGACTATATTGAATTTATTACCCTGACGTAAACTTATGCCCAAGGGGTCACTCTCGGTGAACGGATCTCGGCCCTTGCCTTGTCGAATGAGGTGCGGGATATCCTAACTGAATATCACTATGCAAAACAAAAGGAAACATCTTTGTAATAACACTTTTTAAAATTTGTTCCAACAACATCAAATATAGGTTTGTTTTATCCTTTCATTGATAAGAATCAATGCAGTCCCATCAATCAATCACACCAGAAAAGAACGAAAATAAAATGTACGTATATGCCATCCGCATTCGTCACTGGGTCCCGTCATCACCCGTTAGGTTACTTAACTAACGACAGAGGGGGGGCTGGACTAGCGCGGGTGTAAAACATATACAACATCTAATAGTATATAGACCAACATACAATAATCGCTCCAGGCGTGATAATATGCAACATTACAGAAAAGTAATAAGCATCACAGAACAATACAGATAATCTGGGATCCCCGAGTTTCACAGAGCCGCTGCTGAAACCCGACATTCCCCTGGTCGTGTGGATAGCCTGTGAAATGAAACCTAGACCCCTACGGGTGCGGAAAGTTATCCGCCAAAACCTTAAGCGAGGTAGTCCCCACAGCATAGTGAATGGAACACCCGGCAGTTCACGGAATCCGGTAAATTGAGCACCCCTTCTTGGGTCAACCTGTACCCCCTACGAGTGCGGCGAGTAGTCTGCGAATTCTAGAGTAAGGTCCCTTTGCCTCTCAAAGCCATGAGATACGGACCCGTTGCCCTCCAGAACCCGGCTATCCGTGCACTCCTTCGTGGGATAAACCTAGTACAGAAATTAAAATATGTACAACGGGTACATCGACCTCGACCCGGTCGTGCCCCAAAAGAATATTATACAAACAGGAAGTGACGGCAGTTCACATATTGGACTCTCGCCCCGCAATATCAAATGTATAAATAAATCCAAACTGTACTATCATTGCACCCTGCTATCCACCACGACATATCCGCAACATCACAGTACAACACGGAACATCAACGCGAAAGTCACGTTCGCAAAACCGTCGAAAAGGATTATAGCATTTAGACGCGGTTTACCGATCAAATGACATTCCCGGTCGGAGATATAATGTAAATACTTCATACTAACAAATTTAAAATTTCGATCGACTAAATTTCCAGAAGTGGGCCCCACGAACAATTGTTGTACAGTAATAAAATCTGGGCCCAAAAGAAACATATCAAAAGCCACAATTTCCCAAGTAGAACTCACTATAGAAATTTGGAGTGCCAATCTCACAAAACTGCGGCGGATCCGCGGCCAAACCCATGTTTGGGCCGCGGATCCACGGCGGTTCTGTGGAATTGGGCCTCCAAATTTCACCAGTTTTCTAATAAAAGCCTGCTCTGTTTTCTGGTATGTTCAAAATAATTTTTGGGCCCTGTTAAAAATCGACAGAAACTTTGAACATGGAAAAATATGAATTTAGAAATACAGTTCGATCAATGTTTTAAACGCATTAGCACAAGTTAGTATAGCTTAATGGTGAGGCTCTGATACCACTGTAAGTCCACGGTAGCGCACCGGCCGTCTAACAGACGCCAAATGCGGAATAAAAGCTTTTTACAAACTGGCGTTATCGCGTACCGTAACCCGGATCTGCCATTAAAGCTAAACTAACAAACTACAAAGTGGGTAGAAGAGTTATACCGAGCGATCCGAGTCCTTCGTTCTTCAACCATCATCCTACGCTTTTTGCGGCTGCTCCGATCTCCTGAATCTCCAATCTTGTCGTCCAGGTGGCGCCACATCGACGGATCTTTAAACGGGCTCCCGCCTCTGAACCGAGGCAACTCGATCGTCAAGTTTGCTAAAAGAGACGACCAAGATGAAGTAGAGAATGAGTAGAACACTTTATCTCGTTACGTCCAAGGCTATGGACGACCGGTTAATGAAGTTGCCTTTTGGATCGATACGAAATGAGAAATGAAGTATATCAATTTCCATGAACCAAAATCCTTAATCTTTTCATACAACAAAAACCATCCTTCTCACCAAGGGGGTGGCCGGTCATTTATAGGTGAGGAGGGAGGTGAGTGTAGGATCTAGGAGGTCACCACATCAAGAGAAATATCTAGTGTGAACATAAAGTGTGAACACAAAGTGTGAACACAATAAATGCACCATTAATGAACAAGTGAGTCACAAGCCTAATCACCCTCTCCAGAACCTTCTAGAACACTGATTCACCTCATCAAGAAAAGATAAATCCGTATTTAACCTAATGTTAAATACGGCTGATAGAAAACTGGAAACTGGCAACTTCCAAAAGTGATCCTGAAACGAGTTTCAGGATAGCCCCGTATCAGTATAAACATACCCGCATTTGTATTTCGACCGAATACAAATGCAACTGAGACAAAGATATTATATCTACACAGTATAATACTGGGTTCCGGCTTAAACCAAAACCTACCAGTATTATCTGCCCGAAAATGGACACGTGCGAAAACACACGTGCATTTTCCGAACCCTGCCATAAACCCATACGACCTCTACAACGTTTCGCTCGAACTTGGGAAAGTGTCTGCGGGGGAGTCTAATGACTCATCAACATACTGGCACTGGGTATAACCTCTAGCACGTCAGAGGTACAAGCTTCACGTAACGTTTTGCCTATGTATTGATTGGAAGGGAAGCTGACGAGCGAACACATCTATAAACCCTACTGAGCCTGACAGTGACAATGTAAATACAGTCCGGTCCATTCATCTAAAGAGTATCGCATATCGAGTCTAGGGGGTGGATAAACTCAGACCCCTAATAACGCGATAAATCGTGTCGGCATGAAGCCCATCACCACCTGAGAAACTACTGATCCCAATCAGTAATTCTTCACTACCTCGGCCGAGGATTCCTAGTGATGGCCACCCGTGCACTGCGCGACATCATCCCCCAATACCGGGAGAGACGAATCCCTGACGATCCGCTCACTTGCCTCTAATGTGGCTCGGGACTGTACCCAACTAAAACCTGTTTGCATAACTCCTTTGAGCATGGTAGGGTAGTAATCTAAGCACAGTGGGAACTCACACGAGACAAATGACGATCTCCGGTCGATGAACTAACCTGTACACATGTCACCAGGGAATTGCTATCTAACGATATGTATAATACCAACTAGCAGATTCCCGGCGAGTCCTGTCCGGTGTACTCATAACCCAATGAGCACATGTATGCATCTTAGGTGATCCAACTGACACCAGTGGCTTTTGAGACTGGCCACCGTCCCTCGTCGGGGTCTCGACTGTATACACTAGTCTACTCTGGAGTATCGATGCCCTGTCTCGAAACTCCCACGACTAGGGACACTTTTAAGGATGTGCTTATAGACCTCAACTCCCACGTATATGATCGCCATCATACTGCTGGTAGTCAAGCAAGAATCTTATGGGCTCTATCATCATGCAATAGTGAACTAAGGCATATATACGATGATAAAGACAAACCAGATAGCATACTATCATCTTGAGCAAGATTGTCATATCGGTATAGGTCCTGCCTCGATCATTGCAATCACCTACCTGCGATCCAATAATTGGCTTTGAGGGCACTATCTCCAACACCTGAAATGAGCAATACCTGTCTTAGAATATGTCCGGATATCTGATGGGACTTAGTTCATAAATGAACTCCAAATCCAAACCTTTTAGACTGTATCGTCAACTGAAACCAATCAGTATCCTGCGCCATGCCTCCCTCAGTATCCACCTGGACCACCTGTCCAAAATACTGCCCCTCGTCAGAGGGAAAACTATAACTCTGACAGCCATCCTGTCATCCAGGTGACTTTGGAAGCCTGGAAAGATAACCGTCTCCTAAAAGAGGTTGTTGTTATCATATCCCTAGAACATGCACTTATCTTCTAAAACTGCTTCCGAATGTTTCTCCAGAATTGGATCAATATCAACTTATTGCATCTACTGCAAAAACAACATATGGTGTGGTACTTGACATCTCATGATTGACTCAATTACCTAAGCAAGTGATCTGCCAATCATGCGCATCCCTCTCCCCTTTAGTCTGTAAGACACCTTTAGAGAGGGTGACTCCATCACCTGCAGCTATACAACCGTGCCAGGAGTCGTCCATTCTAAAACACCTTTACAATACTGTCTAAGTACCCAGATTGGGAAACTACCCAAATCTAGATTTAAAACCGTAGATCTAGTAACCAGAATGTCTGATATAATACCCAATTCCTGTGTGGAGAAACCACAGTGTGACAACCAAAGTATAACCGATTGTAGTATAGGAATTTCACTTCCTACTATGTGTATGTCATCCAAATACCAGGACGTCACACCCTACTACCTTCTTAACAGATACATCCCCTATCCTGATGAAGTCAAACCAATGACCGTCACATCAGAAATAGATGATCTATCTCCGCTATATCTGCTTAAGTCTATAAATAGACATAAGCCACTTATCCACTATGCTTCCGCTGCTCCCACTGACTATGACAACCCTCTGGCAAAGTCATATAGACGTACACTTCTAAAGCTAGTTTAGAACGACGCTATACTCATCCTCCTGCCGGGTCTCATAGTCTGGAACAACAGCAATGGCAAGTCTGGATAAACAAGAACCTCCCTGCAACCGTCCTTGAGCATACTGAAGTACCACTCGAGAGCCTAAGGTTACCCACCATATCTGCGGAGTGGCCAATGGACTGTCGAACTAGATTGAATCTTTAGGTTCTTGTCAAATTTTCAGTAATCGTTTACGGTTCTGGAATCACTTCCAGTTCTACCATACTCCCACTTCTGTTTTCTGAAAAAAATTCATTTTACTTAAAACTGTGGCGAGTCTAGAACAATATCACTATTGATCTTTCAGATGGTAGAAAGTCAACCCTCGTTATAGTCCGGGTCAACCCACAAACAGCCATTAGAGAAACGTGCCTTGAGTTGTCCAGAGTCTGGTTTTAAGCATAAGCCGGACAACTCTCCGTACCTTAACAATGTTAAGATATGAACTATTCTATATCCAATATAGAATCAGAGGCACTGATTTAATTGAACCAGATTCAAATCATGCAACTGTCTCCAGTGCATGTCAACTAAATGGAAAGAGGCCGATCAGCATTACACAACTTAGGAGTGCTTCCAATTATGAGTAACCTGAAAGAGAAGCAAGTTCTCTTAATCATTACTATCAACTGAATACCATTCACAAGTATCTACATCTTCGATCACCTTGAAGAATCCCGATAATTGCAATACCTGGTTCTCTAATTTATTCACATACCTATAACTTCTCAAAACTTAGACCTTGTGTTTCTCCGAAACACGTGTCTAAAAACTAGAGAAATCATAAGTAAACTGAATACAGTACAAGTACCAACCCCTCTGTCCTAATGGACACTGGACAATATACAATTCTCTGTATAAGTCCTCCGAGTCTAATAACTCAAACCCTGTCTATCGTAGGTTGAAAACTGTACTTATGGTTAAGAAGAATTACACCGCTGTTTAATGCTCCTTACCTAATCATCAACTGATATAGGTAAATGTCATGGACATAATTTCAAAAAGGTATATCTCACTCTATAAAAATAGACGTACAGATATATCAATTTGAAATTGGTGCATAACAGCGGATATTCAAAACCAAATATTTGCCGTCAGGTAAACTACCCAGGTGATTTCCTCAAATATCACCAATTACAATGAATTCCGATATAATGAGTATGATCACCTAATTCCCAATAACTTACTCCCACTCATCATCTGTAAAACCATACAGATGTGAGAATCATACCTGGTAAATACATACCCTAGAGCAAGTGTCTTATTGGGAAATCAGTTTTCTTTTAACAGTACACAGTGAAACTGAAACATGTAAATGTTTCGAAGGGGTATCCGGGTATTCCTAGTAATGCCTCTTCCATTATCCAGAATCACAACTGTAACCGTATATTTCTATGCCATCTCTCCACATCCCTTCATATGTCTTTAGTCATTACCTTCTGCACACCCCTTTAGGCCAAATGGTTTTCTTCCTTCCCTGCCATTCGGCACCAGCCTATGGTTTGGAAGAAGACTATCCAATAAGTATAATGGGTGTACTGTCCTAATCCTAGTAGCACCCACAATGCGAGAGAAGGTGAAGATAAATGACAACCGAATAAACCTTATTTCTATTTCTCCTGAACCAGAATCCATCCCCGAACTGGAACAAGTTCCTTTCGAGTTCGTATATAACCATACGATGGAGTATCCAAATAACTGTGGATCTTCGTAGTGATATGGAGTGTCCTGGAGAAATACAAAGGTGAAGTGGGAGTGGTAATGAAATACTTGGTTTGGTCGTGAATAGCAGTCGCAATTTACTTTGCCCTCCTTCTAATCCCTTTATTTGTCTTAAATTAATACCTTCTGTACATCACACTTAGGCTAATCGGCTTTCTTCATTCACTACTGTTCGGCACCAGCCTATGGTTTGGAAGAAGACTATCCAATTTGCGTAATAGGTGTACCGTCTCCTAATCCAAGAAGCACTCGCAACCTGAGAGTAGGTAAAAGGAAAAGACAACTGAATAGTCTTATTTGTTTCTCCAGAACCAGAAACCATTCTCGAATAAATTCCTTCGAGTTCGTATATAACCATACGATGGTTTTATCCAATGGAAGTGGACATTCATAGTAATACGGGGTGTCCTGGAGAAAAGAGTAAAGTAGGAGTGGCAATGAGGTCTGCAACTCTGACAATCTAAAAGCCAGTCTTATAAGAAGGTTCGGTCAATTTTGGTCACTGAGACATAGTCAAGGGTCGGGTCATGGTCGCTGCCACAGAGAGAGAGAGAGAAAAGAAACACTCAGCGTGCACTCTAGCCTAGATCAGAATGGTTACCAATTTATCTAATCAGGAAACCTCCCACTGTACCATCAAATTCTCTTCCAAACCGGAAAGAAGAATTATTCGGGATCACCCGAGGAGTAAACCAACTCATCAGTGGGAATCGGGATCCAACTATCATCACATGATAACGTGACGGAATCCGCTCACGTTATCACACTCCAGAAGGTATGCGCATATCTGGCAAGTTTCAGTTTCTTTAGAAACTCTCGATGTGATTTTTACCTCATGCTCTTATGACCTTGACATAGGCTAAAATATCATAATTCACATGTCAAGTTCTACCTGTCATTGTCCAGGTTAATTTGAACCCACCCGTACATACCCTTGACGTAGGCCAAAATAGTAGTATGACTGTCCCAAACTAACGCATTTATTTATGCAACGGATAAATATCCGGTAGCTACCAATCACTATGCCTTGGCGTAGGTCAAAATACATAGCTTGAATACTACCGAACATTTAACTGAAATGACGGAGGGCTACAAATGGTTTCTGGTGAAAAACCTTTAACGTAATGAACTTGATATCGTTCAAGGAACTGGATAGCTTTTAAAAATATAGTGGCGAAAACCTTTGCTAAAGAGGTCACTCCCGGTGAAGGGATCTCGGCTCTTTCCCCGTAGAATGAGGTGCAGGATATTCCAACTGAATACCATGATGCAAAGCAAAAGTAATCGACTATAGTGAAGTTATTGCCCTAACGCAATCTTCTGTCCAAGGGGTCACTCCCGGTAAAGGGATCTCGGCCCTTGCCTCGTCAACTGAGGTGCTGGATACTCATAACCGAATACCACTGTGCAAAATAAAAGAGAACGTCCTTGTAATAACAGCTTTTTGAAAAATGTTCCAACAACATCAGAATAGGTTTGTTTAGCTTGCATTGATCCGAATCAATGCAGTTCCATCAATTGATCACACCAATAAAGAACGAAAATAATGATGTACGTATATGCCATCCGCATTCGCCACTGGGGTCCCGTCATTACCCGTTAGGTTACTTAACTAACGACAGAGCGCGGACTGGACTAGCGCGGATGCAAAACATATACAACATCTACTAGTATATATATCAATATATAATATTCGCTCAACGCGTGATAAAAATGCAACATCACAGAAATATAATAAGCATCACAGAACAATACAGATATCTGGGATCCCCGGGTTTCATGGAGCCGCTACTGGAACCCGACGTTCCCCTGGTAGTATGGATAGCCTGTGCAATAAAATCCTAGACCCCTACGGGCGCGGCAAGTTACCCGCAAAAACCTGAAGCGAGGCAGCCCCCTTCAGCAACGTGAATGGACCACCCAGCACTTCACGGAATCCGGTAACTTGGGCACCCCTCCTGGGTGAACCTATACCCCTTACGAGTGCGGCGAATAGCCCGCCAATTCTAGAGTGAGGCTCCCTCTGTCTCAACTCCATGAGATGCGGGCCCGTTGCACTCTAGAACCCGGCTACCCGTGCACCCTACTTTGGGGTAATCCTAGTACAGAAAGTAAAATATACATACAACGGGTACATCGACCTCAGCCCGGTCGTGCCCTAAAAGAATAATATACAAACAGGCCGTGACGGCAGTCCACATGTCGAACGCTCGCCCCGCAATATCAAATGTACATAATAAACCAAACTGTACTATCATTGCATCCAGGCTATCCACCACGACAATCCGCAATATCACAGCACAACACAGAACATCAACGTGAATGTCACGTTCGCAAATCCGTCTAAAAGGGCTATAATAGTTAGACAGGATTTACCGATCAAATGACATTTACGGTCGCAGATATAATGTAAATACTGTGAACTAACATGTTTAAAATTTTCGATCGATCAAATTTACCGAAGTAGGCCCCAAGCACTACTGTAGCACTCAAAGAAAATCTGGGCCCAAAAATAATGTACCAAAAACCCCATTTCCAACACAGCAACCAACTGAAGAAATATGGTGTAGTGATCCCACTTTACTGTGGTGGAACCGCGGCCAAAGCAGGGGTAAGGCCACGGTTCCGTGGCTGAACAGGAACAACACTGCACCAAATTTTCCCAGATTGCATAAAAAGCCCTGCCTGTATTTTTGAAATGCACCAAATAATTTTTTGACAACTATAAAATTTCGACAGAAACTGTGCATTAGAAATCGGGTTTTCGGAAAATCCGTTCGATCGAACTTGTAAACACGTTAGAGCAAGCTAGACTAGGTTAATGGCGTGGCTCTGATACCAGTGTAAGTGCACGGCAGCGCCCCGGCCGTCAGAACGAGGCCAAAATGTAGAAACGATACTTTTCTTTAACCGGCGCTGCCGCATACTAAAAACACGGATCGGGCCATTAACCTACTCCTAGCAAACTAGAGAAGGGATAGAGAGATATACCGAGCGATTCATGTCCTTCAGTCTTCTCGTCGTCGTCCCGATCTCCCCGCGGAATCTCCGGTCTTCATCTCCTCGTCGGAAGGGCACTACATCGCCGGGTTCTTTTACGAGCTCCCACCACTGGACCGAGACAACTCAGGCACGAAGTTGGCAAGTCGACGTGTCCAAGAATGCTGTAGGATAGTGTAGTACTTTTTGTCTCAATGGGTTTAAGAAGTTGCCATGGTTTTAGTGGAGATGGAGATGTAAAATTTTGTGATGAACTAAAGGTTTTTTGCAAACAAGAATGAACCATTTCCCACCCCAAAAATTTGGGACAGCCCATCCTTCCTCCATGAATGGCCGGCCCATGATAGAAGAAAAAAGAGAAAAGGGATTGTGTGAATCAATAATAATGCTAGAGAGAGAAAAGGTGATGATGATGAAATATCATCACAACAAAGTCCCTACTCCATCACCTAATCATATCCCAAAAGTCAAGCAATCATGAGCAAAAAGAAGTCAATAGAAGCTTCAACAATCATGAAGCAACTAGTTACGAAAACCTCCCTCCACTTTGCAAATTTGCACATTTGAAAATAAGCTCCTCTACACCAATTTTCAGCCAAGGAAAGAAACAAAGGAAAATGGCCGAAACGGAAAGAAAACTGGCAACTTCAGAAAATTGATCCCGAAATAAATTGAAAACCCCGTGACTGTATATACATACCCGCATTTGTATTCCGACCGGAATACAAATGCAATGAGACAAAATCTACATTGTACAATACTAGGTTCCGGCTTAAACCAAAGCCCGCTAGTATTATCCGTCCGATCATGATCCGTGAAATACCGCACGTATATGATCGAACCCTGCCATATATCCATACGGCCTCTACAGCGTTTTGCATGAAAGTTAAAAAACGGTCTGTGGGGGACTCTAAAGACTCGTCAATACTTTGGTTATGGACTTAACCACTAGCACGTCAGAGGTATCAGCCATACGTAACGGGCTACCAGGTATTGACCAAAAGGGGCGTCGATGAGCGAACTCATCCTGACACCCTACTGAGCCTGTCAGTGACAATATCCGTATAGCCCGGTCCGTTCGTCTATGAGCATCGCATGGCCGGCCTAGGGGTTGGTAAAAGTCAGACCCCCAAAAGCAGTACAAGTCATGTCGGAGTGTAGCCCAGAACACCCAGAGATACTACTGGAATACCTACCAGTAAATCTCCTGCCTTGGCCAAGGACTTCGTGTAATGGCTCTCCTAGACACAGCGTGACCTCACCCCTAATACCGGGAGAGACGAACCCCTGCAGATCCGCTCACTGCCTCCATGTGGCTCGGGACTGTACCTAACTAAAACCTGTTTGCACGACTCCTTTGAGCCGTGGTAGGGTAGTAATCAAAGTACAGTGGGAACTCACACGAGACAAATGACGATCTCAGGTCAATGAACTAACCTGTACACATATCACCAGGGAACTGCTATCTGACGTCTGGTATAAGACCAACTAGCATGTTCCCGGCGAGTCCTGTCCGGTGTACTCATAACCCAATGAGCACCTGTATACTTGTTAGGTGAACCAACTGACACCAGTGGTTTGTGAGACCGGCCACCGCCCCTCGTTGGGGTCTCGACTGTATACACTAGTCTACTCTGGAGTATCGATGCCCTGTCTCGAAACTCCCACGACTAGGGACCTTTTAAGGATGTGCTTATAGACCCCAGCTCCCACGTATATGATCGCCATCATACTGCTGGCCGTCAAGCAAGAATCCTAAGGGCTCTATCAACGTGCAATAGTGACCTGTACGGTCACCTAAAATAGTACACGATGATAAAAATAAACCAGATAGCATACTATCATCTCGAGTAAGACTGTTCTAACGGTATAGGTCCTCTCTCAATAATTGCAATCACGTGCCTGTGATCCAACAATTAACTATGAGGGCATTATCTCCAACAGTACGAAGATGCAAAATACTTCTTACCAGATTTTGAGGACACGGAAAGATGTCACAAACCGGAGAACAAAGCTATCACCACCATTCCGGTCTTCGGTAGTGACACCGAGGAGGAAGAAGAGATAGTCTATTCAGGGCCGCCCCATTACAACAAGCCGGGGCCCTCCACTCCTATGTTGATCTTCGGCAGCCACTCGGAAGATGAGGTCAATGCCGTATTTTCTGCTCGGCCATCGATACAAACCTTCGCTGATGAAGAGAAAAGTTTGCAAGTTGCCATGGTTCCGCCCAAGCATCATAAGGAACTAGACGTGCTTGATACCTACAGTGTGGAAGAACTGCATACATTCTATGTCCCTCCTAGGCGAGAAGGTGAAAAGGCGATCCTATTCTACCGATCCGGGGAAACCAAAGTGGAGAAAGAAATCTGGCATGGTGCAGATTCTACACTTGACAGGCTCCAGCCCATCCGTTTGCCCAGATATTACACAGATGAACTAAAGAGACTCTTGAGATGCCAAGGTGTACCCCTTAAGCAAACTACGCGACAAGCACGGTTCTATAACAGGATCTGGAACGTTCCCGGAACTCAAAGAAAGTTGCCCAATGGGAGAATGGAAACGACCGGACTTGGGTATGTTCGATCCAAGAAACGGGAGCTATTCCGCGACTGCTACGTTATACATGACTTTGATTAAGAATGAGATGCTCTATGGGAAGATGCTAACCATGAACCAGAAAGAGCCCCCAACATGAAAATGCCAAGCCCGTCGTTCGAAGAACAAATGGACAAGCTTATAAGGGAAGCAGGTCAAAAGGTTCGAGACGACCATAATCGCGAAATGGCCATCTATGAGAAAGCCAGGACGCTGTTAGTTATATGTATGCCCTAGAGGCCATTACTATACATAGGATGTATATTGTATTGATGCTTGGACATATATAGGGAGGACATTCTTGCTCGACATGATAGTATGCTATCTGGTTACTCTTTACCTTAACGTGTACACTGATTGTCTCTCTGTTACATGCCGGTAAAGCCCTTAGGATGTGTACTTGACTACCTGGACTATGATGCGGATCATACTAGTGGGGACATGGTAGTCCATAAGTACATCCTTCAAGATCCCTAGCCGTGGGTGTATCGAGACAGGGCATCGATATACCAGAGTAGACTACCGTATGCCTTCTAGACCCATACAGAAGGGCGATGGATGATCCCATATCCATTGGTGTTTGACATCAGAGATGATATACGGGTGCTCAGTGGAGACTGGGTCCACTGGACGGACTCGCCGAGAACTCCCAGATGGTATTATACCTTACGTCAGATGGCAGTTCTCTGGTGACTGGTACAGGTTAGGCTGTAGACCCGAGATCGTCATAGAGTCTTGTGTGATTCGCATTGTGCTTTGATTTCAACCTTACCACGTCCAAGAGGGCATGCAAAACGGTGGTTTTTAGGTACAGTCCCGAATCACATGGAGGCAATGAGCGATAGGAGGGGATTCGTCTCTCCCGGTATAGGGAGTTGTGATTAATCCAAAAATATAAAGTTTACCGTAATCAGAAACGGCGTCGCTTGGTAGCTAGCCGGTGAGTACGGGTCGGTCCACAGGGATGTTGTGAATTTCTGATTCGTTCTTACGAGTTAATTCCGAAGGGTGTTCGGTTGATTATTAAATCTAAAAATCTAATTAACCTAGGGCAATTATCTAGATCTACTCTTGCTAGGGCTAGGTTTAGGGATGGTTTGGAAATGTAATTAAATCTCACCGCTTTCAATACCCGAATGAAGATCTACGAGGAGTTATGGTAATTATCAATAAAGTAGATTAGATCCGTTCGGGAAGGTGTTCCTTCCTCTAGGTTCTTGTCCTTCCTTTAGAGATCCTTATCCTAACCTCCATGGAAAACATCACACCCGGGCCTTTATACTACGGTATCACCGCTACCTCGAGAGATAGAGTACCGTAGGGAGCGGTATGTACATGTATGCATGGAGTCCTATTGTAAATATTTGGTGGGTAAGAAAAGGATGAGAGATCTCATCTCTCAAAATCCTTCCCAAAAGCTAAACCCTAAACAAGTTCCTAGGGCATGAAATTAAATCTACCTAGGGCAAGGAATTTAAATCTACACTAAAGCAAGAAATTAAATCACTTATAGATGCATCCCTCCAATCATCCATCCAGGGTTGTCAGATCTGAATTTCTGAATGGAGAAGAAACACCGATGCTCTCCAAAAAATTTCTAAATTTTATTCATTAAAGGGAGGCATAAAGAGTTACAATGATTAGAGTTCCTATTTATAAAGAATAGGAAACCCTAGGGTTACATTTGATCCGCATGTTTATAATTACAAAAATAGCCCTAGAAAAACCGATCAAAGACATAAAGAATTATAGTAAAAAATTTATTCCATACAGGCTCCATACTACCGCGGAACCGCGGCCTGGGTAGGCTTTGGGCTTTTTGGGCTTCTTGTTTCTTTGGTAATTTTCTCAAATAGGCTTCTAGGTTTCTTCCAGATATTCCAGTGAACACTTGTATTAGACTTTTAACCGTTCACCGACATCTTAGACCTTGCGCTGCCTTGTACTTTATGAACTTTATCTTTCATGTCGGCTTGATCAAGATCCTTCTATTTGTTGGTCAAAAGTCCCTTTTTACATCGTCTTTTGTCTTTTTCATTGTTTTCTGTCCAAGAACCTGTAATCTGTAACATGTAGCAGACATGCGTCAAAAGCACCCGTTTATTTATAAAAAGAATAAGAATGGGGAATATAATAATACAATATTATGGTGTGAACAAATACCCCCAAACTTATCTTTTGCTCGTCCTCGAGCAAACTTATTTTTTTATTCACTAAAATCCTAAGCACACTTTCGCAGGGAAACGCGATTGCACTGAGCACGTGCAACAATCCGTTAAACCTCTAGGTGTCCCTAGTAGGAGGAGTGTTGTCTCCTGAGGGTTTTCAGCGGATTACACCCACAAAATCCTATCAACTCGGCCCATTGATTTTTGTTCTCCAATTAGGTTTTCTAACAAGGAATTCTATTATCTTTTGACTCGCAAATTATCCACCCACATTTTTCACACTTCCTCATTATTTAACTTAAGATTATATATGTTATGTAGACCTACTTAGCTTTCGGCATCTCTTAAGTCTTCCTTCTAGGGTTTCATCTCCACTTAGGAATTTCTATCAACTCTATTAAAGATATAAGTTCTATTTTTCACTCCTTTCTCTTATCTAAATCCCAATCACATACCCCTACGTGTGTGTATAAATCACCCCTACACTTGGAAATTCAAATCAAGCAATCATACCCTTGTCCGTTATCCAAAGTACTAATTAGTTGGTGAATTTTTAATTGAATTTTGCTTACACATCCTTCATGCGACCGTTAATACTTCTTGAGGTACCAACATCCGATTACAAGATGCGTTAGCACTTTAATGCATACTTCCTAGTTTTGCAACACCCAAGGCTTTAGCAGTGACTCCCAAACCAGTTGGTCTAAGGCACTAGGTGATGAGGCACCCTTGCTAAATATTTTTCTATTTTTACAGCCTTAAGTAATCACAAAAACCAGTGTCCATTTTTTTTTATTCTTTATTCACACTTTTTTTCTTTTATTTTCTTCGTACTAAGGACTTTAGACAAGAGCATTTCAAGGTCACTTCTACTATTCCAAGTTTCAAGATGCGTGATTGTGCATTTTGTAGGGTACACGTTTTCAGAATCTAGACTTAAGCTAGGAACTATTTTTCAAACTTATACTCTAATAAGAACATCAATACTCTTCCTTCGTTTCAACTTAGCCCAAAAAGTGAACCCAAAATTTGCCTATTTCTAAATAATCTACAAAGACATATACTTTCTACCGTTAAACTTTAAGGAAGGTTATTTTTAGGTTTTTAATTTACTAAGTCTAAGATCTAGTTGTTCCTAGCCAGTTAACCTATTTTTCAAACTCAAGTCAATTAGCCAAAATTGAATACATTAATTTTTATAATTTTTGAAAATTTTCAATTTTTTATGGGTTTTCAAATAAGTATGCAAATGCAAAAATATGTACAAATGAATGCGAAGGAAGAAGACGTACCGAGCATACCCCCAAACTTGAACTTGACAGTGTCCTCACTGTCATGCTAAACCAAGAGGGTCAAAATGCCGATACTCCCCTGTTTATTTATTTACAATTTTTTTTTTCATTTTTTAATGTTTTGAATTTTTTTTATTTTTTATAAAAAGAAAACAAAAAAAAATATGTACATATATACAGAGGTCCCCCCCCCCAAACTTAAGCTTGGCCTTACACAAGCCAAATGTTAGCACCAACCATTCAAAAATCTTATCATGGTAGAGGTATAGTCGGTGCAAGAATGGGATGGAGATGAAAGAAATGAGAAACACGCGAGACCGTGTGGAAAGAAGAATGGTAGAATATGGTCTCGGTGGGGGGAAAGAAGGGCGGAAAGGAGAAAGAAGGATCGCGCGAACTTGAAGGTGTAAATCGAGTGAATAAATTAGCGCAATATGTGATGATCGATATGTTATAAGCAATTGCGCTAACCTATCAACCCGTCAGGAAATGGGGTCAAATCCCTCAAGATTCGCAAGAAAACATGGGTACGCCGAACTTGGTATAGGAGATGAAGGCGTAACGGTCACTTGCACGGTCGGAACAATAGGAAGGAGGGAGGGTGATATAACAGTCAAAGGTTCAGGAGGATGAATTGGAAAATCAGACACATCAAACAAAAATGATTCAACCTCAATATTATCCTCAAGACTCTCCTCAATACTATCCTCAATATTTAACTCATCCATGCCGTTATCATCAAAATCTAGACGCATATGAGATTCGGGAGAAACATTTAATAACTCAAGATGATGATTTGAACATAAAATTTCAAGCAAATCGACAGGTTCATCATCCGAAATATTCCCGGCGTCTATATCCTCAATCAAGTGAAAATCAATTTTTTTAGACACCTCCTCAAAAGCATGGATGTTTATCAATGTAGGTTCTAGAGTGGATGTGTAAAGGTTAAACGGATTAGGTGCGGTTTCACTCGAAAGGGGTTCTTCACAATTTGGCAAATCAAGCACTACAAAATCACACAACTCATTTTTATTTTCAACAGGTGAACTATTTAGGGCAATCAATGGAAAACAGGAGTTGTGGGCTTCAATTGGGTATGGGTAGGTTTGATTTGGAAATCCTCTCTCATTCTCACTCTGTCCAACCGCCTCCTCATACATTGAAAAATTTGGAGCTAGCGGGAAACTAGCTACAGGTTCACTCGGTTGCATAAGGGTGGCCATGGACGCTTCTACATTCCTCACCATTTTATTTGTTGCAGCAATATAAGCCTCCAACGACTCTTCCAAACTAGACTTAGGTGGTGAGGGTGTTTCAGTAAAACATTCAAAATTGGTTGGATATGTGAAACTCCCTAATGGCTGTGTCGAAACAGTGTCTAGTGAAGGTGGGAAGGTCGGATATGACTGGTAGGAAGTGGGTGGTAAGATAGGGGTAGGGTCAACATATGGGTAAGAAGGTGAATAATCGTGCGGATCCCTAAAACTAGATGAGTGGAGAGGGGTGAAAGATCGACTGCGAGATTGAGCAATATGCTCAGCAATGGACATCGGCCTAGGAGTGACAGAAGGACTTGAAGAAGTGGTATCAACATATGTAGGTTGTAAATGTTGACTTGGTTTACACAAAGTGGATTGAAAAGTCAAACTATTTCTCCTAGACGCCTCTATTTGATCTTTCAAAGATATTTTTGGCAAGGAAGGATCTTTTTTAAATTGACCTAACAAATTAACGTACGACGTAAAATTAGGTTCGGGATACCAAAGTTCGGCTAATGATTTATTGTGTGGGGTACCCATGTTAGAAGAAGGAAGGTGACAAGAAGGAAGGTTGGGTAGTGCAAGAATTTATTTGGGGCTAAAAAATTTTGCAAGTTCTATAAAATATTTGTCCTTTTTATTTTCATTTTTCATTGATTTTTTTCTTTCTCTTTATTTGGAAAAAATTTTTGTTGCAAAAAGATTTTAGAGAAAAGATATGCAACAGCAAAATATTTTATAGAAAAGATATGCAACAGCAAAATATTACTTGCAATTGGTTATTATTTGAAGCATATCACAAGAATCTTTATTTGGAAAAAATTGTTGCAAAAAGATATTCGAGAAAAAATATGCAACAAAAAAGATTACTTGCAATCAATTTTAATTTTGAGCGGGGCCCAAAAATCCTGCACAAGGCTCGTTATATGGAAGAGAATATATTTTTAAAGCACACAAAATCTTGCAGGCATTATTCAGAAAATATATTAAAATTTGCAGAGGAGAAATAACAGAGAGCTTACAATGCAAATTTCGTAGGATGATCTCACCAAAAGAGCGCGGTTCCGCGGTATAAACGCGTTATTGCCGTGTTTTCGCGGAAGTCTAATCAGCATGAATCCCCAAAAAAATTTTGACGCTCTGATTCCACTAGAAGGCCGCGGTTCCGCGGCCTAAGGTGGGTTTTGGCCGCGGAATCGCGGCGGGTTAGGGGAATTGGGTCTCCAAAAAATTTTCACTGTTCTGTTATTTGATTCCCCTTTTGTTTCGATCTTCTGATTTCTGTTTCGCCTTCTGCAAATTTCCAGATCGTCTTTGTAAATCCTGCAAAATTAAAACAACAAAGTATCCCTTCCAAAAATAACAAAATATATATTTTTTTATATTTTTTTGGATTTTTTAGATTTTTATGAATTTTTAAATTTTAGATTAACCCGAAATTGCAAAAAGGAAATTACTACGCCATCCCCGGCAACGGCGCCATTTGATTAATCCAAAAATATTAAGTTTACCGTAATCAGAAACGGCGTCGCTTGGTAGCTAGCCGATGAGTACGGGTCGGTCCATAGGGATGTTGTGAATTTCCGATTCGTTCTTACGAGTTAATTCCGAAGGGTGTTCGGTTGATTATTAAATCTAAAAATCTAATTAACCTAGGGCAATTATCTAGATCTACTCTTGCTAGGGCTAGGTTTAGGGATGGTTTGGAAATGTAATTAAATCTCACCGCTTTCAATACCCGAATGAAGATCTACGAGGAGTTATGGTAATTATCAATAAAGTAGATTAGATCCGTTCGGGAAGGTGTTCCTTCCTCTAGGTTCTTGTCCTTCCTTTAGAGATCCTTACCCTAACCTCCATGGAAAACATCACACCCGGGCCTTTATACTACGGTATCACCGCTACCTCGAGGGATAGAGTACCGTAGGGAGCGGTATGTGCATGTATGCATGGAGTCCTATTGTAAATATTTGGTGGGTAAGAAAAGGATGAGAGATCTCATCTCTCAAAATCCTTCCCAAAAGCTAAACCCTAAACAAGTTCCTAGGGCATGAAATTAAATCTACCTAGGGCAAGGAATTTAAATCTACACTAAAGCAAGAAATTAAATCACTTACAGATGCATCCCTCCAATCATCCATGCAGGGTTGTCAGATCTGAATTTCTGAATGGAGAAGAAACACCGATGCTCTCCAAAAAATTTCTAAATTTTATTCATTAAAGGGAGGCATAAAGAGTTACAATGATTAGAGTTCCTATTTATAAAGAATAGGAAACCCTAGGGTTACATTTGATCCGCATGTTTATAATTACAAAAATAGCCCTAGAAAGACCGGTCAAAGACATAAAGAATTATAGTAAAAAATTTATTCCATACAGGCTCCATACTACCGCGGAACCGCGGCCTCGGTAGGCTTTGGGCTTTTTGGGCTTCTTGTTTCTTTGGTAATTTTCTCAAATAGGCTTCCAGGTTTCTTCCAGATATTCCAGTGAACACATGTATTAGACTTTTAACCGTTCACCGACATCTTAGACCTTGCGCTGCCTTGTACTTTGTGAACTTTATCTTTCATGTCGGCTTGATCAAGATCCTTCTATTTGTTTGTCAAAAGTCCCTTTTTACATCGTCTTTTGTCTTTTTCACCGTTTTCTGTCCAAGAACATGTAACCTGTAACATGTAGCAGACATGCGTCAAAAGCACCCGTTTATTTATAAAAAGAATAAGAATGGGGAATATAATAATACAATATTATGGTGTGAACAAGTTGATGTTGTGCAGTGTTCGATTGGCTATAACCGGAAATCCCTGACCAGGGTTGCTGAGATATACTAGTAAGTGTTACCAGTAGTTTCTCGAACTGTTATAGGCCTCACATCGACAAGACTTATCGAGCTACTGGGGTCTGACGTTTACCACCCCTAGGCAAGATATGCGACATATCAGACGATCAGACCAGACTGTGCGGTTAGTGTTACTGGTTGGATTCACAGGAGTGTGAGCGAGCTTGATCGTTGATCCTCTGATCGCTCAATACCCGGGTGGCCGTTACGTTTAGCAGACCGCTTGCGGCTTGTGAGTGTTTGATATGATCATCGCCTGCTGCCGGCGTATTGACGAGTCTTTAGAGTCCTACACAGAGGTTTCCTGGTTCAAGCGAAACGAAATAGGAGCGCATATGAGATATGTGCGGGACCGAGAATAATGCGTATATGTGATATTGTATTCTATTCTCGCGATGAATGTATCGATTGTATGTATGTGATGTAACCTAGTTATCGAATCGAGGATTGATTCGACAAATCGATACATTGGATATTAGTCGGTCATATGCGATATGACCGGATCGTTAAATAAAGTGTTGATTTAATGATTTAATGTATAATTATATATTTGATGTATTACTTGACATTAACTAGTAATGGTTCACTTAAGATTATTTTCTCACTTGAATGTGCACATTGTATATATGATATATGTTTGTGCACTAGTTTGTATCATGTTTGATGATACATGCAAACTTGGGTGTGTGTTTACTTTAAACCATGTTTAGGTTAATGGTTAGGGTTTTAAATGTTTTATTTATTTTCTTTAATCCATTTTTGGCAAAAAGGGAAATGGTGGCTTGCTTTGTTTTATAGTTGAAGCTTCATGAAGCTTTGAATAAGTCTACCATTTTTTTTATCCTTAACCTAACCATTAAACCTAAACCCGAGTTTATTCTCTACATGAGTAAACTTCACCCATGGTTGCAATATGATAAGGGTCACTTGAATTTTCTATTTAATTAATTCATTCTTATTCTTGTTCTTCATCTTCTTCATGAAGAAAAGAAAACCATTCTTGAAATTTCCAAGTGATGAAATAAAGTGAGAAATCCAATTCTAAAGTGAACCCACTTCCTATTTCTTCATCCTCTACCACTTGCCATGTAGTATAGGGTGTTTTCTTGACAAGTTTCATGACTTGGTGAAGTTGGAGCTTGATCTTGAGTTTCCTCGACGTAGATCATCTTCGGCATCGAAGTCAACGACCTAGCCCGATCTTTTCTTCGATGAAACCAACGCTAAAGTCCGGGATTTGATGATCGCAGCGAAGGGACATCGTCACGGAGCTATGGAGGTAGAGGACCGGATCTACATAGGTTGTATTTTCCATTCACTCTTAGTTAAGTTGTTAACTTATATCGTTTTTGCCTATCCTCTAGTTACGATCTTGCTTAGGGTTACTTGGCACATAGAAAATTTTTGATTTTGGTATGGTTGTTGCCTTGTGGAACCTATTGAGTGTGCCTAGGAACCCTACAGTGGTATCAGAGCCTAGCTATAGCCTTAGGCGAAGTCTAGACGATGTTTTAGGTCCGATCGAAACACGAAACCCTAATCCGACCCCATCTCTGAACATTTTTGAAAACTGTGCATTTTTCCTAATAAAATATATGCAGAAAAATCAGCAGGCGTTTTTAGGAGTTACTGTGAAATACGAGTGGCTATTTCGATTAAAGCGCCGTGGAAACACGGCACGAGCATGGCTCGTGCGGCGGTTCCGCGGCCGTATAGTCGCATTGATATTTAATTTTTGCACAGTAACTTCCCTATTAGTTTACTGAATCTTCTGGAAATTTTTAATGTATACTCAAGTGTTGAGTTTTCTGGGTTGTATTGGGAGTTCGACGATTCGATCGGAATCTTTAACTTTGTCTGTGTTTTTCCGGATAATTTTAGAAAATCTTGAAAAGTTCGACCGGATATAAATACCCAATTTTTCCCCTGCCGGGAAATTTCCAAGTATTGGATTTTTCTGTGGTTTAAAAACGTTCTAAGTAGTGCAAGTAACGCGATGGACCCTCTAGAAGACAACAAAGCTTAACTCGATTATGTGACTGTCTTGAACTGCCCTTTGAACCTTAGGGTTTAGGGCAGTACGGCGTGCCACATGTGAGGCGTTGGCTTGACCCTTCTACGGCTGGACCGTTGGTACTGTGGCATGAAGTGAATGTTCTTAAAACCTATTTCATGTATTGAGCTGTTTCGGGAAAACTTGGGTGTTTGGATGTTCGATCGGAAAGTTAACATTTTCTATTTATCTTGAATGTGATACAATATTTGGAATCCACATGTAGTTATGAGATAACTGATATGAATGTTATGAATCTAGCAGTTTAGTCTCGCTTGATCGGTTTCCACGGAATTTTGATGTGATCAAAAGTCCGTCGCAATCACGTAGCGTACGTGGATACTCGCCGGTAAACTTAATAGACAGCTACACCCCATAGCCCCGACCAAGTGACTGTAGGAGAACCCCGTCGCCGAAAGCATCCGTTCGGGTGCTCACGGCAGCGGTGTTCCGCCTTGGTGCACTTCGTCGACGACATCGGGGGTGCGGCCGTCTACTAAAGTTTGCGATGAGCATTCGATCAGAATATCGGGAATCCTGTTGAATTGCCCGACTTGATATTGAAAAGTGTTTTCAATAATGAGACTAAAATGCGGGGATTAAAATTGTTAGGCATGCGATGACTAAGGAATTCATTTGGTTAGACATGTGATGTCTAAAAAGATTGCGGATTCCAACTGTTGTAGTTTTACACTTTCTTTTCTGTGACCGTAACTGTAATATGTGATATCGCCGGTTTCGTTGCTATATGTCAACGACAATTGGGATGCGCATATTTACTTACGTTGATGACATGTGATGTTATGTGTTGCTGGATATGTTATATTGGATCGTCGTGTTTGAATAACCGGTTTTTTTTTGTGAGATGAGTGTTTTTTCATTTTCATTCATGTAAAAACTTGTGTGTAATATTCTTTTATTGGGGCACTTCCAGTTTGCGGAAGATGTCATCTTTTGTATATTATTTACTTTTCCGCACTAGGATAGACCCAAGGAGGAGGGCACAAGTAACCAGGTACTGGAGTCCAGTGGGAGACCAACTCGAGGAGTCGAGTCCGGGTCTCCTAACTCTAGAATTGGTAAGGTTGCTTGCCGCTCTCGTAGGGGTCTAGGGGTGTGGGTTTGGCTATTCATCGCGATCGTGAAATCCGTGTTTTATACTGGCTCGTATTGAAAACACGGACGTCCTAGTATATCCAATGTTTCATATGGTTCTTCTGCTGCGATATCTGTGATGTGATCATTTGATATGTTGTGATAGATACTGTATATAGTATATATGATATATTATATAGACGTTACTTATGTTTTACACCCGCGCTAGCCCTGCCCCGCTTTGTCGTGAGTTACCTAACCTAACGGTGCACGAGGGGACATCATGGCGAATGCGGATGGCATAAGTGTACATCATATTTATCTGTGATGTTTAGGTACTTTAATGATGGGACTTCATTAATATGATTAATGAAAGTAAAAGAAACCTAAAGATGTTGTGGAATCGAATTTCAAAAATAAAACAGGTAGCTACAGTTCTTGCTTTGCACAGCGGTATATATGATATATCCTGCACCTTATTCGATGAGGAAAGGGCCGATGATCCCTTCACCGGGAGAGACCCCTTTAGCAATAACTGGCAGATGCTACAACTCTCGGTTTGTCTTTTGATTGCTTCTATAGTTTCTGCTTTGCACAGTGATATATATGATATATCCCGCACCTCATTCAACGAGGAAAGGGCCGACGATCCCTTCACCGGGAGTGACCCCTTTAGCAAAACTAGAAAAGTCTCAAAAACACTCCATTTCAAAATCATTTGATTCTACAACGATATCAAGTTCATTACGCAATAGGTTTTCAGAAAAACCTGTCGTAGCCCTCCATCATTTCAGATAATTACTAGTTAGTATTCGTGCTGCGGTAGTTTGGCATTCGTCAAGGCGTAGTGTACGGTAGCTTACTAGTATTTATCTACTTATGCATATGATGCAGATTGGATTAGGGTATTCGTACGACGTTGTTTGGCATTCGTCAAGGGTCGTGCGGATGGGTTTAATTCAATCAAGAAATGTATGGGTTGAACTTGACTAGTGGACTATGGGTTGTTTGGCATTCGTCAAGGTCATAGAACGCTAGGGGCAAAATTATCGGGAATTTCAAGTGTTGAAATTTGCAATGAGATAGCATACCTTCTATGAGATAGTTGGATCCCGATACCCACTGCGAGTAATTGTTACTCCTGGGAGAGTTTTACACATTACAATTAGCCGATCTAGTAGGTGTCTAGAAAGGTGTCAACGGGGTTACGCCTCTGGGAAAACGAGATTTACTGTAATTAGGTCCGTGCGAAAGCACGGAGAACCTCCCTCAAAGTACCGACACTGGCCTGGCTGAAAGATTGGCGAACTTGTAGCGTGTAATTAATCCCGACTAGTCTTTCCTTTTAGGGTTTGAAGGAAGATTTGATAAAAACAGTGGGAGCCATCCTGATTAGATAAAATAATAACCAATCTATTCTTGCAAGAGCGCACGCTGAGTGTTTTCTTCTCTCTCTCTCTCCAGGTAGCGACCATATCACGCCTTAATTAAGATAATAATACGGATGTATTGACCGTACCCGCTTGTTATACTGAGCTGGGGAACGTTGGTCCTGCTCCAACTTATAATTGTTATAAGACAGAGCAGGAAATTGGGGATTACCAGAATTCCCGTGCCGCCCAAACGAAGAAAGTGCATACTGATGCATCATCTTCGGGTGTGTTCATTATACAGAACCGTTTCTCAGTATTCTTTACGTCCTGGATATGAGAGACCGGATCAGGATCCCGCATATGTAATTTCTTACATAGGCTATAGATAGGTAAAGAAATGAGAACGGGTGATAAGTTTCATGAGACAGAAAACGGGGCAAGTGTTGCAGCCAAGTCTGTTGGTCACTGTCACCCTGTATTACCAATACATTGATTCTGAACGAATGTTATTAGATACCGAACCGGATACACAAAATCATATCAGTCTCTTTATTAGTAAAGAAAGGATATAATTTTGTATTGTTGGATAATGTTTTGAACATTTCCTATATCAAAAGTTGATCGGTTCAGGCACGTTATCTAAAAGCATTGATGTTCTAAATCAAACTACAGTTCCTAGTATACAGAACACACACAAGAGGAAGAGTTCAGAAATGAACGGATCCTTCTTGAGCTATTGTAGACTAGGTCATATCAATGCGACCCGACTAGCTAAGTTGCACATAGATGCATATTTAAATCTGTTTGAATTTACATCTTGCGAAAACTTGCCGGTCATGTCACAAAGATAAGATGACCACAGCTCTGTTTATTGGAAGCAGAGAAAGAGTTAGTGAATTTTTGGGATTGATACATGCTGATGTATGAAGGTCCCCTGTCTACATATGCCAAGACCGGTTCTTTGTAATTCATTACATTCTCTGATGATCTTTTTAGATTCAGACAGATGTTCTTGTTGATGTAGGGTTCCTAGGCACTCTAGTGAGGTCTCCCAAGCCATCAACCATGGCAATTTCAAAAATTATGGTGCCTACAAACCCTAAACTACGGATCGTTTGCTAGATGTCTAGGCGAACAATGAACTTGTTAACACTTAACTAATGAGAAAACGGAAATACAACCTTTGTAGATCCGGTGCTCCACCTCCATAGCTCCGCAACGAGGTCCTCTCCGCTGTCCAAATCAAATCCGGGCTCAAGCGTCGGCTTCGTCGGAGAATGGGCAAGCTAGGTCGTCGATGTCCATGCCGAAGATGATCTACGTCGAGGTATCGATGAATCAAGCTCCACCTTCACCAAGTCATGAAACTTGTGAAGGAAACACACTCTACTACTTGGCAAGAGGTAGAGGATGAAGAAATAGGAGTTGGGTTAACTTTAGAATTGGATTTCTCAATCTAATTCATCAATCACCATTGATGAGGTAAGCATTCTTCTTGAAGTTCAAGGAAGAAGAAGAAGAATAATGATAAGATAAGATAATTAAAAAGAAAAAGTAAATCAATACTTATCGTATATTCAACCTTAGTTAAGTGTAGAGAAAAGACCATGGTTAATAGAATGGTTAGGGTTAAGGATAAGAACAAAATGGTCACTAGGTCAAAGTCTTCAAGAAGCTTCAATATGAAACAAAATTAGCCACCATTTTCTTTTTATGCCTTTTCTAATTATTTCTAAAATGAATAAATAGATAAATAAATAAGAAAAGGAAATAAAACCCTAATCATATAAATAACCATGGTTTATTCTTAACATACACTTAAACAATCATGTATCATCAAACATGATACAAGCAAATGTACAAATGTATATCACATATACAATGTGCACAATACAAGTGAGAAAATCCATATAAAGTGAACCAATACTAGTTAACGCAAAGTAATATATCAAATATATAATTATGCATTAAATCATTAAATCAACACTTGATTCAATGACCCGGTCATGTCGCACACAACCGACTAGTATATAATGTATCGGCTTATCAAATCAACCTTTGATTCGATAACTAGGGTATATCGCATATAACCTAATCGATAAATTCATCGCGAGAATGGAATACGGTATCACATACACGCATTATTCTCGGTCCCGCACATATCTCATATGCGCTCCTATTTCGTTTCGCTTGAGCCAGGAAACCTCTGTGTAGGACTCTAAAGACTCGTCAATACGCCGGCAGCAGGCGATGATCATATCAAACACCGACAAGCCGCAAGCGGTCTGCTAAACGTAACGGCCACCTGGGTATTGAGCGATCTGAAGATCGACGAGCAAGCCCGCTCACACTCCAGTGAATCCGACCAGTAACACTACCGTACAGTCCGGTCTGATCGTCTGATCTGTCGCATATCTCGCCTAGGGGTGGTAAACGTCAGACCCCAATAGCTTAATAAGTCGTGTCGATATGAGGTCTATAACTGTTCGAGAAACTACTGGTAACACTTACCAGTAAATCTCAGCAACCCTGGCCAGGGATTTCCTGTTATAGCCAATCGAACACAGCGCAACATCAACTCCCTATACCGGGAGAGACGAATCCCCTCCTATCGCTCATTGCCTCCATGTGACTCGGGACTGTACCCAAAAACCACCGTTTTGCACGCCCTCTTGGACGTGGTAAGATGGAAATCAAAGCACAGTGGGAACCACACAAGACTCTATGACGATCTCGGGTCAACAGACTACTCTGTACCAGTGTCACCAGAGAACTGCCATCTGTCGTGAGGTATAATACCATCTGGGAGTTCTCGGCGAGTCCGTCCATTGTACCCAGTCTCTACTGAGCACCCGTATATCATATCTGATGTCAAACACCGATGGATATGGGATCATCCATCGCCCATCTGTATGGGTCGAGAAGGTATACGCTAGTCTACTCTGGTATATCGATGCCCCGTCCAGATACACCCACGACTAGGGACTTTGAAGGATGTACTTATGGACTACTATGTCCCCACTAGTATGATCCGCATCATAGTCCAGATAGTCAAGTACAGATCCTAAGGGCTTTACCAACATGTAACAGAGAGACAATCAGTATACACGTTAAGGTAAAGTTCAACCAGATAGCATACTATCATGTCGAGCAAGAAAGTCCTCCCTATATATGTCCCAGCATCCACTACAATATACATCCTATGTACAGTAATGGCCTCTAGGGCATACATATAACTAACAATCTCCCACTTGCACTAGGGCCATCTGTAGCAGTGGTTTGAAGTATCTCATACTCAACCATCCCATAAAAGTCTCTCTCTGGGAACAGGCCTTTATGAGTGGATCCGCTGTGTTGTCCTCTGAGTCTACTCTCTTAACCTCGATCCCTTGGAGATCAAGCATCTCCATGATCAGGTGATACTGCCTTAGAATATGTCTGGATCAGTGATGGGACGGACGTTCCTTGGCATAAGCCACAACTCCATTGTCTCACAATGGGAGGAACATAGTTCATCTCATGAACCAATATACATCCAAACAGCCTCTTTGGTAGCATCTTAAGTAGCGATGTATCCTGCCTGTATCGTCTAGTATGCCACGGTATCTAGCTTGGAACCTTTCCAACATACCGTCCCTTTACTGAGGGTAAAGACAATGCCTGTGACTGACATTCAGTCGTCCTTATCACCCTGGAACCCTTCCAGTGATTCTCCCCAGGATCGGTTGATACCGTCTCACTACATCTAGTGAGAATTCTAACATCCATTTAGATCTATCTCATAGATCCAAAATCCAGGATTTAGTAGGTATCACTTTGATCCTAAGTGGAGAATCATTGTGATAAGCGGAGATTGATCGAGCGTAGCATAGGAAACTCCTTCCCTATCAAGAGTATGTCATCCACGTACTCTACGAGGATCGTCACCATACTCCCGACTACCTTTTTTGTATATACAAGGTTCATCTACCATTTTGATGATGTCAAACTTTTTGACTGCTTCATCAAAACAGATGTTCCAACTCCGCGATGCCTGCTTTATCAGATAAAACATCTTGCACACGTTTCCGCTGCTCCCACTGTTTACGAAGCCCTCTGGCTGTGTACTTATAGACGCTCTCTTCTAAATCATCATTTAGAAAAGCAGTCAAGACACTCAACCACCAGATATCGTAGTCATGGTATGTAGCCTTGGCAAGTAGGATCTGGATGGACTTAAGCATAGCTACTTAGAAAAGGTTTCATCATCATCCATACCTGGTCAATGATGTAGACCTTTAACAAGTCTAGCTTTGAAAGTCTCAACTCTTCCATGTACACCAAGTAATCTTCTCAAGATATACTTGCTCCTGATGGGGATTTAACCCTTTAGATATAGCAACCAAAGTCCATACTTTGTTGGTGTATAAGGATTCCATCTCAGATCGCTAAACATCCAGCCATTCTTACAGAGTCTTACTCCTGATGGCCAGCTCGAAACTAGTTGGGTCATCATCTCATGATGTAATCCTCGCTCCCACTGTCATAGAGAAACTGAAGTATCTCTCAGGTGGGTGAGGAACCCTACTAGATCGGCGGAGAGGCTGAGGTTCGTTGGAATCTACTGAATCCTTTGGTTCTATCAAATCATCTTCTGTAGTTTGCATAGCTGGAACCTTTCCAGGTCTACATAACTAACCTTGCCTCGAGCTCGTCCGGATTTTGCTTTTTAGACATAGGCCGGACAACCCCAAATCTTAACTAGCTTAAGACATGGGCTCTTCCCATTCCATATCACATATGAAGCGGTAGGCAACTGATTTGATTAGAACCCTATTCAATAAGTATGCAGCTTCTCAAGTGCATAACTCCCTAAAGGAAATAGGTGACTCAGTAATACTCATCATAGAGCACACCATATCAAATAGGGTGTGATTGCTCCGCCCCGATATACCATCGTGCCATGGTGTATACAGAGGAGTAATGCTGAGAGAGAATCTCATTCTCCTTTAGAAAAGTCCAGGAATTCCGTGCTCAAGTATTCTCTTCCTAGATCACATCATAGGACATAATACTTATACCCGTATTTTGGTTCTCTACTTCTAACTTATATTCCGTGAATATCTCAAAAGCTTCGGACTTGTGTTTCAACAGGAACATATGTCTGAATCTAAAGAGATCATCAGAGAACGTAATGAAGTATAAAGAACCAGTCCTGGCATATGTAGACAGGGGACCTTACATACATCAACATGTATCATCCCAAGAGTTTACTAACTCTTTCTCTGTTTCCAGTAAACGGAGGTATGGTCATCTTATCTTTGTGACATGACTGGCGAGTTTCACAAGATGTAAATTCAAACTGATTTAAATATGCATTTATATATAACTCTAGCCAGTCGGGTCGCATTGATATGACCTAGTCTACAATACCTTAAGAAGGATTCGTTCATTTCTGAACTCTTCCTCTTGTGTGTGTTCTGTATACAAAAAACTGTGGTTTGATTTAGAACATTAATGCTTTTAGATAACGTGCCTGAACCGATCAACTTTTGATATAGGAAATGTTCAAAACATTATCCAACAATACAAAATTATATCCTTTCTTTACTAATAAAGAGACAGATATGATTTTGTATATCAGGTTCGGTATCTAATAACATTCGTTCAGAATCAATGTACTGTAATACAGGGTGACAGTGACCAACAGACTTGGCTGCAACATTTGCCCCGTTTTCTGTCTCATGAAACTTATCACCCGTTCTCAGTTCTCTACCTATCTGTAGCCCTATGTAACAGATTACATATCTGGGATCCTGATCTGGTATCACATACCCAGGACGTAAAGGATACTGAGAAACAGTTCTGTATAATGAACACACCCGAAGATGATGCATCAGCATGCACTCTCTTCGTTTGGGCGGCACGGGAATTCCGGTAATCCCCTATTTCCTACTCTGTCTTATAACAATTATAAGTTGGAGTGGGACCAACGTTCCCCAGCTCAGTATAACAAGCGGGTTCGGTCAATATTCCGTATTATTATCTTGATTAAGGCGTGATATGGTCGCTACCAGGAGAGAGAGAGAAGAAAACACTCAGCGTGCGCTCTGTCAAGAATAGATTGGTTATTATTTTATCTAATCAGGATGGCTCCCACTGCTTTTTATCAAATCTTCCTTCAAACCCTAAAAGGAAAGACTAGCCGGGGTTAATTACACACTACAAGTTCGCCAATCTTTCAGCCAGGCCAGTGTCGGTACTTTGAGGGAGGTCCCCCGTGCTTTCGCACGAACCTAATTAATGTAAACCTCGTTTTCCCAGAGGCGTAACCTTGTTAACACCTTTCTAGACACCTACTTGATCGGCTAATTGTAATGTATAAAACTCTCCCAGGAGTAACACTTACTCGCAGCGGGTATCGGGATCCAACTATCACATAGAAGGTATGCAATCTCATTGCAAATTTCAACACTTGAAATTCCTGATAATGTTTTGCCCCTAGCACCCTATGATCTTGACGGAGGTCAACAAACCATAGGCTACTAGTCAAGTCCAACCCGTCATTTCTTGATCGAATTAAACCCACCCGCACGACCCTTGACGGAGGTCAACAAGGCCGCACGACTACCCTAACTCAATCTGCATCATATGCATAAGCAGATAAATACTGGTTAGCTACCGCACACTGCGCCTTGACGGAGGTCAACAAACGCAGCACGAATACTAAACAACACTTATCTGAAATGACGGAGGGCTACGACAGGTTTTTCTGAAAACCTATTGCGTAATGAACTTGATATCGTTGTAGGATCGAATGAATTTTGAAATGGAGTGTTTTTTAGGCTTTTCTAGTTTTGCTAAAGGAGTCACTCCCGGTGAAGGGATCGTCGGTCCTTTCCTTGTCGAATGAGGTGCGGGATATATCATATATATCACTGTGCAAAGTAAAAACTCTTAAAAGCAATCAAAAGACAAACCGAGTGTGTAGCATCTGCCAGTTATTGCTAAAGGAGTCACTCCCGGTGAAGGGATCTCGGTCCTTTCCTCATCGAATAAGGTGCAGGATATATCACATATACCGCTGTGCAAAGCAAGAACTGTAGCTACCTGTTTTATTTTGAAATTCGATTCTACAACATCTTAGGTTTCTTTTATTTCTTTAATCACATTAATGAAGTCCCATCATTTAAGTACCTAAACATCACAGATAAATACGACGTACACTTATGCCATCCGCATTCGCCTCGATGTCCCCTCGTGCACCGTTAGGTTAGGTAACTAACGACAGAGCAGGGCAAGGTTAGCGCGGGTGTAAAACATAAGTAACGTCTATATAATATATCATATATACTATATACTGTATCTATCACAGAACATCACATGATAACAGATATCGCAGCAGAAGAAACATATGAAATATTGGATATACTAGGACGCCCGTGTTTTCAATACGAGCCAGTACAAAACACGGATTCCACGGTCGTGATGAATAGCCAATCCCACACCCCTAGACCCCTACGAGAGCGGCAAGCAACCCTACCAATTCTGGAGTTAGGAGACCCGGACCCGACTCCTCGAGTTGGTCTCCCACTGGACCCCAGAACCCGGTTACTTGTGCCCTCCTCCTTGGGTCTATCCTAGTGCGGAAAAGTAAATAATATACAACAGGTGACAACTTCCGCAACCTGGAAGCGCCCCAATAAAAGAATATTACATACAAGTTTTTACATGAATAAAAATGAAAAACACTCATCTCACATAAAAACCCCTGGCTATTCAAACACGACGATCCAATATAACATATCCAGCAACACATAACATCACATGTCATCAACGTAAGTAAATATGCGCATCCCAATTGTCGTTGACATATAGCAACGAAACCGGCGATATCACATATTACACTTACGGTCACAGAAAAGAAAGTGTAAAACTACAACAGTTGGAATCCGCAACCTCCTCAGACATCACATGCCTGACCAAATGAATTACTTAGACATCGCATGCCTAACAATTATAAACCCCGCATTTTAGTCTCAAAATCGAAAACTCTTTTCAATACCAAGTCGGGGAATTCAACAAGATTCCCGACATCCTGATCGAATGCTCGTCGCAAACTTTAGTAGGCGGCTGCACCCCCGATACCGTCGACGAAGTGCACCAAGGCGGAACACCGCTGCCGCGAGCACCCGGACGGATGCTTTCGGCGACGGGGTTCTCCTACAGTCACTTGGTCGGGGCTATGGAGTGAGGCTGTCTATTAAGTTTACCCGGCGAGTATCCGCGTACGCTACGTGATTGCGACGGACTTTTGATCATATCAAAATTCCGTGGCAACCGATCAAGTGAGACTAAACTGCTACGTTTATAATATTCATTCAGTTATCACATAACTTTTGTGAATTCCAATTATTGTATCCCATTCCAGATAAATAGAAAATGCTAAACTTTTCGATCGAACAATCGAACACCCAAGTTTTCCCGATACAGATCAACACATGAAACTAGTCTAACAACATTCAGTTCGTACCTCAGTACCAACGGTCCAGCCGTAGAAGGGTCAAGCCAACGCCTCACATGTGGCACGCCGTACTGCCCCAAACCCGAAGGTTCAAAGGGCAGTTCAAGACGGTCACATAATCGAGTTAAGGTTTGTGTCTTCTAGAGAGACCATCGCGTTACTTGCACTACTTAGAACGTCGTCAAACTACGGAAAAATCCAACACTTGGAAATTTCCCGACAGGGGAAAAATTGGGTATTTATATCCGGTCGAACTATTTAACATATTCTAAAAATTATCCGGAAATACACAAAAGACGAAATTTGATAATCCGATCGAAATATCGAATCCCCAAAAAAACTGCAGAAAATTCAACTCTTTAAACAGTATTAAAAATTCCCAGAAAAACCATAATAAAATAATAAGAGTTACTGTGCAGATCTTGGAGGATGACGTCATCATTGTGCCGCTAATCCGCCGCCTAATGAAGGAATATGCCGCGGATCCGCGCTACAGTGAACTGTTCATGGCCCCAATTTTGCGCCGTAATTCTTATATTTTCCTGCTTATTTCTCTGGATATTTTTAATCATGAAAAATCACTGTTTTTAGAAAAAGGACAGAGAGCATTTTGGGTTTGGGTTTTCGGGTTCGTTCGGGTTTCAAATCGCGTCTGGACTTCGCCTAAGGCTCTGATACCACTGTAGGGTTCCTAGGCACTCTAGTGAGGTCTCCCAAGCCATCAACCATGGCAATTTCAAAAATTATGGTGCCTACAAACCCTAAACTACGGATCGTTTGCTAGATGTCTAGGCGAACAATGAACTTGTTAACACTTAACTAATGAGAAAACGGAAATACAACCTTTGTAGATCCGGTGCTCCACCTCCATAGCTCCGCAACGAGGTCCTCTCCGCTGTCCAAATCAAATCCGGGCTCAAGCGTCGGCTTCGTCGGAGAATGGGCAAGCTAGGTCGTCGATGTCCATGCCGAAGATGATCTACGTCGAGGCATCGATGAATCAAGCTCCACCTTCACCAAGTCATGAAACTTGTGAAGGAAACACACTCTACTACTTGGCAAGAGGTAGAGGATGAAGAAATAAGAGTTGGGTTAACTTTAGAATTGGATTTCTCACTCTAATTCATCAATCACCATTGATGAGGTAAGCATTCTTCTTGAAGTTCAAGGAAGAAGAAGAAGAATAATGATAAGATAAGATAATTAAAAAGAAAAAGTAAATCAATACTTATCATATATTCAACCTTAGTTAAGAGTTGAGAAAAGACCATGGTTAATAGAATGGTTAGGGTTAAGGATAAGAACAAAATGGTCACTAGGTCAAAGTCTTCAAGAAGCTTCAATATGAAACAAAATTAGCCACCATTTTCTTTTTATGCCTTTTCTAATTATTTTCAAAATGAATAAATAGATAAATAAATAAGAAAAGGAAATAAAACCCTAATCATATAAATAACCATGGTTTATTCTTAACATACACTTAAACAATCATGTATCATCAAACATGATACAAGCAAATGTACAAATGTATATCACATATACAATGTGCACAATACAAGTGAGAAAATCCATATAAAGTGAACCAATACTAGTTAACGCAAAGTAATATATCAAATATATAATTATGCATTAAATCATTAAATCAACACTTGATTCAATGACCCGGTCATGTCGCACACAACCGACTAGTATATAATGTATCGGCTTATCAAATCAACCTTTGATTCGATAACTAGGGTATATCGCATATAACCTAATCGATACATTCATCGCGAGAATGGAATACGGTATCACATACACGCATTATTCTCGGTCCCGCACATATCTCATATGCGCTCCTATTTCGTTTCGCTTGAGCCAGGAAACCTCTGTGTAGGACTCTAAAGACTCGTCAATACGCCGGCAGCAGGCGATGATCATATCAAACACCCACAAGCCGCAAGCGGTCTGCTAAACGTAACGGCCACCCGGGTATTGAGCGATCTGAAGATCGACGAGCAAGCCCGCTCACACTCCAGTGAATCCGACCAGTAACACTACCGTACAGTCCGGTCTGATCGTCTGATCTGTCGCATATCTCGCCTAGGGGTGGTAAACGTCAGACCCCAATAGCTCAATAAGTCGTGTCGATATGAGGTCTATAACTGTTCGAGAAACTACTGGTAACACTTACCAGTAAATCTCAGCAACCCTGGCCAGGGATTTCCTGTTATAGCCAATCGAACACAGCGCAACATCAACTCCCTATACCGGGAGAGACGAATCCCCTCCTATCGCTCATTGCCTCCATGTGACTCGGGACTGTACCCAAAAACCACCGTTTTGCATGCCCTCTTGGACATGGTAAGATGGAAATCAAAGCACAGTGGGAACCACACAAGACTCTATGACGATCTCGTGTCAACAGACTACTCTGTACCAGTGTCACCAGAGAACTGCCATCTGTCGTGAGGTATAATACCATCTGGGAGTTCTCGGCGAGTCCGTCCAGTGTACCCAGTCTCTACTGAGCACCCGTATATCATCTCTGATGTCAAACACCGATGGATATGGGATCATCCATCGCCCATCTGTATGGGTCGAGAAGGTATACGCTAGTCTACTCTGGTATATCGATGCCCCGTCTCGATACACCCACGACTAGGGACTTTGAAGGATGTACTTATGGACTACTATGTCCCCACTAGTATGATCCGCATCATAGTCCAGGTAGTCAAGTACAGATCCTAAGGGCTTTACCAACATGTAACAGAGAGACAATCAGTATACACGTTAAGGTAAAGTTCAACCAGATAGCATACTATCATGTCGAGCAAGAAAGTCCTCCCTATATATGTCCCAGCATCCACTACAATATACATCCTATGTACAGTAATGGCCTCTAGGGCATACATATAACTAACAGTTGAAACACAAGTCCGAACCTTTTAAGATATTCACAGAATATAAGTTAGATGTAGAGAACCAATATGGGTATAAGTATTATGTCCTTTGATGAGATCAAGGAGGAGAATACTTGTGCATAGAATTCCAGGACTATTCTAAAGAAGAATGAGATTCTCTCTCAGCATTACTCCTCCGTATACACCATAGCACGACGGTATATCAGAGCAGAGCAATTGCACCCTATTCGATATGGTGCGCTCTATGATGAGTACTATTGATTTTCCTATTACCCTTTTAAGAGTTATGCACTTGAGAAGTTGCATACCTATTGAATAGGATTCAAATCAAATCAGTTGCCTATCACTTCATATGTGATATGGAAAGGGAAGAGCCCATATCTTAAGTTGGTTAAGATTTGGGGGTTGTCCGGACTATGTCTAAAAGCAAAATCTGGACAAGCTCGAGGCAAGGTCTGTTATGTAGATCTGGAAGCAGTTCCAGCTATGCAAACTACAGCAGATGATTTGGTAGAACCGAAGGATTCAATAGTAACCAACGAACCTCAGCCTCTCCGCCGATCTAGTAGGGTTCCTCACCCACCTGAGAGACACTTTGGTTTCTCTATGACAGTGGGACCGAGGATTGCACCATGAGATGATGACCCAACTAGTTTCGAGCAGGCCATCGAGAGTAGGGACTCTGTAAGAATGGCTGGATGCTTAGCGATCTGAGATGGAATCCATGTACACAAACAAAGTATGGACTTTGGTTGCTATATCTGAAGGGTTAAATCCCCATCAGGAGCAAGTATATCTTGGGAAGATTACTTGGTATAGATGGAAATGTTGAGACTTTCAAAGATAGACTTGTTAAAGGTTTTCATCATCAACCAGGCGTGGATAATGATGAAACCTTTTCCAGTGGCTATGCTTAAGTCCATCCGGATCCTACTTGCCACGGTTACATACCATGATTACGATATCTGGCGGTTGGGTGTCATGATAGCTTTTCTAAATGATGTTTTAGAAAAGAGAGTCTATAAGTACACAGTCAGAGGGCTTCGTAGACAGTGGGAGCAGCGGAAAATGTGTACAAGATGCTTTATAGGATAAAGCAGGCATCGCGGAGTTGGAACGTCTGTTTTGATGTGTTAGTCAAAGAGTTTGACATCATCAAAATGGTAGATGAACCTTGTATAAACAAAAGGGTAGTAGGGAGTATGGTGGTGATCCTCGTGGAGTACGTGGATGACATACTCTTGATAAGAAAGGAGTTTCCTATGCTACGCTCGGTCAATCTCCGCTTGTCACAATGATTCTCCATATAGGGTCAAAGTGATACCTCCTAAATCCTGGGTTTTGGATCTATGAGATAGATCTAATTGGATGTTAGGATACATACTAGTTGTAGTGAGATGGTATCAATCGATCATGGGGAGAATCACTGGAAAGTGTCCAGGGTGATAAGGACGACTGAATGTCAGTCACAGGAATTGACTTTACCTTCAGTAAAGGGACGGTATGTTGGAAGAGTTCCAAGCTAGATACCGTGGCATACTAGACGATAAAGGCTGGATACATCGCTACCAAAGATGCTACCAAAGAGGAAGTCTGGGTGTATATTAGTTCATGAGATGAACTTCGTTCCTACCATTGTGAGACAATGGAGTTGTGGCTTAAGCCAAGGAACGTCCGTCCCATCAGTGATCCAGACATATTCTAAGGCAGTATCACCTGATCATGGAGATGGTTGATCTCCAGGGGATCGAGGTTAGGAGAGAAGACTCAGAGGACAACACGGCAGATCCACTCACAAAGCCTTTTCCCAGAGAGGGACTTTTATGGGATGGTTGAGTATGAGATACTACAACCACTGCTATCAGATGGCCCTAGTGCAAGTAGGAGATTGTTAATTATATGTATGCCCTGGAGGCCATTACTATACATAGGATGTATATTGAAGTGGATGCTTGGACATATATAGGGAGGACTTTCTTGCTCGACATGATAGTATGCTATCTGGTTACTCTTTACCTTAACGTGTACACTGATTGTCTCTCTGTTACATGTTGGTAAAGCCCTTAGGATGTGTACTTGACTACCTGGACTATGATGCAGATCATACTAGTGGGGACATGGTAGTCCATAAGTACATCCTTCAAGGTCCCTAGTCGTGGGTGTATCGAGACAGGGCATCGATATACCAGAGTAGACAAGAGTATGCCTTCTCGACCCATACAGATGGGCGATGGATGATCCCATATCCAATGGTGTTTGACATCAGAGATGATATACGGGTGCTCAGTGGAGACTGGGTACACTGGACGGACTCGCCGAGAACTCCCTGATGGTATTATACCTTACGTCAGATGGCAGTTCTCTGGTGACACTGGTACAGGTTAGTCTGTAGACCCGAGATCGTCATAGAGTCTTGTGTGATTTCCACTGTGCTTTGATTTCTACCTTACCACATCCAAGAGGGCGTGCAAAACGGTGGTTTTTGGGTACAGTCCCGAATCACATGGATGCAATGAGCGATAGGAGGGGATTCGTCTCTCCCGGTATAGGGATTTGATGTTGCGCTGTGTTCGATTGGCTATAACCGGAAATCCCTTGCCAGGGTTGCTGAGATTTACTGGTAAGTGTTACCAGTAGTTTCTCGAACTTTATAGACATCACATCGACACGACTTATCGAGTTATTGGGGTCTGACGTTTACCACCCCTAGGCAAGATATGCGACATATCAGATGATCTGATCGGACTGTGCGGTTAGTGTTACTGGTTGGATTCACAGGAGTGTGAGCGGGCTTGCTCGTTGATCTTCTGATCGCTCAATACCCGGGTGGCCGTTACGTTTAGCAGACCGCTTGCGGCTTGTGGGTGTTTGATATGATCATCGCCTGCTGCCGGCGTATTGACGAGTCTTTAGAGTCCTACACAGCGGTTTCCTGGCTCAAGCGAAACGAAATAGGAGGGCATATGAGATATGTGCGGGACCGAGAATAATGCGTGTATGTGATACCATATTCTATTCTCGCGATGAATGTATCGATTGGTTGTATGCGATATAACCTAGTTATCGAATCGAGGATTGATTCGATAAGTCGATACATTGGAAATTAGTCGGTCATATGTGATATGACCGGATCGTTAAATCAAGTGTTGATTTAACGATTTAATGTATAATTATATATTTGATATATTACTTTACATTAACTAGTAATGGTTCACTTAAGATTATTTTCTCACTTGAATGTGCACATTGTATATATGATATATGTTTGTGCACTAGTTTGTATCATGTTTGATGATACATGCAAACTTGGGTGTGTGTTTACTTTAAACCATGTTTAGGTTAATGGTTAGGGTTTTAAATGTTTTATTTATTTTCTTTAATCCATTTTTGGCAAAAAGGGAAATGGTGGCTTGCTTTGTTTTATAGTTGAAGCTTCATGAAGTTTTGAATAAGTCTACCATTTTTGTTTTATGCTTAACCTAACCGTTAAACCTAAACCCTAGTTTATTCTCTACATGAGTAAACTTCACCCATGGTTGCAATATGATAAGGTCACATGAATTTTCTATTTAATTCATTCATTCTTATTCTTGTTCTTCATCTTCTTCATAAAGAAAAGAAAACCATTCTTGAAATTTCCAGGTGATGAAATAAAGTGAGAAATCCAATTCTAAAGTGAACCCACTTCCTATTTCTTCATCCTCTACCACTTGCCATGTAGTATAGGGTGTTTTCTTCACAAGTTTCATGACTTGGTGAAGTTGGAGCTTGATCTTGAGTTGCCTCGACGTCGATCATCTTCGGCATCGAAGTCGACGACCTAGCCCGATCATTTCTATGATGAAACCAATGCTAGAGTCCGGGATCTGATGATCGCAGCGAAGGGACATCGTCACGGAGCTATGGAGGTGGAGGACCGGATCTACAAAGGTTGTATTTTCCGTTCACTCTTAGTTAAGTTGTTAACTTATATCATTTTCTCCTATCTTCTAGTTACGATCTTGCTTAGGGTTACTTGGCACATAGAAAAATTTTGATTTTGGCATGGTTGTTGCCTTGTGGAACCTCTTGAGTGTGCCTTGGAACCCTACAGACGCGACGCCTCCTTCGGCAGGCTGCGAAAAATGAAAATTCTCCTCCTTGTCAACCCGTTGTACAAAATGCCCGACGCAGAGGCAAAAATAAACCAACGAACGGGAAAGGAGTTCGACAGCAGCAAAGCGGGTCCAAGAAGCCACGCGATCGGGAATCGAGCAGCCCAGATTCAGCTCTTATAAAAAAGATGAGTCGAGAATACTCTTTTCCTCAAGACAAGACAAGGAAGATATTCGATCTTGTCATGAAACACCAGATGATGACACTCCCGGAGTCTAAGCACCCCGGGCAAACAGGAGAAGTTTCCCACCCGGACTATTGCTCCTATCACAGGGCAATAGGACATCCTCTCGAAGATTGCTTCACATTTAAAGACTGGGTAGAAGACCAGTATCAGCAAGGCAGGTTCGCTCTATCCAGCAGCTGGAGGGTAACCCCGCCGCAGAAGCATGAACCGAAATCTACGAGGGTAGAACCAGATCCACATCGGTCTTAGAAGCGAGCTCATACCTGCCACATGATAACGCTGTCAGAAGAAGAGCCCGAGAATATGGACGAACTCCACTGGTGCTTCGAAAATGATGATGACGAGGTAATCTCAGAGTTTCCACCGGCGCCAAAAGAGCTGGAAGATGGGATACATATTACTGCAGATAACCTCAAGAAAATTGATTTGGGGACGGCAAGTGACCTGCGGCCGATGTTCGTCAGTGTACTATTGTCTGAAGAAAGGGGGGCAACGATAAAAGACGTGCTCATGCAGCATAAAGATTGTTTCGCATGGAACTATTCCGAGATGCCAGGACTAGATTTAGAGATTGCTGTCCACAAACTGACGATATCCCAGGTTGTTAAGCCGATCAAACAAGCACCGAGAAGAATGCGGCTCGAGCTTTAGATGAGCATCAACGCTGATATCAAGAAGTTAATTGACTCCGGCTTTATCCAAGAGGTTCAATATCCTGACCGAATCGCTAACATCATCCCAGTGATGAAGAAAAATGGGACGGTGCGCATCTGCGTGGACTTACGGGACCTCAATAAAGCTTGCTCGAAGGATGATTTTCCCGTACCAGTCACTGAGCTGATGATAGATAACACGTCCACTCACGAAGTTTTCTCCTTCACAGACGGCTCATCAGGATACAATCAGATAAAGATGCACCCTGAGGACCAGAAACATATCGCTTTCCGGACCCCTTTGGGCATATTCTGCTACAAGGTGATGCCTTTCGGTCTAAAGAACGCCGGCGCCACCTATCCGAGGGCCATGACGAAGATATTCGATGACCTCATACATGACATCGTCGAATGCTATATCGACGAACTCATAGTAAAAAGCAAATCATACGAGGAACATTTAGAGCATCTGAAAACCGTATTTCAACGCCTTCGGCAATACAACTTGAAGATGAATCCTCTCAAATGCGCGTTCGGTGTCTCCTCGGGCAAATTCTTAGGATTCATCGTCCGACACCGAGGCATTGAGATAGATCCGTCGAAGATCAAGGAGAACATGGAAATGCCTCCGCCAAGAACTCTCAAACTGCTACGGTCTCTCCAAGGAAAGCGCACGTATATCCGGCGATTTATAACCAATCTCTCAGGCAAGTGCCTTCCTTACAATCACCTGATGAAGAAGGGAACCCCATTCGTCTGGGATCACAAATGCCAAAGCGCACTGGACGAAATTAAGCGATACCTGTAGAATCCGCCGGTGCCGACCGCTCCGGTCAAGGGAAAGCCTCTCATTCTGTATACAACAGCCCTCGAAGGTTCTTTAGGCGCGTTGTGGGCACAAGAGAACGACCAAGGGAAAGTGAGAGCCCTTTATTATCTGAGTTGAGTTCTCTTGGGGGCAGAAAGCAATTACTCTCCCATTGAAAAACACTGCTTAGCGTTGCTCTTCGCAATAACAAAGCTCAGACACTATGCGTTGGCACATGAGGTCCATCTCATATCAAAGGTGGATCCCCTCAAATATTTAATGTCAAAGGCCATATTGATAGGATGACTCACTAAGTGGCTCTTGCTCTTGATGGAGTTCTCGATAACTTACCGTCCGCTCAAGGCAGTGAAAGGCCAGGCCATCGCCGACTTCCTCGCTGAGCATCCAATACCTGCCGATTCTCCTTTGAATTGCGAACTGCCAGACGAACATGTATTTGACACGATCGATAGGGGTGATACCCGGTGGGAACTTTATTTTGATGGAGCGTCTTCCATGAAGAAGCGCAAACAAAGTACGCCTATAATCAAATCAGGGTAGGCCTCATCTTCGTAACTCCACAAGGAGGGATAATGCGCTTTGCCTTCTTCTTAACAGAGACGAGGATGAACAACGAAGCCAAATACGAAGCTTTGATAGCAGGTCTTGAGATTGCCATCGACATGGGAATTGAAAACCTGCTCATATACGGAGACTCCCAGCTAGTCGTTAGTCAAATAAACAGCGACTATCAGACGTGCAAGCCTGAGTTGGTGAAGTACGGAGAGAGAGTACAGCCACTACTGACTGAAATTCCCTCCTACACCCTGGAAAGCATCCCGCGCGCGGAAAATATCAAGGAATATGCATTAGCCAAGCTCGCTAAAGAACTGGTCGACGAGAACCATGATGACGTGAGGATCGTTGTGCAAAGCCGTCAGGTTCTCGCACCGGCAGAAATATCTCCGGAGTTGTCCGAAGAAAAAGAAGCGACTGAGCAAACGACTCTACAAATAAAAGACCAGGAAAAGGCTGAGGATTGGAGGGAAGTCCTTATAGACTACTTCAAATCCCGTCGAACACCTGAAGATGCGTCCTCGAGACATCAGCTTATGAAACGAGCTCTATCTTTCGCTTTCGTCAATGATACTCTGTATAAAAGGTCATTTGATTCTCTGAGGTTAAGATGCTTGGGACCTGAAGAGGCAAAGAGAGTCGACCAGGAAACTCATGACGGACTCTGTGGTTCTCACCAAGCCGGGCCGAAGATGAAACTGAAGATCAAACAGATGGGCTATTATTGGCCCACGATTATCCAGGACTGCCTCGAATACGCGAAGCAGTGCCATTCGTGCCAGATTCACGGGGACTTTATCCATCAGCATCCAAATCCACTACATCCAACAGTGGCTAGCTGGTCGTTCGAAATGCGGGGGACTGACATAATCGACCCAATTGAGCCAGCAGCGTCCATAGGACATCGATTCATTTTGGCGACAACTGATTACTTCTCCAAATGGGCAGAAGCTGTACCGCCGAGGGCAGTGAAGACGAAAAATATCCTCCATTTCTTCAAGACACACGTCATTTATCGGTTTGGAACTCCGAGACGTATCATATCCGATAACGGGCCAGCCTACAGAAGCCACAAGATCAGCCGCTTCGCATAACAGCATAACATAGACTGGAGATACTCTTCGGTCTATAATCCCTGAGCTAACGGCCTAGATGAGGCTTTTAACAAGACATTGACGAAGATCATGAAAAAACAGTGTCTCGAAATAAGAAGGACTGGCACGAGAGACTGCATGAAGCTCTCTGGGCGTATCGAACTACGTTTAAAATGGCCATGAACACAACGCCATACGCATTGGTATTCGGTACACAAGCGGTACTCCCTCTCGAGATAGAGTTACCCTCTCTACGAGTGGCAGTTCATTACGAGCTAACGGACGAAAAGAATGATCACCTTCGGCTTGAGGAGCTCGATGCCCTTGATGAAACCCGGCTCATAGCGCAACAAAATCTAGAGGCTTATAGAGCAAAGATGACACGCTCATACGAGAGATTGAGTAGGACGAGAGCATTCCGCCAAGGCGAACTCGTGCTAGTGGTCAAAAGACCTATGATCCCCAATCGTGCCAAACGAGGGAAATTCGAGCCGAACAATGAAGGCCCGTATATCATAGACAAGGTCTACCACGGTGGGGCCTATATACTCATGGACATGCATGGTGAAAGACCTTTTAGGCCAATAAACGGTCGCTTCCTAAAGAAATACTACGCCTGACGAGTCATGGCCCAGGTCAATGATAGATGACGACGACTATGTCCGCTCGCTATCTTCCTAAGCCCAAACTCTATAAGTAGTAGCCGAACAACGGACCGAAACGTCCTTAAAACTAATAACGGACCGAAACATCCTAAAATTAAGGACGGACCGAAACGTCCTTAAACTAACAATGGACCACTATGTCCTAAAAACTAGCTGTTGACCGAGACGTCGATAAACTACGGGGGATTGCATCATCCAAAAGCTGATACAAAAAAAGAGAGAATAAAAAAAAGAAAGATAATGGTATGTCCACAAGCAAAATGGGCACGGATGAAAACCCGAAAGGGCTCCGTGAGTAAAAACAGCAGGGCTACCGGCGAGTTTTGTGAAAACCCGAAAGGGCGCAACCTCGTTGAAAAAAACGGTATGTCCATAAGCAAAATGGGCACGGATGAAAACCCGAAAGGGCTCCGTAAGTAAAAACAGCAGGGCTACCGGCGAGTTTTGTGAAAACCCGAAAACGCACAATCTCGTTAAAAGACACTTGCAAGGTCCTCTCGACCTTGTGAGGAGAAACCACCTGCGTGAGATCCTTACGACTCACAAAGGAGCAACACACTTAGGAGTCCTCACGATTCCTAAGCAGAAATTACACTTGCGAGATCCTCACGATTTTTAAAGGGAACCCTCTTATGAGACCCTCATGGCGCATAAGATTTGAAAGTTTTAAGCTACAGGGATCTAAACCTGTTCTTAAGTAGCCACCACGACCTCCAACACTGCCGTACAAGCAGCTCAATGCTGACCCTTGTATAGAATCCAAGGGCGCGAATAAACATTTCCCTAACAAAGTGCCATCCGTGACTAGGGATATGTTTGCACGGTGAAAAACCCTTGTAAGTCCTCCCGACTTGTAAGGAGAAAACATTCTTGTAAGATCCTTACGACTTATAAGAGACCATACACTTAGGAGTCCTCACGATTCCTAAGGAGAAAACGCACCTACGAGATCCTCACGACTCGTAGGGAGAAAAACCTTTATGAGACCCTTAGGGCTCATGAAGTCAAAATCCTTAATCAACAGGATCCTAACCCTATCTACTAAGCCACCTTTGTTCGACATCGACAGAGGCAAATGATGATTCACTCCTGGCAATATCCCAATTGTAGCAGTGCTGATGCCGAAATTGGGGTATAATCCCAAGCTTGCAATAAGAAACTAGCAAGCCACACATGCATACGAAATAGCCGAAATGATGGGGCAACTTGCAACAAGGTCGCAAGTAAAAATATATGCATGCAAAATAGCCGAAATGATTGGGTAACTCGCAATAAAAAGCAGCGAGTAAAAATAAAAAGAATAGTCGAAATGATTGGGCAATCGCGACTTTCGCTATATAAAAGCTGAAATGATAGAGCATCGCAGAAAAGAAATATAGAAAAATGAAGTTTATGCCCTACAGGTGATATCACATCAATCCCTGTATACAATCCAGGGGTGCAAGCAAAGAAGGAATCGCGCCTTCCCTCCCCAGGCACCATCAGAAGAAGAAGCCAAATCTCAACGGTTCACAGACAACCTGGAGACCACTTCGATATTCTTCTCATTACAACAGACGATACGTCATCCACATGACCCCGTTCGGAAATACGTCATCAACATGACCCCGTTCGGAAATACGTCATCCACATGACCCCGTTCGGAAATACGTCATCCACATGACCCCGTTCGGAAATACGTCATCCATATGACCCCGTTCGGAAACTCGTCATCCATATGACCCCGTTCGGAAACACGTCATCAACATGACCCCGTTCGGAAACACGTCATCCACATGACCCCGTTCGGAAATACGTCATCCACATGACCCCGTTCGGAAATACGTCATCTACATGACCCCGTTCGGAAATACGTCATCTACATGACCCCGTTCGAAAATACGGTCATCCATATGACCCTGTTCGGAAATACGTCATCCATATGACCCCGCTCGGAAATATGTCATCCTTATGACCCCGTTCGGAAATACGCCATCCACATGACCACGCTTGGAAACACGTCATCAATATGACCCCGTTAGGAAATACGTCATCCACATGACCCCACTCGGAAATACGTCATCCATATGACCCCGATCGGAATACGTCATCCATATAACCCCGTTCGGAAATACGTCATCAACATGACCCTGTTCGGAAATACGTCATCCATATGACCCCGTTCGGAAATACGTCATCCACATTATGTCACGTCCCGAAAGTACGGAACATGACCGGCACTTAAACTACGAAACGTCTCGAGGCGTACGTATTCTAAGTAAACCGAAAACCCAGAAATCCAAAACAAGAAAAGTAGTAGAGTGAAGGAAAACCAATTTAAATCAAGTAGTTTTAATAGCATAGCCGAATTATGCGTTTTAAAAAAAACATCAAATATTTCCTGAAAATTTCGGCAGAGTCTCCTTTGTAAATATTGGCCCCCAAACGGGATACAACATGAATAGTATACGAAATCAATAAAAAGGCATCGCCAAGCGGGAGCTAGCTCTTCGTCAATCGATGGTCGCAACTACACAAGTAATATAATATACAACGCCAACGGCGAGGATCAAAAACTCAAAACCACAAGAAAACCACAGAAATAAAACGCGCGACTCTAAGGTCGAAAGAATAACATCTCTGGTCTCTATCTCAATAAATAGATTTTTGGTTGATGGAACTTCTAGATACAACAGAGTAATAATATACAAGTTATATAATGGGGGGTACAATACAAGTAAACCCACCTACTAGCAAATCACCCAAAGGAAACTATGCCCGCAAGCCGTAATGAAACATGTACGGCAAACCTGTAAGAAACTGGGGCACAACGGGGGTGAGTTGCCAACTCGTGAATAGAAAAACATCTACGCACAGAAATCGCATAAATAACGCAACCTAGCTCAAAGATCATAATATATCCTCAAATATATGAATAACATACAGCCTATAACAATGGCTAGGGTAATATCTTACCCGAGTGTGATCTCATGTGCCCGTGTCAGTTCCTCAGGTAGCAATATAACATATGAATGAGGTATGAATACATGTAAATGAAGAAACTGTTTTCATAAATTAGTGAGATTTCCTTTGTATTTTTAAAATGAAATCAGCATCAACAGTGTCTAGCATCGACACAAAACATAAATCTCAATGTCTCAAAACCTCAGGCTATCCGGACTGGCCTGTATCATCAAATCTCAGTACCTCAATATCTCGAAATCTCAATGTCTCAATCTCCATATCTAGGGCGCCGTCAGTCCAGACCGGCCCCTACCATCCATCTCACGACCACGGCGGTATCCTCCGGATATCCGACGCGTCGGGTAAAATCACCGGTAGGTAGTCTCCCCCTGCCAGGCTCATCGTCATCACCACGAGCTTTTTGCCCCGGGGTACCTTACCGGGTCCACCATGTACCCGAAACGGTTCATCCAACTCCTCGAATCGGGTCTCGAAATCTATCAGCAAACTCATGGTGGACGACTCATACATCATGGGAAAAACCGCGCTTTTTATTTGAAAAGAGAAAGAAGAAGTTTGTATATGTTTTGCGGTTTTCCCCAAATCCAGAAAATCTCATAGAAATCCGAATCCAAAACCTCAATAGCACGTAAAAAGTGAATATATGCATGAGAATCCATGAATGCGGCATAACAATGAATAACAGTATGCATGAAATAGCAGGTAATAACTATAATGTCTAAACTAACATATAAGGCAAGTACACTAATATCATGTCTAAACTATTAGCTAACAGGCTATGTCAAGCAATAATATTTTCTAAGGTGTACGTGACATGCCAATTACCGAAGAAGATGTGTGTGAGCCGGCAAGTAAGTGTACGTGGTACATACGCATCATCGGTAATGGTGCTGGTGTCCTTACCACAAGATATCAACAGTAGAATATGAAGCATAATATAAGCATGTGATGCGGAGCGAACAACAATAATGAGCGGGAGCTGAATACTAGATGCAACGATAACTAATCTGCATTAACCTAATATAAGTCCTACAATGGTGCCTTTTGAAATAACACGAATCATGGGGTTTTGAAAATAGGGGCTACGGTGTAGTTTTAAGAAAAGATACGTTTTTTTTTAAATATCCGTCGAATCCCTTGACTTGTCTTTTAAAATACGCACGATTGTAAGCTTTGAAATAGGTAGGAACCGAATCTAATCTAACAACTAACTAAACTAAAGGGCTAAGCTATAAGCTTGACTACAGGTAAGGAAACCGCCTAACATCTGAGTCGATACATATACATACCTGTATATATATTAGTCGGTGATCCCGCCTCAATAATATCATATCCGATACCATATCCATAATCATACATTCCAATTCAAGAGTGCGGATCAATCATCAAGATATAGCTCGTATGTAAATCCGTCATACGGCAGCCCCAAATCTGGGTACGGGTCAATATCACATTCATCATACTATTCACCTGGTATCCTCTTTATCAAATATCATGATCGGGGTACTGATCTACGTCTAGTACAATACTGATACCGCCTAAGTATGCATGGACGTGTGTGAAACACTACGTCAAGGACCTGCTACAACGTCATGTCGTATCTCAAATACGAACCCTGCTATATCACCGATCTCACAGCCTCAAATCAAATCTCATCGACTCATCTTAAATCCCAAGTACTATCCTCATTATCCATACATGCGTATATGAATGTACATATGCATAGTCTCATACCCACACATATATACATATATACACATCCTAATCTGCGCACAAGAAAGTAAAGTATGCAAGTCTGTGTCTGCGTATGTGGGTATAACAACTACTCTAGGGTTTCGCAACTAACCCAAAGGTACTCCATGAACCCATAAACATAACATGAATGAACATTCTCGTATCATAAAACACCTATATAACATATATATATGAGCTACACTACGGACTGCGGGGGTGCTATACGCCATCCACCCGACTTCTGCCCGTAGATATAAATCTACTCACCTGGTCCTCGCTCGCCGGTGCCGACGTCGCCACGCGCTTGCTTGTCGTCTCGAAGTCCACATGGGGTACCTACATATCATAACGCACCGTATCGCATTAAAATCCGACTCATGACCAAAACTACTCATGAATCCCACATAAGTCAAAACCTATGGTTGCTTTCACAAATCAACCCAAAAACCCTCGACGTCGGTGTACAAACGCCAGACCATCGAGAAAAACCCAAATACACTCATTTGCACATTCACGAACACTAATTTTAATATAAAATAGGTTAAAACTCACAAAAACCCCAATTTCACTTAAAAAGTCATTTTTCCGAAAATTTAGCAAGCACAATTCGCCGTTTTTGTACAAAACATGATGTTTTAACAAAACTAATGGCCATAAGGCTCACTAACCATCTTAATTAAGTCATACCGATGTTAATTAGATTTTAAACTTAATTCTTAATATCAATCTCAAAAAATCTAGTTTGCAAACATAACCAATTTTAACAATTTCATAGCAAAAATGCACAAACTACAATCTAGCTTAGATTTGTATGATCTAAAGTATTAAACTACACTTAATAATGTTAATGAAGTCATGAAAAACCAAATTAGATTTTTAGTCTAACATTTGAAAATATTTTACAAAACCAAGTTTGCACTAGAAATCGAAAAATTGCGCAAACATCGCGGATTTGCGACAAAATGGTCACAACATTGCACAATCACCCAACCCACACAACTAGCTAGATACAACACACAAATTAACCCACATGAAAGGATTCAATTTCAATTTCTAACTTTAACCCTTCTCTTGAATTTCATCACACAACCAACAACAACCAAATTAACACTTTAAAAACCTATTTTAGCATAATCAAACTATAAATTAAACATTAGATTAGATCTATACCTCTCAAGTTTGAAACCCTAGGTTCTCTAGCCTCCAAAGACACCTCCTTTCACCATGCTTTAAACCAATTTGAATGTTAGAAGAGGTAGAATAGGGATTAGCTTTGAATTAGTGAAGGAATTGTGGATTTTTTTGATGTGTTTTGAGATGAAATTGAAGCAAAAGAGATGGAAATTTGGGGGGATAAATGGGGCTGCTGCTGGTCATTTTCGGCCATGGGAGGAAGTAGGGAGTTGTGAGGGAATGGTGTGAAGAAAAAACTAAGTCAAATCCCCTCCCAATTACCATAATACCCCCACCTACATAAATAAATAAAAAAAACCTTTATTTTAGCCATTCTTTTCACATAAAAGAAGTAAAAAGGAGAGGGAAAGTGAGTGGGCTGCTGTTGGTGGTGGTGGGGACGGCCATGAGTGGGTGAGGATGGGTGAGGGAGAGTACAAGAAAATTCCATGCAAAAAGAACCCCTCAAGTTACCAAATTGCAAGTTTTCGCTAATTTCACCAAAAAAGCCTTTTTTTCTTCAATAATTTCTAACACCGTTTGGCAGATTCATTTTGTTTCAAAAACAACATGTTAAAATTATGTTTAATGTGTAATGATGCACAAAATTTGTTTCAACTCATTCCAATTTGTAATTTTCCCTAATTAAATGTATTAGTGACGGCTTAAAATAATAATAAAATAATTTTTTTTTCAGAAAATTTGAAATTTCACCAGTGGCTCAATAAACACCAAATACTAGCAATTACATAGCTAGAATATGTATATTTAATTTTTATAATAAGATATTTGCATTTTGACTTTTTACAGAAAAACCCCTTATTTTACCGATTTTCCGAAATTTCACCGAAACGATTTTCAAAACGCTACAATCTTCCCCCCTTAAAGAAATTCGGTCCCCGAATTTAAATTAAAACTCTCCCCAAATACGAAAACATCTAAGCAAAACCATTTAGTCGTCGGGGCTCCGAAATTATAACCACATAAAACAAATCATTGCGCAGCGCATGCGTATGAAAAATGAGCATATAACTCAAAATCAAAACTCCATCCAGCATCCTGCAATCATCGGAGTCAAGGTGAAGACACGTATGCCAAATCCAAAGCAAAACCGATATGATATAATCTCGAAACTATACATGTAAATATCAACTCTATATATGTAAATATCTGAAGAAAATGCATGCCAAATCTTTTAAAGTCGCTGTGCAATGCGCATACACTGTACAGTGGCGGACGCCTCTTATAAGATGATAACCATATACGTATATATCTTTTGTTTAACATGTACGTTCCGCCATTTTTTTTGAAAATAATTTAGAAAAGGTTTCCCTTAATTTTTTTTAAATGTTTCGTGTCCTATCAGACACGTAGGTAAATACTAAGACTATAGCTCATTTTTGGAAATCCCCTTCGATAGCTATCAATGCATGTAAAATATACTCAGGTACTGTTCTCTGACTAGTCCTGCTCAGTACGAAAACCATAATAACATCATAAAAACGCACTACTCCATAAGAAATCAATCCCAAAGTACGCATATGAATACTATGTGCGTCTGGTGCGCACGGAAATCAAAATCCATATATGTGCCAACATGTGCACAGAAACAAGATCCAAGTGCATTGGGTGTGCACGAAACATCTGTCATAGGCAACGTAGGTGCCTGACAGCAAAAATCAGGTGCATCTGACATGCACGAAGAATCTCGATTTAGTGCATCTTGTGTGCACCAAAATCGCACCTCAAAACATGCGCCCAACATGCACGAAAATCCAAATCAGGTGCATCCATCGTGCACGAAATCATGAAATCCAATATCAAGCCCCGAACATGCGCAAAATCCAATCAGGTGCACAAGGTGCACAAAACAAATATCGAACATCACAATCGAAATCGAAGTCCAGTGCATCTAAATGCACAAAAGGCGTATCACTGCACTACAAGCATATATAAACTATACAGAGTGCAGGAACCAAATCGTGTGCGTGCATATGCACAAAATCAACTCAAATGTCTAAAACCGTAAAATCACAAACAGGTGAAACCAAAGCACGAAAACGATATCAAGTGCAACACTGTGCAAAGATAGTAAATCCTCAATCATCAAAATCAAATCATGCGAATAAATCACACAAAACATCGAAATCAATAATGCCTAAATAGTACCGCTCAAGCGCATCCTCTAAGAATCTCGGGCCAACTGTCGCGGTCACTAGTGGGACGTCTCGTCGATGATCATGAACTCTGGCCTGCTGGTCTACGTAACAATGACCACTCCTGGGTCAAGGTCTTCACTTGGAATTACCAATCTCTCGGTCCATCGGCTCATCGGCCTTGTCAGGTGTGCTAACGGGGATGATCCCGTTCTGGCACGTCTCTTGTCATCTCCCGGTCAATCATCGCGACCACTCGTAAGACAGCATATCACTGGCGTCGGCCTCTGGCTCTCTGAATGTACGTGACACATCTGATCCTGGGTGCAAGTATCATTGCAGCAGTGTCCTGGAAGGAATCCTGCTCATGGTCTCTTCCAAGTCTCGTCTCTGCCAACTGTTCGGAAGTCATCGTCCTTTCCTATATCTGCATCTTGCTCTGGAACGGCTGCATACCCATCGCGACTCCTTCTGGAAGGTATATCCAGTACTCTGCCTCGGCATGCGCATCGCATCTCTGATGTCGGCGGAGGGGAACGTCATCATAACCAGATCTTGTACAAACCTCTTACTCCATTTTTCTCTAATGTCGACCCTTTCGGACTCGTGTCATCGTGGCTGCATGGACTGAGCTCCAACGGCTATCCTCGTATCGGGAGTCTCCCAAGAAATGCATCTCACCACCTAGCATCCGAATTAAGTCGAACCATCCAATCGATTGTCAAAACCTCATAATCCCCCAAGGCCTCAACATCTTGGGCACAGTTTTATAGTATCGAGTACATACCACAGCATCGGTGGTCCAGCCGTAGAAGGGCAAACCCAAACCTCACTAATGGCGCCGTGGAACTGCCGCAAACCCGAAGATTCAAAGGCTTTCACACGGTCATTATGTCGAGTTAGGGTTTCATTCTTCTAGAGGGACCATAGAATTGCCTGCATGTCTTTCCAACTACTTTAAACTTGGAATAATAGGTTTCTGACATTCGATCGTCTCTGTCGACTCTCAACGTCTCCGCATGAAGTCGTCTCTAGCTGGAATCAATCTATCTGATGACCTCGCATCGGGGTAGTGAACGAACCACATGTCCTAGTCATTCATCCTCGGTGACTAGCGACCTTCTATCATCTCTTAGTACAACTCGTACTGCAATAGCTCCAATATCTGGGGCGATATCTCGTTGTTCGTAGAAATAGCTGGCTCGCTCGTCCGCACGCTGAACAGTGCCTCGACCATCACGAATACGCAATACATCATCGGTTATCAAAATCTGGTTGGCCTCTATCAGTAGCGCAATCCTCTGGTGCTGATCTGCACGTCTGAGTAATCTCATACAGCGATCCATCCAACGCTCGTGGCGCAAAAACACAATAAAAAGACACATCTCTGCAATCGTGTGTCGTCAAAATTATGCCCTGGTCAGTCCTCGTCCGTAACGAGCTCGTGCTGACCGCAACTCTAGCCATAGCTCTCCCTGCCCGTAATCGTGGCAGCAAAACCATAACTGGTACCAATGAGGCCAGATCATAGGAAGGAATATAATACTGTGCAAGGAAATGTACATCCTAAGGTTTCTTAAGCGGAGTAGCGTATCGTAAGTATGCCGCGGAACATACCCACGGTACGTCACTCTATTTTAGTCACCTATTCCATCAACCAAGGGTCATCCTACGCTCCGAAGGTAAAACCTAACGCTTTGATACCAACTTTGTCGCGTCCCGAAAGTACGGAACATGACCGGCACTTAAACTACGAAACGTCTCGAGGCGTACGTATTCTAAGTAAACCGAAAACCCAGAAATCCAAACCAAGAAAAGTAGTAGGGTGAAGGAAAACCAATTTAAATCAAGTAGTTTTAATAGCATAGCCAAATTATGCGTTTTAAAAACAACATCAAATATTTCCTGAAAATTTCAGCAGAGTCTCCTTTGTAAATACTGGCCCCCAAACGGGATACAACATGAATAGTATACGAAATCAATAAAAAGGCATCCCCAAGCGGGAGCTAGCTCTTCGTCAATCGACGGTCACAATCATACAAGAAATATAATATACAACGCCAACAGCGAGGTTCAAAAACTCAAAACCACAAGAAAACCACAGAAATAAAACGCGCGACTCTAAGGTCGAAAGAATAACATCTCTGTTCTCTATCTCAATAAATACATTTTTGGTTGATGGAACTTCTAGATACAACAGAGTAATAATATACAAGTTATATAATGGGGGGGTACGATACAAGTAAACCCACCTACTAGCAAATCACCCAAAGGAAACTATGCCCGCAAGCCGTAATGAAACCTGTACGGCAAACCTGCAAGAAACTGGGGCACAACGGGGGTGAGTTTCCAACTCGTGAATAGAAAAACATCTACGCACAGAAATCGCATAAATAGCGCAATCTAGGTCAAAGATCATAATATATCCTCAAATATATGAATAACATGCAGCCTATAACAATGGCTAGGGTAATATCTAACCCGAGTGTGATCTCATGTGCCCGTGTCAGTTCCTCAGGTAGCAATATATCATATGAATGAGGTATGAATGCATGAAAACAGAATACATGTAAATGAAGAAACCGTTTTCATAAATTAGTGAGATTTCCTTTGTATTTTTAAAATGAGGTATCATAAATGAAATCAGCATCAACAGTGTCTAGCATCGACACAAAACATAAATCTCAATGTCTCAAAACCTCAGGCTCCGGCTATCCGGACTGGCCTATATCATCAAATCTCAGTACCTCAATATCTCGAAATCTCAATGTCTCAATCTCAATATCTAGGGCGCCGTCAGTCCAGATCGGCCCCTACCATCCATCTCAAGACCACGACGGTATCCTCCAGATATCCGATGCGTCGGGTAAAATCACCGGTAGGTAGTCTCCCCCTGCCAGGCCCATCGTCATCACCACGAGCTTCTTGCCCTGGCGTACCTTACCGGGTCCACCATGTACCCGAAACGGTTCATCCAACTCCTCGAATCGGGTCTCGAAATCCATCAGCAAACTCATGGTGGACGACTCATACATCATGGGAAAAACCGCGCTTTTTATTTAAAAAGAGAAAGAAGAAGTTTGTATATATTTTGCGGTTTTCCCCAAATCCAGAAAATCTCATGGAAATCCGAATCCAAAACCTCAATAGCACATAAAAAGTGAATATATGCATGAGAATCCATGAATGCGGCATAACAATGAATAACAGTATGCATGAAGTAGCAGGTAATAACTACAATGTCTAAACTAACATATAAGGAAAGTACACTAATATCATGTCTAAACTATTAGCTAACAGGCTATGTCAAGCAATAATATTTTCTAAGGTGTACGTGACATGGCAATTATCGATGAAGATGTGTGTGAGCCGACAAGTAAGTGTACGTGGTACATACGCATCATCGGTAATGGTGTTGGTGTCCTTACCACAAGATATCAACAGTAGAATATGAAGCATAATATAAGCATATGATGCGGAGCGAACAACAATAATGAGCGGGGGCTGAATACTAGATGCAACGATAACTAATCTGCATTAACCTAATATAAGTCCTACAATGGTGCCTTTTGAATTAACACGAATCGTGGGGTTTTGAAAATAGGGGCTACAGTGTTTTTTTAAGAAAGGATACATTTTTTTTGAAATATCCGTAGAATCCCTTGACTTGTCTTTTAAAATACGCACGATTCGTAAGCTTTGAAATAGGTAGGAACCGAATCTAATCTAACAACTAACTAAACTAAAGGGCTAAGCTACAAGCTAGACTATAGGTAAGGAAACCGCCTAACATCTGAGTCGATACATATACATACCTGTATATATATTAGTCGGTGATCCCGCCTCAATAATATCATATCCGATACCATATCTATAATCAGACATCCCAAGTCAAGAGAGCAGATCAATCATCAAGATATAGCTCGTATGTAAATCCGTCGTACGGCATCCCCAAATCTGGGTACGGGTCAATATCACATTCATCATACTATTCACCTGGTATCCTCTTTATCAAATATCATGATCGGGGTACTGATCTACATCTAGTACAATACTGATACCGCCTAAGTATGCATGGACGTGTCTCAAACACTACGTCAAGGACCCGCTACAACGTCATGTCGTATCTCAAATACGAACCCTGCTATATCACCGATCTCACAGCCTCAAATCAAATCTCATCGACTCATCTTAAATCTCAAGTACTATCCTCATTATCCATACATGCGTATATGAATGTACATATGCATAGTCCCATACCCACACATATATACATATATACACATCCCAATCTGCGAAAAAGAAAGTAAAGTATGCAAGTTTGTGTGTGCGTATGTGGGTATAACAACTACTCTAGGGTTTCGCAACTAACCCAAAGGTACTCCTTGAACTCATAAACATAACATGATTGAACATTCTCGTATCATAAAACACCTATATAACATATATATACGAGCTACACTACGGACAGCGGGGGTGCTATACGCTATCCACCCGACTTCTCCCCGTAGATATAAATCTACTCACCTGGTCCTCGCTCGCCGGTGCCGACGTCGCCACGCGCTTGCTTGTCGTCTCGAAGTCCACATGGGGTACCTACATATCATAACGCACCGTATCGCATTAAAATCCGACTCATGACCAAAACTACTCACGAATCCCACATAAGTCAAAACCTATGGTTGCTTTCACAAATCAACCTAAAAACCCTCGACGTCGGTGTACAAACGCCAGACCATCGAGAAAAACCCAAATACACTCATTTGCACATTCACGAACACTAATTTTAATATAAAATAGGTTAAAACTCACAAAAACCCCAATTTCACTTAAAAAGTCATTTTTCCGAAAATCTAGCAAGCACAATTCGCCGTTTTTGTACAAAACATGATGTTTTAACAAAACTAATGGCCATAAGGCTCACTAACCATCTTAATTAAGTCATACCGATGTTAATTAGATTTTAAACTTAATTCTTAATATCAATCTCAAAAAATCTAGTTTGCAAACATAACCAATTTCAACAATTTCATAGCAAAAATGCACAAACTACAATTTAGCTTAGATTTGCATGATCTAAACTATTAAACTACACTTAATAATGTTAATGAAGTCATGAAAAACCTAATTAGATTTTTAGTCTAACATTTGAAAATATTTTACAAAACCAAGTTTGCACTAGAAATCGAAAAATTGCGCAAACATCACGGATTTGCGACAAAATGGTCACAACATTGCACAATCACCCAATCCACACAACTAGCTAGATACAACACTCAAATTAACCCACATGAAAGGATTCAATTTCAATTTCTAACTTTAACCCTTCTCTTGAATTTCATCACTCAACCAACAACAACCAAATTAACACTTTAAAAACCTATTTTAGCATAATCAAACTACAAATTAAACATTAGATTAGATCTATACCTCTCAAGTTTGAAACCCAAGGTTCTCTAGCCTCCAAAGACACCTCCTTTCACCATGCTTTAAACCAATTTGAATGTTAGAAGAGGTAGAATAGGGATTAGCTTTGAATTAGTGAAGGAATTGTGGATTTTTTTGATGTGTTTTGAGATGAAATTGAAGCAAAAGAGATGGAAATTTGGGGGAAAAAATGGGGCTGCTGCTAGTCATTTTCGGCCATGGGAGGAAGTGGGGAGTTGTTATGGAATGGTGTGAAGAAAAAACTAAGTCAAAGCCCCCCTCAATTACCATAATACCCCCACCTACATAAATATATAAAAAAAACCTTTATTTTAGCCATTCTTTTCACATAAAAGAAGTAAAAAGGACAGGGAAAGTGAGTGGGCTGCTGTTGGTGGTGGTGGGGCCAGCCATGAGTGGGTGAGGATGGGTGAGAGAGAGTACCAGAAAATTCCATGTAAAAAGAACCCCTCAAGTTACCAAATTGCAAGTTTTCGCTAATTTCACCAAAAAAGCCTTTTTTTCTTAAATAATTTCTAACACCGTTTGGCAAATTCATTTTGTTTCAAAAACAACATGTTAAAATTATGTTTAATGTGTTATGATGCAAAAAATTTGTTTCAACTCATTCCAATTTGTAATTTTCCCTAATTAAATGTATTAGTGACGACTTAAAATAATAATAAAATAATTTTTTTTTCAGAAAATTTGAAATTTCACCAGTGGCTCAATAAACAACAAATACTAGCAATTACATAGCTAGAATATGTATATTTAATTTTTATAATAAGATATTTGCATTTTGACTTTTTACAGAAAACCCCCTTATTTTACCGATTTTCCGAAATTTCACCGAAACGATTTTCAAAACGCTACACATTACCCCGTTCGGAAATACGTCATCAACATGACCCCATTCGGAAATACGTCATCAACATGACCCCGTTCGGAAATACCTCATCCATATGACCCCGTTCAGAAATACGTGATCCATATGACCCTGCTTGGAAATACGTCATCCATATGATCCCGTTCGGAAATACATCATCCACATGACCCCGCTCGGAAACACGTCATCAACATGACCCCGTTCGAAAATACGTCATCCATATGACCCCGTTCGGAAATACGTCATCCACATGACCCCGCTCGGAAACACGTCATCAACATGACCCGTTCGGAAAAACGTCATCCACATGACCCCGTTCGGAAATACGTCATCCACATGACCCCATTCGGAAATACGTCATCTATATGACCCCGCTCGGAAATACGTCATCCATATGACCCCGTTCGAAAATACGTCATCCTCATGACCCTGCTCGGAAACACATCATCAACATGACCCCGTTCGGTAATACATCATCCACATGACCCCGCTCGGAAACACATCATCAACATGACCCCGTTAGGAAATACGTTATCTACATGACCCCGTTCAGAAATACGTCATCCACATGACCCCAGTCGGAAACACGTCATCAACATGACCCCGTTCGGAAATACGTCATCCGCATGACCCCGTTCGGAAATACGTCATCCATATGACCCCGCTCGGAAATACGTCATCCAAATGACCCCGTTCAGAAATACGTCATCCCCATGACCCCTTTCGGAAATACGTCATCCACATGACCCCGTCTCGGAAATACGTCATCCGCATGACCCCGTTTCGGAAATACGTCATCTACATGTCAATCCCACTAAACACTTACAGTTCCTCTCGATTCGTATGGAAGAAAACTCCCTTATAAGATCCTCACGACTTATAAGGGAAAACGCACTTAGGAATCCTCACGATTCCTAAGGAGAAAATACACCTACGAGATCCTCACGACTTGTAGGGGGAAAAGTCTTTATGTGACCCTCACGGCTCATAAAATTGAGAAGTCTTAGGTGACAGATCCTAACCCTGTTTCCTAAGCCATTACCACCCTATGAAGTGTCTAAGATGGACAGCTATATACCATCTATAGGCTACACTTGCTAAAATCACATGGCAACAACACAACAAGGAGAAAAAAGCAACAGTAGAATAAAAAACTATGTGTATCTTTTATTCATGAATTCAATTGAGTACAAGGCAAATCATATAAAAGAATAAAAATGGATACATGTTATTCAAAGATTACAAGTTTTCGACCTATACAAAAACAGCTACTGGGAGGGAGGCTTCTTCACTAAATCAGCCGGCTGCTCGTGCACTCCTCTCAACTCCTTCTCACGATCAGCCGTCGCGGCAAGTTCTTCTTCAATTTTGGCCCGTTGCTGCAGACATGATGAAAGTTTCTGATCAATTTCCTGTTGAGCAGCTTCTTGACTCTGCGCAACCTGCTCACTAAGATCAAGCTTCTTGCTCAACACCAGCCCGTCAGAGATACATCGTTGAAGGTTTTCAAAGATGGAGTCCAGCAGAACAGCGTTTGCTGCAACCTCAGCACGCAGTTGAACAGATTCAGCGGAAGTCTCCTCACGTTCCTTTCGCTTAAAGGTTGCCTCTCGTTCGAAATGGCGAAGGAATGAAACGCTCTGCCCAAACCATGCGGCCCGCTGGGAGTTCAAAGCCTGAGTCTCAGAGGAAGGACGCATAAGCTCAAGCTCGTGCAGGCAGGCCTCAATCTTCCGGCAGTAGTTAACCCAGGACTCGACAACGCTTTCATTATGGAAGTTCATAAGCGTTGCTAGCATTAGATTAACCTCCGCAGCAAAGTCCGCAGCAAATGTGGGAGTCTCCACGTCAAGCTCCTCAATATAGTCGCTTAACATGCGCAGACTATTTTCGGCACCCTTCGAGGATGGACGTCTGGAAAAGGGACCGGCCGGCATTATGAGGTTAGACTCAAACGGGGCTGGAGTCGATGTGACCGCTGCAAAACAGATCACAATCAGATCACGGCTCGAGAAATAAAAAAATACACAAATAGAGTCTACTATACTGGCTGGAACAGGAGGTAGAGCTGGGAGTACTGGTGGCGTAACAATAGCCGCATCCCCGCCTTCGATTTATAGGGCTATAAGCAATACAAAGAGGGATTAGCGATAATGTGACTGCCCGTTAAAGAGAGCACGTCGTTTGGAAAAGATACTCATCGACACCACCTGGCGGACTAATCTCTGACAGGAAAGAGAAGTGTGGATGCAGCACCTGATACAGGTGGTCAAAAAGGACTCCTGCAAAGAAGCAGTAATGCAATGTCAGTGCGTAAATCATACAACCTAGAAGTAAGACTGATGGGTCACAAATCTGTACCTTCTAACGTCTAAGACGGTGCGAGAGAAGGTAGAGGAGGAGTCACCGTCAAAACGGTAGCTGATGGCGTTGCCTCGGGTAGCGCGACCTCAGCGCTCGCCAAACCTGCATTTGAAAGAAGATAAATACTGTCAGGAAAGATTAAAAAGGATTGCAGAATGAAAAGAAAAGCAATGACCCAAAACCTACCTGATGAGTCGCCGGTCGGAACTATAACGAGGGCGTCACTTGTTACAGCGACAACTTCTCCCTCCTCCATCAGGATGGTCTCACCTCCAGGTGCCTCATCCCCTAACTCTATGAGATCTGTCATAACGCTTGCGACGCCAGGAGATGGCAAAGAACCATAGGCGGGAAGAGCGATGATTGGGGCGGTGCCCGACTCTTGAGAGAGAGTGGCCACCTCGGGCTTAACGATTGTAGATGTCTCACCCGCCGCCACCTCGGGCTCAGCAATTGTAGCCGTCTCATCTGCCACCACCTCGGGCTCGGCAAGGGTAGTCATCTTACCTACCGCCATCTCAGGCTCGGCGATGGTGGTCGCCTCACCTACCGCCATCTCATGCTCGGCGATCGTGACTATCTCATCCACCACTGCCTCGAGCTCGGCGATCGCAGCCATCTCGCCTACCGCCGCCTCGGGTTCGGCAATCATGGCTACCTCCTCTACCGCTACCACATGCTCAGCGGTCAACGCCGCTTCTTCGGTAGGACTTGGCCGTGCAAGATAAGATATGTGAGAACTGGTAATTTAAAACCTAGACAACGGAACCCCATGTCACATTACCTTGAGTTGATCTTCCGTTTGCTACCCGAGCCGCGTGTGCTGCCCGTCTGTAGGCAGTGGACAAAGCAGCCGGAGATTCCTCTGAGGGAGTAGGGGCAGGGGTAGCGGTGATCGAACCAGCACTCGCGGCTAAGGCAGCACTACGCTCCCTTGCTGCACGCATTCTGCACTTCCTTTCCGCCCGGGCCGTGAGAGCCGATCTTCTCAAGACCTCCATCAATGGGACGTAATCATCCACGCCAGGAGCTACCTCTGGAGCCGTTACGGCGTCTGTCATCGGTTGCTTGAGTAAAGCCTCTTTTGGCAATCCTGAGGAGGCTGGGACTTCGATGGCTGGCTCGGGAAGAATCTCCGCATCAGCTTGCGGGATCGGCATTGTGGTCCCTGTGATAAGATAAAGCGGGGTCAAATCACCTATAAAAAAAACGCGAGCGGAGACACGATAAACCGAAGCATACCGATGCCTAAGGATGCTCGAAGTCTTTCCTCTTCCTCAAAAGTCTTGAGAGAAGCTGCGGGAGCTTCTTCAGTGGAAATGCCTGTTAAAGAAGGAAAAGCATCAGTCAAAACATGATAATAGAAGTACGATGCAATGGCGAAAAATACAGCTAATGATTACCTGATCGCGCGAGGATAGCCAACCCCTCTTCGCGGCTTGCCAATCGCTCAGAAGCTGCAATGGCAGTCGCCAGATCAGTATCATCCGGCGGCATGAATAAGCCCACATTTGTCCCATAATCGCTCAAGCCCTCACTATAAGGAGCATGAGGCTCCTGACCAAATATTGTTAGTGTATATGCCCTAGAGGCCATTACTGTATCATACTGGTTTGTATATTACTTAATGGATGCTTGGGATATTCACCTTGTATATACAATCTTGCTCAAAATAGTAGTATGCTACTTGGTTTGTTTCTACTTCAATGTGTACATGTGTTTATTTTTGTATATCGCCTATACACATTAGTAGAGCCCTTAGGATCTTTGCTTGATTACCAGCGATGTGATGGCCGTCACACTAGTGGGGCTGGGTAATCTATAAGCACATCCTTATGCAGGTCCCTGGTCGCAGGACTATCGAGACAGGGCATCGATACTCCGGAGTAGACCAGCGCATGCGCTTCTCATCCCAGTGTGGGAGACGGTCTGTCCCACAGCCGTCAGTACGTCGTACTTGAGATAGTATGCGGGTGCTCGTTAGGTTACGGGTACACTGGACAGGACTCGTAGGGAACTGACTAGTTGGTATTATACCTATCGTCAGTTATCAGTTCCCAGGTGACATGAGTACAGCTTAGTCCGCTGACTTGACACTGTCATTCCGCCTCGAGTGTGTTCCCACTGTACTTTGATCACTACCCTACCACGGCTCAAAGGAGTCGTGCAAACAGGTAGTGGTTGGGTGCATTCCCGAAGCACTTGGAGGCAGTGACGGTTAGACAGGATTCGTCTCTCCCGGTATTGGGGGTTGACATCGCGCTGTGTCTAGGAGAGCCATTACACGAGTAGTCCCTGGCCAGGGCAATCGAGATATACTGGTAGGTTTCCAGTGTTATCTCAGGGTGTTTTGGGCTTCGCTCCGGCACGACTTGTACCGCTATTGGGGGACTGACGTTCACCACCCCCTAGGCCCGCCATGCGATGTATCAGACGAACAGACCGGACTGTACGGAGAATGTCACACTCAGGCTCAGTAGGAGTTCAGATGGGTTTCGCCTCGTCGGTCTTCTTGTCGGCATTACCTGGGGACCGTTACGCACAGCTAGTGCCGCTTGCGGTCTGTGGTTAAACCCACTGCCAGCGTAGTGTCGAGTCTTTAGAGTCCCACACAGAAAGCTTTTCGCCTTTAGGCAAAAGAGTAGAGGTCGCATGGTATTGCGACAGGTCGCATGGTTTTGCGACAGGGTTCGGTCACATCCGTGCACTTGTGCACGTACAGTGTCCGGACAGTTTACACTAGCGGGCTTTGGTTTAAGCCAGATCCTAGTGTACCTTATGGGATTGGATTTATCCAGTTTGCATTCGTGTTCCTCGGAACGCGGATGCGGGTGTGTATGCACAGTTGACAGGGAGGCAGAGGCAGCGGATTCTCATTAGGGTTGTTGACTAGTTGACCATCATGATAACCATAGCCATCATTTCATGGCAAAGACTTTTGTTTACTTGCTCATTTGTGTAAAATGAGTGCATGAAATGATATGGTTGTGGTTGCTTCAAACCATCACATAAGACTTTTTTGATATGATGAGTTATGATCACTTTGGATTATAAGAGGGTGAAAGACAAAAGAGAGCCTTATTCTTTCTTGCTCATTTTCTCTCTTGTTCTTGAGCTCTCCTCTTGCTCCCACCCTCAACCTCTTGCTCCCTCTCTGGATCTATGGTTCTCTTGTCTCATGAGTTGAGAATCAAGAACCATAGATAAAATCCCATTCTATTTCTTCTCTACTCATTCTAGTTCACTAGGTTTAGCAAACCAAGTGAACTAGTTTCTTCAAAGAACGAAGAAGGAGCTAAAGGTTGGAGCTTTCAGGTGGATCTATCTTCGGCGTACGGAGACGACGAGAAGAAGCCATCGGACCACCATCGGAGCTTTGAAGACGAAGGAGTTCAAGACAAGCAAGGTATAACCCCCTAACCGAGTAGCTAAAACTCTTAGTTAGGATGTTAGATAGATGTTTAACCAAGATCCGGGTTTTAGGTCCATGTTACCATCTTTAAGAAAATCGTTTTTTACCAAATTCCGCATTCCCGAAAGTACCGGGAGAGGTAGCATGGACTTACAGTGGTATCAGAGCCTAGTTAAACTCTATCTAGCATGTTAGCAAGTAACTAGAAGATCGATCAACGAAAAAGTCCCGAAACAAACCCCAAAAATTTTCAACTTTCTGTCGATTTCAAAAGTACTGGAAAAACTTTTTGGAACACACCTAAAATCGTCTCAGGCTTTTCTAAAGAAACTGCAAAAATTTGGGCCCATGACTCGATCAAAGCGCCGCGGTTCCGCGGCGGGAGCACGCTCCCGCCGCGGAACCGCGGCCGAGTTGACTCGGTCATGGGTTTTATTTTTTGCAGTTTGCTAATTGGGGTATTTTGGGATTTTTTGTATATATATTTTCAACCCAGATTTTCCAGAACGAAAATTTTATTTTGGGGTCCCGAAAATCCGTATTTTTGATCGAACTTCTAAAAGACTTGAGCTAACGGGTTTTTCTGTAATGTGATATTTGTATTGAACGTCTACTAAACGCTATATGTCGATTAGTGGGGGTTATACAAATCTGTGATCTGTAATGTGCTGGAATGTGTATATAAATATGTTGGATTGTCGCGGGTGAATAGCCGGGGGTTGTGAGACGAGAGTTTTCTTTTCTTTCAATTCATGTAAATTTGTAAATTGATGTAATAATTATTTGTATGGCCGCACAACCGGGTCGGGGTTGTAGCCGTCATTGTATAATTTCTTTTTACTTTTTTTGCTCCTAGGATAGACCAATGGAGGGGGTGCACAAACTACCGGGTATGCCGAAGTGTCGAGTGGCCTACTCATAGGAGATGAGGGAGGTTACTACGCTTCGGGTACTTGGCGGGTAGTTTGCTGCACCCGTAGGGGTCTTGGGTGGGGTATTTGGCTATTCACCGCGACCGTGTAATTTGTTTTTCGTTACAGGCTCGTGCGAATTACAGATTCCTAGTATATCCAATGTATTCATCTGTGATCTGAAATGTTTTATCATTGCAGTATATCTATTTATGATATTATTTAGACGTTGCTTATGTTTTACAGACGCGCTAGCCCAGCCCCCGCTCTGTCGTTAGTTAAGTAACCTAACGGGTAATGACGGGGCCCCGTGGCGAATGCGAATGGCATAAGCGTACGTCATATTTTGGTTGTTTTCTGCAATGGTAGGATTAAATGATGGGACGCATTAAAAGAACTAATGCAAGAATATCACGCATTAAAAGAACTAATGCAAGATAATAAACCAAGTTAAAGTCGTTGGAACACTTTCGAAAAACCACTCGGTTCTTTTCAAAAACAACTTTTAAATGCGGAGCTTGAGCCACTCCTTTTAAAAGCTATCTCGTTCCATCGACCAAATCAAGTTCACTACGTTCACGGTTTTGCCAAAACCATCTGTAGCCCTCCATCATTTCAGTTAAATATTCGGTAGTATTCAAGCTATGTATTTTGACCTCACGCCAAGGCATAGTGATTGGTAGCTGCCGGATATTTATCTGTTGCATAGATAGAATGCGTTGGTTTGAGACAGTTGTACTGCCATTTTGGCCTACGTCAAGGGTATGTACGGGTGGGTTCAAATTAACCAGGATAATGATGGGACGAACTTGACATGTGACTTATGACATTTTGACCTCACGCCAAGGTCATAAGAGCATGGGGCAAAAATCCACATCGGGAGTTTCATAAGTACTGAAACTTGCTAGATTTGCATACCATTTGGAGTGTGATGATTCTGGTAGGATTCCTTCAGTTTTGTCACGCAATGATATTTGGATCCCGATCCTACTGTGAGTATATGCTACTCCTCGGGAAATTTCTCACCTAACGATCAATGCTATAAACCTAGTAGGTGCCTAGAAAGGTGTTAGCGGGGCTACGCCCCCAGGGAAAAGAGGTTCTTTAATTAAGGAACTTCGCGAAAGCGTTGGAAAACCTCCCTCGAAGTACCGACACCGGCCTGGCTGAACCGTTAAGCAAGTATTGTACGGTGGGATTGATCCTGACTAATTCTTCCTTTATGGTTTGAGGAGGGATTCGAGAAACAGTGGGAGCCATCCTGTTTAGACAAACTAAAAACCACTCTAAACTTGCAAGAGCATCATGCTGAGTGTTTCTTCTTCTCTCTCCTAATTGCAGCGACCAAATCAACATGACTGGACTTAAGTTACTCCTAGATAAAAACAAACTGACAGGGCCAAACTACAAAGATTGGCTCAGGAATGTCAAGATAGCAATCACTTATGACAAGCTGGGGTATCTTCTTACCACCAAAGCTCCCCCTGTCCCTGGTCCAACTTCCAGTGTCGCGGATAAGGAAATCCGCAAGACTTGGGAGATTGATAGCGCGAAGGCCAAGTGCCTCCTGCTTGCCTCGATGGACAACGAACATCAGAGGAGGCATGAGACTATGGACATGGAATCCATATTGCTCCATACAAAAGAACTGTATGGAGAGCAATCTCGTATCGCAAGATACGAAGCGTCGAAAAAGTTATTCTCGACTAGAATGGCCGTCGGATCATCAGTAGCCGAGCACGTGCTAAAGATGATCGGCTACATTGAGGAGCTCGCTGACCTAGGGATCACATTGGAGAGTGAGCTATATACGGATATAGTTCTCCAGTCCCTTCCTTCCACTTACGCCCAGTTTATACTAAACTTCAACTTACAAGAAAAAGAGGTTGAACTTTCAGAGCTCCTCAACATGCTGAGGAGCGCAGAGGGCACCCTACAGAAAGGTAGGGAAACATCCACTTTGTTTGTAGGAGGATCATCTTCTTCTAGGTCCAAGGCGAAAGCCAAGGGAAAGAAGAAGAAGGCCCCCGCCAAACCAAGGGGCGGTGTTAGTAAAGTGGATACGAAGGGAAAAGGTAAAGCAACAAAGATAGCGGGGAAGCTTGTGGATAAGGAAGAATGCTTCTATTGTCATAAGAGAGGACACTGGAAGAATGATTGCAGGGCCTGGAAGGCCAGAACACAGGAATTGAAGCAGGTTGCAGCTTCAGCTTCAGGTGTGTATGTTATTGAAAACTGTCTTTCAATAAACTCTACTTCCTGGGTATTGGATACCGGATCAGGATCTCATATCTGTAATTCTTTGCAGGCGTTGAGAAACCGTAGGGTTTTGAAGGCAGGTGACATGACCCTCAGAGTTGCGAACGGAGCTAGCATGGATGCTAAAGCCGTGGGGGACTATCACCTGGGAATGTCAGATGGACATGTTTTGGTTTTGCGTAATTGCTTTTTTGTACCCAACGCAACTTGTAATATCATTTCTGTATCTTTAGTTTCTAAAGAAGGTTATGAATTTGCGTTTGTAAGTAATGTTGTAAACATTCACCTTAATCAAGTTCTGATTGGGTCAGGTACATTGAGTAATGGTATATACGTGTTAAACCAACCACAGATTTTTAATGTCCAGAATACACACAAAAGAAAGTCTCCAGAAATAAATCAGACTTTCTTATGGCATTGTAGATTGGGTCACATCAATGAGAGAAGGTTGACTAAGTTGCATACAGAAGGATATTTGAATGCGTTCGAATATCAATCATATGCCACTTGTCAATCTTGTCTCAAAAGAAAGATGACAAAGACTCCGTTTACTGGACATGGAGTAAGAGCGAGCGAGCTCTTGGGACTCATACACAGTGACGTGTGCGGTCCAATGTCTACACATGCCCGAAGCGGACATTCTTACTTCATTACTTTTACGGATGACTTCTCAAGGTACGGTTATGTCTTCTTAATGAAACATAAGTCCGAGGCCTTTGGAAAATTCCAGGAGTATAAGAATGAAGTAGAGAAACAGACCGGCAAAAGTATTAAGATTCTAAGATCGGATCGAGGTGGAGAATACTTAAGTGCCGAGTTCCTGGACTATTTAAAAGAGAACGGAATTCTCTCTCAGCTTACTCCTCCATACACCCCGCAACATAACGGTGTATCGGAGAGACGGAACCGCACCCTATTGGATATGGTGCGGTCCATGATGAGTAACGCTGAGTTACCGCGATCATTCTGGGGGTATGCGCTAGAATCAGCTGCATACCTTTTGAACCGAGTTCCGACTAAGACTGTGCCTACCACCCCATATGAAATGTGGAGTGGGAAGAAACCCTATCTTCAATATCTGAAGATCTAGGGATGTCCAGCTTTTGTCAAAAAGCAGCATGCGGACAAACTCGAGGCACGCTCAGTACTGTGCAAGTTTGTGGGATACCCAAAGAACACCAGGGGGTATCTTTTCTACTACGCAGAGGAACAAAAAGTCCTTGTTTCTCGTAATGCCCACTTCCTAGAACACCAGTTCTTGGAAAAGGAAAATAGTGGGAGCGCAGTGGAACTGGAAGAAATTCCAGAACCACAGACTATTACTGAAAGGTTAGTGGAACCAGAGGGTTCAACAGAACAGGACATTCCTACGCCGCTCCGCAGGAGTAGTAGGCAGTCTCATCCGCCCGAGAGATACTGCGGTTTTCTCATAGACGGGGATAGAGAGGATTGCATCATAGATTATGATGAGCCTACTAGCTTCCAGCAGGCCGTTCAGAGCGTTGACTCAGTGAAATGGCTGGATGCAATGCGGACCGAAATGGAGTCCATGTACACCAACAAGGTATGGACGTTGGACATTGCTCCAGACGGGGTAAAACCCGTAGGATGCAAGTGGATCTTCAAAAGGAAGATTGGTGTAGATAGACAGGTTGAGACCTATAAAGCTAGGCTGGTAGCAAAGGGTTTCCGTCAAAGACCTGGCTTGGACTATGACGAAACTTTTTCTCCAGTAGCCATGCTGAAATCCATTCGGATCCTTCTTGCCATTGCTGCCTTCCACGATTATGAGATCTGGCAAATGGACGTAAAGACCGCTTTTCTAAATGGAAATTTAGAGGAGTGTGTCTATATGGACCAACCAGAGGGTTTCATTCAGAGTGGGAGCAGCGGAAAGGTGTGCAAGTTGCTTAAGTCCATCTATGGACTAAAGCAGGCATCGCGGAGTTGGAACATCTGCTTTGATGAGACGGTCAAAGAATTTGGCTTTATCAAAAATCCAGATGAACCATGCATCTATAGTAGATTTGTAGCGAGAACTGTAGTATTCCTCGTTTTATACGTGGATGACATTCTCTTAATAGGAAATGACATTCCTATGCTACAATCTGTCAAGGGGTTCTTGTCACACAGGTTCTCCATAAAAGACCTGGGTGATTCCTCGTACATTCTGGGTATCCGGATCTACCGTGACAGATCCAAGAGGATATTAGGACTTTCACAGTCCAGGTACATCGACACCATACTGAAGAGATTCAGTATGGAAGATTCCAAGCGCGGTAACCTACCGGCTTGTCACGGGATCACCCTCTCTAAAGAGATGTCTCCCAAGACTGATTTGGAGAGGGATCGCATGTCTATTATACCCTACGCTTCTGCGGTAGGCTCTATAATGTATGCGATGTTGTGTACCAGACCGGATGTAGCTTATGCACTGAGTGTGGTAAGCCGGTATCAGTCAAACCCTGGGGAGAAACACTGGATAGAAGTAAAGAACATTCTCAAGTACCTAAGAAGGACTAAGGAGATGTTCTTGGTGTATGGCGGAAAAGACCTCCAGATCGAGGCCTTTGCTGACTCCAGCTTCCAGAGTGACAAGGCTGATTCCAAGTCCATGTCGGGTTTTGTCTTTACCCTCAATGGAGGGGCGGTGTGTTGGAAGAGTTCCAAACAAGAAACCGTTGCAGACTCGACGATGGAAGCGGAATACATCTCTGCATCTGATGCCGCAAAAGAAGCTGTCTGGATGAGGAAGTTCTTGAAAGAACTTCAGGTGGTTCCGTCCATTGTTGATCCAATACCTCTGTATTGCGACAACAACGGGGCTATAGCTTTAGCGAAGGAACCCAGGTCCCATCAGAAATCCAGGCACATCTTAAGGCGGTATCACCTGATCAAGGAGATCGTAGATCGCCAGGAGATCGAGGTTCGGAGAGTCGCTTCAGAAGATAACACTGCAGATCCATTCACCAAGGCCCTGCCCCAGACTCAGTTCGAGCGGCTGATCGAGATGATAGGTCTTCGATACGCCAGTACATGGCCTTAGTGCAAGTGGGAGATTGTTAGTGTATATGCCCTAGAGGCCATTACTGTATCATACTGGTTTGTATATTACTTAATGGATGCTTGGGATATTCACCTTGTATATACAATCTTGCTCAAAATAGTAGTATGCTACTTGGTTTGTTTCTACTTCAATGTGTACATGTGTTTATTTTTGTATATCGCCTATACACATTAGTAGAGCCCTTAGGATCTTTGCTTGATTACCAGCGATGTGATGGCCGTCACACTAGTGGGGCTGGGTAATCTATAAGCACATCCTTATGCAGGTCCCTGGTCGCAGGACTATCGAGACAGGGCATCGATACTCCGGAGTAGACCAGCGCATGCGCTTCTCATCCCAGTGTGGGAGACGGTCTGTCCCACAGTCGTCAGTACGTCGTACTTGAGATAGTATGCGGGTGCTCGTTAGGTTACGGGTACACTGGACAGGACTCGTAGGGAACTGACTAGTTAGTATTATACCTATCGTCAGTTATCAGTTCCCAGGTGACATGAGTACAGCTTAGTCCGCTGACTTGACACTGTCATTCCGCCTCGAGTGTGTTCCCACTGTACTTTGATCACTACCCTACCACGGCTCAAAGGAGTCGTGCAAACAGGTAGTGGTTGGGTGCAGTCCCGAAGCACTTGGAGGCAGTGACGGTTAGACAGGATTCGTCTCTCCCGGTATTGGGGGTTGACATCGCGCTGTGTCTAGGAGAGCCATTACACGAGTAGTCCCTGGCCAGGGCAATCGAGATATACTGGTAGGTTTCCAGTGTTATCTCAGGGTGTTTTGGGCTTCGCTCCGGCACGACTTGTACCGCTATTGGGGGACTGACGTTCACCACCCCCTAGGCCCGCCATGCGATGTATCAGACGAACAGACCGGACTGTACGGAGAATGTCATACTCAGGCTCAGCAGGAGTTCAGATGGGTTTCGCCTCGTCGGTCTTCTTGTCGGCATTACCTGGGGACCGTTACGCACAGCTAGTGCCGCTTGCGGTCTGTGGTTAAACCCACTGCCAGCGTAGTGTCGAGTCTTTAGAGTCCCACACAGAAAGCTTTTCGCCTTTAGGCAAAAGAGTAGAGGTCGCATGGTATTGCGACAGGTCGCATGGTTTTGCGACAGGGTTCGGTCACATCCGTGCACTTGTGCACGTACAGTGTCCGGACAGTTTACACTAGCGGGCTTTGGTTTAAGCCAGATCCTAGTGTACCTTATGGGATTGGATTTATCCAGTTTGCATTCGTGTTCCTCGGAACGCGGATGCGGGTGTGTATGCACAGTTGACAGGGAGGCAGAGGCAGCGGATTCTCATTAGGGTTGTTGACTAGTTGACCATCATGATAACCATAGCCATCATTTCATGGCAAAGACTTTTGTTTACTTGCTCATTTGTGTAAAATGAGTGCATGAAATGATATGGTTGTGGTTGCTTCAAACCATCATATAAGACTTTTTTGATATGATGAGTTATGATCACTTTGGATTATGAGAGGGTGAAAGACAAAAGAGAGCCTCATTCTTTCTTGCTCATTCTCTCTCTTGTTCTTGAGCTCTCCTCTTGCTCTCACCCTCAACCTCTTGCTCCCTCTCTTGATCTATGGTTTTCTTGTCTCATGAGTTGAGAATCAAGAACCATAGATAAAATCCCATTCTATTTCTTCTCTACTCATTCTAGTTCACTAGGTTTAGCAAACCAAGTGAACTAGTTTCTTCAAAGAACGAAGAAGGAGCTAAAGGTTGGAGCTTTCAGGTGGATCTATCTTCGGCGTACGGAGACGACGAGAAGAAGCCATCGGACCACCATCGGAGCTTTGAAGACAAAGGAGTTCAAGACAAGCAAGGTATAACCCCCTAACCGAGTAGCTAAAACTCTTAGTTAGGATGTTAGATAGATGTTTAACCAAGATCCGGGTTTTAGGTCCATGTTACCATCTTTAAGAAAATCGTTTTTTACCAAATTCCGCATTCCCGAAAGTACCGGGAGAGGTAGCATGGACTTACAAATACAACATCCGCAGAGAAGAGCGTCTTCTTCTTCCTCTTCTGCGAGCGAGCTCCGGTTGCCGCTAACACCAGTTTACGCTCCGGTTGCTGCTAACACCAGTTTACGCTTGGTGGGCACCTTGGGGCGACGAGTCCCGATATCTGAGCCCACGTAAGATTCGGGGGAAGTAATATTTACCATCTCCATGGGAGCACGGGGCACCGATGGTACATCCACCATCTCCATAGGAGCATGGGCCAACCCGTGCGTAGGGCTTAGCACACGTGGAGGCTCAACTGCAGTGACCTCTCTTAGCGGAGGGGAGACAGTGGTCCGTCGCTTCAAAGGGACGTTGCGATCGCTGGCAGGGGGCGCACTCTTGCGATCGAGTAGAAGTCGCCTCTCTTCCCTGATAACAGCACCCACTGCGTGTTGATACCAGGCCACGTGTACGTTGAGGGCCCTTGGGACACAACTCGGCTCACTGATAAAGAAGTGACAGCCCGTATTCAAGCGCATGAAGTGATGCAGCATACCGCGCATCCGCTCTCTGGTGGCAGCGGGTTCTACCAAGAGAACCTCCAGCGGGACCCCCTGATTATAACTCAGCTGCTGGGCAAAATGATGGGGGTTGTATCTCATGAATTGCGCCGCATCATTTTTCCTGAATACAAGAAAGCCCGGCCTGATGGAGTATAAATGGAGAATCTCCCGGGCTTCAACACGGAGGCCCCGTCCATAAAAACGTCGCGCAATGCCAGCACCGTCTTCGAAGTTTCCTGGCCGATTGTCAGGACTTTGTCCGTGAAGGACATACCATCTCCAACTGTGCGCGGATGAAGGAGCAAGCCCCTAGCTTCCCGCTGTGACGGACTCACAATGGAAGTGTCAACCGGCCGCATAATTCGCGGGAACTTGCATTTCTCGTAAAACGAAGGTCTCTTGTGAATGCCAAAGACCCCGAGCATGTGCATCTCCATCTATAAAGTGAAGTAATGCATCGGGAAGTTGGTAGGATGCACCCCTGGTTCAGTGGTATCCGCCGCTACGCTAAGACCATGGTATAAATGGGCTAACCCGGCGATCCCCATGGCCACTAGTATTCCAGCAACCATGCGATGCGTGGGGTAGAAGACGGAAGGCCTCATATAACGAGGATGCATAGGGAGCACAAACCAGGTCAACCATAGCCCAAGAAACCCAAGAAAGAAAGCCTCCTCATCAATGCCCGGAGCGGCGATTTCTGACAGAGGAATGATCGCAGCATCAGGAAGAAAAAAGCCCTTCTGATCAGTTTCCAGTACCGGCTGCTGAAGGTCCAAGCCAAAGCCGAAAGGATCATCGAGCTTAGCAAACTTTTTGCCTCGTTGCGACAAAATCTCCGGGCGAAGAAACCGAGCAATGAAGTCCGCAAAACTGACCCCCCGACCTCCGGATTCTAGGAAGAGGCTCTCGTACATGTTCAGCACCATTATCAGACTAGGGAACTAGTGCTGAATGGCGTTCTCTGGCGTGAGGCCCATCACCACCGGCTTGGTGGCAAAAACGTATTCATCCGGAGGAAGCAGCTCCTCGTAATGCTCCCTCCTAACTGGTAGACCGGAAACCTCAGCAAATTCTTCCAAGGAGATGGAGACCTCGCTGTCCAGCAGAAGGAAGGTATGGGTGGGGATGTTCCACTACTCTAAGAACGCCTTGACCCACCATGTGGGAGGAGCAGAATATTGGAACAACGAAACGTAGACCGCAGGGTATAGGGCAAGCTTTAGTAACTGCGATTTCTTCGCCGACAAGATGTACCTGGCCCACTGCAAATACCCGGCTGGATGACGGGGAGTCAGCCCGATGTTGTAGGGTTGTCCCCAAGGGCGCGACTCGCCCTGGCATATGTGCCGCCCCAGGGTGTTCAAAGCCGCCGGCGGCTGCATGGGTACGGCGGCAATCGAAGATTGAAGAAGACCTTCCGAAGTCTAATTGGCAACCTCCACGGCATAGTACACCGGGGGTGCATCTGGATACAGAATCGTCGAGATAGGCTCCGACGGCGTCGCACAAGAGAAACTTTGACGACCTCTGATAATCTGGTCATACCATCTACCCCACAAGTGAAGATTTTTGTGCTCCGGGTCACGGTCTTTGATAAGCGCGAGAACCTCCCGGTCCACAGGTGCCTCTGGGAATCCTCCCTCTGAACGGACGAATGGGAAAAAGGGATCGAAAGACCTGTTACCTGCGCAAAAAGGGACAAAAGTCAACTGTCAGTGATATAATTTAATTTAAATTCTGACACTCGGTACTTTAAAATTTATACCACACTGCAGTGCAGTGGAATGGGGACCAAAGGGGGACCCACAAAATCTAGATGACAATGCATCGATTAATAAAACAGCCTCATTATTGGATGAGACTGTTAATTAATGAGGAAATCCTCAAGAAAATTCTCATTGAATGAGCGATCCCTCGGGAAAAGGAGAAAATCTCCCTTTGAGAGCAAAGCTCTATGACAGAGTGACAATTGTCAAACTCTGATCATGAAGGAATAAAATTCCTTAAGAGCCTGGCTCTGTAATGATGATGGAAAAATCCATCAAGGAAATTAAAATCAATTAATTTTTATGAATTAAAAAATTCCGGGATCCTCAAGATCCATGAACAAACTCTTAAGAGTTCTTCATCTAAGATTAAGAAATCTAAAGAGCAAGGCTCTGTTCATGGGCTAAGAAACCCAAGAAAAGCATTCTTTTGCTCTATGGTTTCATGAGAGCAAAGCTCTGTTAATGAAACCCTAAATGGGTTTTCTGTAGATCAAAGATCAATAAAGAGCAAGGCTCTGTTAATGGGTAAAACCCTAATTTATTAAAAAATTTAAAACTTCACCTAAGTTTGGAAAGAGTTTTACTCTTGAGAAGTTCTTAAACAGAAGAGCTGTGCTCTGAACAAAATTTCTCAAAGAAAGAAGATGATGATCATCTAAGGGACCAAAGGTCCTATTTATAGGCATTGAACCGCCTCTTCAACTTCTGAGTTGATCCAAGAGCTCAGATGTTGCCACCGTTGCACTCACGTGTGCGCCACGTGAACGCAACGGTGGGGGGCATTTGTTTCCCCCAATTAGAGCAAAGCTCTGTTTTGAAATTCAAAATTCAAAAGAATTGAAGCAACGCTTCAGATCCAGCGCTCTGCGCTGCGCGCCGCATGTCAAACACAGATGGGCTGGCGCCAGGTGCGCTGCGCCCTAGGCAGCGCACCCTAAATCAGAGCAAAGCTCTGTTTTAAAATTCAAAATTCAAAAAAAAATTGATTGAAGCAACGCTTCAGATCCAGGCCTTTGCGCTGCGCTCCACGTGTCAAACACAGGTGCGCTAGCGCAGGCTACGCTGCGCTCTGAGCAGCGCACCATGTGTCAAACACCGGTGCGCTAGCGCAAAGTGCGCTGCGGTCTGTGCAGCGCACCACGTGCAAAGCACGGGTGCGCTAGCGCTGGAATTATAAAATTCCCCACCGTTAGATCAAAAGATCTAATAATAATGATAAATCATTAATTAATCAGAATTAAAATTCTTTTATGGAAAGATTTTCCAATCTTTTTAAAAACAAGAAGATTGTCTTCTGAAAAACAGAAGCCCTAGGATCAAAGATCCAACGGTGGGAAACATCCCCAAATCAATCAGAGAAAGATCTCTTTAACCGATTTAGCAAATCAACTTTCCCTATATAAAGGCCCCAAGACTTCAAGTCTGATATAGAGAAACCCCCTACAAACTTTGAGAAAACTCAAAGAAAGAAAAGCAAGCTTTTAGGAAAAAGAATATCATTTCTTCAAGGTAAAGAACATGATTCTTGAACACAGAGATGAAATCATCTCATGACAAGAAGAACAATCTTCTAAAAAAGATCATAGATCTACAAAAGACCAAGGTCTTTTATAAAAATAGATCAAAAGATCTCATCATAGAAACAAAAGAAGTATTTACTTCATTCACAGATCATTGATCTACAAAGGCAAAGCCCTTTCAAAAATAAGAACTATGGTTCTTGAAACTTGAGGCAAAGCCTCCTCTAAAAGGAACATAAATATGTTCCCTGATCATAAATTTGATCAAATGCGCTTTGCGCTATTGAAAACTGCCTTGCACTCATGAACTGCGCCTTTGCGCTCCTTGGACCGGCGCTCAGCGCCAAGACGTGCCACGTGTCAACCACAGATACAACTTGCGCATTGCGCTTCTGAAACAGCGCACTGCGCTCATGGGCTAGCGCTCGGTGCCAAGCGCAACACGTTTCATTCATATGTGCGCCAGCGCAATGCGCTCATGGACTAGCGCTCACCGCTCACTGGCATCTGCGCTTAGCGCAGAGCGCAATACTTACATGCGAGCCACGTGGCAGAAGCACACTGGATTTTTTGATTGGCGCAAAGTGCCTAGCGCACCATATGTTGCGCTCAGTAAACACAAATTGTTCTTTAAAGAGCCAAGGCTGTGATGAATGCTATGCATTCAACACAAGACAAAAAATGTCAGGACTAATGCTTAGCATTATTAAAAGGGCCAAGCCCAAGTAAAGGCTCAATAGCCAGAATAAAAAAATGTTAAACATTTTAATTGGACTTAGCCCAGTTTTGGCCGTAAGTCCTCAACTTATATTGAACTGAGCCCATCTGCTCATGAATGTTTCAACAGATCTTAGTCCCAAACTGGACTACGAATCTTCCAACCAATTCACACCGGTTCGAGGGTACATCTCTTTACTCCTCTGATATTTGTCGTTGTAATCCTTCAACGTCTTCAGAGAGGTGACGGGTCCCGACAACCACACATTTCAACATACTGTGGGGTCCTTAAACTCACGGACTACGACGTCCTTAAACCTTATAGACTACGATGTCTCTAAACCGGACTGTGGGGTCCTTAAACTCATGGACTACGACGACCTTAAACCTTATAGACTACGATGTCTGTAAACCGGACTGTGGGGTCCTTAAACTCATGGGCTACGATGTCCTTAAACCTTATAGACTACGATGTTTCTAAACCGGACTGTGGGGTCCTTAAACTCATGGACTACGATGTCCTTAACCCGGACCGAGACGTCCTTAAACTAACATTGGATCGAGATGTCCTTAAACTAACATTGGACCATAATGTCCTTAAACTAACCGACTGCAATGTCCCTAAACTAAATAATAGAGCCCATTGCTCTCTTGTTGGATCCAAACGATCCCATTAAGTTGATCTTAGTCTAAAAATTAGACTAACGTATCCTTAACATACGTTTATGTTGATCTTAGTCCCCAATGAGACTAACGTATCCTTAAACCCAACCCCTAAACCCAAATCTAAGAAGATACGGATTTGGACTAATCCACGCCCTACGGGCGACAACATAAATTAGTCTCCGTATATAATCCACGGGCAACAACAAACAAAACAAACACCCACGACACAAAGTGACCATCTGGAGAAGGAGAAAGTTATTACCACGATGCGGTAGCGTAATTAACTGCAAGGGCTTGCACCTGCAGGGAAGAGCGTCCCCACAATCAAAAACTCCTCAAATGAGGGGGAATCTGACGAAGTCTGCTACATCGACCACATCCGTTTAAACCTTCGATACATGGTGCCATAAATCAACTTGGAATCTTTAGTGAGGTGGACGGATAGCACCAATTAGCATCTGCCCCGAATCTCAGGCAAGACGGACCCGCGCGGTGGCATCTCCGTGTTCGGCGGGGATCAATATGTATGCCCTAGAGGCCATTTCTGTACATACGATGTATATTGTAATGGATGCTTGGATATATATATGGATGACTTTCTTGCTCGACATGATAGTAAGCTATCTGGTTGCTCTTTATCTTAACATGTACTCTTATTGTCTCTATGTTACATGTTGATAAAACGCTTAAGATGAGTACTTAATAACCAGGATTGTGATGTAGATCATACCAGTAGGGACAGTGTAGTCGATAAGTACATCCTTCAAATGTTCCTAGTCGTGGATGTATCGAGATAGGGCATCGATATACCATAGTAGACTAGTGTATAGCTTCTTGACCCAGGTAGATAGGCGATGGATATCCCATATCCATTGGTGTTTGACATCAGAGACAGTATACGGGTGCTCAGTGGAGACTGGGCCACTGAACGGACTCGCCGAGAACTCCCAGATGGTATTATACCTAACGTCAGATGGCAGTTCTCTGGTGACACTGGTACAGCTTAGTCTGTAGACCCGAGATCATCATAGAGTCTTGTGTGATTCCCACTGTGCTTTAATTTCCACCTTACCACGTTCAAAAGAACGTGCAAAATGGTGGCTTTTGGGTACACTCCCGAGTCACATGGAGGCAATGAGCAATAGGAGGGGTTTCGTCTCTCCTGATATTGGGGGTTGATGTTGCGCTGTGCTCGATTGGCTATAACAGGAAGACCTTAGCCAAGGGTGTTTCAGAGATATACTGGTAAGTGTTATCAGTAGTTTCTCGACCCGTTATGAGCCTCATATCGACACGGCTTATAGAGTTACTGGGGTCTGACGTTTACCACCCCTAGACGAGATATGCGACATATCAAATGAAGAGACCGGACTGTACGGTAATGTTACTGATTGGATTCGCAGGAGTACGAGCTGGCTTGCTTGTTGATCTTCTGAACGCTCAATACCCAGATGGCCGTTACGTTTAGCAAACCGCTTGCGGCTTGTGGGTGTTTGATATGATCATCACCTACAGCCGGCATATTGACGAGTCTTTAGAGTCCTACACAGGGGTTACCTGGCTCAAGAGAAACGGAGTAGGAGCACATATGTGATATGTGCGGGACCGAGATTGATACGATATGAGATACCGTATTCTATTCTCGCGATATACGATATCGGTCGGTTATATATGATATAGCCGGGTTATTGGATCAAGTGTTGATTCGATAAGTTGATTCATATGATATTAGTCGGTTATAGGTGATATAGCTGGATTATTAAATTAAGAGTTGATTTGATAATCTAATGTATAATTATATATTTGATATATTACATTACATTAACTAGTATTAGCTCACTTATGATTTCTTTTCTCACTTTGGATACATTGATGTATATGTGATATACGTTAAATGTATCAAGCTAGGTTACAAATGCAACTAGGGTTATTAAGTGTTAAACCATGCTAGGGTTAAGATTAGGGTTTTATACTTATCATTAAGTTATTGAAAATTGTGTATTTTATAATGGTTGATATTTGTTGAAAGCTTGTAGAGCTTGTAAGCATCTTTGACTTTGTTCACTGTTTTGTCTAGCTTAGGAGATTTATTTAACCTATGGCCTTGGTTAACTCTCTACAAGGGTTAAGCATGACATGCCTAACCCTTGGTTGCATTTTTAACCTCAAGGATAATTCATTCTCTCTTGATAATTTCTTCATCTTCTTCATGGGCTCAAGGAGAAAAGTGTTTTCTAAGGTTTGAGTTTGTCATAAAAACTTGTGAGAATATGAAATCTAATGTGAGAAAACTTCCTACTTCATCATCCTCTACTACTTACCATTTAGTATAGGGTGTTTGCTTCACTAAATCAATAGTTAGTGAAGAGATAGCTTGGGTTAGTGTCTCTTCGACGTAGATCATCTTCGACCTCGAACTCTTCGAAGCAAACATGTTCGTTTCTTCAAGGGAGCCTCTCTAGATTCCGGAGTTCCCGATCACAGTGAAGGGACGACTACACGGAGCAAATGAAGTGAAGGACCGGTCTACAAAGGTTGTATTCCTTACTCACTTTTCATTTGCAAAGTGTTTGCTTTTATATTCCGTCGATTTCTAGTATACGATTCTAGGGTTAGGGTTAGCTAGAACGGCAAAATTTTAATTTGGCATGAGAGATGCCTCCCGTAACCTTACTGCCGTGCTAGGGAACCCTGCAGTAGTATCAGAGCCATGCTAGAAATTTGTACGGATTTTCTTAGGATTACGAAACCGAAATACTCCGAAACTTGAATCGCAAAATTGAAGTTTCTGTCATTTTTAAAATATTGTCAAAATTTTTATTAAAAAAATACAGAATGATGTATCGGATATATCAAGAACACTGTGAAATTTCAGGGGGTTTCAAGAATTTTTAGCTGGCCACCATCATGAACATCTCGGCCAAATCCGAGGCCCCTCCCCTTAAAATTTTTGTGCGTTCCAGTGACTTAGTTTTGATGTTTCAGGTGTTGTTTGTTTTTGCTAATTTTGAATGTGATGTAATCTTACACTATAAGCAATTCAGAGTGTTTCGTATTCTTAATTGTAACATTGTTTTGGATTATTCACATATTGTCTAGGCGAAGTTAAAAAGTTCGATCGAATGTCAAAAACCCATTTTTCCAAGTTTAACGTATTCGGAAAAATATACAAGTGATTCTGTGGACCCTCTAGAAGAACGAAACCTTAATTCGATTATGTGACCGTCAGAACCGCCACTAAACCCTAGGCTTTGTGGAAGTTCAGCGTTGTCACATGTGATGCGTTGGTTTGACCCTTCTACGACTGGTTCATAGATACTATGGCATCATCTAGGTATTATTAAAACTGTGCTCAAGTGTTGAGCTGTAGGGAAATTGTGGGACTTTGATGACTCGATCGAAAAGTTCAACGTCGTCCGGACATTATGTGATGGGATACAATATTTGGAATCCACAAAAGTAGTTATGAGATAACTAATTTGAATTTTATAAATCTAGCAGTTTAGTCTCATTTGATCGGTTTCCATGAGATTTTGATGCGATCAAAAGTCCATCACAATCACGTAGCATATGCGGATACTCGTCGGGTAACCTTATTAGATAGCCACGCCCAATAGCCCTGACCAAGTGACTGTAGGAGAACCCCGTTGCCAAAAGCATCCGTTCGGGTGCTCGTGGAAGCGGTGTTCCGCCTTAGTGCACTTCGTCGACGGCATCGGGGGTTGGGGCCGTCTACTAAAGTTTCCGACGAGCATTCGATCAGGATGTTGGGAATCTTGTTGAATTGCCTGACTTGTTGTTGAAAAGTGTTTTCGATATTGAGAGTAGAATGCGGGGATTATAATTGTTAGGCATGCGATGTCTAAGGAATTCATTTGGTTAGGCATGTGATGTCTAAGGAGGTTGCGGATTCCAATTGTTGTAGTTTTTCACTTTCTTTTCTGCGGCCGTAAGTATAATATGTGGTGTATCGCCGCTTTCGTTGCTATATGTCAACGACAATTGGGATACGTATATTTACTTACATTGATGACATGTGATGTTATGTGTTGCTGGGATATGTTATATTGGATCGTCGTGTTTTGAATAGCTGGGGGTTTTAGGTGAGAAGAGAGTTTTTCATTTTCATTCATGTAATATTCATTGTATGTAATATTCTTTTATTGGGGCACTTCCGGGTTAAGAATGATGTCACTACTGTATATTATTTACTTTTCCGCATTAGGATAGACCCAAGACGGGGAGCATAAGTAACCGGGTTCTAGGGTCCAGTGGGAGACCATCTCAAGGAGTCGAGACCGGGTCTCCTAACTCTAGAATTAGCAGGGTTGCTTGCCTCTCTCGTAGGGGTCTAGGGGTGTTGGATTGGCTATTCATCACAACCGTGGAATCCTTGTTTTATACAGGCATAATTTAAAACACAGAAATCCTAGTATATCCAATATTTCATATGTTGTTTTCTGCTGCGATATCTGTGATGTGATCATTTGATATATTGTTCAGATAGATACAAGATATAGTATATGTGATATATTATATAGTCGTTGCTTACGTTTTACATCCGCTCTTGCACTGCCCCGCTCTGCCGTTAGTTACCTAACCCATCGGTGCACGAGGAGACATCGAGGCGAATGCGGATAGCATAAGCGTACATTGTATTTATCTGTGATGTTTAGGTAACTTGAAATGATGGGACTTCATTAATGAGATTAATGAAATAAAAGAAACCTAAAAATGTTGTGGAATCGAATTTTCAAAAACAGGTAGCTCTAGTTGTTGCTTTGCATAGCTGTATTCCTTGTAGAATATCCAGCACTTTATTCGATAAGGAAAGAGCCGAGATCCCTTCATCGGGAGTGGCCACTTTAGCAATAACTGGCAGATGCTACAAACACTCGGTTTGTCTTTTGATTGCTTCTATAGTTTTTGCTTTGCATAGTGGTATTTGTGAAATATCCTGCACCTTATTCGATGAGGAAAGAGCCGACGATCTTTTCACCATGAGTGACCTCTTTAGCAAAACTAGTAAAGGCCTAAAAAACACTCTATTTAAATCATTTGATTCTGCAACGATATCAAGTTCATTACACAAAGGGTTTTCTTAAAAACCTGTCGTAACCCTCCGTCATTTCAGATAAGTAATAGTTAGTATTCGTGCTGCGTTTGTTGACCTTATCAAGGCGTAGTGTGCGGTAGCTGATTAGTGCTTATCTGCATAAGCATATGATGCGATTGGATTATGGTAGTCGTGCGACTTTGTTGACCTTGTCAAGGGTCGTGTGGGTGGGTTTAATTCAATCAGGAAATGACGGGTTGGACTTGAGTTGCGGTCTATGGTTTGTTGACCTTGTCAAGGTCATAGATCGCTTGGGGCAAAACATTATCGGGAATTTCAAGTGTTGAAATTTGCAATGAAATTGCATACCTCCTATGAGATAGTTGGATCCCGATACCCACTGCGAGTAAAAGTTACTCCTGGGAGAGTTTTACACATTACAATTAGCCGATCAAGTAGGTGTCTAGAAAGGTGTTAACGGGGTTACGCCCCTGGGAAAATAAGGTTTATTTTAATTAGGTCCGTGCGAAAGCACGGGGAACCTCCCTCAAAGTACCGGCACTGGCCTGGATAGCAGATTGGTGAACTTGTAGGGTGTAATTAATCCTGTCTAGTCTTTCCTTTTAGGGTTTGAAAGAAGATTTGACTAAAATAGTGGGAGCCATCCTGATTAGATAAATTAATAACCAATCTAATCTTGCAAGAGCATATGCTGAGTGTTTTCTTCTCTCTCTCTCCAGGTAGCGACCATGTCACGCCTTAATCAAGATAATAATATGGATGTATTGACCGAACCCGCTTGTTATACTGAGCTAGGGGAACGTTGGTCCCGCTCCAACTTATAATTGTTATAAGACCGAGCAGGAAATAAGGGATTACCAGGATTCCCGTGCCGCCCTAACGAAGAAAGTGCATGATGATGCATCTTCTTCGGTTGTGTTCATTACCGAGAACTGTTTCTCAGTTTCCTTTACATCCTGGGTATGAGATACCGGATCAGGATCCCACATATGTAATCTGTTACATGGGCTGCAGATAGGTAGAAAACTGAGAATAGGTGATAAGTTTCAAGAGTTGGAAACGGTGCAAGTGTTGCAGCCAAGTATGTTTGCAGTTAACACCCTGTATTACCAAATACATTGATTCCGAACGAATGTTATTAGATACCGAACCTGATATACAACATCATATCAGTCTTTTTATTTACTAAAGAAGGATATAATTTTTTATTGCTGGATAATGTTTTGAACATTTCCTATATCAATAGTTGATCGGTTCCGGCACGTTATCTAAAAGCATATATGTTCTAAATCAAACTACAGTTCTTAACGTATAGAACACATACAAGAGGAAGAGTTCAGAAATGAACGAATCCTTCTTGAAGCATTGTAGACCAAGTCATATCAAAGTGACCCGACTAGCTGATGTTACATAAAGATGCATATTTAAATCAGTTTGAATTTGCATCTTGTGAAACTTTCCAGTCATGTCACAAAGATACGATGACCATAGCTCTGTTTATTGAAAACAGAGAAAGAGTTAGATGAACCCTTGGGATTGATACATGATGATGTATATAGGTCCCTGTCTACACATGCCAGGACTGGTTCTTTGTACTTCATTACATTCACTGATGATCTCTCAAGATTCGAATATATGTTCTTGTTGAAACACAAGTCTGAACCTTCTGAGAAATTCAAAGAATATAAGTCAGAAGTAGAGAACCAAAATGGGTATAAGTATTATGTCCTTTGATGAGATCAGGGAGGAGAATACTTGAGCACGGAATTCCTGGACTATTCCAAAGGAGAATGAGGTTCTCTCTTAATATTACTCCTCTGTATACACCACAGCACGTCGGTGTAACAGGGCGGAGCATTCGCACCCTATGTGATAAGGTGTGCTCTATGATGAAAACTACAGAGTTGCCTATTTCCTTTTCGGGTTATGCACTTGAGAAGCTGCATACCTATTGAATTGGCTTCTAACCAAATCAGGTGCCTACAACTCCATATGTGATATGGTATGGGAAGAGCTCATCTCTTAAGGATGTTAAGATTTGGGGTTGTCCGGCCTATGTCTAAAAGAAAAATCCGGACAAGCTCGAGGCAAGGTCAGTTCTGTGGAAGTTTGTTGGATATCCCAAGCATTCGCAAGGGAATATCTTCTATCATATTGAGGAGGAAAAGGTGTTTTGTTTTCTCAGCATGCCACATTTTGGAAAGGGAATTTCTTATGAAGAAATTAGTGGTCATGAGCTAGAACTGGAAGCAGTTCTAGCAATTGAAACTGCTGATGATGATTTCGTAGAACTGAAGGATTCAATAGTTCCTGACGAACCTCAGCCTCTCCGCCGATCTAGTGGGGTTTTTCACCCACCTGAAAGATACTTCGGTTTTCTCTATGACAGTGGGAACGAGGATTGCATCATGAGATGATGACCCAAGTAGTTTCGAGCGGGCCATCTGGAGTGGGGACTCTATGAGAATGGCTGGATGCTAAGAGATCTGAGATGTAATCCATATACACCAACAATGTATGGACTTTGGTTGTTTTATCTGAAGGGTTAAATCCCCATCAGGAGCAAGTATATCTTGAGAAGATTACTTGGTGTAAATGGAAAAGTTGAGACTTTCAAAGCTAAGACTATTTGTAAAAGGTTCTCGCCATCGACCAGGTGTGGATAATGATGAAACCTTTTCTATTGGCTATGCTTAAGTCCATCCAGATCCTACTTGCCATTGCTACATACCATGACTACGATATCTGTCGGTTGGGTGTCATGACTGCATTTCTAAATAGTGATTTAGAAGAGAGCGTCTATAAATACACAGCCAGAGGGCTTCGTAGACAGTGGGAGCAGCGGAAATGTGTGCAAGTTTCTTTATGAGTTAAAGCAGGCATCGCGGAGTTGGAATGTCTATTTTAATGTGGTAGTCAAATATTTTGACTTCATCAATATGGTAGATGAACCTTGTATATGCAAATAGGGTAGTAGTGAGTATGGTGGTGATCCTCGTATTGTACGTTGATGACATACTCTTGATAGGAAAGTAGTTTCCTGTGCTACGCTCGGTCAATCTCCTCTTATCACAATGATTCTCCATATGGGATCAAGGTGATACTTCCTAAATCCTGGGTTTTGGATCTATGAGATAGATCTGAATGGATGTTAGGGTTCTCACTAGGTGTAGTAAGATGGTATCAATCGATCATGGGGAGAATCACTAGATAGCTTCCAGGGTGGTAAGGACGACTGAATGTCAGTCACAAGCATTGTCTTTACGCTCAGTGGAGGGATGGTATGTTGGAAGAGTTCCAAGCTAGATACCGTGACAAACTAGACGATAAAGGCTGGATACATTGCTACCAAGGATGCTACCAAAGAGGCAGTCTGGGTGTATATAAGTTCATGAGATGAACTTTGTTCCTAGCATTGTGTGACAATGGAGTTGTGGCTTTTGCCTAGGAACCCCCGTCCCATCAGTAATCCAGACATATTCTTAGGCAGTATCACCTAATCATGGAGATGGTTGATCTCCAGGAGATCGAGGATAGGAGAGTAGACACAGAGGACAACAGCGCGGATCCACTCACAAAGGCCTATTTCCCAGTAGAGACTTTTATGGGATGGTTTAGTATGAGATATTTCAACCACTGCTAATTGTTGGGTATGAGATACTACAACAGATGGCCCTACTTCAAGTGGGAGATTGTTAGTGATATGAATACCATAGAGGCCATTACTGTACATACGATGTATATTGTAGTGGATACTTGGACATATATATGGAGGACATTCTTGCTCGACATGATAGTATGCTATCTGGTTGCTCTTTATCTTAACATGTACTCTGATTGTCTCTATGCTAAATGTTGATAAAGCACTTAGGATGAGTACTTGACTACCAGAATTATGATGCAGATCATACTAGTGGGGACAGTGTAGTCGATAAGTACATCCTTCAAATGTTCCTAGTCGTGGGTGTATCGAGACAGGGCATCGATACACCAGAGTAGACTAGCATATAGCTTCTCGACCCATATAGATGGGCGATGGATGACCCCATATCTATTGGTGTTTAACATCAGAGACAATATACGGGTGCTCAGTGGAGACTGGGTATACTGAACGGACTCGCCGAGAAATCCCAGATGGTATTATACCTAACGTCCGATGGCAGTTCTCTGGTGACACTAGTACAGGTTAGTCTGTAGACCCGAGATCGTCATAGAGACTTGTGTGATTCCCAATGTGCTTTGATTTCCACCTTACCACGTTCAAGAGAACGTGCAAAACGGTGGCTTTTGGGTACAGTCCTGAGTCACGTGGAGGTAATGAGCAATAGGAGGGGTTTCGTCTCTTCCGGTATTGGGGGTTAATGTTGCGCTATGCTCGATTGGCTATAACAGGAAGTCCTTAGCCAAGGCTGTTTCAGAGGTATACTGGTAACTGTTATCAGTAGTTTCTCGGCCCGTTATGAGCCTCATATCTGTAAGTGCACGGCGGCGCCCCGGCCGTCAATCCGATGCCGGAATGTGGAAGCGATGCTTTCCTTTAAAATTTTAAACCGGCACCACCACGCAGTTTAAACCCGGATCGGGCCATTAATATAGTCTTAGCTAACTAAAGAACGGGGTTGAGAGATATACTGATCGATCCGTGTCCTTCGGTCTTCTCGTCGCCGTCCCGATCTCCCGCGGAATGTCCGGTCTCCACCTCCTCGGCGGAAGGGCAACACGTCGCCGGCTTCTTTTACGGGCTCCCACCTCTAGACCGAGGTAACTCGGGCACGAAGTTAGCGAGTCGACATGCCTAAGATTTGCTGTAGGTTGATTGTAGATCTCTATGTCTCTTTGGGGTTGTGGAAGTTGCCATATAAGTGCAGGAAATGATATGAACTTTTTGGAGACGAAATTGGGATTTTTGCAAGCATGAAGAGAGTGAAAAATCCCAGACCAAAATGAATCAACCCCCACCCTCTAGTGCTTGGCCGGCCATATCATGGTGAGGAGAAGAGAGTGGGAGAATGAGGAAGAGTCTCACAAGAATAATGCAAAGGGGAGAAAGAGAGAGAAAAGGCTATCATGCAAAGAAATGATCACAAACCCAAACCCACACTCCATCAACCAACCATCACACCCAAAGTCAAGCCATCATGAAGAAGAAAGTCAAGAGATGGTGCAACCATCATGAAGCAAGGATATGCAAATACCACCCTCCACAAATGCTTATTTGCACAAATGCAAATAAGCCCTCCTCCACTAATTTTCGGCCAATGAAAGATACAAAGAAATATGGCCGAAACGGAAAACAAACTGGCAACTCCAAAAACTGATCCCGTAATAAATTACAGGAAAACCCCGCTACTGTGTATACACACACGCATTTGTATTCCGACCGAAATACAAATGCAATGAGACAAAATCTATACTGTACAATACTAGGATCCGGCTTAAACCAAATCCTGCTAGTATTAACCGTCCAATCCTGATCCGTGCAATGCCGCACGTATCTGATCAAATCCTGCCATATCTCCATACGGCCTCTACAGCGTTTCGCCCGAAACTTGAGCAACTGTCTGTGGGGGACTCTAAAGACTCGTCAATACTATGGCTGTGGATTTAACCATTAGCACGTCAGAGGTATTAGCCATACGTAACGGGCTACCAGCTATTGATCAAAAGGGACGTCGATGAGCGAACTCATCCTGACATACTACTGAGCATGTGATTGTGTGTCATAAACTATTATCTATTACCGCAATCAAGAATGGCGTCGCATGAAGCTAGCCGGTGAGTACGGGTCGGTCCACAGAGATTTTGTGAATCTCCTAATCGCGCTAACGAGTTAATTCCGAAGGGTGTTCGGATTGATTATTAAATCTAGAAACCTAAATTAATCTATCTACGATTATCTAGATCTATTCTTGTTAGGGTTAGGTTTAGGGATTGTTTAGAAATGCAATTAAATCTCAACGCTTTCTATACCCGAATGAAGATCTATGAGGAGTTATGGTAATTATCAATAAAGGGGATTAGATCCATTCGGGAAGGCGTTCCTTCCTCTAGGTTCTTGTCCTTCCTTTAGAGATCCTTACCCTAACCTCCATGGAAAACGCATGCAACCGGGCCTTTACACTACGGTGTCATCTTTACCTCAAGGGGTAGGATGCCGTAGGGCGCGGTGTGTGCGTGTATGCATGGAGTCCTATTGTAAATATTTGGTGGGTAAGAAAGGGATGAGAGATCTCATCTCTCAAAATCCTTCCCCAAAGCTAAACCCTAAACAAGTTCCTAAGGCATGAAATTAAATCTGCCTAGGGCAAAGAATTAAAATCTACACTAGGGCGAGAAATTAAATCTACTTACAGATGCATCCCTCCAATCATCCATGCAGGGTTGTCAGATCAGAATTTCTGAATGGAAAGGAAACATCGATGCTCTCCAAAAAGAGATCTGAAATTTATTATTAAAAGGAGGCATAAGAAATTACAATGATTAGAGTTCCTATTTATAAAGAATAGAAAACCCTAGGGTTACATTTGTTTCGCATGTCCACAATTACACAAATAGCCCTAGAAAGACTTAGTCAACGCCGCCATAAATTACTATGAAAATTTCAGCTTCTGATTGCTCAAGAACGCCGCGGAACCGCGTCCCGAGGCCTGGTTTGGCTGCGGTTCCGCGGCTAAAAGAACGAATTGGGATTCTAATTTTCTTTGGCTGATTTCTAATGGCTTGGGCTTCTTAGTTCTATATACCTTTTTCCATTTGGGCTTCTAGGTTGGTTCCAGATCTCCAGTGAACAATTTGCAATGGCTTTTTAACCGTTCGCCTTGTAATCTTGGATCTTGCGTTGCCTTGTACTTTATGAATTTTATCTTTGATGTAGGCTTGATCAAGAGTCCTCTGTTTGTTGGTTAAAGTCCATATTTTTATTGTCTTTACATCGTTTGCACTGTTTTCTGTCCAAGAACCTGTAACCTGTAACATGTAGCAGACATGCGTCAAAAGTACCTGTTTAATTATAAAAAGAATAAGAATGGGGAATATAATATTGCAATATTATGGTGTGAACAAATACCCCCAAACTTATCTTTTGCTCGTCCTCGAGCAAACTTATTTTTTTATTCACTAAAATCCTAACCGCACTTTCGCAGGGAACGCGATTGCACTGAGCTCGTGCAACAAGCCGTTAAACCTCTAGGTGTCCAAAGTAGGAGGAGTGTTATCTCCTGAGGGTTTTCAGCAGATACTACCCACAAAATCCTATCAATTCGGCCTATTAACTTTTGTTCTCCAATAAGGTTTTCTAACAAGGAATTCTATTATCTTTTACCTGTAAATTATCCACCCACATTCTTCACACTTCCTTATTATCTAACTTAAGATTATATGTGTTCTATAGACTTATTTAGCTTTCGGCATCTCCTAAGTTTTCCTTCTAGGGCTACATCTCCACTCAGGAATTTCTATCAACCTTACTAAAGATACAAGTTTTATTCTTCATCCCTTTCTCTCATCTAAACTCCAATCATATATCCCTACGTGCGTTTAAATCACCCCTACACTTGGAAATTCAAATCAAGCAATCATACCCTTGTCCGTTGTCCAAAGTACTTATTAGTTGGTGAATTTTTAAATGAAATTTGCTTACACATCCTTCATGCGACCGTTAATACTTCTTGAGGTACCAACAACCGATTACAAGATGCGTTAGCACTTAAAAGCGTACTTCCTAGTTTTGCAACACCCAAGGCTTTAGCAGTGACTCCCAAACCTGTTGGTCTAAGGCACTAGGTGATGAAGCACTCTCGCTAAATATTTTTCTATTTTTGCAGCCTTAAGTATTCACAAAAACCAGTGTTCATTTTTTTTTATTCTTTATTCACACTTTTTTTCCTTTTATTTTCTTCGTACTAAGGACTTTAGACAAGAGCATTTCAAGGTCTCTTCTACTATTCCAAGTTTCAAGGTACGTGATTGTGCAAATTGTAGGGTATACGTTTTCAGAATCTAGACTTAAGCTAGGAACTATTTTTCAAACTTATACTCTAATAAGAACATCAATACTCTTCCCTTGTTTTGACTTAGCCCAAGAAGTGAACCCAAAATTTTCCTATTTCTAAATAAACTACAAAAACATATACTTTCTACCGTTAAACTTTAAGGAAGGTTATTTTTAGGGTTTTTAATTTACCACGTCAAAGATCTAGTTGTTCCTAGCCAGTTAACCCATTCATCAAACTCAAGTCAATTAGCCAAAATTGAATACAATTATTTTTATAATTTTGAATTTTTTTTAAATTTTTATGTGTTTTCAAATAAGTATGCAAATGCAAAAAATATACAAATGAATGCGAAGGAAGAAGACGTACCGAGCATACCCCCAAACTTGAACTTGACAGTGTCCTCACTGTCATACTAAACCAAGAGGGTCAAAATGTCGGCACTCCCCTGTTTATTTATTTACAATTTTTCTTTTTTAATGTTTTGATTTTTTTATATTATTTATAGAAAAAGAAAATAAAAAATATATACATATATACAAAGGTTCCCCCCAAACTTAAGCTTGGCCTTACACAAGCCAAAGGTTAGCACCAACCATTCAAAAATCTTATCGTGGTAATGGTATAGTTGGTGCAAGAAAATGAGAAACACGCGAGACCGTGTGGAAAGAAGAATGGTAGAATATGGTCTCGGTGGGGGAGAATAAGGGCGAAAAGGAGAAAAAAGGGTCGCGCGATCTTGAGGGTGTAAATCGAGTGAATAAATTGGCGCAATATGTGATGACCGATGTGTTAAAGCGATTGCACTAACCTATCAACCCATCGAGAAATGGGGTCAAATCCCTCAAGATACGCAAGAAAACATGGATACGCAAGAAAAAATAGGGTCAGTGATAATATCCGTACAGTCTGGTCCGTTCGTCTATGAGCATCGCATGGCGGCCCTAGGGCGTTGGTAAAAGTCAGACCCCCAAAAGCGGTACAAGTCGTGTCGGAGTGTAGCCCAGAACACCCTTAGATACTACTGGAATACCTACCAGCAAATCTCCTGCCTCGGCCGAGGGCTTTGTGTAATGGCTCTCCTAGACACAGCGCGACCTCACCCCCAATACCGGGAGAGACGAACCCCTGCAGCTCCGCTCACTGCCTCCATGTGGCTCGGGACTGTACCCAACTAAAACCTGTTTGCACGTCTCCTTTGAGCGTGGTAGGGTAGTAATCAAAGTACAGTGGGAACTCACACGAGACAAATGACGATCCTCAAGTCGATGAACTAACCTTTACACATGCCACCAGGGAACTGCTATCTGACGTCTGGTATAATCCCAACTAGCATGTTCCCGGCGAGTCCTGTCCGGTGTACTCATAACCCAATGAGCACATGTATACATCTTAGGTGAACCAACTGACACCAGTGGCTTGTGAGACCGGCCACCGCCCCTCGTCGAGGTCTCAACTGTATACACTAGTCTACTCTGGAGTATCGATTCCCTGTCTCAAAACTCTCATGACTAGGGACCTTTTAAGGATATGCTTGTAGACTACCAGCTCCCACGTATATGATCGCCCTCATACTGCTGGCAGTCAAGCATGAAACCTAGGGGCTCTATCAACATGTAATAGTGACCTGTCAGGTCACCTAAAGCAGTACATGATGATAAAGATAAACCAGATAGCACACTATCATCTTGAGTAAGACTGTCCTACCGGCATAGGTCCTCCTTCAATCATTGCAATCACGTGCCTGTGATCCAATAATTGACTCTGAGGGCACTATATCCAACAATCTCCCACATGCACTCAAGGCTAATTATTGCGATGTCGCATACTCACAGCCCGTGTGATACCGAACATCCAACTCCACTACTAGTCAGTCTCGCAAAGCTCATTTGCGAAACTATTGCGTTCGAGGAATAGCCTCAGTGAGTGGATCCGCTTTGATGTTTCTTTCTATATCTCTCTATATCTCAAGTTCGCGGAGAAAGCCATCTCCCGAAATGAGCAATAGCTGTCTTAGAATGTGTTTGGATGTCTGATGGGACCTAGCTCATAAATGAACTCCAAATCCAAACTTCTTAGACTGTATCGTCAACTGAACTTAATCAGTATCTGCTTGGATCACCTGTCCAAAATACTGCCCCTCGTCAGAGGGAGAACTATAACTTTGACGGCCACTCTGTCGTCCATGTCACATTGGAAGCCTGGAATGATAACTGTCTCCTAAACGAGGCTGTCGTTATCATATCCCTAGAACATCTACATATGTTCTAAAACTGCTTCCGAATGTTTCTCCTGGATTGGATCAATATTAACTTATTGCATCTACTGCAAAAAAACAACATCTGGTGTGGTACTTGACATCACATGATTGACTCAATTGCCGAAGCAAGTGATCTGCCAATCATGCACATCCCTCTCCCCTTTAGTATGTAAGACACCTTTAGAGAGGGTGACTCCATCACCTGCAGGTACACTACCGTGCCAGGAGTCATCCATTCTAAATACTCTTAGAATGCTGTCTAAATACCCTTAATTGGGAAACCACCCAAATCTAGATCTAAAACCATAGATCTAGTAACCAGTATGTCTGATATAATGTCCATGTCCCATGTGGAGAAACCACTGTGTGACAACCAAAGAATAACCGATCGTAGTATAGGAATATCACTTCCTACTCTGTGTATGTCATCCAAATACCAGGATATCACATCCTACCACCTTCTTAACAAATCCACCCCCTATTCTGATGAAGTCAAACCTATGACTATCGCTTCAAAAATAGATGATCTATCTCCGCTATATCTGCTTTAGTCTATAGATAGACATAAGCCACTTGTCCACCATGCTTCCGCTGCTCCCACTGACCACGACAACCCTCTGGCAGAGTCATATAGACGTACACTTCTAAAGCCAGTTTAGAACGACGCTATACTCAACCTCCTTCCGGGTCTCACAGTCTGGAACAACAGCAATGGCAAGTCTGGGTAAACAAGAACCTCCCTGTCACCGTCCTTGAGGCTACCGGAGTACCTCTCGGGTGCCTGAGGTTACCCACCATATCTACGGAGTGGCCAATGGAATGTCAAACCAGATTGAATCTTTAGGTTCCTATCAAATTTTCAGTAATCGTTTGTGGTTCTGGAATCACTTTCAGTTCTACCATACTCCCACTACTGTTTTCTGAAAAAATCCATTTTTATTAAACTGTGGCGAGTCAAGAACAATATCACTATTGATCTTCGAGATGGTAGAAAGTCAACCTTCGTCATAGCCTGGGTCAACCCACAAACAGCCATTACAGAAACGTGCCTTGAGTTATCCAGAATCTGGTTTTAAGCATAAGCCGGACAACTCCCCGTACCTTAACATCATTAAGATACGAACTGTTCTATATCCAATATAGGACCAGTGGCACTGATTTAATTGAACCAGATTCAAATAATACAGCTGTCTCCAGTGCATGTCAACTAAATGGTAGGAGGCCGATCAGCGTTACTCAACTTAGGAGTGCTTCCAATTATGAGTAACCTGAAAGAGAAGCAAGTTCTCTTAATCATTACTATCAACTGAATACCCTACACAAGTATCTACATCTTCGATCACCTTGAAGAATCCCGATACATGCAACACCTGATTCTCTACTTTATTCAAATACCTATAACTTCTCAAAACCTTGACCCTGTGTTTCTACGAAACACCTGTCTAAAAACTAGAGATGTCAAAAGAAAACCGAATATAGTACGAGAACCAACCCCTCTGTCCTCATAGACACTGGACAATATACAATACTCTGTACAAGTCCCTTGAGTCCAAAAACTCACTCCCTGTGTGTTGTAGGTTGAAAACTGCACTTATGGTTAAGAAGAATTACACCGCTGTTTAATGCTCCTTACCTAACCATCAACTGATATAGGTAAATGTCATCGACATAATTTCAAAAAGGTATATCTCACTCTATAAAAATAGACGTACAGATATATCAATTTGAAATTGGTGCATTATAACGGATATTCAAAACCAAATATTCGCCGTCCAGCAAACAACCCAGGTGACTTCCTCAAATATCACCAATTACAACGAATTCCGATATAATGAGGATGATCACCTAATTCCCAATAACTTACTCCCACTCATCATCTGTAAAACCATACAGATGTGAGAATCATACCTGGTAAATATATACCCTGGTGTAAGTATCTAATCGGGAAATCAGTTTTCCTTTAACAGTACACAGTGAAGCTGAAACATTGAAATGTTTCGTAGGGGTATCCTGGTATTCCTACGAATGCCTCTTCCAGATTCACAACTGTAACCGTATAAATCTCTGCCACCTCTCTAAATCCCTTTATATGTCTTTAGTCATTACCTTCTGTACACCCCTTTAGGCCAAATGGTTTTCTTCCTTCCCTACCGTTCGGTACCAGCCTATGGTTTGGAAGAAGACTATCCAATAAGCATAATGTGTGTACTGTCCTAATCCTAGGAACACTCGCAATGTGAGAGAAGGTGAAGATAAAAGACACCTGAATAAACCTTATTCCTATTTCTCCTGAACCAGAATCCATCCCCGAACTGGAACAAGTTCCTTTCGAGTTCGTATAAAACCATACGATGGAATATCCAATAAACTGTGGATCTTCATAGTGATACGGAGTGTCCTGGAGAAATACAAAGGTGAAGTGGGAGTGGTAAATAAATACTTGATTTGGTCATGAATATCAATCGCAATTTAATTTTCCCTCTTACTAATCCCTTTCTTTGTCTTTACATAATACCTTTTGTACACCATCGCTAGGCTAATTGGTTTTCTTCATTCCCTACCGGTCGGCACCTGCCTATGGTTTGGAAGAAGACTATCCAATTTGTGTAATAGGTGTACTATCTCCTAAACCAAGGAGTACTCATAACTTGAGAGAAGGTAAAAGGAAAAGACAATTGAATAGTCCTATTCGTTTTTTCCAGAACCAGAAACCATCCTCGAATAAATCCCTTCGAGTTCGTATATAACCATATGATGGTTTTGTCCAATGGAAGTGGACGTTCGTAGTAATATGGGGTGTCCTGGAGAAAAGGGTAAAAGTAGGAGTGGCAATGAGGTTTGCAACTCTGACAATCCAAAAGCCAGTGTTTTAGAAGGTTCGGTCAACTTGGTCACTGAGTCATAGTCTAGGGTCGGGTCAATGGTCGCTGCCAAAGAGAGAGAGAAAAGAAACACTCAGCGTGTACTCTAACCTAGATCAGAATGGTTACCAATTTATCTAATCTGGAAATCTCCCACTGTACCGTCAAATTCTCCTCCAAACCTGAAAGAATAATTAGTCGGGATCACCCGAGGAGTAAACCAACTCATCAGTGGGAATCGGGATCCAACTATCATCGCATGATAACGTGACGGAATCCGCTCACATTATCACACTCCAGATGGTATGCGCATATCTGGCAAGTTTCATTTTCTTTAGAAACTCCCGATGTGATTTTTGCCCCATGCTCTTATGAACTTGACGAAAGCCAACATATCATAAGTCACATGTCAAGTTCTACCCGTCATTGTCCAGGTTAATTTGAACACACCCGTACATACCCTTGACGAAGGCCAAAATAGTAGTACGACTGTCCCAAACCAACGCATCTATCTACGCTGCAGAAAAGTAACAAATAGCTACCATACACTATTCCTTGACGAAGGCCAACATACATAGCATGAATACTAAGTGCTACCTTCCTGAAATGACGGAGGGTTACGAATGGTTTCTGGCGAAAACCTTTAACGTAATGAACTTGATATCGTTGAAGGAACTGGATAGCTTTTATAAAAATATAGTAACGAAAATCTTTGTTAAAGAGGTCACTCCCGGTGAAGGGATCTCGGCTCTTTCCCCGTAAAATGAGGTGCAGGATATTCCAACTGAATACCACAATGCAAAGCAAAAGTAATCGGCTATAGTGAAGTTATTGCCCTGACGCAAACTTTTGTCCAAGGGGTCACTCCCGGTGAAGGGATCTCGGCCCTTGCCTCGTCGACTGAGGAGAAGGATATTCCAACTGAATACCACTGTGCTAAACAAAAGTGAACGTCCTTGCAATAACAGCTTTTTGAAAAGTGTTCCAACAACATCAGATTAGGTTTGTTTAATTTGCATTGATCCGAATCAACGCAATCCCATCAATTGATCACACCAATAAAGAACGAAAATAATGACGTACTTATTTGCCATCCGCATTCGCCACTGGGTCTCGTCATTACTCGTTAGGTAAGCTAAATAACGACAGAGCGGGGACTGGACCAGCGTGGATGCAAAACATATACAACATCTACTAGTATATATATAAATATATAATATTTCGCTCAATGCGTGATAAAATGCAACGTCACAGAAATGTACAGCATCACAGAACAATACAGATATCTGGGATCCCCGGGTTTCACAGAGCCGCTACTGAAACCCGACGTTCCCCTGGTCTTGTGGATAGCCTGTGCAATGAAATCCTAGATCCCTACGGGCGCGGCAAGTTACCCGCCAAATCCTGAAGCGAGGCAGCCCCCTTCAGCAACGTTAATGGACCACCCAGCACTTCACGTAATCCGGTAACTTGGGCACCCCTCTTGGGTCAACCTGTACCCCCTACGAGTGCGGCGAATAGCCCGCCAATTCTAAAGTGAAGCCCCCTCCGTCTCAATGCCATGAGATGCGGGATCGTTGCCCTCAAGAATCCGGCTATCCGTGCTCCCCTCCGCGGGGTAATCCTAGTACAGAAAGTAAAATATACATACAACGGGTACATCGACCTCGACCCGGTCGTGTCCCAAAAGAATAATACAAACAGGCAGTGACGGCAGTCCACATGTCGGACGCTCGCCCCGCAATATCAAATGTACATAATACAACAAAAACAAAATCTGTACTACCATTGCATCCAGGCTATCCCACACGACCGATCCGCAACATCACAGCAAAATCACAGAACATCAACGTGAATGTTACGTTCGCAAATCCGTCTAACCGGGCTATAGCAGTTAGACAGGATTTACCGATCAAGTGACATTCACGGTCGCAGATATAATGTAAAAACTGTGAACTAATGTGTTAAAAATTTTCGAACGATCAAATTTACCCAAGTGGGCCCCAAGCACTACTGTAGCACTTAAAGAAATTCTGGGCCCAAAAAGAATATTCCAAAAACCCCATTTTATACTCAGAAGCCCACCGCAAAATTTTGGTCCAATGAACAGTTACAACGGCGGCGGAACCGCAACCAAAATGGGGTTCTAGCCGCGGTTCCACGGCGTTCCGAAGGAATCGAGTCACCAAATTTTTGCAGTGACCTTACAACACCCTGACTGATATTCTGCAGTGCACTGAAAGATTTTTGGAGCCAAAAATATTTCGACAGAAACTGATGCTATTCGAAAATGCGGTTTTGGAATTTTGTTCGATCGGAAATGTAAACACATTAGACAAAGCTAGACTGGGTTAATGGCGAGGCTCTGATACCACTGTAAGTGCACGGCGGCGCCGTGGCCGTCAATCCGACGCCGGAATGCGGAAGCGATGCTTTTCTTTAAAATTTAAAACCGGCACCACCGCGCACTTTAAACCCGGATCGGGCCATTAATCTAGTCCTAGCTAACTAAAGAACGGGGTAGATGTTAGTTATATGTATGCCCTAGAGGCCATTGCTATACATAGGATGTATATTGTAGTGGATGCTGGGACATATATAGGGAGGACTTTCTTGCTCGACATGATAGTATGCTATCTGGTTACTCTTTACCTTAACGTGTATACTGTTTGTCTCTCTGTTACATGTTGGTAAAGCCCTTAGGATGTGTGCTTGACTACCTGGACTGTGATGCGGATCGTACTAGTGGGAACATGGTAGTCCATAAGTACATCCTTCAAGGTCCCTAGTCGTGGGTGTATCGAGACGGGGCATCGATATACCAGAGTAGACTAGCGTATACCTTCTCGACCCATACAGATGGGCGATGGATGATCCCATATCCATTGGTGTTTGACATCAGAGATGATATACGGGTGCTCAGTGGAGACTGGATACACTGGACGGACTCGCCGAGAACTCCCAGATGGTATTATACCTTACGTCATATGGAAGTTTTCTGGTGACACTGGTACAGAGTAGTCTGTTGACCCGAGATCGTCATAGAGTCTTGTGTGGTTCCTACTGTGCTTTGATTTCCACCTTACCACGTCCAAGAGGGCGTGCAAAATGGTAGTTTTTGGGTACAGTCCTGAGTCACATGGAGGCAATGAGCGATAGGAGGGGATTCGTCTCTCCCGGTATAGGGAGTTGATGTTGCGCTGTGTTCGATTGGCTATAACCGGAAATCCCTGGCCAGGGTTGCTGAGATTTACTGGTAAGTGTTACCTATAGTTTCTCGAACTGTTATAGACCTCATATCGACACGACTTATCGAGCTATTGGGGTCTGACGTTTACCACCCCTTGGCGAGATGTGCGACATATCAGACGATCAGACCGGACTGTACGGTAGTGTTACTGGTTGGATTCACTGGAGTGTGAGCGGGCTTGCTCGTCGATCTTCTGATCGCTCAATACCCGGGTGGCCGTTACGTTTAGCAGACCGCTTGCGGCTTGTGGGTGCTTGATATGATCATCATCTGCTACCGGCGTATTGACGAGTCTTTAGAGTCCTACACAGAGGTTTCCTGGCTCAAGCGAAACGAAATAGGAGCTCATATGAGATATGTGCGGGACTGAGAATAATGCGTGTATATGATACCGTATTCCATTCTCGCGATGAATGTATCGAATGGTTATATGCGATATAACCTAGTTATCGAATCGAGGGTTGATTCGATAAGCCGATACATTGGATACTAGTCGGTTATATGCGATATGACCGGATCATTGAATCAAGTGTTGATTTAATGATTTAATGCATAATTATATATTTGATATATTACTTTGCATTAACTAGTATTGGTTCACTTTAAATGGATTTTCTCACTTGGATGTACAAGTTGTATATGTGATATACTTTTTGTGCAAATGATTGTATCATGTTTGATGATGCATGTTTACTTGAGTTTGTGTAAAGATTGAACCATGGTTATTTAAATGGTTAGGGTTTTGGTTTTCTTATTTATTTATTTATTTATTTATTCTTTATGGAAAATAATAAGCATAAAGAAAAATGGTGGCTTTCTTTGGATGGATATTGAAGCTTCATGAAGCTTTGACTAAGTCACCATTTTTGTCTTCATGCTTAACCCTAACCATTCACTTAACCCTAGTTCATTCTCTACACTTGACCATGGTTGGATTATGATAAGTATTCAATTCTTTTTCTATTTTGAAACACTTATCATAACATTCTTCATCTTCTTCAATGAAGAAAGCTTCACTTCATCAAAGGTGGATTGATGAAATGAGTAAGAAATCCAATTCTAAAGTGAACCCACATCCTATTTCTTCATCCTCTACCTCTTGCCAAGTAGTATAGGGTGTTTCCTCCACAAGTTTTCATGGCTTGGTGAAGGTGGAGCTTGATCTAGCGATGCCTCGACGTAGATCATCTTCGGCATCGTCGTCGATGACCTAGCCCGCTTTTTCTCCGATGAAGCCGACGCTAGAGCCCAAGATCCGATTTGGACAGCGAGGAGACCTCATCGCGGAGCCATGGAGGTGGAGAACCGGATCTACAAAGGTTGTATTTCCGTTTACCATTTATTTAAGTTGTTAACTAGTTTCTTTTGTCGCCTAAACTTCTAGCCAACGATCTAGTCTAGGGTTTCTCGGCACCGTAAAATTTGAAATTGGCATGGTTGATGCCTTGTGAGACCTTATTAGCGTGCCTAGGAACCCTACAGTGGTATCAGAGCCTAGCTAGAGCCTTAAGCGATGCGTAGACGAAGTTTGAAACCCGAACAAACCCCGAAACCCTAATCCGACATGCTCTCTGGACTTTTTCTAAAAACTGGGATTTTTCCAGATTAAAAATGCTTAAAAAATTCAGCAGGGAATTATAAGAATTACGGCGCAAAAAATTTTCTCATGATCCCTCTAATGAGCGGCGGAACCGCGGCATAAGCCTAGCTTATGCGGCGGTTCCGCGGCAAGGTGATGAGATCATCATTCAATGTTTTCACAGTAAATCCTATTTTATTATGCTGGATTTTCTGGGAATTTTTAATTTGACTCAAGAGTTGAGTATTCTGGGGTTGCTTTGGGATTCGATGATTCGATCGGATTATCAAATTTTGTCTGTGTGGCTTTCCGGATATTTTAGAGTATGTTAAAAAGTTCGACCGGATATAAATACCCAATTTTTCCCCTGTCGGGAAATTTCCAAGTGTTGGATTTTTCCGTAGTTTAACGACGTTCTAAGTAGTGCAAGTAACGCGATGGTCCCTCTAGAAGACAACAAACCTTAACTCGATTATGTGACCGTCTTGAATTGCCCTTTGAACCTTAGGGTTTGGGGCAGTACGGCGTGCCATATGTGAGGCGTTGGCTTGACCCTTCTACGGCTGGACCGTTGGTACTGAGGCATGAACTGGATGTTTTTAAACTTATTTCATGTGTTGAGCTGTTTCGGGAAAACTTGGGTGTTTGAATGTTCGATCGAAAAGTTTAACATTTTCTATTTTATCTGGAATGTGATACAATAATTGGAATTCACAAGTAGTTATGAGATAACTGAATGAATGTTATAAATTTAGCGGTTTAGTCTCACTTGATCGGTTGCAACGGAATTTTGATGTGATCAAAAGTCCGTCGCAATCACGTAGCGTACGCGGATACTCGCCGGATAAACTTAATAGACAGCTACACCCATTAGCCCCGACCAAGTGACTGTAGGAGAACCCCGTCGCCGAAAGCATCCGTTCGGGTGCTCGCGGTAGCGGTGTTCCGCCTTGGTGCACTTCTTCGACGGAATCGGGGGTGCGGCCGTCTACTAAAGTTTGCGACCAGCATTCGATCAGGATGTCGGGAATCTTGTTGAATTGCCCGACTTGATATTGAAAAGTGTTTTCGATAATGAGACTAAAATGCGGGGTTTATAATTGTTAGGCATGTGATGTCTAAGTAATTCATTTGATTAGGCATGCGATGTCTAAAGAAGTTGCGGATTCCAAATGTTATAGTTTTACACTTTCTTTTCTGTGACCGTAAGTGTAATATGTGATATCGTCGGTTTCGTTGCTATATGTCAACGACAATTGGGATGCGCATATTTACTTACGTTGATGACATGTGATGTCATGTGTTGCTGGATATGTTATATTGGATCGTCGTGTTTGAATAGCCGGGTGTTTTTATGTGAGATGAGTGTTTTTTTCATTTTCATTCATGTAAAAACTTGTATGTAATATTCTTTTATTGGGACACTTCCAGGTTGCACAAGATGTCACCCTCTGTATATTATTTACTTTTCCGCACTAGGATAGACCCAAGGAGGGGAGCACAAGTAACCGGGTTCTGGAGTCCAGTGGGAGACCAACTCGAGGAGTCGAGTCCGGGTCTCCTAACTCTAGAATTGGTAGGGTTGCTTGCCGCTCTCGTAGGGGTCTAGGGGTGTGGGTTTGGCTATTCATCGTGACCGTGGAATCCGTGTTTTATACTGGCTCGTATTGAAAACACGGACGTCCTAGTATATCCAATATTTTATATGTTTCTTCTGCTGCGATATCTGTGATGTGATCATGTGATATGTTCTGTGATAGATACAGTATACAGTATATATGATATATTATATAAACGTTACTTATGTTTTACACCCGCGCTAGCCCTGCCCCGCTCTGTCGTTAGTTACCTAACCTAACGGTGCACGAGGGGACATCGAGGCGAATGCGGATGGCATAAGTGTACGTCGTATTTATCTGTAATGTTTAGGTACTTATATGATGGGACTTCATTAATGTGGTTAATGAAATAAAAGAAACCTAAGATGTTGTAGAATCGAATTTCAAAATAAAACGGGTAGCTACAGTTCTTGCTTTGCACAGTGGTATATATGATATATCCTGCACCTTATTCGATGAGGAAAGGACCGAGATCCCTTCACCGGGAGTGACTCCTCTAGCAATAACTGGCAGATGCTACACACTCGGTTTGTCTTTTCATTGCTTTTAAGAGTTTTTGCTTTGCACAGTGATATATATGATATATCCCGCACCTCATTCGACGAGGAAAGGACCGACGATCCCTTCACCGGGAGTGACTCCTTTAGCAAAACTAGAAAAGCCTCAAAAGCACTCCATTTTTAAAATCATTTGATTCTATAACGATATCAAGTTCATTACGCAATAGGTTTTCAGAAAAACCTGTCGTAGCCCTCCGTCATTTCAGATAAGTACTAGTTAGTATTCGTGCTACGTTTGTTGACTATGTTAAGACGTAGTGTGCGGTAGCTAATTAGTGCTTATCTGCATAAGCATATGATGCGATTGGATTAGGGTAGTCGTGCAACTTTGTTGACTATGTTAAGGGTCGTGCGGGTGGGTTTAATTCAATCGAGAAATAACGGGTTGAACTTGACTAGCACTTATGATTTATTGACTATGTTAAAGTCATATAGCTGCTAGGGGCAAAATATATCGGGAATTTCAAGTGTTGAAATTTGCAATGAGATTGCATACCTTCTATGAGATAGTTGGATCCCGATACCCGCTGCGAGTAATTGTTACTCCTGGGAGAGTTTTACACATTACAATTAGCCGATCAAGTAGGTGTCTAGAAAGGTGTCAATGGGTAACGCCTCTGGGAAAACGAGATTTACATTAATTAGGTTCGTGCGAAAGCACGGGGGACCTCCCTCAAAGTATCGACACTGGCCTGGCTGAAAGATTGGCGAACTTGTAGTGTGTAATTAATCCCGGCTAGTCTTTCCTTTTTAGGTTTGAAGGAAGATTTGATAAAAAGCAGTGGGAGCCATCCTGATTAGATAAAATAATAACCAATCTATTCTTGAAAGAGCGCACGCTGAGTGTTTTGTTCTCTCTCTCTCCAGGTAGCGACCATATCACGCCTTAATCAAGATAATAATACGGATATTGACCAAACCCGCTTGTTATACTGAGCTGGGGAACGTTGGTCCCGCTCCAACTTATAATTGTTATAAGACAGAGCAGGAAATTGGGGATTACCGGAATTCCCGTGCCGCCCAAACAAAGAGAGTGCATGCCGATGCATCATCTTCGGGTGTGTTCATTACAAAGAACTGTTTCTCCGTATCCTCTACGTCCTGGGTATGTGATACCAGATCTGGATCCCAGATATATAATCTGTTACATAGGGCTACAGAAAGGTAGAGAACTGAGATCGGGTGATAAGTTTCATGAAGCAGAAAACGGGGCAAGTGTTGCAGCCAAGTCTGTTGGTCACTGTCACCCTGTATTCTAAATACATTGATTCTGAACGAATGTTATTAGATACCGAACCTGATATACAAAATCATATCTGTCTCTTTATTAGTAAAGAAACGATAAAATTTTGTATTGTTGGATAATGTTTTGAACATTTCCTATATCAAAAGTTGATCGGATCAGGCACGTTATCTAAAAGCGTTGATGTTCTACATCAAACTACAGTTCTTTAGTATACGGAACACACAAAAGTGGAAGAGTTCAGAAATGAACGAATCCTTCTTGAGGCAATGTAGACTAGGTCATATCAATGCGACCCGACTAGCTTAAGTTACATAAAGATGCATATTTAAATGAGTTTGAATTTACATCTTGTGAAACTTGCCAGTCATGTCACAGAGATAAGATGACCACAGCTCTGTTTATTAGAAACAGAGAAAGAGTTAGTGAACTTTTGGGATAATACATGTTGATGTATGAAGGTCCCCTGTCTATACATGCCAAGACTGGTTCCTTGTACTTCATTACATTCTCTGATGATCTTTCGAGATTCAGACCTATGTTCCTGTTGAAACACAAGTCCGAACCTTTTGAGATAATCACAGAATATAAGTTAGAAGTAGAGAACCAAAATACGAGTATAAGTATTATGTCCTTTGATGAGATCAAGGAGGAGAATACTTGAGCACGGAATTCCTGGACTATTCTAAAGGAGAATGAGATTCTCTCTCAGCATTACTCCTCCGTATACACCATAGCACGTTGGTATATCGAGGCAGAGCAATCACACCCTATATGATGAGGTGTGCTCTATGATGAGTACTACTGAGTTCCTATTTCCTCTTGGGAGTTATGCACTTGAGAAGCTGCATACCTATTGAATAGGGTTCCAATCAAATCAGTTGCCTACCACTTCATATGTGATATGGAAAGGGAAGAGCCCATGTCTTAAGCTAGTTAAGATTTGGGGTTGACCGGCCTATGTCTAAAAGCATAATCCGGACAAGCTCGAGGCAAGGTCTGTTATGTAGAACTAGAAATGTTCCAGCTATACAAACTGCAGCTGATGATTTGAAAGAACCAAAGGATTCAATAGTTACTAACGAACCTCAGCCTCTCCGCCGATCTAGTAGGGTTTCTCACCCACCTGAGAGATACTTCTGTTTCTCTATGACAGTGGGAGCGAGGATTGCATCATGAGATGATGACCCAACTAGTTTTGAGCTGGCCATCAGGAGTGGGACTTTGTAAGAATGGCTGGATGCTTAGCGATCTGAGATGGAATCCATGTACACCAACAAAGTATGGACTTTGGTTGCTTTATCTGAAGGGTTAAATCCCCATCAGGAGCAAGTATATCTTGAGAAGATTACTTGGTGTAGATGGAAAAGTTAAGACTTTCAAAGCTAGACTTGTTAAAGCTTTTCGTCATTGACCAGGCGTGGATAATGATGAAACCTTTTCAAGTAGCTATGCTTAAGTCCATCCAGATCCTACTTGCCACGGCTACATACCATGACTACGATATCTGGTGGTTGGGTGTCATGACATCTTTTCTAAATGATGTTTTAGAAGAGGGCGTCTATAAGTACACAGCCAGAGGGCTTCATAGACAGTGGGAGTAGCGGAAACGTGTACAAGATACTTTAAAAGATAAAGCAGGCATCGTGGTGTTGGAACATCTGTTTTGATGTGTTAGTCAAAGAGTTTGACATCATCAAAATGGTAGATGAACCTTGTATAAACAAAAAGGTAGTAGGGAGTATGGTGATGATCCTCGTAGAGTATGTGGATGACATACTCTTGATAAGAAAGGAGTTTCCTATGCTACGCTCGGTCAATCTCCGCTTATCACAATGATTCTCCATATAGGATCAAAGTGATACCTCCTAAATCCTGGGTTTTGGATCTATGAGATAAATCTAACTGGATGTTAGGATTCTCACTAGATGTAATGAGACGGTATCAATTGATTCTGGGAAGAATCACTGGAAGTGTTCCAGGGAGATAAAGACGATTGAGTGTCAGTCACAAGCATTGTCTTTACCCTCAGTAAAGGCACGGTATGTTGGAAGAGTTCCAAGCTAGATACCGTGGCAAACTAGACGATAAAGGCAAGATACATCGCTACTTAAGATGCTACCAAAGAGGCTGTTTGGGTGTATTATGGTTCATGAGATGAACTACGTTCCTACCATTGTGAGACAATGGAGTTGTGGCTTGTGCCAAGGAACGCAGGTCCCATCAGTGATCCAGACATATTCTAAGGCAATATCACCTGATCATGGAGATGGTTGATCTCTAAGGGATCGAGGTTAGGAGAGTAGACTCAGAGGACAACACGGCGAATCCAGTCATAAAGGCCTTTTCCCAGAGAGAGACTTTTATGGGATGGTTGAGTATGAGATACTACAACCACTGCTATCAGATGGCCCTAGTGCAAGTGGGAGATTGTTAGTTATATGTATGCCCTAGAGGCCATTGCTATACATAGGATGTATATTGTAGTGGATGCTAGGACATATATAGGGAGGACTTTCTTGCTCGACATGATAGTATGCTATCTGGTTACTCTTTACCTTAACGTGTATACTGTTTGTCTCTCTGTTACATGTTGGTAAAGCCCTTAGGATGTGTGCTTGACTACCTGGACTGTGATGCGGATCATACTAGTGGGGACATGGTAGTCCATAAGTACATCCTTCAAGGTCCCTAGTCGTGGGTGTATCGAGACGGGGCATCGATATACCAGAGTAGACTAGCGTATACCTTCTCGACCCATACAGATGGGCGATGGATGATCCCATATCCATTGGTGTTTGACATCAGAGATGATATACGGGTGCTCAGTGGAGACTGGGTACACTGGATGGACTCGCCGAGAACTCCCAGATGGTATTATACCTTACGTCAGATGGCAGTTTTCTGGTGACACTGGTACAGAGTAGTCTGTTGACCCGAGATCGTCATAGAGTCTTGTGTGGTTCCCACTGTGCTTTGATTTCCACCTTACCACGTCCAAGAGGGCATGCAAAACGGTAGTTTTTGGGTACAGTCCCGAGTCACATGGAGGCAATGAGCGATAGGAGGGGATTCGTCTCTCCCGGTATAGGGAGTTGATGTTGCGCTGTGTTCGATTGGCTATAACCGGAAATCCCTGGCCAGGGTTGCTGAGATTTACTGGTAAGTGTTACCTGTAGTTTCTCGAACTGTAATAGACCTCATATTGACACGACTTATCGAGCTATTGGGGTCTGACGTTTACCACCCCTAGGCGAGATATGTGACATATCAGACGATCAGACCGGACTGTACGGTAGTGTTACTGGTTGGATTCACTGGAGTGTGAGCGGGCTTGCTCGTCGATCTTCTGATCGCTCAATACCCGGGTGGCCGTTATGTTTAGCAGACCGCTTGCGGCTTGTGGGTGCTTGATATGATCATCATCTGCTACCGGCTTATTGACGAGTCTTTAGAGTCCTACACAGAGGTTTCCTGGCTCAAGCGAAACGAAATAGGAGCGCATATGAGATATGTGCGGGACCGAGAATAATGCGTGTATATGATACCGTATTCCATTCTCGCGATGAATGTATCGAATGGTTATATGCGATATAACCTAGTTATCGAATCGAGGGTTGATTCGATAAGCCGATACATTGGATACTAGTCGGTTATATGCGATATGACCGGATCATTGAATCAAGTGTTGATTTAATGATTTAATGCATAATTATATATTTGATATATTACTTTGCATTAACTAGTATTGGTTCATTTTAAATGGATTTTCTCACTTGGATGTACAAGTTGTATATGTGATATACTTTTTGTGCAAATGATTGTATCATGTTTGATGATGCATGTTTACTTGAGTTTGTGTAAAGATTGAACCATGGTTATTTAAAAGGTTAGGGTTTTGGTTTTCTTATTTATTTATTTATTTATTTATTTATTCTTTATGGAAAATAATAAGCATAAAGAAAAATGGTGGCTTTCTTTGGATGGATATTGAAGCTTCATGAAGCTTTGACTAAGTCACCATTTTTGTCTTCATGCTTAACCCTAACCATTCACTTAACCCTAGTTCATTCTCTACACTTGACCATGGTTAGATTATGATAAGTATTCAATTCTTTTTCTATTTTGAAACACTTATCATAACATTCTTCATCTTCTTCAATGAAGAAAGCTTCACTTCATCAATGGTGGATTGATGAAATGAGTGAGAAATCCAATTCTAAAGTGAACCCACTTCCTATTTCTTCATCCTCTACCTCTTGCCAAGTAGTATAGGGTGTTTCCTTCATAAGTTTTTATGGCTTGGTGAAGGTGGAGCTTGATCTAGCGATGCCTCGACGTAGATCATCTTCGGCATCGTCGTCGATGACCTAGCCCGCTTTTTCTCCGATGAAGCCGACGCTAGAGCCCAAGATCTGATTTGGACAGCGAGGAGACCTCATCGCGGAGCCATGGAGGTGCAGAACCGGATCTACAAAGGCTGTATTTCCGTTTACCATTTAGTTAAGTTGTTAACTAGTTTCTTTTGTCGCCTAAACTTCTAGCCAACGATCTAGTCTAGGGTTTCTCGGCACCGTAAAATTTGAAATTGGCATGGTTGATGCCTTGTGAGACCTCATTAGCATGCCTAGGAACCCTACAGTAGAGAGATATACCGATCGATCTGTGTCCTTCGGTCTTCTCGTCGCCGTCTCGATCTCCCGCGGAATGTCCGGTCTCCACCTCCTCGGCGGAAGGGCACCACGTCGCCGGCTTCTTTTACGGGGTTCCACCTCTTGACCGAGGCAACTCGGGCACGAAGTTGGCGAGTCGACATGCCTAAGATTTGCTGTAGGTTGATTGTAGATCTCTATGTCTCTTTAGGGTTGTGGAAGTTGCCAAATAAGTGGAGGAAACGATATGAACTTTTTGGAGATGAAATTTGGATTTTTGCAAGCATGAAGAGAGTGAAAAATCCCAGACCAAAATGAATCAACCCCCACCCTCTAGTGCTTGGCCGGCCATATCATGGTGAGGAGAAGAGAGTGGGAGAATGAGGGAGAGTCTCACAAGAATAATGCAAAGGAGAGAGAGAGAGAAAAGGCTATCATGCAAAGAAATGATCACAAACCCAAACCCACACTCCATCAACCAATCATCACACCCAAAGTCAAGCCATCTTGAAGAAGAAAGTCAAGAGATGGTGCAACCATCATGAAGCAAGGATATACAAATACCACCCTCCACAAATGCTTATTTGCACAAATGCAAATAAGCCCTCCTCCACCAATCTTCGGCCAATGAAAGCTACAAAGAAATATGCCCGAAACGGAAAACAAACTGGCAACTCCAAAAACTGATCCCGTAATAAATTACAGGAAAACCCCGCTACAGTGTATACACACCCGCATTTGTATTCCGACCGAAATACAAATGCAATGAGACAAAATCTGCACCGTACAATACTAGGAACCGGCTTAAACCAAAGCCTGCTAGTATTAACCGTCCGATCCTGATCCGTGCAATGCCGCACGTATCTGATCGAACCCTGCCATATCTCCATACGGCCTCTACAGCGTTTCGCCTTAAACTTGAGCAACTGTCTGTGGGGGACTCTAAAGACTCGTCAATACTATGGCTGTGGATTTAACCACTAGCACGTTAGAGGTATTATCCATATGTAACGGGCTACCAGCTATTGACCAAAAGGGACGTCGATGAGCGAACTCATCCTGACACCCTACTGAGCCTGTCAGTGACAATATCCATATAGTCTGGTCCGTTCATCTATAAGCATCGCATGGCGGGCCTAGGGGGTTGGTAAAAGTCAGACCCCCAAAAGCGGTACAAGTCGTGTCGGAGTGTAGCCCAGAACACCCTTAGATACTACTGAAATACCTACCAGTAAATCTCCTGCCTCGGCCGAGGGCTTTGTGTAATGGCTCTCCTAGACAAAGCGCGACCTCACCTCCAATACCGGGAAAGACGAACCCTTGCAGATCCGCTCACTGCCTCCATGTGGCTCGGGACTGTACCTAACTAAAACCTGTTTGCACGTCTCCTTTGAGCGTGGTAGGGTAGTAATCAAAGTGCAGTGGGAACTCACACGAGACAAATGACGATCCTCAGGTTGATGAACTAACCTGTACACATGTCACCATGGAACTGCTATCTGACGTCTGGTATAATCCCAACTAGCAGGTTCCCGGCGAGTCTTGACCGGTGTACTCATAACCCAATGAGCACCTGTATACATCTTAGGTGAACCAACTGACACCAGTGGCTTGTGAGACCGGCCACCGCCCCTCGTCGGGGTCTCGACTGTATACACTAGTCTACTCTGGAGAATCGATGTCCTGTCTCGAAACTCCCATGACTAGGGACCTTTTAAGGATGTGCTTATAGACTACCAGCTCCCACGTATATGATCGCCCTCATACTGCTAGCAGTCAAGCATGAATCCTAGAGGCTCTATCAACGTGTAATAGTGACCTGTCTGGTCACCTAAAGCAGTACACGATGATAAAGATAAACCAGATAGCATACTATCATCTCGAGTAAGACTGTCCTACCGGCATAGGTCCTCCCTCAATCATTGCAATCACGTGCCTGTGTTCCAATAAATGATTCTGAGGGCACTATATCCAACAATATCGACACGACTTATCGAGTTACTGGGGTCTGACGTTTACCACCCCTAGATGAGATATGGGACATATCAGACGAAGAGACCGGACTGTACGGTAGCGTTACTGATTGGATTCTCAGGAGTATGAGCATGCTTACTTGTTGATCTTCTGATCGCTCAATACCCAGGTGGCTGTTACGTTTAGCAGATCTCTTGCGGCTTCTGGGTGTTTGATATGATCATCTCCTACTGCCGGTGTATTGACGAGTCTTTAGAGTTCTACACAGGGGTTTCCTGGCTCAAGCGAAACGGAGTAGGAGCACATATGTGATATGTGCGGGACCGAGATTGATACGATATGAGATACCGTATTCTATTCTCGCGATATGAGATATCGATCGGTTATATATGATATATGTATGTCGATGTGCAACACCCCACGACTTGCGGGGAGGCGGAAATATGAAAAACGATCTTGTTCTTGGCTTAAACATCGACTAACCGCATGAATCGAAGCTAAACGATAACGAACAATTATCATAGAAGTTCTAAACTACTATGTGAAGTGATTATACCTAAATAACCGTGTCCTTCGTCTTTACGTTCTCCACCTCCTTCTCGGCCTTCTCCAAGTACTAGACGATCCACCCGAGAGCTTTGCTTCAAGCTTTACCTCAAACTAGAAGTAACTAGGTTTCTTAAAGTGCTAATCTAAGTAACCTAGGTGATATAGAGAAGGGTTATGGATTAAGTAGTCTAATGTAATCCTTGATCTTAACACATGAGAGGGGAGGATTAGGGTTTGAAGGGAGAGAGCTTGAGGGGAGAGAAGGTGAGCATGAGAATGAGATGAGATAATGATCTATCATAATATATATCAAGCATTATCATTTATCCAATAAAAGAAAATAAAGGATGAATAATCAAGCTTCATAAATACAAGAGGGTGATTCATCTTCATGAGTCATTAAGTATTTATGATGCATTAATGACATGGATGAATCACTCATATGACTCACTAATCTCATTTAATGCAAATGACACCTACACCCCCAAGTCATCATCTTCTAGAAGCATATCGTAAAATTACGAGAACGCCCCTCCTATCCGTGAAAACACGGAAAAATTTTAGACTGTATAAATCCAATATCTCGATACTAGAATCTGGCTTAAACTAATGCCGACTAGTAAAAACTGTCCGAAAAGTCGTACGTGCGTAAACACACGTATGCATCCGAACCATTGTCGTAAAACCATACGACCTCTATATCGTTTCTCCTGCAGCAGGGAAATTCTCTGTGTGGGACTCTAATGACTCGACTACTACGCTGGTAGTGGGTTTAACCACAGACCGCAAGCGGCACTAGCTGTATGTAACGGTCCCCAGGTAGATTTCGATAAGAAGGCCGATGAGGAAGCCCATTTGAACTCCTACTGAGCCTGATGTGACAATCTCCGTACAGTCCGGTCTGTTCGTCTAAGACTATCGTATATCGGGCCTAGGGGGCGGCAAGCGTCAGTCCCTAAATAGCGGTATTAGTCGTGTCGGAGTGAAGCCCATTACACCCTGAGAAACTACTGGAACCTACCAGTAAATCTCGCTTGCCCTGGCCAGGGACTTTGCGTAATGGCTCTCTGACACAGTGCGATATCAACTCTCAATACCGGGAGAGACGAATCCTGTATAACCGCCACTGCCCCCAAGTGCTCGGGACTGCACCCAACTGCTATCTGTTTGCACAACTCCTTTGAGCCGTGGTAGGGTAGCAATCTAAGAACAGTGGGACACACTCGAGGCGAAGTAGCAGTGTCAAGTCTGCAGACTATGCTGTACTCTTGTCACCTGGGAACTGTTAACTGACGACTGGTATAAAAACCCAACCAACAGTTCCCTGCGAGTCCTGTCCGGTGTACCCGTAACCCAACGAGCACCTGTATACTATCTCCAGTACGACGTACTGACGGCTGTGGGACAGACCATCTCCCCAACTGGGATGAGAAGCGTACACACTAGTCTATTCCGGAGTATCGATGCCCTGTCTCGATAATCCTACGACTAGGGACCTGAATAAGGATGTGCTTGTAGACTACCCAGCCCCCACTAGTGTGACTGCCATCACAACGCTGGGAGTGAAGCAAGATCCTAAGAGCTCTATCAATACGTATACTCACATATTAAGATAGAAAAACCAAGTAGCATAGTACCATGTTTAGCAAGACTGTTATATACAGGTGAATATCCCAAGCTTCCATTAAGTAATATACAAACTAGTATGATACAATAATGGCCTCTAGGGCATATACACTAACAATATAGCCGGGTTATCGGATCAAGTGTTGATTCGATAAGTTGATTCATATGGAATTAGTCGGTTATAGGTGATATAGCCGGATTATTAAATCAAGAATTGATTTGATAATCTAATGTATAATTATATATTTGATATATTACATTACATTAACTAGTATTAGCTCACTTATGGTTTCTTTTCTCACTTTGGATACATTGATGTATATGTGATATATGTTAAATGTATCAAGCTAGGTTACAAATGCAACTTGGGTTATTAAGGGTTAAACCATGCTAGGGTTAAGATTAAGGTTTTATACTTATCATTAAGTTATTGAAAATTGTGGATTTTATCATGGTTGATATTTGTTGAAAGCTTGTAGAAGCTTGTAATCATCTTTAACTTTGTCCACTATTTTGTCTAGCTTAGGATATTTATTTAACCCAGCCCTTTAACCCATGGCCATAGTTAACTCTCTACAAGGGTTAAGCAAGATATGCTTAACCCATGGTTGCATTTTTAACTCCAAGGATAATTCATTTTCTCATGATAATTTCTTCATCTTCTTCATGAGTTCAAAGAGAAAAGTGTTTTCTAGGATTTGAGTTTGTGATGAAAACTTGTGAGAATATGAAATCTAATGTGAGCAAACTTCCTACTTCATCATCCTCTACTACTTACCATTTAGTGTAGGGTGTTTGCTTCACTAATTCCATAGTTAGTGAACAGATAGCTTGGGTTAGTGTCTCCTCGACGTAGATCGTCTTCGGCCTCGAACTCTTCGAAGCACGCATGTTCGTTTCTGCAAGAGAGCCTCTCTAGAGTCCGAAGTTCACGATCGCAGTGAATGGAAGGCTACACGGAGCTAATGAAGTGAAGGACCGGTCTATAAAGGCTGTATTCTTTGCTCACTTTTCATTTGCAAAGTGTTTTCTTTTATATTCCGTCAATTTCTTGTATACGATTCCAGGGTTAGGGTTATTTAGCACGACGAAATTTTAATTTGGCATGAGAGATGCCTCCCGAAACCTTGCTGCCGTGCAAGGAAACCCTACACTTTATAGTTCATGATTTAGATCGGTTGAAAGAAATAGAAAAAAGAAAATCAAGAAAATCAAGAAGATCAAGAAAATAGTTTCATGAAAATCCAGAAAATATGTTCAAGATCTAACTGAATTATCAAGAAAATTTTATATGAAGAAGGCTTGTAGGATTCAATTGGATTTAGTAGCCCTACATGACTAATAAAGATGAATCATCTTATTTATCGATAGATTTAAAACTAGATTGAAGGCGACGAATGAGGATTAGGGTTCTTTGGAAGAAACTAGGGTTTCTCCTCTATTGACCCTTTCATTGATCTCCATTCATATCTAGCCCTTACCAAAAAGATCGTCAATTTTATCTCAAATCATGGTCGAGATTGTCAAGAAACTGATATCGCGCCCGATAAGGATGTTGACGATTCTTTTGCTAAAATTTATAAACATCATAAGACTTAAAAGGAGTATAGAATTTTCTCATCCATTGATCTACCCTAATCCTACAAATCCTATCAAGCGGAGAATTACTCGCGCGTCATGAAAATAAAAGAAAGAATAGAGAAAGAAATCATAATGCGGAAATTAACAGAAAGTGAATTGATAAAACTGATGATCTACATTTATTACTCAACTTAACAATACATTTATTTGAGTTTAGATTATAAGAGGAAGGAGAATTACTCTCGATCTCTGCCTCGAAGAAGTAAATATTCTGTCGATCTTCACGTCACTTGATCATCTCGTGTCGTGGACCTGTCTTGGATCGCTTGCTCGTTGATGATGATCGGCTTTATGTAAAGGAGAATTGATTGATGTCGCTTAATGAATTTCTCGATGATTTCTTGATCTTAGATCTTAAGATCGAAGATTCTTGATCTTAGATCTTAGATCCCCTTTTTGATATTGGATTTTCTCTTGGATTTGATGTAGAGATTTGTTGGCTCTTTTCTGGATTTTATTTGAAGAGATTGGATCAAAATTGGAGTTGCCCTCGGTCCTTTTTATAGCCCCAAATCCAGTAACAGAAAATCCCAACAAACTAAGTTTGTTGCAAAGAAGATTCCAGAAGAATCTTGAACCCTAACTCCTCTTCTTGATCGCGGAACCGCGGCAATTCGGCCGACTCGGCCACGGATCGGCCGCGACTGGGTGAGTTGTTGGCTTAAATCTTCTGGATTCTTCTTATATTGGTATTTGGGTCTTTATTTGATGTCTAGAACCTTCTTATCTAGTCTGAGTCTCTGCCAGTATTTGATTCTTCGACTTTCTTTACTTTATCGGCAGATTCTTGATTCTGGATATCTGACTTAAGCTAAAGTTGCACAATATCTCAGTGAAGAATGTTAGTTGTGTTTGAGATACAAAATATTATGCGTAAAATATTAAACATACAATTTCCTTCATAATGTTGGTTATAATATATAAACACATGGTAAATGGTATTTTGCAGCCGAACTTCTAATATGTGTTATATTTATAACAAATACCTTTAGATGATTAAGAAAAGTAAGGAAATTGTCATGTTAAAAGTGCACTATTTTCGACTGAACAATATGATATATTAAAGGATCATTGGGCAATGAATACATAACATGCGATAACATGTGTCTTGATGAAATAATAGATTGCACGAAACTTTAGATGCATTCCTTTGATCATGATATTGTACGACGATTGATACCATACGAACTATATGATATTTGACCCGTACCCTCGATTTTGAGGATGTCGTATGATGGATTTTACCGTACGAGATGTATATGATGATTGATCAGCACTCATGACTCGAGGATGCCGTACGATGGATATTACCGTACGTGATACTATGAGGCTGGATTCGTGACTACTAGATATATCGACTCGGATATGCTTTTGATTCCTATTTACTTTTGACTCAGTTTTTTGTTTAGCCTTTAGTTTCTTAGATAAATGCTAGCTTAGGCTCGAGTCATACTTATTTTCAAAACTGACGAATCATAGGCTTTTTCAAAGGATAAACTTAGGGACGCTATGGATTTTCAAAAGACATCACTTTTCTCAAAACAACGTAGTCACTACTTTTCTAAAAATAACGATTCGTGCTATTTAAACACGATAAACGGTATGGCTCGTATTTAGATTTATATACCTTATTGTTGTTTTTACTGTTTACTTTCTGTTATGATCTCGCCTGCTAGGACACCTGCACAATTACCGATGATGCGTATGTTGCACGTATACTTACTTGTCGGCTCACACACATCAGCATCGATAATTGCCATATATTGGGGCTTCACCCGCGCATGCCAATGTGTAGGTTATGGAAAAGGAATGGTTTTGGAAATTATTTGTGCACGCGAGCTCGGTCTCATTTTAAAATTTGTAAAACCGTAAGTGCATGGCGCGTTGTAGAGAGCTCGGTTTCGTTTTAAAATTTATAAAACCGTAAGTGCATGGCGCGTTGTAGAGAGCCGGTAAGTACGGGTCGATCCACAGGGAATTGGTGATTTGGGATTGTTGCTTAAGGGTCGAGAATAAAGAATTTAGTTTTGTTGTCATGAAAGATAAAACACGAAAATATAAAAATAGTTAAAGAAGTGGCCGTGGCTTTAGCTCGGATGGTTGAATCGCGGAGATTTCTTCGACGCTCCCTTGATCATGAGTTGTCCGTCCTTGTGTTGATCCCGACGTGAAGCATGCTTTGTCAAGGCTGTTGCGAAGCACAAGTCATCAAGTTGCCGATATTCGACGCAAAATACGAAACGATCCATCTTGTTCACTTACCGTTTGTATGTCCAAGCTTGAAGTATCAACACTAAGAATAAGGGTAAGCATGCATACGACAACATCAAAAACACAAATTAGTATGTGAGAGCAAGTAGTTTTAGTGTTAAGTTTGCTAAGTGGTTTGTCATAGTATATGCAACCAAGTAATTTGTCAAGCAACTTGATAACAAAATACCATATCTAAAACATAGCAACCTCAATACTAAATTGATTCTAACCTTAAGATTGTAAAATGGGGTTTTTGGAGAGAATATGATATGTGATGAGGTTACCAAGTAACCATGGAATCAAAATATCATATCAAACAAATCCAAGTTATAATTCTTGATGGATTAATTTGTCTCATAACACCCAAGGTTTCTCAACACATGACACTTGAAGGGTGGAGGTATAAGAAGATGCTTGAGGATGAGAGTGTGAGGCAACTCAAGAAAATGGCTAAGTGTTTTGTGTTTTGTGTTGTCAGCAATAATGAAGCATCTAATAAATATCTCAAGACAAGAAAATAACTCTAGTCTAGAATATCGCTAAGTGGTATTTCGAAGTCGTTATTTTTAACACTGTTTAAAAGTTTTCAGTACATACATTACTATATGTGACCGTGAATGTCATTAGAGCGGTACAACTCATCTAATTGCTATAAGTTCTTCTAGACGGGTTTGCGAACATGACATTGACGTTGATGTTCTGTTTTGTGCTGAGTTTGTGGTTGGATCGTCGTGGTGGATAGCCAGTGGTACGATGGTAGTACAATTCAGCTTCATTTATACATTTGATATTGCGGGGCGAGCGTCCGACATGTGGACTGCCGTCTCTGCCAGTTTGTATATTATTTGTTTGGGGTACGACCGGGATGAGGTCGATGTCACCCTTTTACATATTATTTTCTTTTCTGTACTAGGATTTGTTAGTTATATGTATGCCCTAGAGGCCATTACTGTACATTGGATGTATATTGTAGTGGATGCTGGGACATATATAGGGAGGACTTTCTTGCTCGACATGATAGTATGCTATCTGGTTGCTCTTTACCTTAACATGTACATTGATTGTCTCTCTGTTACATGTTGGTAAAGCCCTTAGGATGTGTGCTTGACTACCTGGACTATGATGCGGATCATACTAGTGGGGACATGGTAGTCCATAAGTACATCCTTCAAAGTCCCTAGTCGAGGGTGTATCCAGACGGGGCATCGATATACCAGAGTAGACTAGCGTGTACCTTCTCCACCCATACAGATGGGCGATGGATGATCCCATATCCATCGGTGTTTGACATCAGAGATGATATACGGGTGCTCAGTGGAGACTGGGTACACTGGACGGACTCGCCGAGAACTCCCAGATGGTATTATACCTCACGTCAGATGGCAGTTCTCTGGTGACACTGGTACAGAGTAGTCTGTTGACCCGAGATCATCATAGAGTCTTGTGTGGTTCCCACTGTGCTTTGATTTCCATCTTACCACGTCCAAGAGGGCGTGCAAAACGGTGGTTTTTGGGTACAGTCCCGAGTCACATGGAGGCAATGAGCGATAGGAGGGGATTCGTCTCTCCCGGTATAGGGGGTTGATGTTGCGCTGTGTTCGATTGGCTATAACAGGAAGTCCCTGGTCAGGGCTGCTCAGAGAATTGCTGGTAAGTGTTACCAGTAGTTTCTCGACCCGTTATGAGCCTCATATCTGTTAGTTATATGTATGCCCTAGAGGCCATTACTGTACATAGGATGTATATTGTAGTGGATGCTGGGACGTATATAGGGAGGACTTTCTTGCTCGACATGATAGTATGCTATCTGGTTGATCTTTACCTTAACGTGTATACTGATTGTCTCTCTGTTACATGTTGGTAAAGCCCTTAGGATGTGTGCTTGACTACCTGGACTATGATGCGGATCATACTAGTGGGGACATGGTAGTCCATAAGTACATCCTTCAATGTCCCTAGTCGAGGGTGTATCGAGACGGGGCGTCGATATACCAGAGTAGACTAGCGTATACCTTCTCGACCCATACTGATGGGCGATGGATGATCCCATATCCATTGGTGTTTGACATCAGAGATGATATACGGGTGCTCAGTAGAGACTGGGTACACTGGACGGACTCGCCGAGAACTCCCAGATGGTATTATACCTCACGTCAGATGGCAGTTCTCTGGTGACACTGGTACAGAGTAGTCTGTTGACCCGAGATCGTCATAGAGTCTTGTGTGGTTCCCACTGTGCTTTGATTTCCATCTTACCACGTCCAAGAAGGCGTGCAAAACGGTGGTTTTTGGGTACAGTCCCGAGTCACATGGAGGCAATGAGCGATAGGAGGGGATTCGTCTCTCTCGGTATAGGGGGTTGATGTTGCGCTGTGTTCGATTGGCTATAACAGGAAATCCCTGGCCAGGGTTGCTGAGATTTACTGGTAAGTGTTACCAGTAGTATCTCGAATGGTTATAGACCTCATATCGACACGACTTATTGAGCTATTGGGGTCTGACGTTTACCACCCCTAGGCGAGATATACGACATATCAGATGATCAGACCGGACTGTACGGTAGTGTTACTGGTTGGATTCACTAGAGTGTGAGCGAGCTTGCTCGTCGATCTTCTGATCGCTCAATACCCGGGTGGCCGTTACGTTTAGCAGACCGCTTGCGGCTTGTGGGTGTTTGATATGATCATCACCTGCTGCCGGCGTATTGACGAGTCTTTAGAGTCCTACACAGAGGTTTCCTGGCTCAAGCGAAATGAAATAGGAGCGCATATGAGATATGTACGGGACCGAGAATAATGCGAGTATGTGATACCGTATTCTATTCTCGCGATGAATGTATCGATTAGGTTATATGCGATATACCCTAGTTATCGAATCAAGGGTTGATTCGATAAACCGATGCATTGCATACTAGTCAGTTATATACGATATGACCGGATCGTTAAATCAAGTGTTGATTTAATGATTTGATGCATAATTATATATTTGATATATTACTTTGCATTAACTAGTATCGGTTCACTTTAAATGGATTTTCTCGCTCGGATGTGCGCATTAAATATGCGATATGATTTTGTGCACATGTTTGTATCATGTTTGATGATACATGGTTTTTGGTTAAGTGTATAGAATTAAACAAAGGTTAAGATGATGGTTAGGGTTTATTATTTGTTATTCATTTATCTTATTTAATTATCCATTTATTTATGATAAATGAATAAAAGAAAATGAAATGAAATGGTTGCTAATTTTGGATTCTAGTTGAAGCTTCTTGATCTTTTTACTAAGTAACCATTTTGTCTCTAGTTTGACCCTAACCATTCCTTTAACCATGATTAGCTCTCTACACTTTACCATGGTTCACTTATGATAAGAATGGATTATTCTTTTCATTTTAAATTATTCTTATCATAATAACATTCTTCTTCTTCTTCATTTTTCAGGTGAAGAAAAGCTTGACCATCAATGGCAACTTGATGATAAAGAGTGAGAAATCCAATTCTAAATTGAACCCACTTCCTATTTCTTCATCCTCTACCTCTTGCCAAGTAGTAGAGTGTGTTTACTTCACAAGTTTCATGACTTGGTGAAGTTGTGAGCTTGATCTAGCGATGCCTCGACGTAGATCATCTTCGGCATGGACATCGACGACCTAGCTTGCCCATTCTCCGATGAAGCCGACGCTAGAGCCCGGATTTGATTTGGACAGCGGAGAGGACCTCGTTGCGGAGCTATGGAGGTGGAGCACCGGATCTACAAAGGTTGTATTTCCGTATCTTGTAGTTAAGTGTTAACTAGTTAGCTTTTTCGCTTAGACATCTTGCAAACGATCCGTAGTCGGGTCTCTCGGCACCTATAATTTTTGAAAATGGCATGTTCGATGCCTTGTGAGACCTCACTAGAGTGCCTAGGAACCCTGCAGTGGTATCAGAGCCTAGCTAGAGCCTTAGGCGAAGTCCAGACGGAATTTGAAGTCCGAACGAACCCGGAACCCCAAACCAAACTTGCTCTCTGTACTTTTTTCAAAACAGTGCATTTTTCCATATTAAAAATATTCAGTAAAATCAGCAGGAAATTCTAAGGAATACTGCAAAATTCGAGCGCATGATTCCATACATGGAGCGCGGATCCGCGGCCTTACAGTAGGGTAGTGCGGCGGATCCGCCGCTCTTTTGTCTTGTTGTGCTTCGAAATTTGCACCATAATTCTTAGTTTTCAGTTATGATTTTCCTGTGAATTTTTAATATTTTTTTCAGAGTGTTATTTTCTGAGTTGTTTTGGGGATTCGAATGTTCGATCGGATTATCAAATTTTGTCTATGTGGCTTTCCGGATAATTTTTAGAATATGTTAAAATGTTCGACCGGATACAAAACCCAATTTTTCCCCTGTCGGGAAATTTCCAAGTGTTGGATTTTTCCGTAGTTTAACGACATTCTAAGTAATGCAAGTAACGCGATGGACCCTCTAGAAGACAACAAACCTTAACTCGATTATGTGACCGTCTTGAACTGCCCTTTAAACCTTCGGGTTTGGGGCAGTACGGCGTGCTACATGTGAGGCGTTGGCTTGACCCTTCTACGGCTGGACCGTTGGTACTGAGGCACGAACGGAATATTGTTAGACATGTTTCATGTGTTGATCTGTATCGGGAAAACTTGGGTGTTCGATTGTTCGATCGGAAAGTTTAACATTTTCTATTTATCCGGAATGGGATACAATAATTGGAATTCACAAAAGTTATGAGATAACTAAATGAATGTTATAAACACAGCAGTTTAGTCTCACTTGATCGGTTGCCACGGAATTTTGATGTGATCAAATGTCCGTCGCAATCACGTAGCGTACGCGGATACTCGCCGGGTAAACTTAATAGACAGCCTCGCCCCATAGCCTCGACCAAGTGACTGTAGGAGAACCCCGTCGCCGAAAGCATCCGTTCGGGTGCTCGCGGCAGCGGTGTTCCGCCTTGGTGCACTTCGTCGATGGTATCGGGGGTGCGGCCGTCTTCTGAAGTTTGCGACGAGCATTCGATCAGGATGTCGGGAATCTTGTTGAATTACCCGACATGATATTGAAAAGAGTTTTCGATAATGAGACTAAAATGCGGGGTTTATAATTGTTAGGCATGCGATGTCTAAGTAATTCATTTGGTCAGGCATGCGATGTCTGAGGTGGTTGCGGATTCCAACTGTTGTAGTTTTACACTTTCTTTTCTGTGACCGTAAGTGTAATATGTGATATCGCCGGTTTCGTTGCTATATGTCAACGACAATTGGGATACGCATGTTTACTTACGTTGATGACATGTGATGTTATGTGTTGCTGGATATGTTATATTGGATCGTCGTGTTTGAATAGCCGGGGTTTTTTATGTGAGATGAGTGTTTTTCATTTTCATTCATGTAAAAACTTGTATGTAATATTCTTTTATTGGGGCGCTTCCAGGTTGCGGAAGTTGTCACCGTTTTTATGTTATTTACTTTTCCGCACTAGGATAGACCCAAGGAGGGGAGCACAAGTAACCGGGTTCTGGGGTCCAGTGGGAGACCAACTCGAGGAGTCGAGTCCGGGTATCCTAACTCCAGAATTGGTAGGGTTGCTTGCCGCTCTGCTAGGGGTCTAGAGGTGTGGGTTTGGCTATTCATCACGACCGTGGAATCCGTGTTTTATACTGGCTCGTATTGAAAACACGGACGTCCTAGTATATCCAATATTTCATATGTTTCTTCTGCTGCGATATCTGTGTTGTGACTCTAAGATGGATATAGTATATAGTATATATGATATATTATATAGACGTTACTTATGTTTTACACCCGCGCTAGCCCTGCGCTGCTCAGCCGTTAGTTACCTAACCTAACGGTGCACGAGGGGACATCGAGGCGAATGCGGATGGCATAAGTGTACGTCGTATTTATCTGTGATGTTTAGGTACTTAAATGATGGGACTTCATTAATATGATTAATGAAATAAAAGAAACCTAAGATGTTGTAGAATCGAATTTCAAAATAAAACAGGTAGCTACTGTTCTTGCTTTGCATAGTGGTATATATGATATATCCTGCACCTTATTCGATAAGGAAAGGAACGAGATCCCTTCACCGGGAGTGACTCCTTTAACAATAACTGGCAGATGCTACACACTCGGTTTTTCTTTTGATTGCTTTTAAGTGTTTTTGCTTTGCACAGTGATATATATGATATATCCCGCACCTCATTCGACGAGGAATGGACCGACGATCCCTTCACCGGGAGTGACTCCTTTAGCAAAACTAGAAAAGCCTCAAAAGCACTCCATTTTTAAAATCATTTGATTCTACAACGATATCAAGTTCATTACGCAATAGGTTTTCAGAAAAACCTGTCGTAGCCCTCCGTCATTTCAGATAAGTAGTAGTTAGTATTCGTGCTACGTTTGTTGGCCTGCGTCAAGGCGTAGTGTGCGGTAGCTAACTGGTGCTTATCTGCATAAGCATATGATGCGATTGGATTAGGGTAGTCGTGCGACTTTGTTGGCCTGCGTCAAGGGTCGTGCGGGTGGGTTTAATTCAATCAGGAAATGACGGGTTGAACTTGACTAGCGGACTATGGTTTGTTGGCCTGCGTCAAGGTCATAGGACGCTAGGGGCAAAATATTATCGGGAATTTCAAGTGTTGAGATTTGCAATGAGATTGCATACCTTCTATGAGATAGTTGGATCCCGATACCCGCTGCGAGTAAGAGTTACTCCTGGAAGAGTTTTACGCATTACAATTAGCCGATCAAGTAGGTGTCTAGAAAGGTGTTAACGAGGTTACGCCTCTGGGAAAACGAGGTTTACATTAATTAGGTTCGTGCGAAAGCACGGGGGGACCTCCCTCAAAGTACCGACACTGGCCTGGCTGAAAGATTGGCGAACTTGTAGTATGTAATTAATCCCGGCTAGTCTTTCCTTTTAGGGTTTGAAGGAAGATTTGATAAAATGCAGTGGGAGCCATCCTGATTAGATAAAATAATAACCAATCTATTCTTGCAAGAGCGCACGCTGAGTGTTTTCTTCTCTCTCTCTCCAGGTAGCGACCATATCACGCCTTAATCAAGATAATAATACGGAATATTGACCGAACCCGCTTGTTATACTGAGCTGGAGAACGTTGGTCCCGCTCCAACTTATAATTGTTATAAGACAGAGCAGGAAATTGGGGAATACCAGATTTCCCGTACCGCCCAAACGAGGAGAGTGCATGATGATGCATCATCTTCGGGTGTGTTCATTATATAGAACTGTTTCTCAGTATCCTTTACGTCCTGGGTATATGATACCAGATCAGGATCCCAGATATGTAATCTGTTACATAGGGCTACAGATAGGTAGAGAACTGAGAACGGGTGATAAGTTTCATGAGGCAAAAAACGGGGCAAGAGTTGCAGCCAAGTCTGTCGGTCACTGTCACCCTGTATTACCAATACATTGATTCTGAATGAATGTTATTAGATACTGAACCTGATATACAAAATCATATCTCTCTCTTTATTAGTAAAGAAAGGATATAATTTTGTATTGTTGGATAATGTTTTTGAACATTTCCTATATCAAAAGTTGATCAGTTCAGGCACGTTATCTAAAAGCATTGATGTTCTAAATCAAACTACAGTTCTTAGTATATGGAACACACACAAGAGGAAGAGTTCAGAAATGAACGAATCCTTCTTGAGGTATTGTAGACTAGGTCAGATCAATGCGACCCGACTGGCTAGAGTTACATAAAGATGCATATTTAAATTAGTTTGAATTTACATCTTGTGAAACTCGCCAGTCATGTCACAAAGATAAGATGACCATAGCTCTGTTTATTGGAAACAGAGAAAGAGTTAATGAACTCTTGGGACTGATACATGATGATGTATGAAAGGTCTCCAGTCTACACATGCCAAGACCGGTTCTTTGTACTTCATTACATTCTCTGATAATCTCTCGAGATTCAGACATATGTTCCTGTTGAAACACAAGTCCGAACCTTTTGAGATATTCACAGAATATAAGCTAGAAGTAGAGAACCAGAATAAGGGTATAAGTATTATGTCCTATGATGAGATCAAGGAGGAGAATACTTGAGCACGGAAATACTGGACTATTCTAAAGGAGAATTAGATTCTCTCTCAGCATTACTCCTCCGTATACACCATGGCACGATGGTATATCGGGGCGGAGCAGATACACCCTATTTGATATGGTGTGCTCTATGATGAGTAATACTGAGTTACCTTTTTCCTTTTGGGAGTTATGCACTTACGAAGTTGCATACCTATTGAATAGGGTTCCAATCAAATCAGTTGCCTACCACTTCATATGTGATATGGAAAAGGAAGAGCCCATGTCTTAAGTTAGTTAAGATTTGGGGTTGTCCGGCCTATGTCTAAAAGCAAAATCCGGACAAGCTCGAGGCAAATACTGTTATGTAGAACTGGAATGGTTCCAGCTATACGAACTACAGCAGATGATTTGATAGAACCAAGGGATTCAGTAGATTCCAACGAACCTCAGCCTCTCCGCCGATCTAGTAGGGTTCCTCACCCACCTGAGAGACACTTCGGTTTCTCTATGACAGTGGGAGCGAGGATTGCATCATGAGATGATGACCCAACTAGTTTCGAGCTGGCCATCTGGAGCAAGACTCTGTAAGAATGGCTGGATGTTTAGTGATCTGAGATGGAATCCTTATACACCAACAAAGTATGGACTTTGGTTGCTATATCTGAAGGGTTAAATCCCCATCAGGAGCAATTATATCTTGAGAAGATTACTTGGTGTACATGGAAAAGTTGAGACTTTCAAAGCTAGAATTGTTAAAGGTTTTCGTCATCGACCAGGCGTGGATAATGATGAAACCTTTTCAGTAGCTATGCTTAAGTCTATCCAGATCCTACTTGCCACGGCTACATACCATGACTACGATATCTGGTGGTTGGGTGTCATGACAGCTTTTCTAAATGATGTTTTAGAAGAGAGCGTCTATAAGTACACAGCCAGAGGGCTTCGTAGACAGTGGGAGCAGCGGAAACGTGTGCAAGATGCTTTATAGGATAAAGCCGGCATCGCGGAGTTGGAACATCTATTTTGATGGATAAGTCAAAGAGTTTGACATCATCAAAATGGTAGATGAACCTTGTATAAACAAAAAAGGTAGTAGGGAGTATGGTGGTGATCCTCGTAGAGTACGTGGATGACATACTCTTGATAGGGAAAGAGTTTCCTATGCTACGCTCGGTCGATCTCCGCTTATCACAAGGATTCTCCAATAGGATCAAAGTGATACCTCCTAAATCCTGGGTTTTTGGATCTATGAGATAGATGTAATTGGATGTTAGGACTCTCACTAGTTGTAGTGAGACGATATCAATCGATCCTGGGGAGAATCACTGGAAGGGTTCCAGGGTGATAAAGACGACTGAATGTCAGTCGCAGGCATTGTCTTTACCCTCAGTGGAGGGACGGTATGTTGGAAGAGTTCCAAGCTAGATACCGTGGCATACTAGACGATAAAGGCTGGATACATCGCTACTTAAGATGCTACCAAAGAGGATGTTTGGGTGTATACTACGTTCCAACCATTGTGAGACAATGGAGTTGTGGCTTATGCCAAGGAACGTCCGTCCCATCAGTGATCCAGACATATTCTAAGGCAGTGTCACCTGATCATGGAGATGGTTGATCTCCAAGGGATCGAGGTAAGGAGAGTAGACTCAGAGGACAAACACAGCGGATTCACTCACGAAAGGCCTTTTCCCAAAGAGAGACTTTTATGGGATGGTTGAGTATGAGATACTTCAACCACTGCTACAGATGGCCCTAGTGCAAGTGGGAGATTGTTAGTTATATGTATGCCCTAGAGGCCATTACTGTACATAGGATGTATATTGTAGTGGATGCTGGGACGTATATAGGGAGGACTTTCTTGCTCGACATGATAGTATGCTATCTGGTTGATCTTTACCTTAACGTGTATACTGATTGTCTCTCTGTTACATGTTGGTAAAGCCCTTAGGATGTGTGCTTGACTACCTGGACTATGATGCGGATCATACTAGTGGGGACATGGTAGTCCATAAGTACATCCTTCAAAGTCCCTAGTCGAGGGTGTATCGAGACGGGGCATCGATATACCAGAGTAGACTAGCGTATACCTTCTCGACCCATACAGATGGGCGATGGATGATCCCATATCCATTGGTGTTTGACATCAGAGATGATATACGGGTGCTCAGTAGAGACTGGGTACACTGGACGGACTCGCCGAGAACTCCTAGATGGTATTATACCTCACGTCAGATGGCAGTTCTCTGGTGACACTGGTACAGAGTAGTCTGTTGACCCGAGATCGTCATAGAGTCTTGTGTGGTTCCCACTGTGCTTTGATTTCCATCTTACCACGTCCAAGAGGGCGTGCAAAACGGTGGTTTTTGGGTACAGTCCCGAGTCACATGGAGGCAATGAGCGATAGGAGGGGATTCGTCTCTCCGGTATAGAGGTTGATGTTGCGCTGTGTTCGATTGGCTATAACAGGAAATCCCTGGCCAGGGTTGCTGAGATTTACTGGTAAGTGTTACCAGTAGTATCTCGAATGGTTATAGACCTCATATCGACACGACTTATTGAGCTATTGGGGTCTGACGTTTACCACCCCTAGGCGAGATATGCGACATATCAGACGATCAGACCGGACTGTACGGTAGTGTTACTGGTTGGATTCACTGGAGTGTGAGCGAGCTTGCTCGTCGATCTTCTGATCGCTCAATACCCGGGTGGCCGTTACGTTTAGCAGACCGCTTGCGGCTTGTGGGTGTTTGATATGATCATCACCTGCTGCCGGCGTATTGACGAGTCTTTAGAGTCCTACACAGAGGTTTCCTGGCTCAAGCGAAACAAAATAGGAGCGCATATGAGATATGTGCGGGACCGAGAATAATGCGAGTATGTGATACCGTATTCTATTCTCGCGATGAATGTATCGATTAGGTTATATGCGATATACCCTAGTTATCGAATCAAGGGTTGATTTGATAAACCGATGCATTGCATACTAGTCGGTTATATACGATATGACCGGATCGTTAAATCAAGTGTTGATTTAATGATTTGATGCATAATTATATATTTGATATATTACTTTGCATTAACTAGTATCGGTTCACTTTAAATGGATTTTCTCGCTCGGATGTGCGCATTAAATATGCGATATGATTTTGTGCACATGTTTGTATCATGTTTGATGATACATGGTTTTTGGTTAAGTGTATAGAATTAAACAAAGGTTAAGATGATGGTTAGGGTTTATTATTTGTTATTCATTTATCTTATTTAATTTATTTATGATAAATGAATAAAAGAAAATGAAATGAAATGGTTGCTAATTTTGGATTCTAGTTGAAGCTTCTTGATCTTTTGACTAAGTAACCATTTTGTCTCTAGTTTGACCCTAACCATTCCTTTAACCATGATTAGCTCTCTACACTTTACCATGGTTCACTTATGATAAGAATGGATTATTCTTTTCATTTTAAATTATTCTTATCATAATAACATTCTTCTTCTTCTTCATTTTTCAAGTGAAGAAAAGCTTGACCATCAATGGCAACTTGATGATAAAGAGTGAGAAATCCAATTCTAAATTGAACCCACTTCCTATTTTTTCATCCTCTACCTCTTGCCAAGTAGTAGAGTGTGTTTACTTCACAAGTTTCCTGACTTGGTGAAGTTGTGAGCTTGATTTAGTGATGCCTCGACGTAGATCATCTTCGGCATGGACATCGACGACCTAGCTTGCCCATTCTCCGACGAAGCCGACGCTAGAGCCCGGATTTGATTTGGACAGCGGAGAGGACCTCCTTGCGGAGCTATGGAGGTGGAGCACCGGATCTACAAAGGTTGTATTTTCGTATCTTGTAGTTAAGTGTTAACTAGTTAGCTTTTTCGCCTAGACATCTAGCAAACGATCCGTAGTCGGGTCTCTCGGCACCTATAATTTTTGAAAATGGCATGTTTGATACCTTGTGAGACCTCACTAGAGTGCCTAGGAACCCTGCAATATCGACACGACTTATCGAGCTATTAGGGTCTGACGTTTACCACCCCTAGGCAAGATATGCGACATATCAGACGATCAGACCGGACTGTACGGTAGTGTTACTGGTTGGATTCACTGGAGTGTGAGCGGGCTTGCTCGTCGATCTTCTGATCGCTCAATACCCGGGTGGCCGTTACGTTTAGCAGACCGCTTGCGGCTTATGGATGTTTGATATGATCATCATCCGCTGCCGGCGTATTGACGAGTCTTTAGAGTCCTACACAGAGTTTTCCTGGCTCAAGCGAAACGAAATAGGAGCGCATATGAGATGTGTGCGGGACCGAGAATAATGCGTGTATGTGATACCGTATTTCATTCTCGCGATGAATGTGTCGAATGGTTATATGCGATATAACCTAGTTATCGAATCGAGGGTTGATTCGATAAGCCGATATATTGGATACTAGTCGGTTATATGCGATATGACCGGATCATTAAATCAAGTGTTGATTTAATGTATATATTTGATATATTACTTTGCATCAACTAGTATCGGTTTACTTAAGATGGATTTTCTCACTCGGATGTGCACATTATATATGTGATATGATTTTGTGCACTTGCTTGTATCATGTTTGATGATACATGCTTTTGGTTAAGTGTAAAGTATTAAACCTTGGTTAATGAAATGGTTAGGGTTTATTATTTGTTATTCATTTATCTTATTTAGTTATCCATTTATTTTTGATAAATGAATAAAAGAAAATGAGAAAAGAATGGTGGCTTCTTTTGTTGTTTAGTTGAAACTTCATGAAGCTTTGACCAAAGTCCACCATTCTTATCTCATTCTTAACCCTAACCATTCAACTAACCTTGGTTAATTCTCTACACATTACCATAGTTAGAATTATGATAAGTATTCTATTAATTTCTATTTTCTAATAACTTATCATAATTCTTTCTTCTTCTTCTTCATCTTCTTCACATGAAGAAAGTTCACTTCATCAATGGTGATTGATGAAAATGAGTGTGAAATCCAATTCTAAAGTCTACCCACTTCCTATTTCTTCATCCTCTACCTCTTGCCAAGTAGTAGAGTCTGTTTACTTCACAAGTTTCTTGACTTGGTGAAGTCGGAGCTTGATTTAGCGATGCCTCGACGTAGATCATCTTCGGCATGGACATCGACGACCTAGCTTGCCCATTCTCCGACGAAGCCGACGCGAGAGCCCGGGAACTCATTTGGACAGCGAGGAGACATCGTTGCGGAGCTATGGAGGTGGAGCACCGGATCTACAAAGGTTGTATTTCCGTATTCCATTAGTTAAGTGTTAACTAGATTTAATATTCGCCTAGTTTTCTAGCAAACGATCCGTAGTCGGGTCTCTCGGCACCCCGTATTTTTGAAAATGTCATGTTCGATGCCTTGTATAACCTCATTAGGGTGCCTAGGAACCCTACAGTGGTATCAGAGCCTAGCTAGAGCCTTAGGCGAAGTCTAGACGGATTTTGAAGTCCGAACGAACCCGAAAACCCATTTCTAACATGCTCTCTGTCCTTTTTTGAAAACAGTGAGTTTTTCAACATTAAAAATATTCAGAAAAATCAGCAGGTGAATTTAAGAGGTTCTGTGAAATTCGTGCCCCTATCTCCATCAAACAGCCGCGGTTCCGTGGCACGAGCAAGGCTCGTGCGGCGGTTCCGCGGCGGTACGGACACTTTATTAAATATTGTTTTCACAGTAACTCATAATTAATAATGCTGGAATTTCTGGAAATTTTTAATAGTTATTCAAGAGTTGAATTTTCTGGGATTGATTTGGGGATTCGGTGTTTCGATCGGAGTATCAAATTTTGTCTGTGTAGCTTTCCGGATAATTTTTAGAATATGTTAAAAAGTTCGAGTTAGGGTTTCATTCTTCTAGTGGGTCCACAGAATTACCTGCATGTTCCTCCGAACACTTTAAACTTGGAAAAAATAGTTTCCTGACACTCGTTCGAACCTTTTTAACTTCGCCTATACAACATGTGAATACCCTTTGCCCGCATGCCAAACAATGCCTTAATGCTCCAGGAAAGGCGATGTATTGGCGGTCATCTCTGGATCGGTCTGCTCTAGGTCTGAGTAAGATTCTCTCCACACTGGAAATCTTCAACTCAACTAGGCCTGTGTCGGCGCATCAATCTGACGAATCATCTTCGTTTCTCAAATCGGGGTAGACTAGCTATCATCTGTCGCATTTCTGCCTGGAAGCTCCGGTGATCTTAACTCGTAAGCTCTGGAAGCGACATCCCATCATCTCAGCAACATCTGGGTCACCTGTCTGCACGGTAGGCAACATCAAAATCACTGAGGTATGCTGTACGTCAACAGTCCTCTCGCAACTGGCAGCTCTAACAATGGCCCGATCATCCGGCGTGAAACCAAGCACTCACTTACATAGGAGGTCACAACATAATGCTACATCGAGACGTTCCCATGTCACCAGAAAACACAATGGTCAGCCCTCGTACCAGACGAGCTCGCCGTGACTGCAACACTAGCAGCAGCTCAACTACGCTCAAACCATGGTGACAGGAACCTCAATCGAGCATCGAAGAAAGCAAATCAACGGCATGAGAGGAAACGACAGATCCAGAATGGATACATGATCATAAGAAGGAACAACATCAATGAAGGTATGATCACGAAACAAATAAAATCAAGGATCTCAAAAGGATGTATAATCATGGGTACGAAGAGAATCATAAGTCTCAAAAATATGTACATCCTTAGGTTTCTTAAGTGGAGTATCGTATCGTAAATATGCCGCGGTACATACGTACGGTACGTCACTCTACTCAAGCTACCTACTCCATCAATCAGGGTCAGCCTATTAAACGAAAGTTCGGGTCTAATACCCCCCGCTCAAGTCTAAGTTCAGTAAGGTCAAGCCTAGGTTCCGAAATACATACCCGCCCTAGACTCCACATAGTCAAACATAGACTCGAACAATGGTTAAACCTAACGCTCTGATACCAACTTTGTCATGACCCGAAATAATAGCTCGTGACCAGCACTTGAATCACGCAACGTCTAAAGGCGTAACGGAATTCAAGTAAGCTGAAATCCAGAAATCTAAACCTTTTAAGAAAAATAAAGGAGGTGAAGTTTTGAAATAAAGTTATGATGAAATCAAGTTTTCTTAATGCATAGAAAAGGAACTTGAATGATGCAAGTGAAATTTATTAGTTTGAAAACATGTTTCGTCTTTTAAAAATTTTGGCAGCACCTCCTTTGTATATTTTGATCCAAAACCACAAATACATAATAATGATAATGGCATCCCCAAGCGGGAGCTAGCTCTTCGCCAAATGGCGGATCACAACCACGCAATACAGTATATATAAGTATACGACGCCAAACGGCGAAGTTCACCACAAAAAAATAAAGAAAAAGCAAGACATATAAACCATAAGTAGAGAAAAACCCCTCGCTCTAAGTCTCGCAACCACAATCCCACTAAGTCTCATTACTTATACAACTTACAAATTTTGATTGACGGAGTAAACTAGATACAATATGAAATGTAGATACAAGAGTGGGAATGATACAAATGTCCCACCTACCAATGCAAACACCCGAATGCAACTATGTGCCAGCGAAGCCGCTACTGATCCAAGTGGTCAACCTGCAAGAACTGTGGCACAATGGGGGTGAGTTGCCAACTCATGAGTAGAAAATATCAACAGATAGAAATCGAATAAACAACGACTCATAGGTCAACTATATCATAATGGTAATACTATGATATTTAGGGTGACCGGTCTGTATATGTCCCAACAAGGTAGTCAACACCTATATGCATGCGGATAACATCCAACAGTAATAATCAATGCATGTATATGGATCTCATCCAACCATAATCAAGGTATGTATGCATGTGGATCTCGTCCACCCATATAATCAATGTCTGTATGCATGTAAATATCATAACGGAGTGTGCATGAAAATACGAGGATATATATCAACGGTGTCCCTCCCGACACATCAAAATCATGGAACCTGAGTGCCTAGCATCGACACTCGAAAACATCATGAAAACCGTGCCCAGCATCGGCACGTAAATCCTCATATATCGGGCTCCGTCAGTCCGGATCGGCCCACGGGCTTCATCAGTCCGGATCGGCCCATATCATCTCTCGACTCCGGTCGGTATCCTCCGGATATCCGTCGAGCCCAAATACTATCACCGGTAGGCAGTAGTCCCTCTGCCAGGCTCACCGTCTGTATACACAGCATCCCTTTCTTGCCCCGGGTTACCATACCGGGTCCACCATATACCCGCAATCGGCCTCATCCGCCTCCTCGAATCGGGTCACATGTCGCTCTCAGCATCAAGAAAACACATGGTGGACACACTGAAATATCATATCAGGAGAAACCGGGTTTTTAAAACAACACATAATCTCTTTTAAAATGTCCACGGTTCTCAAATCCAGAAATCTCATGAAAATAGCATATCTCAATGCGTAAAATCATAGAGCATGATGCATGCGACATATAATGGAAATTTAAGCATATCTATGTGTCATGCAACATGGAATAGTGATATGATATATTAAGGAAAAACAGCTCTTTTAAAATGATTCCAGTTTTTAAAATATAACATACGGTTCCCAATTTTACAATAAAACCAGTTATCTATAAAGGTACATTATGAATATGTGCAAGTGTAGATGTACCAATGTATGTGTGCACAAATATGGATATACGAACGTCTATATCCGAAAGTATGGATGTATCAATGTATATGTGCACCAATATGGATATACGAATGTGTATATTCCCAAGTATAGATGTATCAATGTATATTCATGATGCAGCAACCCTACTGTGCAGTGACATGGTAATTATCGATGATGAAGTGTGTGTGCCGGCAAATATGTGTACGTGTAACATACGCATCATCAATAATGGCGCAAGTGTAATAGCACAGGTATAAGCAATGCAATGGAAATAATATGAATGCAGCATAAGGTAAATCATATGCAAATACTGACGGGTATACATATCTAATATGACCGAGTCTGGGAATCTATCAATCGGCACCCAGCCTAACAACATCGCATACGGTATGATCCATCGTACGACAACCTCTAGTCAAGGGTAAGGATCAATCATCAAGTCAAACTCATCACGCACGGAAAATCATCGTACAGCGGCATTAAGCTAATAGGGATCCTATCATCCTATAAGACAAATGAGGGTACAGCCTAATAACACATACGGCCTATCATCCAAGATTCACAACATTCCATATATATATATATATATATATATATATATATATATATGTACCTATGTCCCAGGTCACATCCGCAATAATCTCATATCAAGGGACCGGCAGGGTATAAATCATCTCGATCGACTCGCATCCGTATCCCAGCATACCATTAGATCATCATATCATCATATCCGTCTTATATTCTTCCATCGTATTTATATCACACATCAAATCGAATTCACATAAACAATCTATCTCTACTAAGTATGAGTATCTAATCTAACATAAACACCTGAACCATACAAGCAGATTTTAAAAGAAGCGAATCGTTGTTTTCAAAATAGGGGTTACGGTGTTTTAAAGAAAAGATATCATTTGAAAATCCGTAAAATCCTTCAAGTTATATATTTAAAAGATACATACGATTCTTCGGTTTAGAAAAAGGTATGGTTTGGATGACGCATCTACATCGACTATCTAGTCCTTCAGTACGCTAAACGGCAATATCGCTAAACGTCATCCTATGATAGTAGTAACATATCACTTTTAACTATGCTCTAGTTTCTAATATGGTTTCATAGCTATCTTCATTCTAACCCTAGTTTCCTAATCTGGGTTTCCTAACCAAATTCTATAATCAGTTTTCCATCAATACATTGTGGGGGTGCTATACGCCATCCACCCGACTTCCCCCATGGATATAGATCCACCCACCTTGGTTCTTGTTCGCTGAAGTCGATGACGCCACGCTCTGTCGCCTCGGAATCCACGCGAAGGTACCTACAATAATAAACCATAGCAATGCACATTAAAATCAAGGCGGGAAACCAAAACGGTACACGTTTCGCTCATAGGTCAAAACCTATAGCTTTGCGTGCAAAACAGGACCAAAAACCCTGGTCGTGGACGTCCAAACACCACACGACGGAAACACAACACCAAATACAAAAATAAAGTCAAAAAGAAGTCGTAAAACAATGCTCCAACTCATTGAAATGGTCCCAGATATTACCCTAAGCCAAATTGGTCAATTCTGCAAATATGGAGGGCCTAATTCACCTCAAAAGGGACCCCAGAACCAATACGAAGCAATTCTAACCTAGTATGGCCGCAATTTGCTGCCAGATTGAATAAATATGCGGCCCTGGTACAGGGGGTGGGGCTCAGGTCTTGGTGGCAGCTTCCCAGGTGCTAGCACGACTCCAAGTAATTGCAAAATCATTTCTAGTGTCCCCGGGTTGCTCCAGATTCTAAAATACCCTCACAATTCACACATTTATCCGGTGTCGGGGTTTCTAAATCCGTGTTTTGGGGTTTCTAAGTTCTAGTCCAGGTCATTAAACAGCACCCAAGTCTAGTTAAAAGCCACAACATCACCAAATTCAAACAAACACTCCAACCCTTTACTAGGGTTTCCCAAGGTTCACTAAACACCATAATTTCACCTCTAAGCTTGCATGAAAGGTAAATTGAATGAAATACTATGTTAAGGGTGATGAAATTACCTCACTTGGGCAACCTAGGAAAAACCATAGCTCCTCAAGGTTGTCAAAATCTCAATTTTCTTGGTTCATTGCGATAAGGGTGAGGAGGTGATCATTTTTTTGTGAAGGGGTATATGGTTTTGGCAAGGTTTTTGTGGTGGATCAAGAGGGTAGAAGATGGAGGGAGATGAGGAAGAAGAAGAACAAGAAAATGGTGGAGGGATGAGGATGGGGCAGCACTCTCTCCCTCTCTCTCTTTTTCACTCTCATTCTCTCTCCTACACAAGTATACCTACCCTAATCATTATGTCCCCTTGACTTTTATTTTTCTTTTTCTCTCCACCAATAAACCATAATACATAGCCCGAATGAAATGAAACATGTAACAAAATGAAACATGTCATGATGCACTGGCCACGAAAAACTGTAGAAATGCGGATTTGGCTTAATCGCGATTAGTAGTGCACTAATCGGGTTTTTATCAAAACAGCATATAATAAATTTTAAAAATGCCAAATCCTTTAAATATGTTTTCAAATGAATAAATCATTTTAATTTCTATTTATTTCATAATTTTTTGTATATATTTATACCCTTTTTCGAAAACCCCAATTTCACAAATCGGGCAGTTTTCGGGAAATATATTATTTTAATATTAAATTCCCAAAAATAATATTTTATATTTTCTGAAATGTTTCAAGAAGCCTTAGGAGCTTATGAGTTTAGGGTTAGCGAGAATTGAAGAAAGGACTTTAGCGGATTTCTTAGTCACGAAACCCAGAGCAAGGATTTGCATACACGCACCCATACATACTTGCATGCATTTTAGTACTTGTGCGTAAATGGGACATGTGTATATATTTATATACACATAGATATGGGACTATATATATATGTATATACGTATACCTATACATTGATAATGAGGATAGTGGATGATAGTTTGGGATGAGTCGATGAGTTTGGGCTTGATGCCACGAGATCGGTGATATGATTTGGATCGTATTATGAGATGCGAAATGTGATGATAGCATATCGGTAGGCGATGTGCTTCATACACACGCATTTATATATACGTTGATGATATTAGTAGTATACTAGACTTAGACCAGTACCCCTACCCACGATATGTGATGATGTGGATACTAGATGAATAATAAGATAAATGTGATATTGACCCATACCCAGTTTGGGATGCCGTACGATGGATTTACCGTGCGAGCTATATATTGATGATAGATCTGCACTCTTGATTTGAGGATGTCTTATCAGATGGTGTATCATATGGGATACTATTGAGGCGGGATCACCGACTATTATATAGACAGATATATATCGACTTAGATGTAGGTGGTTTCCGTACCCCTTTCGATTGGTTGATAGTTAGACCTGTTGTTTACCTAGAAGATGTCAGACTGGACCCGAGTCATACCTATTTCCAAAACTGACCAATCATGAGAATTTTAAAGACATACTAAGGGATACTACGGATATTTTAAAGGACGTATCTTTTCTTAAAAACACCGTAGTCCTTATTTTCAAACACCAGGATTCGTACTATTTTAAACGGCAAAACAGTATAACACATGTATAGTAAGGTAGATTCTTTGTTGTTACGTTATTATTCATGTTCCGCATATTATTGTTTTATTTACTATTCATTTTCCTTATTATGTGGTTATCGCCTCATTACATATTATTGTGTACATAGTAATTATGAAACCATGCTGTTAGGACACCAGCACCATTATCGATGACGCGTATGCTCCACGTACACTCGCTTGCCGGCTCACACACATCTTCATCGGTAATTGCCATGTCACGTATAGTTTAGAAAATACCATTTCATTGACATAACTTGATAGCTGATGTTGCAATATGTTATAGCTATCATATGCAAGTTAAACTATTGTATCCATTGCATGATATCAGAAGCAGTCGTATATTCGTTGGTTATATAGTATTATGGACATTATGTCGGTTTTCACTTTCATTGACATGGTGATTTGATTTTTTCGGATCCGTCTTGAGATTTTCTGGAGTTGGAAACCGCATGTGAAAGTTTTAAAACTGATAATGTATTTTAGAGAGAAAAATGCGGTTTATCCTTGATATGATAAGTAGTGTCCATCATGATATTTTCTCGGTTCTGAGATAGTTTTGGAGACCCGATTCGTGGAGTTGGATGAACCGTCTGCGGGTACATGGTGAACCCGGTATGGTATCCCGGGGCAAGAAGTTCGAGTAGTAGACGATGAGCCTGGCAGGGGCAGACTACCTACCGGTGATTCTACCTGGCGTGGTGGATATCCGGAGGATACCGTTCATGGTCGTGAGATTGATGATATAAGCTGATCCGTTCTGCCAGAGCCCGTGGGCCGATCCCGCAGATGATACGAATGCCTGATGTATTGATTCTTGAGTTTTGAGATTTGAGATTTGATATTGAGATACTGAGACTTATGTTTTGTGTCGATGCTTGACACTGATTTCTCCATTGCATTCATTGATGATAGTTGATTGATATACATATAGAAATCTCATCGATTAAAGAAAATAGTTGTTTCATTCATGATATATTCTGTTTACATTCGTAATGCATTCATATACTATATATCTGATATGTTGCTATCTGAGGCACTGACACTAGCATGTAGTATTACACTATACATAGCTGGACCAGGATTTTTTGAGGATATTACCTGATATGACCTAGGATAGCGTTATGCATGCGATTTATACTCGTTGATGTTTTCTATTCACGAGTTGGCAACTCACTCCCGTTGTGCAACAGTTCCTTGCAGGTTTTGCCATACAGGTTTCGTTGCGGCTTTTTTGGCACACTGTTCCTTCCGGGTGATTGCTTTGGTAGGTGGGTTCTTCGCATCAGGACCACCATTGTTATTTATTATTTCAGTTGTATCTAGAAATTCCATCAACCAGATTGTATATTTGAGGGAGTTAGAAGACCATATTTGTTATTCTTTCGACCTTAGAGTCGCACGTTGTATTATTCTTGGGTTTTCTTGATGTTTTGAGTTTCTTTGAGTTTTGATCCTCACCCTTGGCATTGTATATTATATTTCTTGCGTGGTTGTGGCCGTCGATTGACGAAGAGCTAGCTCCCGCTTGGGGATTCCTTTTTGTTGCATTTCGTATACTATTCATGTTGTATCTCGTTTGGGGCCAGTATTTACAAAGAAGACTCTGCCGAAATTTTCAGAAAATACTTGAGATTTTAAAAATACATACTTCGGCTTATGTTGATTAAAAATACTTGCTTTAAATTGGTTTTTCCTTCACTCTACTCTTCCTTGGTTTTGATTTCTGGGTTTTGGCTTACTTAGATTACATACGCCTCGAGACGTTTCGTAATTTAAGTGCCGGTCATATTCCGTACTTTTCGGGTCGTGACAATGTTGGTATTGGACTGTTAGGTTTTACCTTCGGAGTGTAGGATGTCCCTTGGTTGATGGAGTAGGTGACTCAAGTAGAGTGACGTACCGTGTGTATGTTCCGCAGCATAATTACGATACGCTACTCCACTTAAGAAGCCTTAGGATGTACATTTTCTTGCACAGCATTATATTCATTCCTATGATCTAGCCTCATCGGTACCAGTTATTGTTTTGTTACCACGGTTGCACAGGAAGAGAGAGCTGCGGCTAGAGTTTCGGTCAGCACGAGCTCGTCACGGACGAGGACTGACCAGGGCGTGATTCCAGGGACATACTTTTGCATAGAGGAGCCATTTTATTGTGTTTTCGCACCAAGTGCCTTTGATGGATCGCTTTTACGATATTTCTCAGACGTGCAGATCAGCACCAGAGGATAGGGCTACTGCAGGAGGCCATCCAGGATATGATGACCGTTAATGCACCGTATTTTGATGTTTGAGGCACTATTCAGCGTGCAGACAGAAGATTCAGATGTTGCTGCGACTGGCGAGATATCGCCCCAGAAGTTTGGAGCTATGCTGCACAAGTTATACTTCAAGATATGATAGAAGATCGCTAGTCACCAAAGATTAAGGACTAGGACATATGATTTATTGCCTACCCCGATGCGAGGTCATCAGATGGATTGATTCCAGCTAGAGGCGACTTCACGCTGATACGTTGAGAGTCGATAGAGACGATCGAATGTCAGGAACCCATTTTCCAAGTTTAAAGTATTCGGAAAACAATGCAAGCAATTCTACGGACTCTCTATAAGAATGAAACCCTAACTCGACTTAATGACCATGGAACGCCGGTGAACCTTATGGTTTGCGGCAGTTTAGTGGTGCAATTAATGAGGCTTGGGTTTGCCCTTCTACGGTTGGTCCATAGGTGTTGTCGCATATATTCGATACTATTAAACTGTACCCAAGATGTTGAGCTCTTGGGGGATTATGAGGTTTTGACAATCGATCGGATGGTTCGACTTCATTCGGATATCATGTGATGGGATACATTGCTTGGGAGACTCCAGATACGAGTATAGCCGTTGGAGCGCAGTCCATGCAGCCACGAGGAGGTGAGTCCGAATCGGTCGACATTAGAGAAAAGTGGAGTAAGAGGTTCGTACGAGATCTTGATGAGATGACGTTCCACTTGTTAGTTATATGTATGCTCTAGAGGCCATTACTATACATAGGATGTATAATGTAGTGGATGCTTGGACATATATAGGGAGGACTTTCTTGCTCGACATGATAGTATGCTATCTGGTTGCTCTTAACCTTAACGTGTACACTGATTGTCTCTCTGTTACATGTTGGTAAAGCCCTTAGGATGTGTACTTGACAATCTGGACTATGATGCGGATCATACTAGTGGGGACATGGTAGTCCATAAGTACATCCTTCAAAGTCCCTAGTCATGGGTGTATCGAGACGGGGCATCGATATACCAGAGTAGACTAGCGTATACCTTCTCGACCCATACAGATGGGCGATGGATGATCCCATATCCATTGGTGTTTGACATCAGAGATGATATACGGGTGCTCAGTAGAGACTGGGTACACTGGACGGACTCCCCGAGAACTTCCAGCTGGTATTATACCTTACGTCAGATGGCAGTTCTCTGGTGACACTGGTACAGAGTAGTCTGTTGACCCGAGATCGTCATAGAGTCTTGTGTGGTTCCCACTGTGCTTTGATTTCCACCTTACCACGTCCAAGAGGGCGTGCAAAACGGTGGTTTTTGGGTACAGTCCCGAGTCACATGGAGGCAATGAGCGATAGGAGGGGATTCGTCTCTCCCGGTATAGGGGGTTGATGTTGCGCAGTGTTCGATTGGCTAAAACCGGAAATCCCTGGCCAGGGTTGGTAAGATTTACTGGTAAGTGTTACCAATAGTTTCTCGAACTGTTATAGACCTCATATCGACACGACTTATCGAACTATTGGGGTCTGACGTTTACCACCCCTAGGCGAGATATGCGACATATCAGACGATCAGACCGGACTGTACGGTAGTGTTACTGGTTGGATTCACAGGAGTGTGAGCGGGCTTGCTCGTCGATCTTCTGATCGCTCAATACCCGGGTGGCCGTTACGTTTAGCAAACCGCTTGCGGCTTGTGGGTGTTTGATAAGATCAACACTTGCTGCCGGCGTATTGACGAGTCTTTAGAGTTCTACACAGAGGTTTCCTGGCTCAAGCGAAACAAAATAGGAGCGCATATGAGATATGTGCGGGACCGAGAATAATGCGTGTATGTGATACCGTATTATATTCTCGCGATGAATGTATCGAATGGTTATATGCGATATAACCTAGTTATCGAATCGAGGGTTGATTCGATAAGCCGATACATTGGATACTAGTCGGTTATATGCGATATGACCGGATCGTTAAATCAAGTGTTGATTTGATGATTTAATGCATAATTATATATTTGATATATTAGTTTGCATTAACTAGTATTGGTTCATTTTAAATGGATTTTCTCACTTTATGTGCACATTGTATATGTGATATACTTTTGTACACTAGTTTGTATCATGTTTGATGATGCATGCTCATTAGGGTTTGTGTAAAGATTAAACCATGGTTGTGTAATGGTTAAGGGTTTTCATTTTCTTTATGCTTTATTTAGTTATTCATTTTGAAAATGATAAGCATAAAGAGAAAGAATGGTGGCTTTATTTATAGTTTAGTTGAAGCTTCATGAAACTTTGACCTAGTCCACCATTCTTGTCTCTTGCTTAACCCTAACCATCATATCTAACCATGGTCTATTCTCTACACTAAACTAAGATTAGTATTATGATAAGTATTGATTTTTCCTTTTCATTTTAATAACTTATCATAATATTATCATCATCTTCTTCTTCTTCTTCAAGAAGAAAACCTAGACTTCATCAATGGTGACTTGATGAAATAAGTGAGAAATCCAATTCTAAAGTGAACCCACTTCCTATTTCTTCATCCTCTACCTCTTGCCAAGTAGTAGAGTGTGTTTTCTTCACAAGTTTCGAGACTTGGTGAAGTTGGAGCTTGATCTAGCGATGCCTCGACGTAGATCATCTTCGGCATGGTCGTCGATGACCTAGCCCGCTTTTTCTCCGATGAAGCCGACGCTAGAGCTTAAGATCCGATTTGTATAGCGAGGAGACATCATCGCGGAGCCATGGAGGTGGAGAACCGGATCTACAAAGGTTGTATTTCCGTTTACCATTTAGTTAAGTTGTTAACTAGTTTCTTTTTCGCCTAAACTTCTAGCCAACGATCCGTATTAGGGTTTCTCGGCACCATAATTTTTGAAATTGGCATGGTTGATGCCTTGTGAGACCTCTTGAGAGTTCCTAGGAACCCTACAGTGGTATCAGAGCCTAGCTAGAGCCTTAGGCGACGCGTAGACGGAGTTTGAAACCCGAACGAAACACGAAACCCTAATTCAAACCCCTTTCTGTACATTTTTGTAAACTGTGGAATTTTCCAGATTAAAAACATGCAGAAAAATGAGCAGGGTTTTTGATGAATTAGTGTGCAAAACGGAGTCCTAACTCCGTCATAACGCCGCGGAACCGCGGCCCTACCCCACGTTTAGCGGCGGTTCCGCGGCCATATTGTTGACTCTTTGACCCCATTCTGCACAGTAATGTTTGTATTTAGCTTCTGTGTTTTCTGGGTAATTTTAATGAATATTCAAGAGTTGAATTTTCTGGGGTTGTTTTGGGGATTCGATTGTTCGATCGGATTATCAAACTTTGTCTATGTGGCTTTCCGGGTATTTTTAGAATATGTTAAAAAGTTCGACCGGATATAAATACCCACTTTTTCCCCTGTCGGGAAATTTCCAAGTGTTGGATCTTTCCGTAGTTTAACGACGTTTTAAGTAGTGCAAATAACGCGATGGTCCCTCTAGAAGACAACAAACCTTAACTCAATTATGTGACCGTCTTGAACTGCCCTTTAAACCTTCGGGTTTGGGGCAGTACGGCGTGCCACATGTGAGGCGTTGGCTTGACCCTTCTACGGCTGGACCGTTGGTACTGAGGCACGAAGTGAATGTCTTTGAACTTATTTCATGAGTTGAGCTGTTTCGGGAAAACTTGGGTGTTCGATTGTTCGATCGAAAAGTTTAACATTTTCTATCTTATTCGGAATGTGATACAATAACTGGAATTCACAAGTAGTTATGAGATAACTGAATGAATGTTATAAACATAGCAGTTTAGTCTCACTTGATCGGTTGCCATGGAATTTTGATGCGATCAAAAGTCCGTCGCAATCACGTAGTGTACGCGGATACTCGCCGGGTAAACTTAATAGACAACCTTGCCCCATAGCCCCGACCAAGTGACTGTAGGAGAACCCCGTCGCCGAAAGCATCCATTCGGGTGCTAGCGGTAGCGGTGTTCCGCCTTGGTGCACTTCGTCTACGGCGTCGAGGGTGCAGCCGCCTACTAAAGTTTGCGACGAGCATTCGATCAGGATGTCGGGAATCTTGTTGAATTACCCGACTTGATATTGAAAAGTGTTTTCGATAATGAAACTAAAATACGGGGTTTTTAATTGTTAGGCATGCGGTGTCTAAAGAATTCATTTGGTCAGGCATGCGATGTCTGAGGAGGTTGCGGATTCCAACTGTTGTAGTTTTGCACTTTCTTTTCTGTGACCGTAAGTGTAATATGTGATATCGCCTGTTTCGTTGCTATATGTCAACGACAATTGGGATGCGCATATTTACTTACGTTGATGACATGTGATGTTATGTGTTGCTGGATATGTTATATTGGATCGTCGTGTTTGAATAGCCGGGGGTTTTTATGTGAGATGAGTGTTTTTCATTTTCATTCATGTAAAAACTTGTATGTAATATTCTTTTATTGGGGCACTTCCAGGTTGCGGAAGTTGTCACCGTTTGTATATTATTTACTTTTCCGCACTAGGATAGACCCAAGGAGGGGAGCACAAGTAACCGGGTTCTGGAGTCCAGTGGGAGACCAACTCGAGGAGTCGAGTCTGGGTCTCCTAACTCTAGAATTGGTAGGGTTGCTTGCCGCTTTCGTAGGGGTCTAGGGGTGTGGGTTTGGCTATTCATCGCGACCGTGGAATCCGTGTTTTATACTGGCACGTATTAAAAACACGGACGTCCTAGTATATCCAATATTTCATATGTTTCTTCTGCTGCGATATCTGTGATGTGATCATGTGATGTTCTGTGAAAGATACTTTATATAGTATATACATTATATAGACGTTACTTATGTTTTACACCCGCGCTAGCCCTGCCCCGCTCTGCCGTTAGTTACCTAACCTAACGGTGCACGAGGGGACATCGAGGCGAATGCGGATGGCATAAGTGTACGTCGTATTTATCTGTAATGTTAAGGCGTAGTGTGCGGTAGCTAATTAGTGCTTATCTGCATAAGCATATGATGCGATTGGATTAGGGTAGTCGTGCGACTTTGTTGACTATGTTAAGGGTCGTGCGGGTGGGTTTAATTCAATCGGGAAATGACGGGTTGAACTTGACTAGCACTTATGATTTGTTGACTATGTTAAGGTCATATAGCTGCTAGGGGCAAAATATTATCGGGAATTTCAAGTGTTGAAATTTGCAATGAGATTGCATACCTTCTATGAGATAGTTGGATCCCGATACCCGCTGTGAGTAAGAGTTACTCCTGGGAGAGTTATATACATTACAATTAGCCGATCAAGTAGGTGTCTAGAAAGGTGTTAACGAGGTTACGCCTCTGGGAAAATGAGCTTTACATTAATTAGGTCCGTGCGAAAGCACGGGGTACCTCCCTCAAAGTACCGATACTGGCCTGGCTGAAAGATTGGCGAACTTGTAGTGTGTAATTAATCCCGGCTAGTCTTTCCTTTTAGGGTTTGAAGGAAGATTTGATAAAAAGCAGTGGGAGCCATCCTGATTAGATAAAATAAAACCAATCTATTCTTGCAAGAGCGCACGCTGAGTGTTTTCTTCTCTCTCTCTCCAGGTAGCGACCATATCACGCCTTAATCAAGATAATAATACGGAATATTGACCGAACCCGCTTGTTATACTGAGCTGGGAAACGTTGGTCCCGCTCCAACTTATAATTGTTATAAGACAGAGCAGGATATAGGGGATTACCAGAATTCTCATGGCACCCAAACGAAGAGAGTGCATGCTGATGCATCATCTTCGGGTGTGTTCAATATACAGAACTGTTTCTCAGTATTCTTTACGTCCTGGGTATGTGATACCAGATATGTAATCTGTTACATAGGGCTATAGAAAGGTAGAGAACTGAGAACGGGTGATAAGTTTCATGAGACAGAAAACGGGGCAAGTGTTGCAGCCAAGTCTGTTGGTCACTGTCACCCTGTATTACCAGTACATTGATTCTGAACGAATGTTATTAGATACCGAACCTGTTATGCAAAATCATATCTGTCTCTTTATTAGTAAAGAAACGATAAAATTTTGTATTGTTGGATAATGTTTTGAACATTTCCTATATCAAAAGTTGATCGGTTCAGGCACGTTATCTAAAAGCATTGATGTTCTAAATCAAACTACAGTTCTTTAGTATACGGAACACATACAAGAGGAAGAGCTCAGAAATGAATGAATCGTTCTTGAGGTATTGTAGACTAGGTCATATCAATGCGACCCGACTAGCTGAAGTTACATTTAGATGCATATTTAAATCTGTTTGAATTTACATCTTGTGAAACTTGCCAGTCATGTCACAAAAATAAGATGACCATAGCTCCGTTTACTGGAAACAGAGAAAGAGTTAGTGAACTCTTGGGATGATACATGATGATGTATGTAAGGTCCCCTGTCTACATATGCCAGGAATGGTTCTTTGTACTTCGTTACATTCTCTGATAATCTCTCAAGATTCAGACATATGTTCCTGTTGAAACACAAGTCCGAACCTTTTGAGATATTCACAGAATATGATTTAGAAGTAGAGAACCAATACGGGTATAAGTATTATGTCCTTTGATGAGATCAAGGAGGAGAATACTTGAGTACGGAATTCCTGGACTATTCTAAAGGAGAATGAGATTCTCTCTCAGCATTACTCCTCCGTATACACCATAGCATGATGGTATATCGGGACGGAGCAATCACACCCTATATGATATGGTGTGCTCTATGATGAGTACTACTGAGTTACCTGTTTCCTTTTAAGGGGGTTATGCACTTGAAAAGCTGCATACCTATTGAATAGGTTCGAATCGAATAAGTTACCTACCACTTCATATGTGATATGGAAAGGGAAGAGCCCATGTCTTAAGCTAGTTAAGATTTGGGGTTGTCCGGCCTATGTCTAAAAGCAAAATCCGGACAAGCTCGAGGTAAGGTAAGTTATGTAGAACTGGAAGTGTTTCAGCTATACAAACTACAGCAAATGATTTGGTAGAACCGAAGGATTCAATAGTAACCAACGAACCTCAGCCTCTCCGCCGATCTAGTAGGGTTCCTCACCCACCTGAGAGATATTTCGGTTTCTCTATGACAGTGGGAGCAAGGATTGCATCATGAGATGATGACCCAACTAGTTTCGAGCTGGCCGTCAAGAGTAAGACTCTGTAAGAATGGCTGGATGTTTATCGATCTGAGATGGAATCCTTATGCACCAACAAAGTATGGACTTTGGTTGCTATATCTGAAGGGTTAAATCCCCATCAGGAGCAAGTATATCTTGAAAAGATTACTTGGTGTAGATGGAAAAGTTGAGACTTTCAAAGATAGACTTGTTAAAGGTTTTCGTCATCGACCAGGCGTGGATAATGATGAAACCTTTTCCAGTGGCCATGCTTAAGTCCATCCAGATCCTACTTGCAACGGCTACATACCATGACTACGATATCTGGTGGTTGGGTGTCATGACATCTTTTCTAAATGATGTTTTAGAAGAGGGCGACTATAAGTACACAGCGAGAGGGCCTCGTAGACAGTGGGAGCAGCGGAAACGTGTGCAAGATGTTTTATGTGATAAAACAGGCATCGCGGAGTTGGAACATCTGTTTTGATGTAGTAGTCAAACAGTTTGACATCATCAAAATGGTAGATGAACCTTGTATATACAAAAAGGTAGTAGGGAGTATGGAGATGATCCTCGTAGAGTACGTGGATGACATACTCTTGATAAGGAAGGAGTTTCCTATGCTACGCTCGATCAATCTCCGCTTATCACAAGGATTCTCCATATAGGATCAAAGTGATACCTCCTATATCCTGAGTTTTCATATATGAGATAAATGTAATTGGATGTTAGGATACTCACTAGATGTAGTGAGGTGGTATCAATTGATCCTGAGGAGAATCACTGGAAAGGTTCCAGGGTGATAAAGACGACTGAATGTCAGTCACAGGCATTGTCTTTACCCTCAGTAAAGGGACGGTATGTTGGAAGAGTTCCAAGCTAGATACCGTGGAATACTAGACGATAAAGGCTGGATATATCACTACTTAAGATGCTACCAAAGAGGTTGTCTGGGTGTATATTTGTTCATAAGATGAACTTAGTTCCTCCCATTGTGTGACAATGGAGTTGTGGCTTATGCCAACGAACGTCCATCCCATCAGTGTTCCAGACATATTCTATGGCAGTATCACCTGATCATGGAGATGGTTGATCTCCAGGGTGATCAAGGTTAGGAGAGTAGACTCAGAGGACAACACAGCGGATCCACTCACAAAGTCCTGTTCCCAGAGAGAGATTTTTATGGGATGGTTGAGTATGAGATACTACAACCACTGCTATCAGATGGCCCTAGTGCAAGTGGGAGATTGTTAGTTATATGTATGCCCTAGAGGCCATTACTATACATAGGATGTATAATGTAGTGGATGCTTGGACATATATAGGAAGGACTTTCTTGCTCGACATGATAGTATGCTATCTGGTTGCTCTTTACCTTAACGTGTACACTGATTGTCTCTCTGTTACATGTTGGTAAAGCCCTTAGGATGTGTACTTGACTACCTGGACTATGATGCGGATCATACTAGTGGGGACATGGTAGTCCATAAGTACATCCTTCAAAGTCCCTAGTCGTGGGTGTATCGAGACGGGGCATCGATATACCAGAGTAGACTAGCGTATACCTTCTCGACCCATACAGATGGGCGATGGATGATCCCATATCCATTGGTGTTTGACATCGAAGATGATATATGGGTGCTCAGTAGAGACTGGGTACACTGGACGGACTCGCCGAGAACTCCCAGCTGGTATTATACCTTACGTCAGATGGCAGTTCTCTGGTGACACTGGTACAGAGTAGTCTGTTGACCCGAGAACGTCATAGAGTCTTGTGTGGTTCCCACTGTGCTTAGATTTCCACCTTACCACGTCCAAGAGGGCGTGCAAAACGGTGGTGTTTGGGTACAGTCCCGAGTCACATGGACGCAATGAGCGATAGGAGGGGATTCGTCTCTCCCGGTATATGGGGTTGATGTTGCGCAGTGTTCGATTAGCTATAACCGGAAATCCCTGACCAGGGTTGCTGAGATTTACTGGTAAGTGTTACCAGTAGTTTCTCGAACTGTTATAGACCTCATATCGACACGACTTACCGAACTATTGGGGTCTGACGTTTACCACCCCTAGGCGAGATATGCGACATATCAGACGATCAGACCGGACTGTACGGTAGTATTACTGGTTGGATTCACAGGAGTGTGAGCGGGCTTGCTCGTCGATCTTCTGATCGCTCAATACCCGGGTGGCCGTTACGTTTAGCAGACCGCTTGCGGCTTATGGGTGTTTGATATGATCAACACCTGCTGCCGGCGTATTGACGAGTCTTTAGAGTCCTATATAGAGGTTTCCTGGCTCAAGCGAAACGAAATAGGAGCGCATATGAGATATGTGCGGGACCGAGAATAATGTGTGTATGTGATACCGTATTATATTCTCGCGATGAATGTATCGAATGGATATATGCGATATAACCTAGTTATCGAATCGAGGGTTGATTCGATAAGCCGATACATTGGATACTAGTCGGTTATATGCGATATGACCGGATCGTTAAATCAAGTGTTGATTTGATGATTTAATGCATAATTATATATTTGATATATTACTTTGCATTAAATAGTATTGGTTCATTTTAAATGGATTTTCTCACTTTATGTGCACATTGTATATATGATATACTTTTGTACACTAGTTTGTATCATGTTTGATGATGCATGCTCATTAGGGTTTGTGTAAAGATTAAACCATGGTTGTGTAATGGTTAAGGGTTTTCATTTTCTTTATGCTGTATTTAGTTATTCATTTTGAAAATGATAAGCATAAAGAGAAAGAATGGTGGCTTTATTTGTAGTTTAGTTGAAGCTTCATAAAACTTTGACCTAGTCCACCATTCTTGTCTCTTGCTTAACCCTAATCATCATATCTAACCATGGTCTATTCTCTACACTAAACTAAGGTTAGTATTATGATAAGTATTGATTTTTCCTTTTCATTTTAATAACTTATCATAATATTATCATTATCTTCTTCTTCTTCTTCAAGAAGAAAACCTAGACTTCATCAATGGTGACTTGATGAAATGAGTGAGAAATCCAATTCTAAAGTGAACCCACTTCCTATTTCTTCATCCTCTACCTCTTGCCAAGTAGTATAGTGTGTTTTCTTCACAAGTTTCGAGACTTGGTGAAGTTGGAGCTTGATCTAGCGATGCCTCGACGTAGATCATCTTCGGTATGGTCGTCGATGACCTAGTCCGCTTTTTCTCCGATGAAGCCGACGCTAGAGCCTAAGATCCGATTTGTACAGCGAGGAGACATCATCGCGGAGCCATGGAGGTGGAGAACCGGATCTACAAAGGTTGTATTTCCGTTTACCATTTAGTTAAGTTGTTAACTGGTTTCTTTTTCGCCTAAACTTCTAGCCAACGATCCGTATTAGGGTTTCTCGGCACCGTAATTTTTTAAATTGGCATGGTTGATGCCTTGTGAGACCTCTTGAGAGTGCCTAGGAACCCTACACCACTCCGCCGACATCAGGGATGTGATACGCCAGCAAAAGCGTTGACTATGGATATATCTTCCAAAAGGAGTTGTGATGAGTATGCAGCCATTCTGGAACTAGAAACAGATACGGATTTAGTAAGAGATGATAACTTCCGGAAAGTTCGGCAGAAACGAGGTTTGGGGAGAGACCTCGACAGGACCTTTCTGGAATGCTATACGAGAAGATTTGGACCCAGGATCGGTCATATTGCATACACCTAGCAGGCCAGAGTTCACCATCGTCGACAAGACATGTTATGAGTAACCATGATAGTCGGCCAGGGATCTTTAGAGGATGTGTTAGAACGGACTGCTTCCATTATCGTTTCTATATTGGAGCGTTGAGCCGAGGAGCTATGTACTTAGCAATCCGCAGTGAGAGACGAGAGCCTAAGTGCACTAGGCGACAAAACATGATCAGGAGGCAAGTAGATACCTTCCTCTGCTAGCATTGGGTGCACCGACACATTCTCAACCTTGAAGGAAGGACATCGACGACAGTATTTATGATTTGTGATTTTGTGAGTTGACTATCATGTATCCGTCACTTTGGATTTCAGTATTTTTGGACGATTTATTTGCATGATTGAGATTTTGTGCACCACAGTTGTACTTGACTTCGATTTGGTGTCATTCGAGATGCTGATTTTGATTTCATACCTATGGTATGCATATGATTTGACTTATGCTTTCGGTGTAGTTTCCATGCACTTTTAGTATTTTGATTTGCTTTTGTGCACGCCGATGGACAAGATGGTGAGATTTTATACTATGGTATACCTGATTAGGATTTTGATTGAAATGTGTTGTATACCGTCGATTTCGATTGTGATAGTCGATATTCATTTTCGTGCACATTGTGCACTTGATTTGGATTTGCGCATACTTAATGCGCTTGATGCGATTTAGGTGCACACTAGATGCACTAAATCGAGATTCTACGTGCATATCAGATGCACCTGGTTTTGCTGTCAGGCACACACGTTGCCTTTGATAGGTATTTTCGTGCACACCCGTTCCACTAAGATTTTGTTTCCGTGCACATGTATGGCACATTCATGGATTTCGATTTCCTTGCGCACCAGACGCACGTGGCATTCATATATATATATTTAGGATTGATTCTTTTGGAGCAGTATATTTTATGATACTTACTATTTGGTTTAATACTGAGCAGGACTAGTCAGAGGAAAATAACTGAGTATATTTTTGCATGCATTGATAGTTATAGAAAGGATTTCCAAAGAGGAGCTATAGTCTCAGTATTTACCTACGTGTCCGAGATGACACGAAACATTTTATAAAAGAAACCCTTCTAAAATTGCTTTCAAAACGGCGGGACGTGCATATTAAAAAAAAGATATATATATATATATATATATATATATATATATGTATATATATATATATATATATGGGTTACCCTTGCGCCTAGTCTAGGGTTTGGTAGCATCACTCATGCCATTTTAAAATTTAGAGAGGTGCAAAGCTAACTAACCATGAATCTTGCTAGAATTTCTAGGGTAACAAGAATTGTATCACATACAAAGAAGAAAAGAGATAGGGATTACAACCTTTGTAGTCCGTTCCTTCGCTTCATAAGCTCCGTGTGAGGTCCTTTTGCTGCAATCAACATGAACTCCGACTCTCGAGTGGCTCCATGAGGTAAATGAGACACCTTGCTTGTAGTCTTCATGATCTAAGATGATCTACCTTGAAGAATCTCAAACCCAAACTAACACTTCACTAAACAACTTATTAGAGAAGTGAACAACCTAATCTAAGTAGCTAGAATAGATGAGGATGATGAAGTAGGAATTTTGCTCTCTTTTATTTTCAAATTCTCACTCAATATCATCAGAAAAGAAAAATCTAGTGAAGCTTTTTCAAGAGCTCAAGAAGAGAAGAATAAGATGAATCAATTCCTTTTGTGATGAATAATGAATTATTGTAGTGGTTACAAATCTAACCATGGGTTAAGTATGAAGGAGTTAACCATTGTAGAGAATAAACTAGAGTTAATGGTTTGGATTGGGTTAACAAAATATCTACACAAAAAATCAAGCTAAAGACAAAGTCAAAGCTTCATGGAAGCTTCATGCAAAAGCTAACCCTAATCCAAACCCTAACCAAGTTTAAACCCTAATATTTTGTTAAATTTGTAACCCTAACATGTTACAATATTATATATCATATATACAATAGATTTTGTAACAAAAATAAAAAATATAATTAACATATATCTCATATATATCAATGTATTATCTCGTGAGAAAATGAAACAATAAAGCGAGCTTATATTAGTTAACGTAATGTAATATATCACATATATAATTATACATTAAATTATCGAATCAACACTTGATCCGACAATCCGGCTATATTGCATATAACCTACTAATATAACATGTACCAATTCATCAAATCAACACTTGATCCGATGACCCAGCTATATCATATATACCCGGCCGATATCTTATATCGCGAGAATAGAATACGGTATCTCATATCGTATTATTCTCGGTCCCGCACATATCACATATGTGCTTCTACTCCGTTTTGCCTAAGCCAGGAAACCTCTGTGTAGGACTCTAAAGAATCGTCAATACGCCGGCAGTAGGTGATGATCATATCAAACACCCACAAGCTGCAAGCGGTCAGCTAAACGTAACAGCCGCCTAGGTATTGAGCGATCAGAAGATCAACAAGCAAGGTTGTACATTCTCCCATGAATCCAATCAGTAACACTACCGTACAGTCCGGTCTCTTCGTCTAATATGTCGCATATCCAGTCTAGGGGTGGTAAACGTCATACTCCAGTAACTGATAAGTCGTGTCGATGTGAGGCTCATAACAGGTCGAGAAACTACTAATAACTCTTACCAGCAGCACTCCATATCATCCCTGGCTAGGGACTTCCAGTTATACCCAATCGAACACAGCACAACATCAACTCCCTATACCGGGAGAGACGAAACCCCTCCTATCGCTCATTGCCTCCATGTGATTCGGGACTGTACCCAAAAGCCACCATTTTGCACGCCCTCTTGGACGTGGTAAGGTGGAAATCAAAGCACAGTGGGAATCACACAAGACTCTATAACGATCTTGGGTCTACAGACTAACCTGTACCAGTGTCACCGGAGAACTGCTATTTGACGATAGGTATAATACCATCTAGGAGTTCTCGGCGAGTCCGTTCAGTGTACCCAGTTTCCACTGAGCACCCATACACCATCTTTGATGTCAAACACTGATGGATATGGGATCATCCATCGCCCATCATATGGGCCAAGATGCGAATACGCTAGTCTACTCTGGTGTATCGATGCCCTGTCTCGATACACCCTCGACTAGGAACAGTTATATGATGTACTCGTCGACTACCCTAGCCCCACTAGTATGATCTCATCATAGTCCCAGTAGTCGAGTACATATCCTAAGGGCTTTATCAACATGTGAGAGCAAGACAGTAAACCAATACAAGTCAACATGTTAAGATAAAGTTAAACCAAAGAGCATACTATCATGTCGAGCAAGAAAGTCCTCTCTATATATATCCAAGCATCCATTATAATATTGTAACACCTGAGTTTGTGTTTAGTGGTAAGTGTGTCTTAATGTAGAGTTTTTGGTAAAAAGTTTACCAAATTGGCTTCTAAATATTTTATCTGGTTTTAAGGATATTTTATCGGAATTTTATCTAGAGTGCACACACTTGTGCATGTTAACTTGGGTTAAGTATAGGGTTGCCATGTTTAGCCAACCATGATGGATTAACCATTTGGTTAAGTTGATGAGCTTATTTAAAGGTGTGGCTTTGTTTAACATTGGTTAAGATTAGGGTTGACTTATGGCAAGAGAGAGAGAGATCCATGATGCCTGTGTATTTATTAGGAGAAAGAGGGAGGTGGCTCTTAGGTTGTGTCAAACCATTCACTTCAACCTTTTTTCTTGTCTTTCACACTCTCACATCCCTCACATCTCTCACTCTCATACTTCATAATTCCCCCACACAACACCAACCCCCTACACTTTTACTGCTGCACACAGCCACAAGAAAAAGAGAGAGAGAGGGTTGCAAGCAACAACAACAGCAACAAACTACAAGCAAAAACAGCTTCAGCCCCAATTTCATCACATCAGCAGCTACATCAGCCACAACAACACCATAACTCCTGCAGCAGCCACAAAAGCAACCCAACACCATAAACACACCAACCCAACACATCAGCTTCAACAACCGAAACACTACCACAACACCTAAAATAACAGCAACACAAATTCAAGTGAAAACAGCAGCATCAGCTGCAGTGGAAACAGTAGCATCAGCAGCAGCAACCATACACTTGAGGCTGCTATAGGGCACTTCAGCAGCAACACCTCTCCTCCTTCTTCCCTTCTCATTCATCCTAGGACCCCCTTTGAGGTATAATCTCACAACCAAATTCCTATCTTTCCAAGTTCTGGTTATATAGCTGAAATTTATTATTATTATGTGGTTTAGTGCTAGCTTAGGTAAATTTGAGTGAGATTTGTCCAAGGGAAGGTTGTGATGGTTGGTATAGCCCTATTAGGTGTATTTGAGACCAGTTTAACCTAGATTACCCCAGATTCCAGTAAAATACCAGATTTGTTCGACTTGGTGTAAATTAGCAATTTTGTCGATTTTGTGACCTTTCTGGAATCTGCTACAACCCGGGATATCCTAAAATAATATTGGCTTGGCAGTGAGGTATGCAGGCAGATAGAAACCAACACCCAAAGCCCCAGCCCCTGCACCCACTTCCTGGCCACAAATAAATCCCATCTGGCCGCAAATTGCGGCCAGAGCATGGGTTCTGGGCTCCATTTTTGTTCTGTAGCTTGTTACCCTGTAAACTTGACCCCTGGTATATCTAATTTTGTCTTATTCCAATCATGGTAGAATCTGGGTTGTTTTTCTTGAGTTGGCGCATGATTTACGACTTGTTTAGCATGGATTTTTGGTGTTCGTTGATTCGTTTCTGTCGGGTGGCGTTTGAACGCCAACGACAGAGGGTTGTTGGCTGTGTTTGCACGCAAGGCTACAGGTTTTTACCTATGGGCGTAGCGTGCACCATTTTGGTTTCCGACATGGTTTTCATGTGTTTTATCGTTTGTGATATCCTTGTAGGTATCCCATGTGGCGTCGAGGTGCTGGAGATTCAAATGGCGACTTCGGTATCGGCACGCATAAAGCTAGGTGAGTAGATTTATATCTACGGGGAGAAGTTGGGTGGATGGCGTATAGCACCCCCGCAGTTCGTGGTCATGCATACGGATGCGTATACACACCAAAAATTATTATATGTTAATTGTGATTTATGATGATGTTTAAGATGGATATTGGTGTGTTGGATTGGTGAATGGTTACGAAACCCTTGGGTAGTGGGTGCACTACACAAACATATACACACATACTGTTAGTTATATGTATGCCCTAGAGGCTATTACTATACATAGGATGTATATTGTAGTGGATGCTTGGACATATATAGGGAGGACTTTCTTGCTCGACATGAAAGTATGCTATCTGGTTGCTCTTTATCTTAACGTGTACACTGATTGTCTCTCTGTTACATGTAGGTAAAGCCCTTAGGATGTGTGCTTGACTACCTGGACTATGATGTGGATCATACTGGTGGGGACATGGTAGTCCATAAATACATCCTTCAAGGTCCCTAGTAGTGGGTGTATCGAGACGGGGCATCGATATACCATAGTAGACTAGCGTATACCTTCTCGACCCATACAGATGGGCGATGGATGATCCCATATCCATTGGTGTTTGACATCAGAGATGATATACGGGTGCTCAGTGGAGACTAGGTACACTGGACGGACTCGCCGAGGACTCCCAGATGGTATTATACCCTACGTCAGATGGCAGTTCTCTTGTGACACTGGTACAGATTAGTCTGTAGACCCAAAATCGTCATAGAGTCTTGTGTGATTCCCACTGTGCTTTGATTTCCACCTTACCACGTCCAAGAGGGCGTGCAAAACGGTGGTTTTTGGGTACAGTCCCGAATCACATGGAGGCAATGAGCGATAGGAGGGGATTCGTCTCTCCCGGTATAGGGAGTTGATGTTGCGCTGTGTTCGATTGGCTATAACCGGAAATCCCTGGCCAGGGTTGCTGGGATTTATTGGTAAGTGTTATCAGTAGTATCTCGAACTGTTATAGACCTCATATCGACATGACTTATCGAGCTACTGGGGTCTGACGTTTACCACCCCTAGGCGAGATATGCAACAAATCAGACGACGAGACCGGACTGTACGGTAAGTATTATTGGTTGGATTCACAGGAGTGTGAGCGGGCTTGCTCGTTGATCCTCTGATCTCTCAATACCCGGGTGGCCGTTACGTTTAGCAGACCGCTTGCGGCTTGTGGGTGATTGATATGATCACCACCTACTGCCGGCGTATTGACGAGTCTTTAGAGTCCTACACAGGGGTTTCCTGACTCAAGCGAAATGAAATAGGAGCGCATATGAGATATGTGCGGGACCGAGAATAATACCAGTATGTGATACTGTATTCTATTCTCACGATTTGTATCATTGGACGGTTATATGAGATATAGCCGGGTTACTGAATCAAGTGTTGATTCGATACATTGATACACTTGATATTAGACGGTTATATGCAATATGACCGGATCATTAAATCAAGTATTGATTTAATAATTTAATGTATAATTATCTATTTGATATATTACATTACATTAACTAGTATCTGTTCACTTATGATGGATTTTCTCACTTGATGTGCACAAGTTGTATATGTGATATATTTTTGTGCACTAGTTTGTATTATGTTTGATGATACATTCAAACTTGGGTGTGTTTGCTTTAAACCATGTTTAGTTAATGATTAGGGTTTAGGGTTTTATTTTCTTTATTCCTTTTGTAAAAACAAAATGTTGCTTTTCTTTATTTTTGGGCTTAAAACTTCATGAAGCTTCATAGCATCTTTGAAAAGTCTAACCATTTTATTTTGACTCTTTAACCTAACCATTACCTAAACCCTAGTTTATTCTCTACACAAATCTCATCCATGGTTGCAACATGATAGACATCACTTGTATTTTCTTTTTATGTTAATTCTTTTTCTTTCTTCTTCTTCTTCTTCTTCATGAAGAAAAGAAAAGCATTCTTGAAAATTTCCAAGTGATGAAATCAAGTGAGAAATCCAAATCCAAAGTGAACCACTTCCTATTTCTTCATGCTCTACAACTTGCCATGTTGTATAGGGTGTTTTCTTCACAAGGTTCATGACCAAGTGAAGATGGGGCTTGAGTTTGAGTCGCCTCGACGTAGATCATCTTCGGCATCGAAGTCAACGACCTAGCCCGATCATTTCTCCGATGAAACCATCGCTAGAGTCCGGGATCCGATGATCGCAGCGGAGGGACGTGAACACGGAGCTTTAGAAGTGGAGGACTGGATCTACAAAGGTTGTATTTCCATTCACTTTGTAGCAAAGTTGTTTGCTTGCATTTTGTTTCTCCTATCCTCTAGTTAACGATCTTCATTAGGGTTTCTCGGTACATAAATTTTTGAATTTGGCATGGTCGATGCCATGTGGAACCTCTTGAGTGTGCCTAGGAACCATAAAGTGGTATCAGAGCCTAACTAGAGCCTTAGGCGAAGTGTAGACGAAGTTAGAAACCCGATCGAACCCCGAAACCCTAATTGCAACCCCTCTCTGTACATTTTTGTAAACAGTGGATTTTTCCAAATTAAAAATATCCAAAAAATTCAGCAGGTAAATGTAGGAGTTAGTGTGCAACACGTGACCCCAACTAGACCAATGCGCCGTGGAACCGCAGCCCCACCCTGGCTTGCGCGGCGGTTCCGCGGCCATATTGGTGAGTTAGCCCACGTGGTTTGCACAGTAATTTATTTCTGGAATTGCTGTGTTTTCTGCGAATTTTTAAATTTTACTCAGGATTTGAGTTTTCTGGGTTGTATTGGGGACTCGATGTTTCGATCGAATTGTTTAATTTTGTCTATGTGTTTTTCCGGGTAATTTTAGAACATGTTGAATAGTTCGACCGGATATAAATACCCAATTTTTCACCTGCCGGGAAATTTCCAAGTGTTGGATTTTTCCATAGTTTAAAGACGTTCTAAGTAGTGCAAGTAACGCGATGGACCCTCTAGAAGACAACAAACATTAACTCGATTATGTGACTGTCTTGAACTTCCCTTTGAACCTTAGGGTTTGTAGTACGGCGTGCCACATATGAGGCATTGGCTTGACCCTTCTACGGCTGGACCGTCGGTACTATGGCATGAAGTGAATGTTTTTAAAATTATTTCATGTGTTGAGCTGTTTCGGGAAAACTTGGGTGTTTGATTGTTCGATCGGAAAGTTTAACATTTTCTATTTATCTGGAATGTGATACAATATTTGGAATCCACAAGTAGTTATGAGATAACTATTTTGAATGTTATAAACGTAGCAGTTTAGTCTCAAATGATCGGTTGCCACGGAATTTTGATGTAATCAAAAGTCCGTCGCAATCACGTAGCGTACGCGGATACTCGCCGGGTAAACTTAATAGATAGCCATGCCCCTTAGCCCCGACCAAGTGACTGTAGGAGAACCCCGTAGCCAAAAGCATCTATTCGGGTGCTCGCGGCAGCGGTGTTCCACCTTAGTGCACTTCGTCGACGGCATCGGGGGTGCGGCTATGTACTAAAGTTTGCGACGAGCATTCGATCAGGATGTCGGGAATCTTGTTGAATTGCCCGACTTGATATTGAAAAGAGTTTTCGATAATGAGACAGAAATGCGGGGTTTATAATTGTTAGGCATGCGATGTCTAAGAAATTCATTTGATTAGGCATGCGATGTCTAAGTAGGTTGCGGATTCCAACTGTTGTAGTTTTACACTTTCTTTTCTGCGACCATAAGTGTAATATGTGATATCGCCGGTTTCGTTGCTATATGTCAACGACAATTGGGATGCGCATATTTACTTATGTTGATGACATGTGATGTTATGTGTTGCTGGATATGTTATATTGGATCGTCGTGTTTGAATAGCCGGGGGGGTTTTATGTGAGATGGGTGTTTTTCATTTTCATTCATGTAAAAACTTGTATGTAATATTCTTTTATTGGGGCACTTCCAGGTTGTGGAAGATGTCACCATTGATGTATATTATTTACTTTTCCGCACTAGGATAGACCCAAGGAGGGGAGCATAAGTAACCGGGTTCTAGGGTCCAGTGGGAGACCAACTCGAGGAGTCGAGTCCGGGTCTCCTAACTCTAAAATTGGTAGGGTTGCTTGCCGCTCTCGTAAGGGTCTAGGGGTGTGGGATTGGCTATTCATCACGACCGTGGAATCCGTGTTTTATACAGCCTTGTATTGAAAACACGGACGTCCTAGTATATCCAATATTTCATATATGTTTCTTCTGCTGCGATATCTGTGATGTGATCATTTGATGTTCTGTGATAAATACTGTATATAGTATATATGATATATTATATAGACGTTACTTATGTTTTACACCCGCGCTAGCCCTGCCCCGCTCTGCCGTTAGTTACCTAACCTAACGGTGCACGAGAGGACATCGAGGCGAATGCGGATAGCATAAGTGTACGTCGCATTTATCTGTGATGTTTAGGTACTTAAATGATAGGACTTCATTAATGTGATTAATGAATGAAAAGAAACCTAAAGATGTTGTGGAATCGAATTTTGAAAAACAGGTAGCTACAGTTCTTGCTTTGCATCGCGGTGTTCCTTGTAGAACATCCTGCACCTTATTCGATGAGGAAAGGGCCGAGATCCCTTCACCGGGAGTGACCCCTTTAGCAATAACTGGCAGATGCTACAACCCTCGGTTTGTCTTTTGATTGCTTATATAGTTCTTGCTTTGCATAGTGATATATATGATATGTCCCGCACCTCATTCGACGAGGAAAGGGCCGACGATCCCTTCACCGGGAGTGACCCCTTTAGCAAAACTAGAACAGCCTCAAAAACACTCCATTTTAAAATCATTTTATTCTACAACGATATCAAGTTCATTACGCAATAGGTTTTCAGAAAAACCTGTCGTAGCCCTCCATCATTTCAGATAAGTCCTACTTAGTATTCGGGCTACGTTTGTTGACCTCAGTCATGGCGTAGTGTGCGGTAGCTAACTATTATTTATCTGTTTATGCATATGATGCATATTGGATTAGTGTAGTCGTGCGACCTTGTTGACCTCCGTCAAGGGTCGTGTCGGTGGGTTTGATTCAATCAAGAAATGACGGGTTGAACTTGACGAGTAGCCTATGGTTTGTTGACCTCCTTCAAGGTCATAGGGTGCTAGGGGCAAAATATTATCGGGAATTTCAAGTGTTGAAATTTGTAATGAGATTGCATACCTTCTATGAGATAGTTGGATCCCGATACCCGCTGTGAACTCCTGGAAGAGTTTTACACATTACAATTAGCCGAACAAGTAGGTGTCTAGAAAGGTGTTGACGAGGTTACGCCTCTGGCAAAACGAGGTTTACTTTAATTAGGTTCGTGCGAAAGCACGGGGGACCTCCTTCAAAGTACCGACACTGGCCTAGGTGAAAGATTGGCGAACTTGTAGCGTGTAATTAATCCCGGCTAGTCTTTCCTTTTAGGATTTGAAGGAAGATTTGATAAAAACAGTGGGAGCTATCCTGATTAGACAAAATTATAACCAATCTGATCTTGCAAGAGCATACGCTGAGTGTTTTTTCTTCTCTCTCTTTCCAGGTAGCGACCATATCACGCCTTAATCAAGATAATAATACGGATGTATTGACCGAACCCGCCTGTTAAACTGAGCTGGGGAACGTTGGTCCCGCTCCAACTTATAAATGTTATAAGACAGAGCAGGAAATAGGGGATTACCAGAATTCCCGTGCCGCCCAAACGAAGAGATTGCATGTTGATGCATCATCTTCGGGTGTGTTCATTATAGAGAACTGTTTCTCAGTATCCTTTACGTCCTGGGTATGTGATACCAGATCAGGATCCCGCATATGTAATCTATTACACGGGCAACAGATATGTAGAGAACTGAGGACGGGTGATAAGTTTCATGAGACAGAAAACGGTGCAAGTGTTGCAGCCAAGTCTGTTTGCCACTGTCACCCTGTATTACCAAAATACATTGATTCTGAACAAATGTTATTAGATACCGAACCTGATGTACAAAATCATATCAGTCTCTTTATTAGTAAAGAAAGGATATAATTTTGTATTGTTGGATAATGTTTTGAACATTTCCTATATCAAAAGTTGATCGGTTCAAGCACGATATTTAAAAGCATTGATGTACTAAATCGAACTACAGTTCTTAGTATACAGAACACACACAAGAGGAAGAGTTCAGAAATGAACGAATTCTTCTTGAGGTATTGTAGACTAGGTCATATCAATGCGACCCGACTAGCTGAGGTTACATATAGATGCATATTTAAATCAGTTTGAATTTACATCTTTTGATACTTGCCAGTCATGTCACAAAGATAAGATGACCATAGCTCCGTTTACTGGAAACAGAGAAAGAGTTAGTAAACTCTTGGGATTGATACATGTTGATGTATGTAAGGTTCCCCGTCTACACATGCCAGGACCGGTTCTTTGTACTTCATTACATTCTCTGATGATCTCTCAAGATTCAGTCATATGTTCCTGTTGAAACACAAGTCCGAACCTTTTTAGATATTCACCGAATATAAGTTAGAAGTAGAGAACCAATATGGGTATAAGTATTATGTCCTTTGATGAGATCAAGGAGGAGAATACTTAAGCACGGAATTCCTGGGCTATTCTAAAGGAGAATGAGATTCTCTCTCAGCATTATTCCTCCGTATACACCACAGCATGTCGGTGTATCGGGGCGGAGCAATCACACCCTATATGATATAGTGCGCTCTGTGATGAGTACTACTGAGTTACCTTTTTCCTTTTGGGGACTTATGCACTTGAGAAGCTGCATGCCTATTGAATTGGATTCGAATCAAATCGGTGCCTACCACTCCATATAAGATATAGTATGGGAAGAGCCTATCTCTTAAGTAAGTTAAGATTTGGGATTGTCCGGCCTATGTCAAAAGAAAAATCTGGACAAGATCGAGGCAAGGTCGGTTCTATAGAACTGGAAAGGTTCCAGCTATACAAACTGCACCTGATGATTTGACACAACCAAGGGATTCGATAGTCTCCGACGAACCTCAGCCTCTCCGCCGATCTGGAAGGGTTCCTTATCCGCCTGAGAGATATTTCGGTTTCTCGATGACAGTGGGAGCGAGGATTACATCATGAGATGATGACCCAACTAGTTTCGAGCAGGCCATCAGGAGTGGAACTCTATAAGAATGGCTGGATGCTTAGCGATCTGAGAATGGAATCCATGTACACCAACAAAGTATGGACTTTGGTTGCTTTATCTGAAGGGTTAAATCCCCATCAGGAGCAAGTATATCTTGAGAAGATTACTTGGTGTACATGGAAAAGTTGAGACTTTCAAAGCTAGACTTGTTAAAGGTTTGCATCATTGACCAGGCATGGATTATGGTGAAACCTTTCCTATGAACCTATGCTTAAGTCCATCCAGATCCTACTTGCCACGGATATATACCATGACTACGATATCTAGTGGTTGGGTGTCATGACACCTTTTCTAAAATAATGTTTTAGAAGAGAGCGTCTATAAGTTCACAGCCAGAGGGCTTCGTAGACAGTGGGAGCAGCGGAAACGTGTGCATGATGCTTTATAGGATAAAGCAGGCATCGCGGAGCTGGAACATCTGTTTTGATGTAGTAGTCAAATAGTTTGACTTCATCAAAATGGTAGATGAACCTTGTATATACAAAAAGGTAGTAGGGAGTATGGTGGAGATCCTCGTAGAGTATGTGGATGACATACTCTTGATAGAGAAAGAGTTTCCTATGCTACGCTCGGTCAATCTCCGCTTATCCCAAGGATTCTTCATATAGGATTAAAGTGATACCTACTAAATCCTGGTTTTTGGATCTATAAGATAGATCTAATTGGATGTTAGGACTCTCACTAGTTGCAGTGAGATGGTATCAATCAATCCTGGGGAGAATCACTGGAAAGGTTCCAGGGTGATAAGGACGACAGAATGTCAGTCACAGGCTTGTCTATACTCTCAGTGGAGGGACGGTATGTTGGAAAAGTTCCAAGCTAAATACCGTGACATACTAGACGATTAAAGGCAAGATACATCGTTACCAAGGATGCTACCAAAGAAGCAGTCTGGATAGATATTATGTTCATGAGATGATCGCCGTTCCTACCATTGTGTTACAATGGAGTTGTGGCTGTTGCCTAGGAACGCCCGTCCCATCAGAAATCCAGATATAATTCTTAGGCAGTATCACCTGATCATGGAGATAGTTGATCTCCAAGGAGATCGAGGTTAGGAGAGTAGACTCAGAAGACAACACGGCTTATCCACTCACAAAGGCCTTTTCCCACAGAGAGACTATTATAGGATGGTTGAGCATGAGATACTACAACCACTGCTATCAGATGGCCCTAGTGCAAGTGGGAGATTGTTAGTTATATGTATGCCCTAGAGGCCATTACTATACATAGGATGTATATTGTAGTGGATGCTTGGACATATATAGGGAGGACTTTCTTGCTCGACATGATAGTATGCTGTGTAGTTGCTCTATATCTTAACGTGTACACTGATTGTCTCTCTGTTACATGTTGGTAATGCTCTTAAAATTTGTGCTTGACTACCTGGACTATGATGCGGATCATACTAGTGGTGACATGGTAGTCCATAAGTACATCCTTCAAGGTCCCTAGTCGTGGGTGTAGCGAGACGGGGCATCGATATACCGGAGTAGACTAGCGTATACCTTCTCGACCCATACAGATGGGTGATGAATGATCCCATATCCATTGGTGTTTGACATCAGAGATGATATACGGGTGCTCAGTGGAGACTGGGTACACTGGACGGACTCGCCGAGAACTCCCAGATGGTATTATACCCTACGTCAGATGGCAGTTCTCTGGTGACACTGGTACAGTTTAGTCGGTAGACCCGAGATCGTCATAGAGTCTTGTGTGATTCCCTCTGAGCTTTGATTTCCACATTACCACGTCCAAGAGGGCATGCAAAATGGTGGTTTTTGGGTACAGTCCTGAATCACATGGAGGCAATGAGCGATAGGAGGGGATTCGTCTCTCCCGGTATAGGGAGTTGATGTTGCACTGTGTTCGATTGGCTATAACCTGAAATCCCTTGCCAGGGTTGCTGAGATTTACTGGTAAGTGTTATCAGTAGTATCTCGAACTGTTATAGACCACATATCGACACGACTTATCGAGCTACTGGGGTCTGACGTTTACCACCTCTAGGCGAGATATGGGACATATCAGACGACGAGACTGGACTATACGGTAAGTGTTACTGGTTGGATTCACAGGAGTGTGAGCGGGCTTGCTCGTTGATCTTCTGATCGCTCAATACCCGGGTGGCCGTTATGTTTAGCAGACAGCTTGCGGCTTGTGGGTGATTGACATGATCACCACCTACTTCCGGCGTATTGACGAGTCTTTAGAGTCCTACACAGGGGTTTCCTGACTCAAGCGAAACGAAATAGGAGCGCATATGTGATATGTGGGGGACCGAGAATAATACCAGTATGGGATACTGTATTCTATTCTCGCGATTTGTATCATTGGACCATTATATGAAATACAGCCGGGTTCCCGAATCAAGTATTGATTCGATACATTGATACACTTGATATTAGTCGGTTATATGCGATATGACCGGATCATTAAATTAAGTATTGATTTAATGATTTAATGTATAATTATATATTTGATATATTACTTTACATTAACTAGTATTTCTTCACTTATGATGGATTTTCATACTTGATGTGCACAAGTTGTATATGTGATATATTTTTGTGCACTAGTTTGTATCGTGTTTGATGATACATGCAAACTTGGGTGTGTTTTCTTTAAACCATGTTTAGTTAATGATTATGGTTTAGGGTTTTATTTTCTTTATTCCTTTTGTAAAAACAAAATGGTGCTTTTCTTTATTTTTGGGCTTAAAGCTTCATGAAGCTTCATAGCATCTTTGAAAAGTCTAACCATTTTGTTTTGACACTTTAACCTAACCATTACCTAAACCCTAGTTTATTCTCTACACAAATCTCACCCATGGTTGCAACATGATAGACATCACTTGTATTTTCTTTTTAAGTTAATTCTTTTTCTTTCTTCTTCTTCTTCTTCTTCTTCATGAAGAAAAGAAAAGCATTCTTGAAAATTTCCAAGTGATGAAATCAAGTGTGAAATCCAAATCCAAAGAGAACCCACTTCCAATTTCTTCATCCTCTACCACTTGCCATGTTGTATAGGATGTTTTCTTCACAAGGTTCATGACCAAGTGAAGATGGAGCTTGAGTTTGAGTCGGCTCGATGTAGATCATCTTCGGCATCGAAGTCAACGACCTAGCCCGATCATTTCTCCGAAGAAACCATCGCTAGAGTCCGGGATCCAATGATCGCAGCGGAGGGACGTCAAGACGGAGCTTTAAAAGTGGAGGACTGGGTCTACAAAGGTTGTATTTCCATTCACTTAGTAGCAATGTTGTTTTCTTGCATTTTGTTTCTCCTATCCTCTAGTTAACGATCTTCATTAGGGTTTCTCAGCACATAAATTTTTGAATTTGGCATGGTCGATGCCTTGTGGAACCTCTTGAGTGTGCTTAGGAACCCTACACATACATACTTGCATACATCCTTATTTCATATGTGGTTATGGGATTCTATATAGTTATGTGTTCACGTGGGTATGGGACTATGTGTTCATATACGGATGTGAGGATGATACTTGGGTTTGAGATGAGTCGGTGATATTTGAATCGAGATTATGATATCGGTGATATAGTAAAATTCATATTTGAGATACGTCTTGATGCTTTAGCGGATTTTAGGATGATGATGCCATAGGAATAGTGATATATATATAAAATGATTGACATGTGATTATGATACGAGATAGGATATGATATGATATGACAAGATATTTATGATAGGCCGCCTTGGGCGTTGTTTACTCCTTGAGATGATATGTGCTGATGATATCGATTCATACGAGACTGTCGATCAGTAGTCAGATCATGAGTATAGTGATGATATTAGCTTTGTACTAGACGTAGGTCAGTACTCGGATTATGATATTTGATAAAGAGAATACCCGATGAGTGATATGACGAATGTGACATTGACCGTACCCAGATTTGGGGATGCCGTAGGACAAATTTACGTACGAGCTATATTTTCATGTTTGATCCGCCCTCTTGACTTGGGAATAACCGATTATAGAGATATGGTATCGGATGTGATATTATCGAGGCGGGATCACCGACTATATATATACATATATATATGTATCGACTCAGAGGTTGGGCGGTTTCCCTTACCTGCAGTTAGCCTATTAGCTCAGCCCTATAGTTGGAGTAGCTGTATGACTCTTATGACATTAGATGCAGTTTAGCGATCAATGTTCAGCTCCCGCATATTATTGTTGTTGCTCCGCATTGCATACTGTTGTGATTCATAGTCCATTATTGATATCTTGATGTTAGGACACTAGCACCATTACCGATGATGCGTATGTACCACGTACACTTATTTGCCGGCTCATACACATCTTCATCGGTAATTGCCATGTCACTACACAGTAGTATTATTGCATCAGGATATGACCCTTGTATGTGCATACTATTATTCCATGTTTCATGATATACTGTTTTACTTGCACTTCATTGATATGTCACTTACATCATACTTTCTGATTATGCGCATTGAGATATGTTGTTTATATGATATTTCTGGATTTGGGAACCGTGGGTATTTCAAAGAGGTTATGTAATTGTTTTAAAAACCCGGTTACCCTTTATATGATATTTCAGTGCGTCCACCATGTGTTTTCTCGGTGCTGAGAGTGACATGTGAGGCCTGATTCGAGGAGGCGGATGAACCGTTTCGGGTACATGGCGGGCCCGGTGCGGTACCCCGGGGCAAGAAGATCGCAGGAGATGGCGTTGAGCCTGGCAGGGAGCACTACCGACCGGTGATTTTACCCGACGCGTCGGATATCCGGAGGATACCGTCGTGGTCTTCAGATGGATGGTAGGGGCCGATCTGGACTGACGGCGCCCGAGATATTGTGATTGAGACATTGAGATTTGAGGTATTGAGGCACAGAGTTTACGATACAGAGATATCGAGACATTGGGATACATGTTTTGTGTCGATGTTAGGCACTGTTTTATGCTCATTTCATTTATGATACCTCATTTTAGAAATACAAAATCTCACTAATTTATGAAAGAAGTTTTCTTCAGTACATGCATTCTGCTTCATGCATTCATACATCATCCATACATATTGCTACTTGAGGCACTGACACGGGCACATGGGATTACACAAGGGTTAGATATTTACCATAGCCATGGTTATAGATTGCTGGTTATATATTCTGATCGTATGACCAAGGATTGCGTTATACATGCGATTTTCTGTTAGTATATCTTTTTCTACTCACGAGTTGGCAACTCACCCCAGTTGTGCCCCAGTTTCTTGCAGGTGTTGCCGTACGGGTTTCATTACGGCTTTGCGGGCACAGCTTCTTTCAGGTGACTTGCTAGTAGGTGGGTTATTTGTGTTGCGCCACGGCAGCGCCCCGGCCTCGTACTCGAGGCCAAAATGCGGAATCAAAATTTTTTCCTTACTCGGAAACCGGCGCTACCGCGGACAATGAAAACCCGGATCGTAACCATTAACCTAATGCTAGCAATCAGGAGATAGGGTGAGAAGTATACCGAGTGATCCGAGTCCTCCGGTCTTCTCGTCACCGTCCCGATCTCCCGCGGAAAGTCTTGCCTCCACATCGTCGCCTCCTCGCCGGAAAGGGCACCACAATGCCTGCGTCTTTTACGGGCTCCCGCCTCAATACCGAGGCAACTCGAGCATGAAGCCGGCAACTCGACATGCTCAAGATATACTGTAGAATGTGTAGTGTAGTGTCTCACTTGGGGTTTGTTGCCATTTGAAGATGATGGAGGAAAAGAGATAAGAAAAATGGTGCTTGCATTTTTCTAGCATGAATGAGATCAAGAAATGAAACTCTCAAGAATAAGATCTCTTCTTCTTCTTCTCTCTTTCTTTTTCTTCTTCTCTCTTTTCTAATGAAAAACTTATCTCCAAATGAGAATGGTGGAGGAGGTAATATGAAGCATGAAGGGAGGTGAGTGTAGGAGAAAGCAAGTGGTAACCATATCAAAAGCCATCATAACAAACTCACATCAACTCTAATCAAAGATCAAATCCTTTCTCATCACTTCTAATCTTCATAAAGCATGAAAAGAATAATGAAAGGAATGGAATCTAAAAATGTTATCATAATAAATCATCTTACAAATAAAACCTCCACCAAATGTAATTTGCAAAACTGCAAATTACCCCCTCCACCAGAAAAGTCCGGCCGGGAAAGAACAAAGAAAAAACCGGCCGGAACGGAATGCAAACTGGCAACTCCAGAAAACTGGTCCCGTAATAAATTACAGGAAAACCCCGATACTGTGCATACACACCCGCATCTGTATTCCGACCGGATACAAATGCAATGAGACAAAATCTACACTGTACTAAACTAGGACCGGCTTAAGCCAAAGCCGGCTAGTAAAATCCGTTCGATCCTGATCCATGCAATACCGCATGTATCAGATCAAACCCTGCCATATAACTATACGGCCACTAGTACAAAACTGTCCGATCCTGATCCGTGCAATACCGCACGTATCTGATCGGACCCTGCCATATCTCCATACGGCCTCTACAGCATTTCGCCCGAAAGCTTGAGTAACTGTAAGTGTGGTGGACTCTAAAGACTCGTCAATACTATGGCTGTGGATTTAACCACTGGCACGTCAGAGGTATAAGCCAATACGTGACGGGCCACCAGCTATTGACCAAAAGGGACGTCGATGAGGAAGCTCACCCCGACACCCAACTGAGCCTGTCAGTGACAATATCCGTACAGTCCGGTCCGTTCGTCTATGAGCATCGCATGTCGGGCCTAGGGGGTTGGTAAAAGTCAGACCCCCAAAAGCGGTACAAGTCGTGTCGGAGTGTAGCTCAGAACGCCCTGAGATACTACTGGAATACCTACCAGTAAATCTCCTGCCTCGGCCGAGGGCTTTGCGTAATGGCTCTCCTAGACACAGCGCGACCTCACCCCCAATACCGGGAGAGACGAACCCCTGCAGATCCGCTCACTGCCTCCATGTGGCTCGGGACTGTACCCAACTAAAACCTGTTTGCACGACTCCTTTGAGCCGTGGTAGGGTAGTAATCAAAGCACAGTGGGAACTCACACGAGACAAATGACGATCTCAGGTCGATGAACTAACCTGTACACATGTCACCAGGGAACTGCTATCTGACATCTGGTATAAGACCAACTAGCAGGTTCCCGGCGGGTCCTGTCCGGTGTACTCATAACCCAATGAGCACCTGTATACATCTTAGGTGAACCAACTTACACCAGTGGCTTGTGAGACCGGCCACCGCCCCTCGTCGGGGTCTCGACTGTATACACTAGTCTACTAATGGAGTATCGATGCCCTGTCTCGAAACTCCTACGACTAGGGACCTTTTAAGGATGTGCTTATAGACTACCAGCTCCCACGTATATGATCGCCATCATACTGCTAGCAGTCAAGCAAGAATCCTAGGGGCTCTATCAACGTGTAATAGCGACATGTCAGGTCACCTAAAGCAGTACACGATGATAAAGATAAACCAGATAGCATACTATCATCTCGAGTAAGACTGTCCTACTGGGATAGGTCCTCCCTCAATCATTGCAATCACGTGCCTGTGATCCAATAATTGACTCTGAGGGCACTATCTCCAACAATCTCCCACTTGCACTCAAGGCTAATTATTGCGATGCCGCATACTCACAGCCCGTGTGATACCGAACACCCAACTCCTCTACTAGCCAGTCTCACAAAGCTCGTTTGTGAAACTTTTGCGTTCGAGGAATAGCCTCAGTGAGTGGATCCGCTGTGATGTTTCTTTCTATGTCTCTCTATATCTCAAATTCGCGGAGAAAGTCATCTCCCGAAATGAGCAATACCTGTCTTAGAATGTCTGGATGTCTGATGGGACTTAGCTCATAAATGAACTTCAAATCCAAAATTCTTAGACTGTATCGTCAACCGAACTTAATCAGTATCCTGCGCCAAGCCTCCCTCAGTATTGCCTTGGACCACCTGTCCAAAATACTGCCCCTCCTCAGAAGGAAAACTATAACTCTGACAACCTCCTTGTCGTCCATGTCACCTTGGAAGCCTGGAATGATAACTGTCTCCCAAATGAGGCTGTCGTTATCATATCCCTAGAACATCCACTTATGTTCTAAAACTGCTTCCGACTGTTTCTCCAGGATTGGATCAATATCAACTTATTGCATCTAGTGCAAGAACAACATCTGGTGTGGTACTTGACATCTCATGATTGACTCAATTGCCTAAGCAAGTGATCTGCCAATCATGAGTATCCCTCTCCCCTTTAGTCTATAAGACCCCTTTAGAGAGGGTGACTCCATCAACTGCAGGTACACTACCGTGTCAGGAGTCGTCCATTCTAAATACTCATAGAATGCTGTCAAGGTACCCAGATTGGGAAACCACCCAAATCTAGATCTAAAACCATAGATCTAGTGACCAGTATGTCTGATATAATATCCAAGTCCCATGTGGAGAAACCACTGTGTGACGACCAAAGCATAACCGATCGTAGTATAGGAATATCACTTCCTACTACCTTCTCAACAGATCCACCCCCTATTCTGATGACGTCAAACCTATGACTGTCACATCAGAAATAGATGATCTATCTCCGCTAAATCTGCTTTAGTCTATAAATAAACACAAGCCTGATGTCCACCAATGCTTCCGCTGCTCCCACTGACTACGACAACCCTCTGGCAGAGTCATATAGACGTGCACTTCTAAAACTAGTTTAGAACGACGCTATACTCATCCTCCTGCCGGGTCTCGCAGCCTGGAACAACAACAATGGTAAGTGTGGGTAAACAAGAACTTCCCTGTCACCGTCCTTGAGGCTACCGGAGTACCTCTCGGGTGCCTGAAGTTACCCACCTTATCTGCGGAGTGGCTAATGGAATGTCAAATCAGATTGAATCTTTAGGTTCCTTATCAAATCTTCAGTAATCGTTTGTGGTTCTGGAATCACTTCCAGTTCTACCATACTCCCACTACTTTTTCTGAAAAAAATCCATTTTTAATAAAAACTGTGGCGAGTTTGGAACAATATTGCTATTGTTCATCCAGATGGTAGAAAATCAACCCTCGTCATAGCCTGGGTCAACCCACAAACAGGCATTACAGAAACGTGCCTTGAGTTGTCCAGTGTCTGGTTTTAAGCATAAGCCGGACAACTCCCCGTACCTTAACAATGTCAAGATATGAACTGTTCTATATCCAATATAGAAACAGAGGCACTGATTTAATTGAACCAGATTCAAATCATGCAGCTGTCTCCAGTGCATATCAACTAAATGGAAGGAGGCCGATCAGCGTTACTCAACTTAGGAATGCTTCCAATTATGAGTAACCTGAAAGAGAAGCAATTTCTCTTTATCATTACTATCAACTGAATACCATACACAAGTATCTACATCTTCGATCACTTTGAAGAATCCCGATACTTGCTATACCTGGTTCTCTACTCTATTCAAATACCTATAACTCCTCAAAACTTAGACCCTGTGTTTCCACGAAACACATGTCTAAGAACTAGAGAAGTTAAAAGTAAACAGAATATAGTATGAGGACCAACCCCTCTGTCCTAATGGACACTGGACAACATACAATACTCTGTATAAGTCCGCTGAGTCTAACAACTCTTTCACTGTGTGTCGTAGTTTGAAAACTGTACTTATGGTTAAGAAGAATTACACCGCTGTTTAATACTCCTTACCTAACCATCCACTGATATAGGTAAATGTCATCGACATAATATCAAAAGGTATATCTCACTCTATGAAAATAGACGTACAGATATATCAATTTGAAATTGGTGCACAACAGCGGATATTCAAAACCAAATATTTGCCGACCGGCAAACAACCCAGGTGACTTCCTCAAATATCACCGATTACAACGAATCCCGATATAATGAGGATGACCACCCAATTTCCAATAACTTACTCCAACTCATCATCTATAAAACCATACAGATGTGAGAATCATACCTGGTAAATACATACCCTGGAGTAAGTGTCTAATCGGAAAATCAGTTTTCCATTAACAGTATACAGTGAAACTGAAACATTGAAATGTTTCTTCGGGGTATCCTGGTATTCCTAGTAATGCCTCTTCCATTATCCAGATTCACAACTATAACCGTATAATTCTTTGCCACCTCTCCAAATCCCTTTATATGTCTTTAGTCATTACCTTCTGTACACCCCTTTAAGCCAAATGGTTTTCTTCCTTCCCTACCGTTCGGCACCAGCCTATGGTTTGGAAGAAGACTATCCAAAAAGCATAAAGGGTGTACTGTCCTAATCCTAGGAGCACTCGCAATGCGAGAGAAGGTGAAGATAAAAGACACCTGAATGTACTTTATTCCTATTTCTCCTGAACCAGGATCCATCCCCGAACTGGAATAAGTTCCTTTCGAGTTCGTATATAACCATATGATGGATTATCCAATAAAATGGGATCTTCGTAGTGATACGGAGTGTCCTGGAGAAATACAAAGGTGATTTAGGATTGGCGAAGAAATACTTGGTTTGGTCGTGAATAGCAGTCGCAACTTACTTTGCCCTCTTACTAATCCCTTGCTTTGTCTGAACTTAATACCTTCTGTACACCGTTTTAGGCTAACTGGTTTTCTTCATTCCCTACCGGTCGGCACCAACCTATGGTTTGGAAGAAGACTATCCAATTTGCGTAATAGGTGTACTACTCCTAAACTAAGGAGTACTCGCAACCTGAGAGAAGGTGAAAAGAAAAGAGAACTGAATAATCCTATCCGTTTTCTCCAGAACCAGAAACCATCCTCGAAGTCCTTCGAGTTCGTATATAACCATACGATGGTTTTGTCCAATGGAAGTGGACGTTCGTAGTAATACGGGGTGTCCTGGAGAAAAGGGTAAAAGTAGGAGTGGCAATGAGGTCTGCAACTCTGACAATCCAAAAGCCAGTGTTAAGAAGGTTCGGTCAACTTGGTCACTGAGTCAAAGTCCAGGGTCGGGTCAATGGTCGCTGCCAAAGAGAGAGAGAAAAGAAACACTCAGCGTGCACTCTAACCTAGATCAGAATGGTTATCACTTTGTCTAATCTGGAAACCTCCCACTGTACCTCAAATTCTCCTCCAAACCTGAAAGAAGAATTAGTCGGGGTCACCCGAGGAGTAAACCAACTCATCAGTGGGAATCGGGATCCAACTATCATCGTATGATAACGTGACGGAATCCACTCACGTCACCACACTCCAGAAGGTATGCGCATGCCTGGCAAGTTTCAGTTCTTTTGAAACTCCCGATGTTTGTTTTTACCCCTAGGACTCAAGTGACCTTGACGGAGTCAACAAATCAAAGAGTCCTAGTCAAGTTCAACCCGTCATTATCTGGATTGCACTAAACCCACCCGTACGTGCCCTTGACGGAGTCAACAAGGCCGCACGACTGTCCTAATCAATCCCATTTATGCAACAAACAAGCACCACTTAGCTACCGTACACTACGCCTTGACGGAGTCAACAAACGCAGCACGAATACTAAATAATACCCATAAGAAATGACGGAGGGCTACGAATGGTTTTTGGCGAAAAACCTTTAACGTAATGAACTTGATATCGTTGAAGGAACTGCATAGCCTTTTATAAAAATATAGTGACGAAAACCTTCGCTAAAGAGGTCACTCCCGGTGAAGGGATCTCGGCTCTTTCCCCGTAGAATGAGGTGCAGGATATTCCAACTGAATACCACGATGCAAAGCAAAAGTAATCGGCTATAGTGAAATTAATGCCCTGACGCAAACTTCTGTCCAAGGGGTCACTCCCGGTGAAGGGATCTCGGCCCTTGCCTCGTCGACTGAGGAGCAGGATATTCCAAATGAATACCACGATGCAAAACAAAAGTGAACGTCCTTGCAATAACAGCTTTTTTTTTTGAAAAAAGTTCCAACAACATCAGATTAGGTTTGTTTATCTTGCATTGATCCGAATCAACGCAGTCCCATCAATTGATCACACCACAAAGAACGAAAATATACTGATGTACGTATATGCCATCCGCATTCGCCACTGGGTCCCGTCATCACCCGTTAGGTTAGCTAACTAACGGCAGAGCGGGGACTGGACTAGCGCGGATGTAAAACATATACAACATCTACTAATATATACACCAATATATTATATTTCGCTCAAGGCGTGATAAAATGCAACATCACAGAAATGTACAGCATCACAGAACAATACAGATATCTGGGATCCCCGGGTTTCACAGAGCCGCTGCTGAAACCCGACGTTCCCCTGGTCGTGTGGATAGCCTGTGCAATGAAACCCTAGACCCCTACGGGCGCGGCAAGTCACCCGCCAAAACCTGAAGCGAGGCAGCCCCCTTCAGCAACGTGAATGGACCACCCAGCACTTCACGGAATCCGGTAACTCGGGCACCCCTCCTGGGTCAACCTGTACCCCCTACGAGTGCGGCGAATAGCCCGCCAATCCTGGGGTGAATCCCCCTCCGTCTCAATGCCATGAGATGCGGGCCCGTTGCCCTCTAGAACCCGGCTATCCGTGCACCCCTTCGCGGGGTAATCCTAGTACAGAAAGTAAAATATACATACACCGGGTACATCGACCGCAACCAGGTCGTGCCCCAAAAGAATAATACAAACAGGCAGTGACGGCAGTCCACATGTCGGACGCTCGCCCCGCAATATCAAATGTACATATAAAACAAAACTGTACTAGCATTGCATCCAGGCTATCCCCCACGACCGCTCCGCAACAACACAGCATAAACATAGAACATCAACGTGAAAATCACGTTCGCAAATCCGTCTAACCGGGCTATAGCAGTTAGACGGGATTTACCGATCAAGTGATATTCACGGTCGCAGATATAATGTAAATACTGTGAAATAATGTGTTTAAAATTTTCCGATTGACTAAAAAATTAACAAGTGGGCCCCCAATCAAAACTGTAGCACTCACAGAAAACTTGGGCCCAATTTTAATATTCCAAAACCCCTAATTACAGCCCATAAGCCCACTGCAAAAAAATAATCACACGACCCCACACTCCTGCGGCGGAAGCGCGGCCAAAAGGGTGTTTTGGCCGCCCTTCCGCGGTCGTACGGAGGAATCGTGTCACCAAATTTTGTCAGTGTTCTTAGAACTCCCTGCACATCATACTGAGACCACCTGAAAAATTTTTAGACTCCAAAAAATTTCGACAGAAACTGATGTGAAGGAAAAATAGGGTTTTTGGAATTTCGGTAAATCGGATAAGCAAAACACATCAAACGAAGCTAGGTAAGGTTAATGGCGTGGCTCTGATACCATGTTGCGCCACGGCAGCGCCCCGGCCTCGTACTCGAGGCCAAAATGCGGAATCAAAATTTTTTCCTTACTCGGAAACCGGCGCTACCGCGGACAATGAAAACCCGGATCGTAACCATTAACCTAATGCTAGCAATCAGGAGATAGGGTGAGAAGTATACCGAGTGATCCGAGTCCTCCGGTCTTCTCGTCACCGTCCCGATCTCCCGCGGAAAGTCTTGCCTCCACATCGTCGCCTCCTCGCCGGAAAGGGCACCACAATGCCTGCGTCTTTTACGGGCTCCCGTCTCAATACCGAGGCAACTCGAGCATGAAGCCGGCAACTCGACATGCTCAAGATATACTGTAGAATGTGTAGTGTAGTGTCTCACTTGGGGTTTGTTGCCATTTGAAGATGATGGAGGAAAAGAGATAAGAAACATGGTGCTTGCATTTTTCTAGCATGAATGAGATCAAGAAATGAAACTCTCAAGAATAAGATCTCTTCTTCTTCTTCTCTCTTTCTTTTTCTTCTTCTCTCTTTTCTAATGAAAAACTTATCTCCAAATGAGAATGGTGGAGGAGGTAATATGAAGCATGAAGGGAGGTGAGTGTAGGAGAAAGCAAGTGGTAACCATATCAAAAGCCATCATAACCAACTCACATCAACTCTAATCAAAGATCAAATCCTTTCTCATCACTTCTAATCTTCATAAAGCATGAAAAGAATAATGAAAGGAATGGAATCTAAAAAGGTTATCATAATAAATCATCTTACAAATAAAACCTCCACCAAATGTAATTTGCAAAACTGCAAATTACCCCCTCCACCAGAAAAGTCCGGCCGGGAAAGAACAAAGAAAAAACCGGCCGGAACGGAATGCAAACTGGCAACTCCAGAAAACTGGTCCCGTAATAAATTACAGGAAAACCCCGATACTGTGCATACACACCCGCATCTGTATTCCGACCGGATACAAATGCAATGAGACAAAATCTACACTGTACTAAACTAGGACCGGCTTAAGCCAAAGCCGGCTAGTAAAATCCGTTCGATCCTGATCCATGCAATACCGCATGTATCAGATCAAACCCTGCCATATAACTATACGGCCACTAGTACAAAACTGTCCGATCCTGATCCGTGCAATACCGCACGTATCTGATCGGACCCTGCCATATCTCCATACGGCCTCTACAGCGTTTCGCCCGAAAGCTTGAGTAACTGTAAGTGTGGTGGACTCTAAAGACTCGTCAATACTATGGCTGTGGATTTAACCACTGGCACGTCAGAGGTATAAGCCAATACGTGACGGGCCACCAGCTATTGACCAAAAGGGACGTCGATGAGGAAGCTCACCCCGACACCCAACTGAGCCTGTCAGTGACAATATCCGTACAGTCCGGTCCGTTCGTCTATGAGCATCGCATGTCGGGCCTAGGGGGTTGGTAAAAGTCAGACCCCCAAAAGCAGTACAAGTCGTGTCGGAGTGTAGCTCAGAACGCCCTGAGATACTACTGGAATACCTACCAGTAAATCTCCTGCCTCGGCCGAGGGCTTTGCGTAATGGCTCTCCTAGACACAGCGCGACCTCACCCCCAATACCGGGAGAGACGAACCCCTGCAGATCCGCTCACTGCCTCCATGTGGCTCGGGACTGTACCCAACTAAAACCTGTTTGCACGACTCCTTTGAGCCGTGGTAGGGTAGTAATCAAAGCACAGTGGGAACTCACACGAGACAACTGACGATCTTAGGTCGATGAACTAACCTGTACACATGTCACCAGGGAACTGCTATCTGACATCTGGTATAAGACCAACTAGCAGGTTCCCGGCGAGTCCTGTCCGGTGTACTCATAACCCAATGAGCACCTGTATACATCTTAGGTGAACCAACTGACACCAGTGGCTTGTGAGACCGGCCACCGCCCCTCATCAGGGTCTCGACTGTATACACTAGTCTACTAATGGAGTATCGATGCCCTGTCTCGAAATTCCTACGACTAGGGACCTTTTAAGGATGTGCTTATAGACTACCAGCTCCCACGTATATGATCGCCATCATACTGCTAGCAGTCAAGCAAGAATCCTAGGGGCTCTATCAACGTGTAATAGCGACATGTCAGGTCACCTAAAGCAGTACACGATGATAAAGATAAACCAGATAGCATACTATCATCTCGAGTAAGACTGTCCTACTGGGATAGGTCCTCCCTCAATCATTGCAATCACGTGCCTGTGATCCAATAATTGACTCTGAGGGCACTATCTCCAACAATTTGTATCGGACCCATCATTATACATTGTATATTATATTTCAGTAGCATCTAGAAGTTCCAACAACCAAACATGTACTTATTTGAGATAGAGACCAGTAATGTTTATCCTTTCGACCTTAGAGTCGTGCGTTATATTCTATGGTTTTCATGCTGTTGATTCCTTTTCTGTTGTGATCCTCGCCTTTAGGCGTTGTATATTATGTTGCATACTTGTGGATTTGATATGGTTTTTCCTACACTGTACTACTTTTCTTAGTTTGGATTTCTGGGTTTTCGGCTTACTTAGAATACGTGCGCCTTGAGACGTTCGTAGTCTAGGTGCCGGTCATGTTCCTGTTAGTTATATGTATGCCCTAGAGGCCATTACTGTACATTGGATGTATATTGTAGTGGATGCTGGGACATATATAGGGAGGACTTTCTTGCTCGACATGATAGTATGCTATCTGGTTGCTCTTTACCTTAACGTGTACACTGATTGTCTCTCTGTTACATGTTGGTAAAGCCCTTAGGATGTGTACTTGACTACCTGGACTATGATGCGGATCATACTAGAGGGGACATGGTAGTCCATAAGTACATCCTTCAAGGTCCCTAGTCGTGGGTGTATCGAGACCGGGCATCGATATACCAGAGTAGACTAGCGTATACCTTCTCGACCCATACAGATGGGTGATGGATGATCCCATATCCATTGGTGTTTGACATCAGAGATGATATACGGGTGCTCAGTGGAGACTGGCTACACTAGAAGGACTCGCCGAGAACTCCCAGATGGTATTATACCTTACGTCAAATGGCAGTTCTCTGGTGACACTGGTACAGAGTAGTCTGTTGACCCGAGATCGTCATAGAGTCTTATGTGGTTCCCACTGTGCTTTGATTTCCATCTTACCACGTCCAAGAGGGCGTGCAAAACGGTGGTTTTTGGGTACAGTCCCGAGTCATATGGAGGCAATGAGCGATAAGAGGGGATTCGTCTCTCCTGGTATAGGGAGTTGATGTTGCGCTGTGTTCGATTGGCTATAACAGGAAATCCCTTGCCAGGGTTGCTGAGATTTACCGGTAAGTGTTACCAGTAGTATCTCGAATTGTTATAGACCTTATATCGACACGACTTATCGAGCTATTGGGGTCTGACGTTTACCTCCCCTAGGCAAGATATGCGACATATCAGACGATCAGACCGGACTGTACGGTAAGTGTTACTGGTTGGATTCACAGGAGTGTGAGCGGGCTTGCTCGTCGATCTTCTGATCGCTCAATACCCGGATGGCCGTTACGTTTAGCAGACTGCTTGCGGCTTGCGGGTGTTTGATATGATCATCACCTTCTACCGGCGTATTGACGAGTCTTTAGAGTCCTACACAGAGGTTTCCTGGCTCAAGCGAAACGAAATGGGTGCGTATATGAGATACGTGCGGGATCGAGAATAATGCGTGTATGTGATACCGTATTCTATTCTCGCGATGAATGTATCGAAAGGTTGTATGCGATATAACCTAGTTATCGAATCAAGGATTGATTCGATAAGCCGATACATTGGATATTGGTCGGTTATATGCGATATGACCGGATCGTTAAATCAAGTGTTGATTTAATGATTTGATGTATAATTATATATTTGATATATTACTTTGCATTAACTAATATTGGTTCACTTTAAATGGATTTTCTCACTTGCATTGCACAAGTTGTATATATGATATACTTTTGTGCACATGATTGTATCATGTTTGATGATACATGCTAACTTGGTTAAGTGTATGATTAAACCGTGGTTAGTTGATGGTTAGGGTTTCATTTGATCCATTTATGCACTTATTCATTTTTATTATCTTTGTAATTTGGATTAAAAGAAATGGCAAAAGAAAAGAAAATGGTTGCTAGTTTTGTTTTTCATTGATGCTTCATGAAGCTTTGACCAAAGTGACCATTTTGTCTTCATACCTAACCTAACCATTCACCTAACCTTTTTTTAGTCTCTACAATTGACCATGGTTGGTTTATGATAAGTATTCTTTAATTTTCTATTTTCAAAATAACTTATCATAATATTTCTATCTTCTTCTTCTTCTTCAAGAAGGAAACCTAGACTTCATCAATGGTGATTGATGAAAAAGAGTGAGAAATCCAATTCTAAAGTCTACCCACTTCCTATTTCTTCATCCTCTACCTCTTGCCAAGTAGTAGAGTGTGTTTCCTTCACAAGTTTTCATGGCTTGGTGAAGGTGGAGCTTGATCTAGTGATGCCTCGACGTAGATCATCTTCGGCATCGTCGTCGATGACCTAGCCCGCTTTTTCTCCGATGAAGCCGATGCTAGAGTCATGGTTCAATTTGGACAGCAAGGATACTTCATCACGGAGCTATGGAGGTGGAGAACCGGATCTACAAAGGTTGTATTTCCGTTTAACTCTTAGTTAAGTTGTTAACTACTTGCTTGTTTCGCCTAAAATTCTAGTTAACGATTTAGTCTAGGGTTTCTCGACACCGTAAAATTTGAAAAATTGGCATGGTTGATGCCTTGTGAGACCTCTTGAGAGTGCCTAGGAACCCTACAGTGGTTTCAGAGCCTAGCTAGAGCCTTAGGCGATGTGTAGACGACGTTTGAAACCCGATAGAACCAAAACCCTAACCCCAAAATAGCTCTCTGGACTTTTTCTAAAAACAGGGTTTTTTCCAAATTAAAAATATGCAGAAAAATCAGCAGGGAATCCTAAGAATTACTGTGCAACACGTGTCCATGATTCCTCCAATGTGCGGCGGAACCGCGGCAGAAGCCTGGCTTCTGCGGCGGTTCCGCGGCCGTATGATGACGTCACCCACCCAATTTTGCACAGTAACTTCCTTTATTCAGTGCTGAGTTCTCTGGGTATTTTTAAATATTATTCAAGAGTTGAATTTTCTGGGGTTGTTTTGGGGATTTGGGGATTCGTTTATTCGATCAGACTGTCAAACTCTGTCTATATGTCTTTCCGGATAGTTTTTGAATATGTTAAAAAGTTCGACCGGATATAAATACCCACCTTTTCCCCTGTCGGGAAATTTCCAAGTGTTGGATTTTTCCGTGGTTTAACGACGTTCTAAGTTGTGCAAGTAACGCGATGGTCCCTCTAGAAGACAACAAACCTTAACTCGATTATGTGACCGTCTTGAACTGCCCTTTGAACCTTAGGGTTTGGGGCAGTACGGCGTACCACATGTGAGGCGTTGGCTTGACCCTTCTACGGCTGGACCGTTGGTACTGAGGCACGAAGTGAATGTCTTTAAACTTATTTCATGTGTTGATCTGTATCGTGAAAACTTGGGTGTTCGATTGTGCGATCGGAGAGTTTAACATTTTCTATCTTATTCGGAATGTGATACAATAATTGGAATTCACAAGCAGTTATGAGATAACCGAATGAATGTTATAAACATAGCAGTTTAGTCTCACTTGATCGGTTGCCACGGAATTTTGATGTGATCAAAAGTCCGTCGCAATCACGTAGTATACGCGGATACTCGCCGGATAAACTTAATAGACGGCTACACCCCTTAGCCCCGACCAAGTGACTATAGGAGAACCCCGTCGCCGAAAGCATCCGTTCGGGTGCTTGCGGTAGCGGTGTTCCGCCTTGGTGCACTTCGTCGACGGTATCGGGGGTGCGGCCGTCTATTGAAGTTTGCGACGAGCATTCGATCTGGCTGTCGGGAATCTTGTTGAATTGCCCGACTTGATATTGAAAAGTGTTTTCGATTATGAGACTAAAATGCGGGGTTTATAATTGTTAGGCATGTGATGTCTAAGGAATTCATTGGTTTAGGCATGCGATGTCTAAAGAGGTTGCGGATTCCAACTATTGTAGTTTTACACTTTCTTTTCTGTGACCGTAAGTGTAACATGTGATATCGCTGGTTTCGTTGCTATATGTCAACGACAATTGGGATGCGCATATTTACTTACGTTGATGACATGTGATGTTATGTATTGCTGGATATGTTATATTGGATCGTCGTGTTTGAATAGCCGGGGGGTTTTTATGTGAGATGAGTGTTTTTCATTTTCATTCATGTAAAAACTTGTATGTAATATTCTTTTATTGGGGCACTTCCAGGTTGCGGAAGATGTCACCCTTTGTATATTATTTACTTTTCCGCACTAGGATAGACCCAAGGAGGGGAGCACAAGTGACCGGGTTCTAGGGTCCAGTGGGAGACTAACTCGAGGAGTCGAGTCCGGGTCTCCTAACTCTAGAATTGGTAGGGTTGCTTGCCGCTCTCGTAGGGGTCTAAGGGTGTGGGTTTGGCTATTCATCGCGACCGTGGAATCCGTGTTTTATACTGGCTCGTATTGAAAACACGGACATCCTAATATATCCAATATTTCATATGTTTCTTCTGCTGCGATATTTGTGATGTGATCATGTGATATGTTCTGTGATGGATACTTTATATAGTATATATGATATATTATATAGACGTTACTTATGTTTTACACCCGCGCTAGCCCTGCCCCGCTCTGTCGTTAGTTACCTAACCTAACGGTGCACGAGGGGACATCGAGGCGAATGCGGATGGCATAAGTGTACGTCGTATTTATCTGTGATGTTTAGGTACTTAAATGATGGGACTTCATTAATGTGATTAATGAAAGAAAAGAAATCTAAGATGTTGTAGAATCAAATTTCAAAAATAAAAAGGTAGCTATAGTTCTTGCTTTGCACAGAGATATATGTGATATATCCTGCACCTTATTCGATGAGGAAAGGACCGAGATCCCTTCACCGGGAGTGACTCCTTTAGCAATAACTGGCAGATGCTACACACTCGGTTTGTCTTTTGATTGCTTTTAAGAGTTTTTGCTTTGCACAGTGATATATATGGTATATCCCGCACCTCATTCGACGAGGAAAGGACCGACGATCCCTTCACCTGGAGTGACTCCTTTAGCAAAACTAGAAAAGCCTCCAAAACACTCCATTTTAAAATCATTTGATTCTACAACGATATCAAGTTCATTACGCAATAGGTTTTCAGAAAAACCTGTCGTAGCCCTCCGTCATTTCAGATAAGTCCTGTTTAGTATTGGTGTTGCGTTTGTTGACCTTGTCAAGGCGCAGTGTGCGGTAGCTAACCAGTATTTATCTGCTTATGCATATGATGCAGATTGGGCTAGGGTAGTCATGCGGCCTTGTTGACCTTGTCAATGGTCGTGCGGTTGGGTTTGATTCAATCAAGAAATGACGGGTTGAAGTTGACTTGCGGTCTATGGTTTGTTGACCTTGTCAAGGTCATAGATCGTTTGGGTCAAAATATTATCGGGAATTTCAAGTGTTGAAATTTGCAATGAGATTGCATACCTTCTATGAGATAGTTGGATCCCGATACCCGCTACGAGTAAGAGTTACTCCTGGGAGAGTTTTATACATTACAATTAGCCGATCAAGTAGGTGTCTAGAAAGGTGTTAACGAGGTTACGCCTCTGGGAAAACGAGGTTTACATTAATTAGGTTCGTGCGAAAGCACGGAGGACCTCCCTCAAAGTACCGACACTGGCTTGGCTGAAAGATTGGCGAACATGTAGTGCGTAATTAATCCCGGCTAGTATTTCCTTTTAGGGTTTGAAGGAAGATTTGATAAAAAGCAGTGGGAGCCATCCTGATTAGATAAAATAAAAACCAATCTATTCTTGCAAGAGCGCACGCTGAGTGTTTTCTTCTCTCTCTCTCCAGGTAGCGACCATATCACGCCTTAATCAAGATAATAATACGGATTATTGACCGAACCCGCTTGTTATACTGAGCTGGGGAACGTTGGTCCCACTCCAACTTATAATTGTTATAAGACAGAGCAGGAATTAGGGGATTACCAGAATTCCCGTGCCGCCCAAACGAAGAGAGTGCATGTTGATGCATCATCTTCGGGTGTGTTCGTTACAAAGAAATGTTTCTCAGTATCCTCCGAATCCTGGGTATATGATACCGGATCAGGATCCAAGATATGTAATCTGTTACAAAGGGCTACAAAAAGGTAGAAAAACTGAGAACGGGTGATAAGTTTCATGAGGCAGAAAACGGGGCAAGAGTTGCAGCCAAGTCTGTTGGTCACTGTCACCCTGTATTACCAATACATTGATTCTGAATGAATGTTATTAGATATCGAACCTGATATACAAAATTATATCAGTCTCTTTATCAGTAAAGAAATGATAAAATTTTGTATTGTTGGATAATGTTTTGAACATTTCCTATATCAAAAGTTGATCGGTTCAGGCACGTTATCTAAAAGCATTGATGTTCTAAATCAAACTACAGTTCTTAGTATATGGAACACACACAAGAGGAAGAGTTCAGAAATGAATGAATTCTTCTTGGGGCATTGTAGACTAGGTCATATCAATGCGACCCGGCTAGCTGAAGTTACATGAAGATGCATATTTAAATCAGTTTGAATCTACATCTTGTGAAACTTGCCAGTCATGTCACAGAGATAAGATGACCATAGCTCCGTTTACTGGAAACAGAGAAAGAGTTAGTGAACTCTTGGGATGATACATGTTGATGTATAAAGGTCCCCTGTCTACACATGCCAAGACCGGTTCTTTGTACTTCATTACGTTCTCTGATGATCTCTCGAGATTCAGACATATGTTCCTGTTGAAACACAAGTCCGAACCTTTTGAGATATTCACAGAATTTAAGTTAGAAGTAGAGAACTAAAACACGGGTATAAGTATTATGTCCTTTGATGAGATCAAGGAGGAGAATACTTGAGCACGGAATTCCTGGACTTTTCTAAAGGAGAATGAGATTCTCTCTCAGCATTACTCCTCCGTATACACCATAGCACGATGGTATATCGGGGCGGAGCAATCACACCCTATATCATATGGTGTGCTCTGTGATGAGTACTACTGAGTTACCTGTTTCCTTTTAGGGGTTATGCACTTGAGAAGCTGCATACCTATTGAATGGGTTCAAATCAAATCAGTTGCCTACCATTTCATATGTGATATGGAAAGGGAAGAGCCCATGTCTTAAGCTAGTTAAGATTTGGGGTTGTCCGGCCTATGTCTAAAAGCAAAATCCGAGCAAGCTCGAGGTAAGGTAAGTTATGTAGAACTGGAAGTGTTTCAGCTATACAAACTACAGCAAATGATTTGGTAGAACCGAAGGATTCAATAGTAACCAATGAACCTTAGCCTCTCCGCCGATCTAGTAGGGTTCCTCACCCACCTGAGAGATACTTCGGTTTCTCTATGACAGTGGGAGCGAGGTTTGCATCATGAGATAATGACCCAACTAGTTTCGAGCTGGCCATCAGGAGTGTGACTCTGTATGAATGGCTGGATGCTTAGTGATCTGAGATGGAATCCTTATACACCAACAAAGTATGGACTTTGGTTGCTATATCTGAAGGGTTAAATCCCCATCAGGAGCAAGTATATCTTGAGAAGATTACTTGGTTTAGATGGAAAAGTTAAGACTTTTAAAGCTAGACTTGTTAAAGGTTTTCGTCATCGACTAGGCGTGGACAATGATGAAACCTTTTCATGTGGCTATGCTTAAGTCCATCCAGATCCTACTTGCCACGGCTACATACCATGACTACGATATTTGGCAGTTGGGTGTCATGACTGCTTTTCTAAAATGATGTTTTAGAAGAGAGCGTCTGTAAGTACACAGCCAGAGGGCTTCATGAACAGTGGGAGCAGCGGAAACGTGTACAAGATACTTTATAGGATAAAGCAGGCATCGCTTAGTTGGAACATCTGTTTTGATGTAGTAGTCAAATAGTTTGACTTCATCAAAATGGTAGATGAACCTTGTATACACAAAAAGGTAGTAGGGAGTATGGTGGTGATCCTCGTAGAGTACGTGGATGTCATGCTCTTGATAAGAAAGGAGTTTCCTATGCTACGCTCGGTCAATCTCCGCTTATCACAAGGATTCTCCATATAGGATCAAAGAGATACCTCCTAAATCCTGGGTTTTGGATCTATGAGATAGATCTAAATGGATGTTAGGATACTCACTAGTTGTAGTGAGATGGTATCAATCGATCCTGGGGAGAATCACTGGAAGTGTTCCAGGGTGATAAAGACGACTGAATGTCAGTCACAGGCATTGTCTTTACCCTCAGTAAAGGGACGGTATGTTGGAAGAGTTCCAAGCTAGATACCGGACATACTAGACGATAAAGGCAGGATACATCGCTACTTAAGATGCTACCAAAGAGCATGTTTGGGTGTATATTGGTTCATGAGATGAACTACGTTCCAACCATTGTGAGACAATGGAGTTGTGGCTTATGCCAAGGAACGCCGGTCCCATCAGTGATCCAGACATATTCTAAGGCAGTGTCACCTGATCATGGAGATGGTTGATCTCTAGGGTGATCGAGGTTAGGAGAGTAGACTCAGAGGACAACACGGCGGATCCACTCACAAAGGCCTTTTCCCAAAGAGAGACTTTTATGGGATGGTTGAGTATGAGATACTTCAACCACTGCTACAGATGGCCCTAGTGCAAGTGGGAGATTGTTAGTTATATGTATGCCCTAGAGGCCATTACTGTACATTGGATGTATATTGTAGTGGATGCTGGGACATATATAGGGAGGACTTTCTTGCTCGACATGATAGTATGCTATCTGGTTGTTCTTTACCTTAACGTGTACACTGATTGTCTCTCTGTTACATGTTGGTAAAACCCTTAGGATGTGTACTTGACTACCTGGACTATGATGCGGATCATACTAGTGGGGACATGGTAGTTTATAAGTACATCCTTCAAGGTCCCTAGTCGTGGGTGTATCGAGACGGGGCATCGATATACCAGAGTAGACTAGCGTATACCTTCTCGACCCATACAGATAGGCGATGGATGATCCCATATCCATTGGTGTTTGACATCAGAGATGATATACGGGTGCTCAGTGGAGACTGGGTACACTGGACGGACTCGCCGAGAACTCCCAGATGGTATTATACCTTACGTCAGATGGCAGTTCTCTGGTGACACTGGTACAGAGTAGTCTGTTGACCCGAGATCGTCATAGAGTCTTGTGTGGTTCCCACTGTGCTTTGATTTCCATCTTACCACGTCCAAGAGGGCGTGCAAAACGGTGGTTTTAGGGTACAGTCCCGAGTCCCAAGGAGGCAATGAGCGATAGGAGGGGATTCGTCTCTCCCGGTATAGGGAGTTGATGTTGCGCTGTGTTCGATTGGCTATAACAGGAAATCCCTAGGCCAGGGTTGCTGAGATTTACTGGTAAGTGTTACCAGTAGTATCTAGAATTGTTATAGACCTCATATCGACATGACTTATCGAGCTATTGGGGTCTGACGTTTACCACCCCTAGGCAAGATATGCGACATATCAGACGATCAGACCGGACTGTATGGTAAGTGTTACTGGTTGGATTCACAGGAGTGTGAGCGGGCTTGCTCGTCGATCTTCTAATCGCTCAATACCCGGGTGGCCGTTACGTTTAGCAGACCTCTTGCGGCTTGCGGGTGTTTGATATGATCATCACCTGCTACCGGCGTATTGACGAGTCTTTAGAGTCCTACACAGAGGTTTCCTGGCTCAAGCGAAACGAAATAGGAGCGCATATGAGATACGTGCGAGACCGAGAATAATGCGTGTATGTGATACAGTATTCTATTCTCGCGATGAATGTATCGAAAGGTTGTATGCGATATAACCTAGTTATCGAATCAAGGATTGATTCGATAAGCCGATACATTGGATATTAGTCGGTTATATGCGATATGACCGGATCGTTAAATCAAGTGTTGATTTAATGATTTGATGTATAATTATATATTTGATATATTACTTTGCATTAACTAATATTGGTTCACTTTAAATGGATTTTCTCACTTTCATTGCATAAGTTGTATATATGATATACTTTTGTGCACATGATTGTATCATGTTTGATGATACATGCTAACCTGGTTAAGTGTATGATTAAACCGTGGTTAGTTGATGGTTAGGGTTTCATTTGATCCATTTATGCACTTATTCATTTTTATTATCTTTGTAATTTGGATTAAAAGAAATGGCAAAAGAAAAGAAAATGGTTGCTAGTTTTGTTTTTCATTGAAGCTTCATGAAGCTTTGACCAAAGTGACCATTTTGTCTTCATACCTAACCTAACCATTCACCTAACCTTAGTTTAGTCTGTACAATTGACCATGGTTGATTTATGATAAGTATTCTTTGATTTTCTATTATAAAAATAACTTATCAAAATATTTCTATCTTCTTCTTCTTCTTCAAGAAGAAAACCTAGACTTCATCAATGGTGATTGATGAAAAAGAGTGAGAAATCCAATTCTAAAGTCTACCCACTTCCTATTTCTTCATCCTCTACCTCTTGCCAAGTAGTAGAGTGTGTTTCCTTCACAAGTTTTCATGGCTTGGTGAAGGTAGAGCTTGATCTAGTGATGCCTCGTCATAGATCATCTTCGGCATCGTCGTCGATGACCTAGCCCGCTTTTTCTCCGATGAAGCCGATGCTAGAGTCATGGTTCGATTTGGACAGAGAGGATACTTCATCACGGAGCTATGGAGGTGGAGAACCGGATCTACAAAGGTTGTATTACCGTTTAACTCTTAGTTAAGTTGTTAACTACTTGCTTGTTTCGCCTAAAATTCTAGTTAACGATCTAGTCTAAGGTTTCTCGGTAGCGTAAAATTTGAAAAATTGGCATGGTTGATGCCTTGTGAGACCTCTTGAGAGTGCCTAGGAACCCTACAGTTCCATACTTTTGGGTCATGACAAAGTTGGTATCAGAGCGTTAGGTTTTACCTTCAGAGCGTAGGATGACCCTTGGTTGATGGAATAGGTGACTAAAGTAGAGTGACGTACCGTGGGTATGTTCCGCGGTATATTTACGACACGCCACTCCACTTAAGGAGCCTTAGAATGTACATTTCCTTGTTTAGTATTATATCCATTCCTATAATCTAGCCTCATCGGTACCAGTTATGGTTTTGCTGCCATGATTACGGGCAGGGAGAGCTACGGCTAGAGTTGCGGTCAGCACGATCCCGTTACGAACGAGGACTGACCATGGCATTATTCCGGCGACACACGATTGCAGAGATGTGTCTTTTATTGTGTTTTTGCACTACAAGCGTTGATGGGTCGCTGTATGAGATTACTCGGACGTGCAGATTAGCACCAGAGGATTGAGCCACTGACAGAGGCAAGACAGATGTTGATGACCGTTGGTGTATTGCTTACTTATGATGATTGAGGCACTGTCCAGCGTACAGACGAGTGAGTCAGTATTGCTGTGAACGACGAGATATCGCCCCAGATGTTGGAGCTATTGCAGTACGAGATTGTACTAAGAGATTATAGAAGGTCGCTACTCACTAAGGATGAATGACTATGACATGTGGATCGTTCGCTGCCCCGATGCGAGGTCATCAGATAGATTGATTCCAGCTAGAGACGACTTCACGTAGAGACGTTGAGAGTCGACAGAGACGATCGAATGTCAAAAACCTATTATTCCAAGTTTAAAGTGTTCGGAAAGACATGCAGGCAATTCTATGGTCCCTCTAGAAGAATGAAAACCTAACTCGACTTAATGACCGTGTGAAAACCCTTGAACCTTAGGGTTTACGGCAGTCTTGCGGCGCCATTAGGTTTTCCCTTTTACGGCTGGACCACCGATGCTGTGATACGTACTCGATACTATTATACTGTACCCAAGAGGTTGAGCTCTTGGGGGATTATGAGGTTTTGACAAATCGATCGGATGGCTCGACTTAATTCGGATGCTAGGTGGTAAGATGCATTTCTTAGGAGACTCCAGATACGAGGATAGCCGTTAGAGCTCAGTCCATGCAGCCACGACGAAACAAGTCCGAAGCAGTCGACATTAGAGAAAAGAGGGATAAGAGGTTCGTACAAGATATGGACAAGATGACGTTCCACTTCGCCGACATCAGATATGCGATGCGCATGCCGATGCATTGTACCTGGATATACCTTCCTGAAAGAGTCGTGATGAGTATGCAGTCGCTCCGGAACAAGAAGCAGATATAGTAAAGGACGATGACTTACGGACAGTTGGCGGAGATGAGACTTCGAAGAGACCTTGAGCAGGATTCCTTCCAGGACACTGCTGCAATGATATTTTCACCCAGGATCAGATGTGCCATGTGCATTCAGAGAGCCAGAGGCCGACGCCAGTGACATGCTGCCTTACGAGTGGCCGTGAGGATTGACCGAGAAAAGACTTGAGGTGTGCCAGAACGGAATCGTCCCCGTCAGCACACCTGACAGGGCCGATGAGCCGATGGATCGTGAGATTGGTAATCTACAGAGAAGACTTGGACCCAGGAGTGGTCATGTTATGCACACCAGCAGGCCAGAGTTCAGGATCGTCGACGAGGCATGCTATGAGTGATCATGACAGTTGGCCAGAGATTCTTAGAGGATGTGCTTCAGCGGGACTATTCCTCCATACTCGATTTTGATGTTTGGGCGATCTATTTGCATGACTGATTTGATGATCAGGGGATACGGTGATTTTGGACTAAACTGTGTCTACCAGGTGCCGAGGGACTGCAGCGTGAGATTCTTAAGGAGGTACATCGATCGGTGTACAGTGTTCATCCGGGTTCCACTAAGATGTACCATGATAGGAGAGATGTTTACTGGTGAGACGGAATGAAGAGGGACATCTTAGATTTCGTGTCGAGATGGCTGGCTTGTCAGCAAGTCAAGGCCGAGCACCAGAGACCAACAGGTGAACTACAGCCGTTACCCATTCCGGAGTGGAAATGGGAACAGATTTCGATGGATTTCGTTGTGGGTCTACCCAGGACTAAGCAAGGGTATGACTCCATTTAGGTGATCGTGGATCGTTTGACGAAACCGGCTCACTTCCTGCCAGTGAAGACGACTTTCGGATTTGCTCAGTACGCCCAGATTTACATCGACGAGATTATACGACTGTATGGAGTCCCAACGTGTATCGTGTCCGACAGAGACACCCAGTTTACCGGCCGACTATGGCAGAGGCTTCAGGAGGCGTTGGGCACACGCTTGAGTTTCAGCACAGCATTGTATCCGCAGACCAACGGCCAGTCAGAGCAGACTATTTAGACTCTCGAGAACATGCTCAGAGCGTGCGTTTTGGACTTTGGTGGTAGCTGGGACCATCATTTGCCTCTAGTGGGGTTCTCCTATAATAACAGCTCCAGGATACTATTCAGATGACACCTTTCAAGGCTTTGTATGGGAGGAGATGTAGATCGCCCTTCTGTTGGACAGAGCACAGCGAAAGCAGTATTTTGGGGGCCACAGATCGTACAGGAGACCACCGAGAAGATACAGCTGATTCGAGACAAGATGAGGACAACTCAGAGCAAGCAGAGATCGTATGCTGACAGGCGCCGCCGCAGATTAGAGTTCGCAGTTGGTGATGACGTTTTTTCTGAGGGTCTCTCCGATGAAGGGAGTGATGAGGTGCGGACGGAAGGGGAAGCTTAGCCCCAGATTCATAGGTCGCTACGAGATCCTCGAGCGTGCGGGCATAGTAGCATATCGTTTGGCTCTTCCACCCGACTTCCCAGATGTTCACCCTATTGGATATAGTGCCCTCAGAGTCAATTATTGGATTACAGGTACGTGATTGCAATGATTGAGGGAGGACCTATCCCAGTAGGACAGTCTTACTCAAGATGATAGTATGCTGTCTGGTTTATCTTTATCATCATGTACTGCTTTAGGTGACCTTACGAGTCGCTATTACACGTTGATAGAGCCCCTAGGATTATTGCTTGACTACCAGCAGTATGAGGGCGATCATATACGTGAGAGCTGGAGTCTATAAGCACATCCTTAAAAGGTCCCTAGTCGTGGGAGTTTCGAGACAGGGCATCGATACTCCAGAGTAGACTAGTGTATACAGTTGAGACCCCGACGAGGGGCGGTGGCCGGTCTTACAAGCCACTGGTGTCAGTTGGTTCACCTAAGATGTATACAGGTGCTCATTGGGTTTTGAGTACACCGGATAGGACTCGCCGAGAACCTGCTAGTTGGTATTATACTTGATGTCAGATAGCAGTTCCCTCGTGACATGTGTACAGGTTAGTTCATCGACCTGAGATCGTCATTTGTCTCGTGTGAGTTCCTACTGTGCTTTGATTACTACCCTACCACGCTCAAAGGAGACCTGCAAACAGGTTTTAGTTGGGTACAGTCCCGAGCCACATGGAGGCAGTGAGCGGATCTACAGGGGTTCGTCTCTCCCGGTATTGAGAGTGAGGTCGCGCTGTGCCTAGGAGAGCCAATACATGAAACTTCCTTGGCCAAGGCAGGAGATTTACTGGTAGCTATTCCAGTAGTATCTCAGTGTGTTCTGGGCTACACTCCGACACGACTTGTACCGCTTTTGGGGGTCTGACTTTTACCAACCCACTAGGCCCGCCATGCGATGCTCATAGACGAACGGACCGGACTGTACGGATATTGTCAGTGACTGGCTCAGTAGGGTGTTAGGATAAGTTCGCTCATAGACGTCCCTTTTTGTCAATAGCTGGTAGCCCGTCACGTATGGCTAATACCTCTGACGTGCTAGTGGTTAAATCCATAGCCATAGTATTGACGAGTCTTTAGAGTCCACCACACATAGTTACTCAGGTTTCTGGCGAAACGCTGTAGAGGCCGTATGGAGATATGGCAGGGTTCGATCATATACGTGCGGTATTGCACGGATCGTGATCGGACGGATTTTACTAGCCGGCTTTGGCTTAAGCCGGATCCTAGTATTAGACAGTGTAGTTTTTGTCTCTTTGCATTTGTGTTCAGTGGGAATACTAATGCGGGCATGTATATGCAGTAGCGGGGTTTTCCTGTAATTTATTACGGGATCGGTTTTTTGAAGTTGCCAGTTTGCATTCTGTTCCGGTCAGTTTTCCTTTGTTCCTTCGCGGTCGGACTTTCTGGTGGAAGGGGTTATTTGCAGTTTGCAAATAACTTATTTGTGGAGGGGTTTCTTGCATTTGTGCCTTCATAATCATGAGATTCTTTTTCTATCTCATCCTTTGTATTTATTGTGATGAGATTGAGTAGGGTTGAGATTAGAAATGAGTGTGACTAATTTCTTCTCATTATGATGTCTTTTCTTTTGTTGATAAACTCTCCTTTTTTTGTTAATTGATCCACCACCATTCTTTGGAGAGGGGCCGGCCACTATAGGTGGGGAAGAGGGAGTTCATTTTGGTTGAGAGAAATATTAGGCATCTCATTTTCATTCATGCTAAAAGAGAGTCCCTTCTCCAAAGTTCATTCTCCATTATTCTCTTCTCCTCCACATCCATGGCAACTTCAATACTCCAAAGAGACATGGTTTCTACACTTTCCTACAGCATTCATTGGACGCGTCGGCTAGCCAACTTCACGCCCGAGTTGCCTCGGTCCAGTGGTGGGAGCCCATAAAAGTATTTGGCTACGTGGTGCCCTTTCCGACGAGGAGGTGACGGACGGAGATTCCGTGGGAGATTGGAGTGGAGACGAAGACCGAAGGACACGAATCGCTTGGTATATCTCTTCACCCATCTTTTAGTTTGCTAGTAGCGAGGTTAATGGCCCGATCCGGGATAAAAGTGCGCGGTGGTGCCGGTTTGCTAGTTTGCAAAGTTTTTCGTTTCCGCGTTTCCGACGTCGGATCGACGGCCGGGGCACCGCCGTGCACTTACATTGGTATCAGAGCCACGCCATTAACCTAGTCTAGCTTGCTCTAGTATGTTTAGAACTCGATCGAACAAATTTTTCGAAAACCCGATTTCAAGCACATCATGTTTCTATCGAAATTTTTTTAGCTCCAAAATTTTTTCAGGGTGTTAGAGAAATATGTTCAGGGTGTTCTATGACTTCTGGAAAAATTTGGTGGCATGATTCTACTTTTCCAACGCGGAACCGCGGCCAAACAAATGCATTTGCCGCGGTTTCGCGTCCATAATGACCCCTTGTTGCACCAATTTTTTCCAGTGGGTCCTAGTCTGTGAAATGGGGTTTTTGGAACATTCTTTTTGGGCCCAGATTTTCTGTGAGTGCTACAGTTGTGTTTGGGGCACACTTCGATAAATTTGTTCGATCGGATATTTTAAACATGCTAGTTCACAGTATTTACATTATATCTGCGACCGTGAATGTCATTCGATCGGTAAATCCAGTCTATTTGCTATAGCCCTTTTAGACGGATTGCGAACGTGACATTCACGTTGGTGTTCTGTGTTGTGCTGTGATGTTGCGGATTGGTCGAGGGGGATAGCCTGGTTGGAGTGGTAGTACAGTTTATTTTATATGTACATTTGATATTGCGGGCGAGCGTCCGACATGTGGACTGCCGTCACTGCCTGTTTGTATTATTCTTTTGGGGCACGACCGGGTCGAGGTCGATGTACCCGTTGTATGTATATTTTACTTTCTGTACTAGGATTACCCCGCGGAGGGGTGCACGGATAGCCGGGTTCTAGAGGGCAACGTGCCCGCATCTCATGGCATTGAGACGGAGGGGGCTTCACTCTAGAATTGGCGGGCTATTCGCCGCACTAGTAGGGGGTATAGGTTGACCCAGGAGGGGTGCCCAAGTTACCGGATTCCGTGAAGTGCAAGGTGGTCCATTCACGTTGCTGAAGGGGCTGCCTTGCTTCAGGTTTTGGCGGGTAACTTGCCGCGCCCGTAGGGGTCTAGGATTTTCATTGCACAGGCTATCCACACGACCATGGGAACGTCGGGTTTCAGTAGCGGCTCTATGAACCCGGGGATCCCAGATATCTGTATTGTTCTGTGATGCTGGTTACATTTCTATGCTGTTGCATTTTATCACGCCTTGAGCGAAATATTATATATTGATATATATACTAGTAGATGTTGTATATGTTTTGCATCTGCGCTAGTCCAGTCCCCGCCCTGTCGTTTGTTAAGTAACCTAACGTGTGATGACGGGACCCAGTGGCGAATGCGGATGGCATATACGTACATCATTATTTTCGTTCTTTATTGGTGTGATCAATTAATGGGACTGCATTGATTCGGATCAATGCAAGTTAAACAAACCTATTCTGATGTTGTTGGTACACTTTTCAAAAAGCTGTTATTGCAAGGGCGTTCTCTTTTGTTTTGCACAGTGGTATTCAGTTGGAATATCCTGCTCCTCAGTCGACGAGGCAAGGGCCGAGATCCCTTCACCGGGAGTGACCCCTTGGACAAAAGTTTGCGTCAGGGCAATAACTTCACTATAGTCGTTTGCTTTTGCTTTGCATCGTGGTATTTAGTTGGAATATCCTGCACCTCATTCTACGGGGAAAGAGCCGAGATCCCTTCACCAGGAGTGACCTCTTTAGCAAAGGTTTTCGTCACTATATTTTTAAAAGCTATCCGGTTCCTTCAACGATATCAAGTTCATTACGTTAAAGGTTTTCGCCAGAAACCATTCGTAGCCTTCCGTCGTTTTAGACGGGTAGCACATAGTATTCATGATATATTTGTTGACCTTCGTCAAGGCATAGTGTATGGTAGCTGCTTGTTGCCTTTCTGCTGCATAGATAGATGCGTTGGTTTGGGACAGTCGTATAGCCTTGTTGACCTTCGTCAAGGGCTTGTACGGGTGGGTTCAAATTAACCTGGACAATGACGGGTAGAACTTGACATGTGACTTAAGATTTGTTGACCTTCGTCAAGGTCATAAGAGCATGGGGCAAAAATCCACATCGGGAGTTTCTAAAGAAACTGAAACTTGCCAGATATGCGCATACCTTCTGGAGTGTGATAACGTGAGTGGATTCCGTCACATTATCATGCGATGATAGTTGGATCCCGATTCCCACTGATGAGTTGGTTTACTCCTCGGGTGATCCCGGCTAATTCTTCTTTCAGCTTTGTGGGAGAATTTGACGTTACAATGGGAGGTTTCCAGATTAGATAAAGTGGTAACCATTCTGATCTAGGTTAGAGTGCGCGCTGAGTGTTTCTTTTCTCTCTCTCTCTTTGGCAGCGACCATTGACCCGACCCTAGACTATGACTCAGTGACCAAGTTGACCGAACCTTCTTAACATTGGCTTTTGGATTGTCAGAGTTGCATACCTCATTGCCACTCCTACTTTTACCCTTTTCTCCAGGACACCCCGTATTACTACGAACGTCCACTTCCATTGGACAAAACCATCCTATGGTTATATACGAACTCGAAGGAATTCGAGAATGGTTTCCGGTTCTGGAGAAAACGAATAGGACTATTCAGTAGTCTTTTCCTTTATCTTCTTTCAGGTTGCGAGTACTCCATGGTTTAGGAGATAGTACACCTATTATGTAAATTGGATAAGTCTTCTTCCAAACCTTCGGCTGGTGCCGAACGGTGTGGAATAAAGAAAACCAATTAGCCTAAACGGTGTACAGAAGGTATTAAATTAAGACAAAGAAAGGGATTAGTAAGAGGGCAAAGTAAATTGCGACTGCTATTCACGACCAAACCAAATATTTCTTCGCCAACCCTAAATCACCTTTGTATTTCTCCAGGACACTCCGTATCACTACGAAGATCCCAAGTTTATTGGATACTCTATCGTATGGTTATATACGAACTCGAAAGGAACTTGTTCCAGTTCGGGAATGGATCCTGGTTCAGGAGAAATAGGAATAAGGTTTATTCGGTTGTCTTTTAACTTCAGCTTCTCTCGCATTGCGAGTGCTCCTAGGATTAGGACAGTACACCCATTATGCTTATTGGATAGTCTTCTTCAAAACCATAGGCTGGTGCCGAACGGTAGGGAAGGAAGAAAACCATTTGGCCTAAAGTGGTGTGCAGAAGGTAATGACTAAAGACATATAAAGGGATTTGGAGAGATGGCAAAGAATTATACGGTTACAGTTGTGAATCTGGATAATGGAAGAGGCATTACTAGGAATACCGGGATACCCCATCGAAATATTTCAATGTTTCAGTTTCATTGTGTACTGTTAAAAGAAAACTGATTTCCCAATTAGACACTTGCTCCAGGGTATGTATTTACCAGGTTTGATTCTCTCATCTGTATGGTTTTACAGATGATGAGTGGGAGTAAGTTATTGTGGATTAGGTGATCATCCTCATTATATCGGGATTCGTTGTAATTGGTGATATTTGAGGAAGTCACCTGGGTTGTTTGCCGGACGACAAATATTTGGTTTTGAATATCCGTTGTTATGCACCAATTTCAAATTGATATATCTGTACGTCTACTTTTATAGAGTGAGATATACCTTTTTGAAATTATGTCTATGACATTTACCTATATCAGTGGATGGTTAGGTAAGGAGCATTGAACAGCGGTGTAATTCTTCTTGACCATAAGTACAGTTTTCAACTTACGATACGCAGTGAATGAGTTATTAGACTCAGGGGACTTATACAGAGTATTGTATATTGTCCAGTGTCCATTAGGACAGAGGGGTTGGTCCTCGTACTATATTCTGTTTACTTATGACTTCTCTAGTTCTTAGACAGGTGTTTCGTAGAAACACAGGGTCTGAGTTTTGAGAAGTTATAGGTATATGAATAAAGTAGAGAACCAGGTATTGCAAGCATCAGGATTCTTCAAGGTGATCTAAGATGTAGATACTTGCAGATGGTATTCAGTTGATAGTAATGATTAAGAGAACTAGCTTCTCTTTCAGGTTACTCATAATTGGAAATACTCCTAAGTTGAGTAACGCTGATCGACCTCTCTTCCATTTAGTTGATATGCACTGGAGACAGCTGCATGATTTGAATCTGGTTCAATTAAATCAGTGCCTCTGTTTCTATATTGGATATAGAACAGTTCATATCTTGACTTTGTTAAGATACGTGGAGTTGTCCGGCTTATGCTTAAAACCAGACTCCGGATAACTCAAGGCACGTTTCTGTAATGGCTGTTTGTGGGTTGACCCGGGCTATGACGAGGGTTGACTTTCTACCATCTGGAAGATCAATAGTGATATTGTTCTTAACTTGCCACAGCTTTAACAAAAATGGATTTTTTCAGAAAACAGTAGTGGGAGTATGGTAGAACTGGAAGTGATTCCAGAACCGCAAACGATTACTGAAGATTTGATAAGAACCTAAAGATTCAATCTGGTTTGACATTCCATTGGCCACTCCGCAGATATGGTGGGTAACCTCAGGCAACCGAGAGGTACTTCGGTATGCTCAGGGACGTTGGCAGGGAGGTTCTTGTTTACCCAGACTTGCCATTGCTGTTGTTTCAGACTGTGAGACCCGGCAGGAGGATGAGTATAGCGTCGTTCTAAACTTTCTTTAGAAGTGTATGTGTATATGACTCTGCCAAAGGGTTATCGTGGTCAGTGGGAGCAGCGGAAGCATTGGTGGACAAGTGGCTTATGTCTATTTATAGACTAAAGCGGATATAGCGGAGATAGATCATCTATTTCTGATGTGACAGTCATAGGTTTGACTTCATCAGAATAGGGGATGGATCTGTTAAGAAGGTAGTAGGGTGTGATGTCTTGGTATTTGGATGATATACGCAGAGTAGGAAATGATATTCCTATACTACGATCGGTTATACTTTGGTTGTCACACAGTAGTTTCTCCACACGGGACTTGGATATAATATCAAGACATTCTGGTTACTAGATCTATAGATCTAGATTTGGGTGGTTTCCCAATCAGGGTACTTAGACAGCATTCTATGAGTATTTAGAATGGACGACTCCTGGCACGGTAGTATACCTGCAGGTGATAGAGTCACCATCTCTAAAGATGTCTTACAGACTAAAGGGGAGAGGGATACGCATGATTGGCAGATCAGTTGCTTAGGCAATTGAGTCAATCATGAGATGTCAAGTACCACACTAGATGTTGTTCTTGCAGTAGGTGAAATAAGTTGATATTAATCCAATTCTGGAGAAACGATCGGAAGCAGTTTTAGAACATAAGTTGATGTTCTAGGGATTTGATAACGGCAGCCTCCTTAGGAGACGGTTATCATTACAGGCTTCCAAGGTGACCTGGATGACAGAGTGGCTGTCAGAGTTATAGTTTTCCCTCTGACAAGGGGCGGTATTTTGGACAGATGGTCCAAGTGGATACTGAGGGAAGGCATGGTGCAGGATACTAATTAAGTTCAGTAGACGATACAGTCTAAGAAGTTTGGATTTGGAGTTCATTTTTGGGCTAGGTCCCATCAGATATCCAGACACATTCTAAGGCAGGTATTGCTCATTTCGGGAGATGGTTTTCTCCGCGAACTTGAGATAAAGAGAGACATAGAAAGAAACATCAGAGCAGATCCACTCACTGAGGCTATTCCTCGAACGCAATAGTTTCACAAACGAGCTTTGTGAGACTGATTAGTAGAGGAGTTGGGCGTTCGGTATAACACGGGCTGTGAGTTTGCAACATCGCAATAATTAGCCTTGAGTGCAAGTGGGAGATTGTTGGATATAGTGCCTTCAGAGTCAATTATTGGATCACAGGCACGTGATTGCAATGATTGAGGGAGGACCTATCCCAGTAGGACAGTCTTACTCAAGATGATAGTATGCTATCTGGTTTAACTTTATCATCGTGTACTGCTTTAGGTGACCTTACGAGTCGCTATTACACGTTGATAGAGCCCGTAGGATTCTTGTTTGACTACCAGCAGTATGAGAGCGATCATATACGTGAGAGCTGGAGTCTATAAGCACATCCTTAAAAGGTCCCTAGTCGTGGGAGTTTCTAGACAGGGCATCGATACTCCAGAGTAGACTAGTGTATATAGTCGAGACCCCGACGAGGGGCGGTGACCGGTCTCACAAGCCACTGGTGTCAGTTGGTTCACCTAAGATGTATACAGGTGCTCATTGGGTTATGAGTACACCGGACAGGACTCGCCGGGAACCTGCTAGTTGGTATTATACCTGACGTCAGATAGCAGTTCCCTGGTGACATGTGTACAGGTTAGTTCATCGACCTCAGATCGTCATTTGTCTCGTGTGAGTTCCCACTGTGCTTTGATTACTACCCTACCACGCTCAAAGGAGACGTGCAAACAGGTTTTAGTTGGGTACAGTCCCGAGCCATATGAAGGCAGTGAGCGGATCTGCAGGGGTTCGTCTCTCCTGGTATTGGGAGTGAGGTCACGCTGTGTCTAGGAGAGCCAGTACATGAAAAGTCCTTGGCCAAGGCAGGAGATTTACTGGTAGGTATTCCAGTAGTATCTCAGGGTGTTCTGGACTACACTCCGACACGAGTTGTACCGCTTTTGGGGGTCTGTCTTTTACCAACCCCTAGACCCGCCATGCGATGCTCAAAGGCGAACGGACCGGACTGTACGAATATTGTCACTGACAGGCTCAGTAGGCTGTCAGGATGAGTTCGCTCATCGACGTCCCTTTTGGTCAATAGCTGGTAGCCCGTCATGTCTGGCTAATACCTCTGACGTGCTAGTGGTTAAATCCACAACCATAGTATTGACGAGTCTTTACAGTCCACCACACACAGTTACTCAGGTTTCGGGCGAAACGCTGTTGAGGCCGTATGGAGATATGGCAGGGTTCGATCAGATACGTGTGGTATTGCACGGATCGTGATCGGACGGATTTTACTAGCCGGCTTTGGCTTAAGCCGGATCCTAGTATTAGACAGTGTAGTTTTTGTCTCTTTGCATTTGTGTTCAGTGGGAATACTAATGCGGGCATGTATATGCAGTAGCGGGGTTTTCCTGTAATTTATTACGGGATCAGTTTTTTGAAGTTGCCAGTTTGCATTCTGTTCCGGCCAGTTTTCCATTGTTCCTTCGCGGCCGGACTTTCTGGTGGAGGGGGTTATTTGCTGTTTGCAAATAACTTATTTGTGGAGGGGTTTCTTGCATTTGTGCCTTCATAATCATGAGATTCTTTTTCTATCTCATCCATTGTATTTATTGTGATGAGATTGAGTGGGGTTGAGATTAGAAATGAGTGTGACCAATTTCTTCTCATTATGATGCCTTTTCTTCTCTTGATAATCTCTCCTTTTTTTGTTAATTGATCCACCACCATTCTTTGGAGAAGGGCCGGCCACTATAGGTGGGGAAGAGGGAGTTCATTTTGGTTGAGTGAAATATTAGGCATCTCATTTTCATTCATGCTAAAAGAGAGTCCCTTCTCCAAAGTTCATTCTCCATTATTCTCTTCTCCTCCACATCCATGGCAACTTCACTACCCCAAAGAGACATGGTTTCTACACTTGCCTACAGCATTCCTTGGACGCGTCGGCTAGCCAACTTCGCGCCCGAGATGCCTCGGTCCAGAGGTGGGAGCCTGTAAATGTATTTGGCTACGTGGTGCCCATTCCGACGAGGAGGTGACGGACGGAGATTCCACGGGAGATCGGAGTGGAGACGAAGACCGAAGGACACGGATCGCTTGGTATATCTCTTCACCCATCTTTTAGTTTGCTAGTAGCTAGGTTAATGGCCCGATCCAGGATAAAAGTGCGCGGTGGTGCCGGTTTGCTAGTTTGCAAAGTATTTCGTTTCCATGTTTCCGGCGTCGGATCGACGGACGGGGCGCCGCCGTGCACTTACACACCCCGTGTTCCACGTGTCGATGCTTCGCAGATACCTACATGACCCTGCGCACATGATTCAGCATCAGACCATTCGGCCCGAGCGCAATCTTACATTCACCGAGCAGCCAGTCGTGATATTGGACCGACAAGTGAAGAAACTTAGATTAAAGGCCTTGCCATCAGTAAGGATGCTTTGGCGTAGCTCGAATGGTGAAGAGGTCACTTGGGAGGCCAAGGGCGAGATGCGGGAGAAGTTCCCTCATCTTTTTGAAGGTATGCGTTGCTTTATATTTTAAAATTCAGGGACGAATTTTCTTAAGGGGGGAAGACTGTAACACCTGAGTTTGTGTTTAGTGGTAAGTGTGTCTTAATGTGGAGTTTTTGGTAAAAAGTTTACCAAAATGGCTTCTAAATATTTTATCTGGTTTTATGGATATTTTATCAGAATTTTATCTGGACTGCACACACTTGTGCATGTTAACTTAGGTTAAGTCTAGGGTTGCCAAGTTTAGCCAACCATGATGGGTTAACCATTTGGTTAAGTTGATGAGCTTAATTAAGGGTGTGACTTTGTTTAACATTGGTTAAGGTTAGGGTTGACTAATGGCAAGAGAGAGAGAGAGAGCCATTATGGTTATGCATTTATTAGGAGAGGGAGGGAGGTGGCTCTTAGGTTGTGTCAAACCATTCACTTCAACCCTTTTTCTTGTCTTTCACTCTTTCACATCCTTCACATCTCTCACTCTCATACTTCATCATTCCCCCACACAACACCAACCCCCAACACTTCTACTGCTGCACACAGCCACAAGAAAAAGAGACAGAGGGTTGCGAGCAACAACAACAGCAACAAACTACAAGCAAAAACAGCTTCAGCCCCAATTTCATCACATCAGCATCAGCCACCACAACACCATAACTCCTGCAGCAGCCACAAAAGCAACCCAACACCATAAACACACCAACACAACACAGCAGCTTCAACAACCCAAACACTACCACAACACCCAAAACAACAGCAACACACATTCAAGTGAAAACAGTAGCATCAGCTGCAGTGGAAACAGCAGCATCAGCAGCAGCAACCATACACATGAGGCTGCTGCAGGGCACTTCAGCAGCAACACCCCTCCTCCTTCTTCCCTTCTCATTCATCCTAGGACCCCCTTGAGGTATAATCTCACAACCAAATTCCTATCTTGCCAAGTTCTGGTTATATAGCGGAAATTTAGTATTATTATGTGGTTTAGTGCTAGCTTAGATAAATTTGAGTGAGATTTGGCCAAGGGAAGGTTGTGATGGTTGGTATAGCCCTATTAGGTGTATTTGACACCAGTTTAACCAACATTACCCCAGATTCCAGTAAAATACCAGATTTGTTCGACTTGGCGTAAATTAGCAATTTTGTCGATTTTGTGACCTTTCTGGAATCTGCTACAACCCGGGGTATCCTAAAATAATATTGACTTGGCAGTGAGGTATGCAGGCAGATAGAAACCAACACCTAAAGCCCCATCCCCTGGACCCACTTCCTGGCCGCAGATAAATCCCATCTGGCCGCAAATTGCGGCCAGAGCATGGGTTCTGGGCTCCATTTTTGTTCTGTAGCTTGTTACCCTGTAAACTTGACCCCTGGTATATCTAATTTTGGCTGATTCCAATCAGGGTAGAATCTGGGTTGTTTTTCTTGAGTTGGCGCATGATTTACGACTTGTTTAGCATGGATTTTTGGTGTTCGTTGATTCGTTTCTATCGGGTGGCGTTTGAACGCCAACGACAGAGGGTTGTTGGCTGTGTTTGCACACAAGGCTACAGGTTTTTACCTATGGGCATAGCGTGCACCATTTTGGTTTCCGACATGGTTTTCATGGATTTTAGTGTTTGTGATATCCTTGTAGGTACCCCATGTGGCGTCGAGGCGTTGGAGATTCAAATGGCGACGTCGGTATCGGCACGCATAAAGCTAGGTGAGTACATTTATATCTATGGGAAGAAGTCGGGTGGATGGCGTATAGCACCCCCGCAGTTCGTGGTGATGTATACGGATGCGTATACACACCAACAATTATTATATGTTAATTGTGATTTATGATGATGTTTAAGATGGATATTGGTGTGTTGGATTGGTGAAAAGTTACGAAACCTTAGGGTAGTGGATGCACTACACATACATATACATACAAACATACTTGCATACATCTGTCACGTCCCGAAAGTACGGAACATGACCGGCACTTAAACTACGAAACGTCTCGAGGCGTACGTAATCTAAGTAAACCGAAAACCCAGAAATCCAAACCAAGAAAAGAAGTAGTGTGAAGGAAAACCAATTTAAAACAAGTAGTTTTAAAGCATAAGCCGAATTATGCGGTTTTTAAAACATCAAAAATTTACTGAAAATTTCGGCAGAGTCTCCTTTGTAAATACAGGCCCCCAAACGGGATACAACATGAATAGTATACGAAAACAAGAAAAGGGCATCCCCAAGCTGGAGCTGGCTCTTCGTCAATCGACGGTCACAACCACACAAACAATATAATATACAACGCCAACGGCGAGGATCAATACTCAAAACGAAACTCAAAAACACCAGAAATATAACGAGCAACTCTAAGGTCGAAAGAATAAACAACACTGGTCTCTATCCCAAAAAAATACATGTTTGGTTGATGGAATTTACTAGATACAACGGAATAATATTATACAAGGTAATATGATGGGTACGATACAAGAAAAACCCACCTACTAGCAAGTCACCCGAATGAAACTGAGCCCGCAAAGCCGTAATGAAACCTGTACGGCAACCTGCAAGAAACTGGGGCACAACGGGGGTGAGTTGCCAACTCGTGAATAGAAAAATATCTACGCACAGAAATCGCAGAAATAACGCAACCTAGGTCAATGATCATAATATATCCTTAAATATATGAATAACACGTAGCCTATAACAAGGCTAGGGTAAATATCTAACCCGAGTGTAATCTCATGTGCCAGTGTCAGTGCCCATGGGTAGCAATATATCATATGAATGAGGTATGAATGTATGAAAACAGAATACATGTAAATGAAGAACTGTTTCCATAATTTAGTGAGATTTCCTTTGTATTTTTAAAATGAGGTATCATAATGAAATCAGCATAAAACAGTGCCTAGCATCGGCACAAAACGTAATCCCAATATCTCGATATCTCTGTATCACAGTCTCTGTACCTCAATATCTAGGGCGCCGTCAGTCCAGACCGGCCCCTACCATCCATCTCAAGACCACGACGGTATCCTCCGGATATCCGACGCGTCGGGTAAAATCACCGGTAGGTAGTGCTCCCCTGCCAGGCTCACATCGTCATCATCACGCGCTTCTTGCCCCGGGGTACCTTACCGGGTCCACCATGTACCCGAAACGGTTCATCCGTCTCCTCGAATCGGGTCTCGAAATCCATTAGCAAACTCATGGTGGACGACTCATACATCATGTGAAAACCGCACTTTTTATTTTAAAAAGAGAGAAATCAGTTCATATAAGGTTTTGCGGTTTTCCTCCAAATCCAGAAAATCTCATGGAAATCCGAGTCCAAAACCTCAATAACACGTAAAATAGTGAATATATGCATGAGAATCCATGAATGCGGCATAACAATGAATAACAGTATGCATGAAGTAGCAGGTAATAACTACAATGTCTAAACTAACATATAAGGCAAGTACACTAATATCATGTCTAACTATTAGCTAACAGGCTATGTCAAGCAATAACATTTTCTAAGGTGTACGTGACATGGCAATTACCGATGAAGATGTGTGTGAGCCGGCAATTAAGTGTACGTGGTACATACGCATCATCGGTAATGGTGCTGGTGTCCTAACAGCATGATATCAATAATGGAGTATGAAACGTAAAATAAGCATGCGATGCGAAGCGGACCACAAAAATGAGCGGGAGCTGAAAACTAGACGCAACTATAACTAATCTGCATTAATCTAATATCAGTCCTACAAATGGTGCCTTTTGAAATAACACGAATCATGGGGTTTTGAAAATAGGGGCTACGGTGTTTTTATGAAAAGATACGTCTTTTGAAATATCCGTAGGATCCCTTGGGCAGTCTTTAAAAATGCCCACGATTCGTTAGTTTTTGAAATAGGTAAGAAGTCTAATCTAATCTAACAACTACACTAAACTATACGGCTGAACTAACAAGCTGAACTACAGGTAAGGAAACCGCCTATCATCTGAGTCGATACATATACATACCTGTATATGTATAGTCGGTGATCCCGCCTCAATAATATCATATCCGATACCATATCTATAATCAGGCATCCCAAGTCAAGAGTGCGGATCAATCATCAATATAGCTCGTACATAAATCCGTCGTACGGCATCCCCAAATCTGGGTACGGGTTAATATCGCATTCAATCACACTATTCATCTGGTATCTTCTTTATCAAATATCATGATCCGGGACAATGTCCTACGTCTAGTACAATACTGATACCGCCTAAGCATGCATACAGGTGTAAGAATTGCTACGTCAAAAGACCCGCTAAAACATCATGTCGTATCTCAATACGAACCAAATCACATCACCGATCTTCTGGCCTCAGGCCCAATATCATCAACTCATCTTAAATTCCAAATACTATCCTCAAATCCAGTATATGAACACATAGTCACATACCCATGTGAACACATAAATATATACTCCTATATACGCACATATAAAAGAAGAATGTATGCAAGTATGTGTGCGTGTGCGTGTGTGAGTGCGACCACTACTCTAGGGTTTCGCAGCTACACCAAACCAATCCAAAAATACCAAATATCCATCTTATCATCAATAATCTCAACAACATATAATCAATATCTGTGTGTATACGTATTCATATACATCACAACGAACTGCGGGGGTGCGATACGCCATCCACCCGACTTCTCCCCGTAGATATAAATCTACTCACCTGGTCCTCGTTCGCCGGTGCCGACGTCGCCACGTGCTTGCTTGTCGTCTCGAAGTCCACATGGAGTACCTACATATTATAACGCACCGTATCGTATTAAAATCCGACTCATGACCAAAACGACACACGAATCCCACATAGGTCAAAACCTATGGTTTCTTTCACAAATCAACCCAAAAACCCTCGACGTCGGCGTACAAACGCCAAATCATCCAGAAAAACCCAAATACACTCATTTGCACATTCACGAACACTAATTTTAATATAAAATAGGTTAAAATTCACAAAAACCCCAATTTCACTTAAAAAGTCATTTTTCCGAAAATCTAGCAAGCACAATTCGCCGTTTTTGTACAAAACATGATGTTTAAACAAATCTAGTGGCCATAATACTTATTAAATATCTTAAATAAGTCATAAAAACAATTTCCATAATTTAATCTCATTAAATTCCATTAACCCCAAAATTCTAGTTTACAAAATACCCAATTTTTTTCTACCATTTACAGCAAAAATGCACAAACAACAATTTAGCTAGGATTTTCATGAAATAAAAGCATTAACCCACTCAATATATTATCTATAATGACATGAAACCATAATTATAATTTAATCTAAGGCATTTAATAATTTTCCAAAACTCTAGTTAGCAAAATAACTTAATTAGGGCATTTTATAAGTAATGGTTTGGAATTAACAACTAAATTAGCTTTCTATAAAACTTAAGATGTTAATCCACAACAAAAAACCATGCACAATTTATCATAACCCATTTCCACAACAAAACCCTAATTCAACTCAAGCCATAAACTTTTAAAAAAAACAAGTATGCAAATAGCACTAAAATTAACACTAAAACAACTCAATTAAATAAATCTAAACATAAGAATTTAAATGGGTAGAAATTATACCTTACAATCTAGTGATCTAGCAAGAAGAATTTGCCTCCAATGATGGCTTCATAACACCATGATCCAAGTGATAAAAGCTAAGGAGAATGGGATGAAGAATGGAAATCAATTTGTGAGATTTAAATTGGATTTTGGAGCAATTTTTTGATTTAAATTGAAGGAAATGAAAAGAGGGAAAACGAAGGGGGAAGGGCTGCAGAATTTTGGCCATGGGGTGATGGGGGGAATGGTGTGGGTGTTGTGCACAATTGGTCAAGTCGATCCCCCTCAAATCAAGGTACAATGAGCCTCCAAAACAATATATCTTAACCTACACCTATAAACTCTATTTCACCCATACAAATGAGATGGAGAAATTTTTGAGGGGGAGAAGTGGGCTGCTGAATTCTTCAAGGGGAGAAGTAAATGGGAGTGTGTGGATGTGGGTACGGGTGTGGGGTGATGAAAAATGATAAATATAATACCCCAAACATCCATTTACGCTAAAAAAAACCCTTTTTTCTTCAATAATTTCTAAACCGTTTTGGCAAATGATTTCGTTCCAAAAACTATATGATAAAATTTTATTTAATGTTTTATGATGCACAAAATTTGTTTCAACTCATTCCAATTTGTAATTTTCCCTAATTAAATGTATTAGTGACGGCTTAAATAATAATAAAATAATATTTTTTTCAGAAAATTTGAAATTTCACCAGCGGCTCAATAAACACCAAATAATAGCAATTATATAGCTAGAATATGTATATTTAATTTTTATAATAAGATATTTGTATTTTGACTTTTTACAGAAAACCCCGTTATTTTACCGATTTTTCGAAATTTCACCGAAACGATTTTCAAAACGTTACAATCTTCCCCCTTAAAGAAATTCGGACCCCGAATTTAAATTCAAACTCCCCCAAATACTAAAACATCTAAGAAAAACCATCAAGTCGTCGGGGCTCCGAAATTGTAACTACATAAAACAAATCGTAGCGCAGCGCATGCGCTTGAAAAATGAGTATATAACTCAAATCAAAACTCCGTCAAGCATCCCGCAATCATCGGAGTCATGGAGAAGATATCAATGCCAAATCTAAATCAAACCAATATGATATAACTCGAAACTATACATGTAAACATCGAATCTATATCTGTAAGTATTTGAAGGAAATGCATGCCAAATCTCTTTAAGTCGCTGTGCAACGCGTATAACACTGCACAGTGGCGGACGTCTATCATAAGAAAATAACTATATACATATATACCTTTGTTTGAAATGTACTTTCCGCCTTTTTGGAAACAATTTAGAAGGGTCTCCTTGTTTTAAACATTTCGTGTCATATCAAACACGTAGGTAAATACTGAGGCTATAGCTCGCTTTTTGGAAATCCCTTCAATAACTATCAATGCATGCAAAATATATTCAGGTACTGTCCTCTGACTAGTCCTGCTCAGTACGAAAATACATAGCAATATCATAAAAATGTACTGCTCTATACGAAATCAATCCCAAAATATGCACATGAATGCTATTTGGGTTTGGGGCGCACGGAAATCAAAATCCATGAATGTGCCATCCATGCGCACAGAAACAACATCTAAGTGCATCGGGTGTGCACGAAACATCTGTCGTAGGCAACATGTGTGCCTGACAGCAAAATCTGGTGCATCTATCGTGCACGAAATCATGAAATCCAATATCAAGCGCCGAACGTGCGCAAAATCAATCAGGTGCACAAGGTGCACAAAACAAATATCGGGTATCACAATCGAAATCGAAGTCCAGTGCATCTAAGTGCACAAAAGGCGTATTACTGCACTGCAAGCATATATAAACTATACCGAGTGAAAGAACGAAATCGTGTGCATGCATACGCGCAACACCAACTCAACTGTTTAAAATTGTAAAATCACAAACATGTGAAACTGAAGCACGAAAACGATATCAAGTGCAACACTGTGCAAAGATCGTAAATCCTCAATCATCAAAATCAAATCATATGAATAAATCACCCAAAACATCGTAATCAATAATGGCGGAATAGTACTGCTCAAGCGCATTCTCTAAGAATCTCGGCCAACTGTCGCGGTCATTAGTAGGACGTCTCGTCGATGATCATGAACTCTGTCCTGCTGGCGTGCGTAACCATGACCACTCCTGGGTCAAGGTCTTCACTGTGAATTACCAATCTTTCGGTCCATCGGCTCATCGGCCCTGTCAGGTGTGCTAACGGGGACGATTCCGTTTTGGCACTTCTCTGGTCATCTCTCGGTCAATCCGCAAGACCACTCGTAAAGCAACATGTCACTGGAGTCGTCCTCTGGCTCTCTAAATGCACGTGACACATCTGGTCCTGGGTGCAAATATCATTACAGCATTTTCCTGAAAGGAATCCTACTCAAGGTCTCTTCCAGTCTCATCTCTGCCAACTGTCCGGGCGTCATCGTCCTTTACTATATCTGCTCCTTGTTCCGGAACGGCTGCATACTCATCGCGACTCCTTCTGGAAGGTATATCCAAGTACAATGCCTCGGCATGCGTATCGCATCTATGATGTCGGCGGAGTAGAACATCATCTTATCAAGATCTCGTACGCACCGCTTACTCCACTTTTCTCCAAGGTCGACCGTTTCGGACTCGTCTCGTCGTGGCTGCATGGACTGAGCTCCAACGGCTATCCTCGTATCGGGAGTCTCCCAAGAAATGCATCTCACCACCTAGCATCCGAATTAAGTCGAGCCATCCAATCGAGTCGTCAAAACCTCATAATCCCCCAAGAGCTCAACATCTTGGATACAGTATAATAGTATCGAGTACGTACCACAGCATCGGTGGTCCAGCCGTAGAAAGGCAAACCCAAGCCTCACTAATGGTGCCGTAGAACTGCCGCAAACCCGAAGGTTCAAAGGCTTTCACACGGTCATCAAGTCGAGTTAGGGTTTCATTCTTCTAGAGGGACCATAGAATTGCCTGCATGTCTTTCCGACTACTTTAAACTTGGAATAATAGGATTCTGACATTCGATCGTCTCTGTCGCCTCCCAACGTCTCCGCGTGAAGTCGTCCCTAGCTGGAATCAATCTATCTGATGACCTCGCATCGGGGTAGGCGAACGATCCACATGTCCTAGTCATTCATCCTCGATGACTAGTGACCTTTCTATCATCTCTTAGTACAACTTATACTCCAATAGCTCCAACATCTGGGGCGATATCTCGTCGTTCGCAGCAATAACTGGCTCACTCGTCTGCATGCTGAACCGTGCCTCAATCATCAGGAGTAAGCAACACACCAACGGTCATCAAAATCTGGCTGGCCTCCATCATTGGCTCAATTCTCTAGTGTCGATCAGCACCTCCGAGTAACCTCATAAAGGCGATCCGCCAAACGCTCGTGGCGCGGAAACACAGTAAAAAGACACATCTCTGCAATTGGGTGTCGCCGGAATCACGCCCTGGTCAATCCTCGTTTGTGACGAGCTCCTGTTGACCGCAACTCTAGCCGTATCTCTCCCTGCCCGAAATCGTGGCAGCAAAACCAAACTGGTAATGATGAGGCTAGATCAGGAAGGAATATAATACTGAACAAGGAAATGTACATCCTAAGGCTTCTTAAGTGGAGTGGCGTGTCGTAAATATGCCGCGGAACATACCAACGGTACGTCACTCTACTTTAGTCACCTATTCCATCAACCAAGGGTCATCCTACGCTCCGAAGGTTAAAACCTAACACTCTGATACCAACTTTGTCACGTCCCGAAAGTACGGAACATGACCGCCACTTAAACTACGAAACGTCTCGAGGCGTACGTAATCTAAGTAAACCGAAAACGCAGAAATCCAAACCAAGAAAAGAAGTAGAGTGAAGGAAAACCAATTTAAAACAAGTAGTTTTAAAAGCATAAGCCGAATTATGCGGTTTTTAAAACATCAAAAATTTACTGAAAATTTCGGCAGAGTCTCCTTTCTAAATACAGGCCCCCAAACGGGATACAACATGAATAGTATACGAAAACAAGAAAAGGGCATCCCCAAGCGGGAGCTAGCTCTTCGTCAATCGACGGTCACAACCACACAAACAATATAATATAGAACGCCAACGGCGAGGATCAATACTCAAAACGAAACTCAAAAACACCAGGAATATAACTAGCAACTCTAAGGTCGAAAGAATAAACAACACTGGTCTCTATCTCAAAAAAATACATGTTTGGTTAATGGAATTTACTAGATACAACGGAATAATATTATACAAGGTAATATGATGGGTACGATACAAGAAAAACCCACCTACTAGCAAGTCACCCGAATGAAACTGAGCCCGCAAAGCCGTAATGAAACCTGTACGGCAACCTGCAAGAAACTGGGGCACAACGGGGGTGAGTTGCCAACTCGTGAATAGAAAAATATCTACGCACAGAAATCGCATAAATAACACAACCTAGGTCAATAATTATAATATATCCTCAAATATATGAATAACACGTAGCCTATAACAAGGCTAGGGTAAATATCTAACCCGAGTGTAATCTCATGTGCCCGTGTCAGTGCCCAAGGGTAGCAATATATCATATGAATGAGGTATGAATGCATGAAAACAGAATACATGTAAATGAAGAACTGTTTCCATAATTTAGTGAGATTTCCTTTGTATTTTTAAAATAAGGTATCATAATGAAATCAGCATAAAACAGTGCCTAGCATCGGCACAAAACGTAATCCCAATATCTCGATATATCTGTATCACAGTCTCTGTACCTCAATATCTAGGGCGCCGTCAGTCCAGACCGGCCCCTACCATCCATCTCAAGACCACGACGGTATCCTCCGGATATCCGACGCGTCGGGTAAAATCACCGGTAGGTAGTGCTCCCCTGCCAGGCTCACATCGTCATCATCACGCGCTTCTTGCCCCGGGGTACCTTACCGGGTCCACCATGTACCCGAAACGGTTCATCCGTCTCCTTGAATCGGGTCTCGAAATCCATCAGCAAACTCATGGTGGACGACTCATACATCATGGGAAAACCGCACTTTTTATTTTAAAAAGAGAGAAATCAGTTCATATAAGTTTTTGCGGTTTTCCTCCAAATCCAGAAAGTCTCATGTAAATCTGAGTCCAAAACCTCAATAACACGTAAAATAGTGAATATATGCATGAGAATCCATGAATGCGGCATAACAATGAATAACAGTATGCATGAAGTAGCAGGTAATAACTATAATGTCTAAACTAACATATAAGGCAAGTACACTAATATCATGTCTAACTATTAACTAACAGGCTATGTCAAGCAATAACATTTTCTAAGGTGTACGTGACATGGCAATTACCGATGAAGATGTGTGTGAGCCGGCAATTAAGTGTACGTGGTACATACGCATCATCGGTAATGGTGCTGGTGTCCTAACAGCATGATATCAATAATGGAGTATGAAACATAAAATAAGCATGCGATGCGAAGCGGACCAAAAAAATGAGCGGGAGCTGAAAACTAGACGCAAGTATAACTAATCTGCATTAATCTAATATCAGTCCTACAAATGGTGCCTTTTGAAATAACACGAATCATGGGGTTTTGAAAATAGGGGCTACGGTGTTTTTATGAAAAGATACATCTTTTGAAATATCCGTAGGATCCCTTGGGCTGTCTTTAAAAATGCCCACGATTCGTTAGTTTTTGAAATAGGTAAGAAGTCTAATCTAATCTAACAACTACACTAAACTATACGGCTGAACTAACAAGCGGAACTACAGGTAAGGAAACCGCCTATCATCTGAGTCGATACATATACATACCTGTATATGTATAGTCGGTGATCCCGCCTCAATAATATCATATCCGATACCATATCTATAATCAGGCATCCCAAGTCAAGAGTGCGGATCAATCATCAATATAGCTCGTACATAAATCCGTCGTACGGCATCCCCAAATCTGGGTACGGGTTAATATCGCATTCAATCACACTATTCATATGGTATCTTCTTTATCAAATATCATGATCCGGGACAATGTCCTACGTCTAGTACAATACTGATACCGCCTAAGCATGCATACAGGTGTCAGAATTGCTACGTCAAAAGACCCGCTAAAACATCATGTCGTATCTCAATACGAACCAAATCACATCACCGATCTTCTGGCCTCAGGCCTAATATCATCAACTCATCTCAAATTCCAAATACTATCCTCAAATCCAGTATATGAACATATAGTCACATACCCATGTGAACACATAAATATATACTCCCATATACGCACATATAAAAGAAGAATGTATGAAAGTATGTGTGCGTATGCGTGTGTGAGTGCGACCACTACTCTAGGGTTTCGCAACTACACTAAACCAATCCAAAAATACCAAATATCCATCTTATCATCAATAATCTCAACAACATATAATCAATATCTGTGTGTATACGTATTCGTATACATCACCACGAACTGCGGGGGTGCTATACGCCATCTACCCGACTTCTCCCCGTAGATATAAATCTACTCACCTGGTCCTCGTTCGCCGGTGCCGACGTCGCCACATGCTTGCTTGTCGTCTTGAAGTCCACATGGGGTACCTACATATCATAACGCACCGTATCGTATTAAAATCCGACTTATGACCAAAACGACACACGAATCCCACATAGGTCAAAACCTATGGTTTCTTTCACAAATCAACCCAAAAACCCTCGACGTCGGCGTACAAACGCCAAATCATCCAGAAAAACCCAAATACACTCATTTGCACATTCACGAACACTAATTTTAATATAAAATAGGTTAAAATTCATAAAAACCCCAATTTCACTTAAAAAGTCATTTTTCCGAAAAATCTAGCAAGCATAATTCGCCGTTTTTGTACAAAACATGATGTTTAAACAAATCTAGTGGCCATAATACTTATTAAATATCTTAAATAAGTCATAAAAACAATTTCCATAATTTAATCTCATTAAATTCCATTAACCCCAAAATTCTAGTTTACAAAATACCCAATTTTTTTCTACAATTTATAGCAAAAATGCACAAACAACAATTTAGCTAGGATTTTCATGAACTAAAAGCATTAACCCACTCAATATATTATCTATAATGACATGAAACCATAATTATAATTTAATCTAAGTCATTTAATAATTTTCCAAAACTCTAGTTAGCAAAATAACTTAATTAGGGAATTTTATAAGTAATGGTTTGGAATTAACAACTAAATTAGCTTTCTATAAAACATAAGATGTTAATCCACAACACAAAACCATGCACAATTTATCATAACCCATTTCCATAACAAAACCCTAATTCAACTCAAGCCATAAACTTTTAAAAAAAACTAGTATGCAAATAGCACTAAAATTAATACTCAAACAACTCAATTAAATAAATCTAAACTTAAGAATTTAAATGGGTAGAAATTATACCTTACAATCTAGTGATCTAGCAAGAATAATTTGCCTCCAATGATGGCTTCATAACACCATGATCCAAGTGATAAAAGCTAAGGAGAATGGGATGAAGAATGGAAATCAATTTGTGAGATTTAAATTGGATTTTGGAGCAATTTTTTGATTTAAATTGAAGGAAATGAAAAGAGGGAAAATGAAGGGGGAAGGGCTGCAGAATTTTGGCCATGGGGTGATGGGGGGAATGGTGTGGGTGTTGTGCACAATTGGTCAAGTCAACCCCCCTCAAATCAAGGTACAATGAGCCTCCAAAACAATACATCTTAACCTACACCTATAAACTCTATTTCACCCATACAAATGAGATGGAGAAATTTTTGAGGGAGAGAAGTGGGCTGCTGAATTCTTCAAGGGGAGAAGTAAATGGGAGTGTGTGGATGTGGGTACGGGTGTGGGGTGATGAAAAATGATAAATATAATACCCCAAACATCCATTTACGCTAAAAAAAAGCCTTTTTTCTTCAATAATTTCTAAACCGTTTTGGCAAATGATTTCGTTCCAAAAACTGCATGATAAAATTTTATTTAATGTTTTATGATGCACAAAATTTGTTTCAACTCATTCCAATTTGTAATTTTCCCTAATTAAATGTATTAGTGACGGCTTAAATAATAATAAAATAATATTTTTTTCAGAAAATTTGAAATTTCACCAGCGGCTCAATAAACACCAAATAATAGCAATTACATAGCTAGAATATGTATATTTAATTTTTATAATAAGATATTTGTATTTTGACTTTTTACAGAAAACCCCGTTATTTTACCGATTTTTCGAAATTTCACCGAAACGATTTTCAAAACGTTACAACATCCTTATTTCTTATGTGGTTATGGGATTCTATATAGTTATGTGTTCACGTGGGTATGGGACTATGTGTTCATATATGGATGTGAGGATGATACTTGGGTTTGAGATGAGTCGGTGATATTTGATCCGAGATTATGATATCGGTGATATGGTAAAATTCATATTTGAGATACGTCTTGATGCTTTAGCGGATTTTGGGATGATGATGCCTTAGGAATAGTGATATATATATAAAATGATCGACATGTGATTATGATACGAGATAGGATATGATATGATGTGATATGACAAGATATTTATGATAGGCCGCCTTGGGCATTGTTTACTCTTTGAGATGATATGTGCTGATGATATTGATTCATACGAGACTGTCGATCAGTAGTCAGATCATGATTATAGTGATGATATTAGCTTTGTACTAGATGTAGGTCAGTACTCGGATTATGATATTTGATAAAAAGAATACCCGATGAGTGATATGACGAATGTGACATTGACCGTGCCCAGATTTGGGGATGCCGTACGACAGATTTACGTACGAGCTATATTTTCATGTTTGATCCGCCCTCTTGACTTGGGAATAACCAATTATAGAGATATGGTATCGGATATGATATTATCGAGGCGGGATCACCGACTATATATATACATATATATATATGCATCGACTCAGAGGTTAGGCGGTTTAGCGATCATTGTTGTTTCTTATAGTTGGAGTTAGCCTATTAGCTCAGCCTTATAGTTGGAGTAGCTGTATGATTCTTATGACATTAGATGCAGTTTAGCGATCATTGTTCAGCTCCCGCATATTCTTGTTGTTGCTCCGCATTGCATACTGTTGTGATTCATATTCCATTATTGATATCATGATCTTAGGACACCAGCACCATTACTGATGATGTGTATGTACCACGTACAGTTATTTGCCGGCTCACACACATCTTCATCGGTAATTTCCATATCACTACACAGTAGTAATATTGCATCAGGATATGACCCTTGTATATGCATACTATTATTCCATGTTGCATGATATACTATTTTACTTGCACTTCATTGATATGTCACCTACATCATACTTTCTGATTATGCGCATTGAGATATGTTGTTTCTATGATATTTCTGGATTTGGGAACCGTGGGTATTTCAAAGAGATAATGTAATTGTTTTAAAAACCTGGTTACCCTTGATATGATATTTCAGTGTGTCCACCATGTGTTTTCTCGGTGCTGAGAGTGACATGTGAGGCCCGATTCGGGGAGGCAGATGAACCGTTTCGGGTACATGGTGGGCCCGGTGCGGTACCCCGAGGCAAGAAGATCGCAGGAGATGGCGTTGAGCCTGGCAGGGAGCACTACCGACCGGTGATTTTACCCGACGCGTCGGATATCCGGAGAATAGCGTCGTAGTCTTGAGATAGATGGTAGGGGCAGATCTGGACTGACGGCGCCCGAGATATTGTGATTGAGACATTGAGATTTGAGGTATTGAGGCACAGAGTTTACGACACAGAGATATCGAGACATTGGGATATTTGTTTTGTGTCGATGTTAGGCACTGTTTTATGCTCATTTCATTTATGATACCTCATTTTAGAAATACAAAATCTCACTAATTTATGAAACCGGTTTTCTTCAGTACATGCATTCATACATCATCCATACATATTTCTACCTGAGGCACTAACACGGGCACATGGGATTACACTTGGGTTAGATATTTACCATAGCCATAGTTATAGATTGCCGGTTATATATTTGAGAATTATATATTCTGATCGTATGACCTAGGATTGCGTTATACATGCGATTTTCTGTTCGTAGATCTTTTTCTACTCACGAGTTGGCAACTCACCTCCGTTGTGCCCCAGTTTCTTGCAGGTGTTTCCGTACGAGTTTCATTACGGCTTTGCGGGCACAGCTTCTTTCAGGTGACTTGCTAGTAGGTGGGTTATTTTTTTCGGACCCATCGTTATACATTGTATATTATATTTCAGTTATATCTAGAAGTTCCATCCACCAAACATGTTCTTATTTGATATAGAGACCAGTGATGTTTATCCTTTCGACCTTAGAGTCGCGCGTTATATTCTATGGATTTCGTGCTGTTGATTCCTTTTCTGTTGTGATCCTCGCCTTTAGGCATTGTATATTATGTTGCACACTGGTGGATTTGATATGGTTTTTCCTATACTCAACTATTTTTCTTGGTTTGGATTTCTGGGTTTTCAGCTTACTTAGAATATGTGTGCCTTGAGACGTCCGTAGTCTAGGTGCCGGTCATGTTCCGTACTTTCGGGTCGTGACAAATATACATCATATACAATAATGGCTTCTAGGTCATATACATAACTAACGATCTCCAACTTGCACTAGGGCCAACTGTTGTAGTATCTCATACCCAACATCCCGAAGAGTCACTCAAACTGTATCTGAGGAATGTCCTTCGTGAGTGGATCTGCAGTGTTGTCCTTCGTGTCAACTTTCCTGACCTCGATCTCGCGGCGATCAACTATCTTCCGGATCAGGTGATACCGCCTCAGAATATGTCTAGACTTCTGATGGGACCTGGGTTCCTTGGCCAAAGCCACAGCTCCATTGTTATCGCAATACAATGGTATTGGATGCTCAATGGATGGAACCACACCAAGTTCAGTGATGAACTTCTTCATCCAGACAGCCTCTTTGGCAGCATCGTTGGCAGCGATGTATTCAGCCTCCATCGTCGAGTCTGCCACGGTTTCTTGCTTAGAACTCTTCCAACAAACCGCCCCACCATTTAAGGTAAAGAAAAATCCCGAGTGCGACTTAGAGTCGTCCATATCACTTTGGAAGCTCGAATCGGTAAAGGACTCCACCTGGAGTTCTCCGTTACCATACACCAAGAACATCTCTTTAGTCCTTCTTAAGTACTTGAGAATGTTCTTCACAGCTGTCTAGTGGCTCTCTCCAGGATCTGCTTGATACCGACTCAATACACTTAGTGAGTATGCTACATCTGGTCTGGTACATAGCATCGCGTACATAATAGAGTCTACTACCGAAACACAGGGTATCCCTTGCATGCGAGCTCTCTCCAAATCAGTCTTGGGAGACATCTCTTTGGAGAGAGTGAGTCCAGAGATCGTGGATTGGTTACCACTCTTGGATTCTTCAATACTAAACCTCTTTAGTATGGTGTCAATGTACCTAGATTGGGACAATCCCAGTATCCGTTTAGATCTATCTTTATAGATCTTGATTCCCAAAATGCAGGAGGCATCACCTATATCTTTCATTGAGAATCTTTGTGATAAGAAGAGCTTGACCGAGTGCAGCATCGGAACATCATTTCCTATCAAGAGTATGTCATCCACGTACAATACGAGGAAGACAACCTTACTCTCTGCAACCTTCTTGTAAATACAAGGTTCATCTATGTTTTTGATGAAGTCGAACTCTTTGACTACTGCATCAAAGCAGATGTTCCAACTCCGCGATGCCTGCTTCAACCCGTAAATGGATTTAAGCAGCTTGCACACCTTTCCGCTGCTCCTAATATCTACGAAGCCCTCTGGCTGAGTCATGTACACGCCCTCCTCTAAATCACCATTTAGAAAGGCTGTCTTAACATCCATTTGCCAAATTTCGTAGTCATGGTATACGGCAATGGCAAGTAAGATCCTTATGGATTTAAGCATAGCCACTGGAGAAAAGGTTCCATCATAATTCACACTTGGTCGTTGACGAAAACCCTTTGCAACTAGTCTAGCTTTGTAAGTCTCAACTTTTCCATTTACCCCAAGTTTCTTCTTAAAGATCCACTTGCTCCCAATGGGTTTTACCCCTTCAGGAGCAACTTCCAAAGTCCATACTTTGTTGGTGTACATGGATTCCATCTCAGATTGCATTGCATCTAGCCACTTCACAGAGTCCCCACTCGTGATGGCCTGTCTGAAGCTAGTTGGGTCATCATCTTCCATGATGCAATCCTCACTCCCACCATCAACGAGAAAACCATAGTATCTCTCAGGTGGATGAGCAACCCTACTAGATCGGCGGAGAGGCTGAGGTTCGTTGGCTTCTATCGAGTCCTCTTGTTCTACTAAATCTTTAGTTGTAATTTGTTCTGCCGGAACTTCTTCCAGCTCTACCGCTTCGCCACTAATTTCTTTTGCAAGAAATTCCTTTTCTAAAAAGGTGGCACGCTGAGCAACAAACACCTTTTCTTGTTCACCGTGGTAGAATAAATATCCAGTTGAATGTTTACGATATCCTACAAACTTACAAAGAACTGATCGTGCCTCGAGTTTGTCCGGATTTTACCTTTTGACATAGGCCGGACAACCCCATATCTTAACTCGTTTAAGACATGGTCTCTTCCCACTCCATATCTCATATGGTGTGGTAGGTACAGATTTTGATGGAACCTGATTCAATAGGTATGTTGCTGCTTCAAGCGCATAACCCCAAAAGGAAATAGGCAACTCAGCATTACTCATCATAGAGCGCACCATATCTAATAGGGTGCAATTCCTACGCTCCGATACACCGTTATGCTGTGGTGTATAGGGAGGAGTAAGCTGAAGGAGAATCCCATTCTCTTTTAGATAGTCCAGAAACTCATTGCTTAAGTATTCTTCTCCTCGATCAGATCGCAGGATCTTAATAATTTTGCCCGTTTGGTTCTCTACTTCATTCTTATATTCTCTGAATTTCTCAAAAGCTTCAGACTTGTGTTTCAACAAGAACACATGTCCGTATCTTGAGAGATCGTCGGTGAATGTAATGAAGTAGAAAGAACCATTCCTGGCATGTGCAGACATTGGACCACATGCATCACTATGTATCAGCCCTAAGAGTTCCGTAGCTCTTTCTCCGTGTCCACTAAACGGAGTTTTGGTCATCTTTCTTTTGGGACATGACTGGCAAGTATCATAAGATGAAAATTCGAACGGATTCAAATATCCATCCTTATGTAACTTAGCTAGCCGTGTCGCATTGATGTGACCTAGTCTACAATGCCACAAGAAGGATTCTTTCATTTCTGAACTCTTCCACTTGTGTGTGTTTTGTACATTAAGTACTGTAGTTTGGTTGAGAACGTATATGCCATTATTTAATGAGCCTGATCCAATCAACTTTTGATTCAGGAATATGTTCGTAACATTATCCTGTACTACGAAATTATATCCTTCTTTACTTAATAAAGAAACTGATATAAGATTGCATATCAGGGTCGGAATGTAATAGCATTCATTTAGAAGCAATGTATTACCATTTGGTAACACAAGGTGATATTCGCCAACTGTTTTGGCTGCAACATTTGCACCATTCTCTACTCTTACGGAATGATCACCCTCTCCTAGTTCCCTACCTTTTCGTATCCCATGTAACATATTATATATATGGGATCCCGTTCCAGTATCTAATACCCAGGACGTAGAGTGAACTGAGAAACTGTTCTCGATAACTAACACACCTGAAGAAGATGCATCAACATTCTTATTCTTCGTTTGGGTGGCATGAGAATCCAGATATTCTCCTATTCCCTGCTCGGACTTATAGCAGTTATATGTGGGAGCGGGACCAACGTTCCCCTGCTTAGTATAAAAAGCGGGTTCAGTCAATACATCCATATTATTATCTTGATTAGGGCGTGAGATGGTTGCTACCTGGAGAGAGAGATAAGAAAACACTTTAGCGTATGCTCTTACAAGATTAGATTGCTTATTATCTTATCTAATCAGGATGGCTCCCACTGCTTTTTATCAAATCTTCCTTAAAACCCTAGAAGGTAAGATTAGCCAAGATTAATTACACCTTACAAGTTCGCCAATCTTTCAGCCAGGCCAGTGTTGGTACTTTGAGGGAGGTTCCCCGTGCTTTCGCACGGACCTAATTAAAATAAACCTAGTTTTCCCAGAGGCATAACCCCGTAAACACCTTTCTAGTCACCTACTTGATCAGCTAATTGTCCTGTGTAAAACTCTCCCAGGAGTAACTCTTACTCGCAATGGGTATCAGGATCCATCTATCTCATAGAAGGTATGCAATCTCATTGCAAATTTCAACACTTGAAATTCCCGATAATGCTTTTACCCCTAGTGTGCTATGACCTTGACAGAGGTCAACAAACCATAGTGCACTAGTCAAGTTCAACCCGTCATTTCTTGATTGAATCAAACCCACCCGCACGACCCTTGACAGAGGTCAACAAGGTCGTACGACCACCCTAATCCAATCTCATCACATGCTTCACAGCTAATTACTAATCAGCTACCGCTCACTACGCCTTGACAGAGGTCAACAAACGCAGCACGAATACTAACTAGTCTTTTTCTGAAATGACGGAGGGCTACACATATTTTCAGAAAAACGAACTTGATATCGTTGTAGAACAAGTGATTTTGAAAAGGAGCGTTTTTGATGCTTTTCTAGTTTCGCTAAAGAGGTCACTTCCGGTGAAGGGATCTTAGCTCTTTCCTTATCGAATAAGGTACATGATATTTTGCAAATACCGCGGTGCAAAGCAAGAACCATAGAAGCAATCAAAAACTAAATCGTGAGTTTGTAGCATCTGCCAGTTTTGCTAAAGAGGTCACTCCCGGTGAAAGGATCTCGGCTCTTTCCTCATCGAATAAGGTGCAACGTATATCGCATATATCACGGTGCTAAGCAAAAACTGTAGCTACCCTTTTTTTTGAAAATTTGATTCTACAACATCTTTTAGGTTTCTTTTCTTTTATTAATCTCATTAATAAATCCCTTAATTTATGCTTCCTAAGCATCATAGAAGAAACGAAAATACAACGTACGCTTATACCATCCGCATTGGCCACAATGTTCCGTTATGCATCGTTAGGTTACTTAACTAAAGGCATACTGGGACGGGACTAGCGCGGGTGTAAAACATTAGCAACATTTATTATATATCATATATACAACAATAAATCATTCGTCTCACACATATAATATGATCACATCACAGTATATCAGCAGCAGAAGAAACATATGAAATATTGGATATATTAGGAGGTCCGTGTTTTATATCGAGCCTATATAAAACACGGATTCCACGGTCGTGATGAATAGCCAAACCCACATACCTAGACCCCTACAAGAGTGGCAAGTAACACTACAACTCTAGGGTTAGGAGACCCGGTCTCGACTCCTCGAGATGGCCTCCCACTGGACCCTAGAACCCGGTTACTTGTGCTCCCCTCCTTGGGTCTACCTAATGCGGAAAAGTAAATAATATACACTGGTGACATCAACCACAACCCGGAAGTGCCCCAATAAAAGAATATTACATACAAAGAATTTTACATGAATGAAAATAAAAACCCTCATCTCACATAAAACCCCCGGCTATTCAGAACACGACGATCCAATATATCATATCACAGCAACACATAATATCTTATATCATCAACGTAAGCAAGCATGTGTATCCTGATTGTCGTTGATCTATAGAAACAAAGCCGGCAATACCCTACATACTACGCTTACGGTCACAGAAAATAAAGTGTAAAACTACAACATTTGGAATCCACAATCGACTTAGATATCGTAAACCTGAAATATCACATATTACGGATTTTATGTCTAACTATATGAATTCCACATATTGTATCACATTACAGAATATCATGACGATGTTTAACGTTTCGATCGAATCAACATACACTCACAAATTACCCGCGTGAGCTCAACACTTGAGCAAAGTTAAAACACTCAAAAGCCGTGCTATAGTGTCCATGGTCCAGCCGTAGAAGGAGTTAACCAACGCCCCACCTATGACACCACGGAACTATGGCAAACCAGAAGGTTCGATCGCGGTTCCGTGGGCACAGAATCGAGTTAAGGTTATTATGTCTTCTAGGGGGTCCATAGGGGTACTTGCACGACTTTACGAGTACAATCAACTTCGGAAAATTAAAACACTTGGAAATTTCAGCGGGGTACAAAATGCGGTGTGCGATGTTCGATCTGACTGCTAAAAATAGTCAAGGTTACCAATACAGTGTTAAATTATACGACTACGAAGCACTACGAATTAGTCCCAGGTCAAACAGATCATCACATGAAAATTGGGCTAAATAAACAATACTAGGAATACCAAACTGGACCCAAAAGACCACAGATGGAATACGGGGACCAGGGAATGAAGTGGAGCTGGCCTAGCCGTTTTTTCCTCTCCTGTGGCCGGTCCAAAACTAGTATCCTACCCCCGTATTTCACCTATGTTCCTATTTTTCTCCAGAGACCATTCTGTAGTCGTTTGAAAAATTTTAAAGGACTTTTTGAAAAATTTCCAGAGAGCAAGAATGGGGTTTCCTAATACCGTATTTCGAAGTGATTTTCGTGTTCGTAATTGTTATAACACCGTATCTAGAATTCTAGTTAGGCTCTGAAACCACTGTTGGGTTACCCTTGCATCTTGTCTAGGATTTGGTAACATCACTCATGCCATTTTAAAATTTAGAGAGGTGCAAAGCTAACTAACCATGAATCTTGCTAGAATTTCTAGGGTAACAAGAATTGTATCACATACAAAGAAGAAAAGAGATAGGTATTACAACCATTGTAGTCCGTTCCTTCGCTTCATAAGCTCCGTGTTGAGATCCCTTCGCTGCGATCAACATGAACTCCGACTCTCGAGTGGCTCCATGAGGTAAATGAGATACTTTGCTTGTAGTCTTCATGATCTAAGATGATCTACCTTGAAGAATCTCAAACCCAAGCTAACACTTCACTAAACAACTTATTAGAAAAGTGAACACCCTAATCTAAGTAGCTAGAATAGATGAGGATGATGAAGTAGGAATTTTGCTCTCTTTTATTTTCAAATTCTCACTCAATATCATCACAAAAGAAAAATCTAGTGAAGCTTTTTCAAGAGCTCAAGAAGAGAAGAAGAAGATGAATCAATTCCTTTTGTGATGAATAATGAATTATTGTAGTGGTTAAAAATCTAACCATGGGTTAAGTATGAAGGAGTTAACCACTGTAGAGATTAAACTAGAGTTAATGGTTTGGATTGGGTTAACAAAATATCTACAAAAAATATCATGCTAAAAACAAAGTCAAACCTTCATGAAGCTTCATGGAAGCTTCATGCAAAAGCTAACCCTAATCCAAACCCTAACCAATTTTAAACCCTAATCTTTTATTAAATTTGTAACCGTAACATGTTACAATATTATATATCACATATACAATATATTTTGTAACAAAAGAAAATAATTCAATTAACATATATGGCATATATATCAATGTATTATCTCGTGAGAAAATGAATCAATAAAGCGAGCTTATATTAGTTAACGTAATGTAATATATCACATATATAATTTTACATTAAATTATCGAATCAACACTTGATCCGACAATCCAGCTATATTGCATATAACCGACTAATATAACATGTACCAATTCATCAAATCAACACTTGATCCGATGACCCGGCTATATCACATATACCCGGTCGATATCTCATATCGCGAGAATAGAATACGTTATCTCATATCATATTATTCTCGGTCCCGCACATATCACATATGTGCTCCTACTCCGTTTTGCCTGTGCCAGGAAACCTCTGTGTAAGACTCTAAAGAATCGTCAATACGCCGGTAGTAGGTGATGATCATATCAAACACCCACAAGCTGCAAGCGGTCAGCTAAACGTAACAGCCACCCAGGTATTGAGCGATCAGAAGATCAACAAGTAAGCCTGTACATTCTCCTGTAAATCCAATCAGTAACACTACCGTACAGTGTGGTCTTTTCGTCTGAATTGTCGCATATCCATTCTAGCGGTGGTAAACGTCAGACCCCAGTAACCGATAAGTCATGTCGATGTGAGGCTCATAACATGTCGAGAAACTACTGATAACTCTTACCAGCAGCACTCTATATCAGACCTGGCCAGGGACTTCCAGTTATAGCCAATCGAACACAGCACAACATCAACTCCCTATACCGGGAGAGACGAAACCCCTCCTATCGCTCATTGCCTCCATATGATTCGGGACTGTACCCAAAAGACACCGTTTTGTACGCCCTCTTGGACGTGGTAAAGTGGAAATCAAAGCACAGTGGGAATCACACAAGACTCTATGACGATCTCGGGTCTACAGACTAACCTTTACCAGTGTCACCGGAGAACTGCTATCTGACGATAGGTATAATACCATCTAGGAGTTCTCGGCGAGTCCGTTCAGTGTACCCAGTTTCCACTGAGCACCCATACACCATCTTTGATGTCAAACACCGATGGATATAGGATCATCCATCGCCCATCATATGGGTCTAGATACGTATACGCTATTCTACTCTAATGTATCGATGCCCTGTCTCGATACACCCTCGACTAGGAACAATTATAGGATGTACTCATCGACTACCCTGGCCCCACTAGTATGATCTCATCATAGTCCCAGTAGTGGAGTACATATCCTAAGGGCTTTATCAACATGTGAGAGTAAGACAGTAAACCAATACAAGTCAACATGTTAAGATAAAGTGAAACCAAATAGCATACTATCATGTCGAGCAAGAAAGTCCTCTCTAGATATTTCCAAGCATCCGTTATAATATACATCATATGTACAACAATGGCCTCTAGGCCATATACATATCTAACAATATATATTTATTTTCTTACAATAGACGTCCGCCACTGTGCAGTGTTGCGAACATCGCACGGCGATTTGAAAAACGTTTGGCATGCATTGCTTCCAGATGTTTTAATGATGTATATCATGTTGGTTTTCGTATTGGATCTTGACATTTATGTCTTTCCCTTAACTCCGATGATTGCGGGATGCTTGACGGAGTTTTGATTTTTGTTTATATATCCGTTTTTCATACGCATGCGTTGCACTACGATTTGTTTTATGTATTTATGATTTTGGAGCCCCGACGACTTGATGGTTTCGCTGAAATGTTTTAGTATTTGGGGGAGTTTTAATTTAAATTCGGGGACCGCATTTCTTTAAGGGGGGAATATTGTAACGTTTTGAAAATCGTTTCGGTGAAATTTCAGAAAAATCGGTAAAATAAGGGGGTTTTCCGTAAAAAGCCAAAATATAAATATCTTTTAATATAAATTTAAATATACATATTCTAGCTATATAATTGCTAGTATTTTGTGTTTATTGAGCCACTGGTAAAATTTCAAATTTTCTGAAAAATTTTCCGAAATTAATTATTTTTATATTATTTAAAGTCGTCACTAATACATTTAATTAGAGAAAATTACAAATTGGAATGATTTGAAATAAATTTTGTGCATCATAACACATTAAACAAAATTTTAACATGTTGTTTTTGGAATGAAATGAAGCGGTTAAACGATTTTAGAAAATATCGAAGAAAAAATGCTTAAATAGTGAAATTAGTGTAAATAGATATTGGGGTATAGCATTTATCATTTTTCCCTCACCCACACTCACTCACACCCTCTCTCCTCACCCCAAATCAACAGCCCAAGCTGCCCCCACTCCCATTTTTTCCCACTTGAAGATTTGAAAAGAAAAGAAAAGAAAACAAAGGAATGAATGTAATTAGATAAATGAGGTATGGGCTTTTATTTCTTTAGTTGACTTGGACTTTTCCCCACCTCACTCTCTCTCCTCCCTCACCCACATGCTGGCCGAGACCCCCTCCCCAAACTACAGCAGCCCCCTTGTTCCCTCCTCTCATTTCTCATCAAAAATTCACAAATAAATGCTTCAAAATCCACAAAAAATTCAAACTAAAACTCAAATCCAACTCCTACCCATTTTCCCTTATCCTATCAAGTATGGATCTTGGTGAAATGTTTGTATTTTGGAGGTCATGTTGTATGCTAAATCTCATAGTATGTGAAGGTATAACTCTAACCCTTTTTCTTAATGTGATGTTAAATACATTAATCAAACATAATTAGTTGATAATATGGTTTTAAGTGAATGTTTGGAAAATCTAGTAAGGGTTTGTGATTTCAATTAGGGTTTTTATTATATTATTAGGGATGCAATGTTTAGTTTAACATCTTAATGTAGGTAAAACCTAGTTTGGTTGATTAAATTGCACTTGTTATATGTAATTTGTCCAAATCACATATAGTTGTAAACTAGGTTTTGGTAATTAATTCAAAATTGAGAATTTAAAATATGGTTAGGGTTTTTATCACCTCATTAGCAATATAATATGTAGTTTAACACTTTAGGGCTATGCAAAACCTTGTCTAGTTGTTGAATTGAGAATTTTGTTTTAAAAATGTTAAAAGAATTGTTATCTTTGCAAACAAGAAATTTTGTTTAAATACAAATTGATGAGATTAAAATATGACAGTGATTTGTATGACTTAATTAAGATTTTTAATGAGCATTCTGGCCATTAGAATCATTAAAATGTGTAGATTGGTTAAAACATCAAGTTTTGAACCGAAATAGCAATTCGTGCTAACTAGGTTTTTGGGAAATAAAACGGTTTGTTTAATTTTATGGTTTTGATGAATTAAACCCTATTTCTTATATAATTAATGATTTTTGAAATCACGATTGGTGTGTTTGGGTTTTTCTCGATGGTTTGACGTTTGTACATCGACATTGAGGGTTGGTTTGGCTATTCTTGCATGCGTAGGCTATAGGTTTTGACCTATGCATGATACGCATGCCAATTTAGTTTTCGTATGCCGTTTCGATTTCGAATTGGGTTTTTATGCGATACGATACGTTGTGACTTGTAGGTACCCCCATGTGGACTTCGGGACAACGAGCAAGCGCGTGGCGACGTCGGCACCGGCGAGCAAAAATCAGGTGAGTAGATTTATATCTACGTGGGAAGTCGGGTGGATGGCGTATAGCACCCCCGCAAAGTTATGAGGTGATGTGGTAACGATATACTTTTATTTGTTATTATGAGATATGAACACCCAGTAAGAGAAGCCTTAGGAGCTTATGAGTTTAGGGTTAGCGAGAATTGAAGAAAGGACTTTAGCAGATTTCTTAATCACGAAACCCAGAGTAAGGATTAGCATACACGCACACCCACACACTTGCATGCATTTTAGCACTTGTGCGTAAATGGGATATGTGTATATATTTATATACACATAGGTATGGGACTATATATATATGTATATACGTATACCTATACATGGATAATGAGGATGGTGGATGATAGTTAGGGATGAGTCGATGAGTTTGGGCTTGATGCCACGAGATCGGTGACATGATTTGGATCGTATTATGAGATGCGAAATGTGTTGATAGCGGATCGGTAGGCGATGTGCTTCATACACATGCATTTATATATATGTTGATGATATTAGTAGTGTACTAGACTTAGATCAGTACCCCCTACCCACGATACGTGATGATGTGGATACCAGATGAATAATAAGTTAAATGTGATATTAACCCATACCCAGTTTGGGATGCCGTACGATGGATTTACCATACGAGCTATATATTGATGATTGATCTACACTCTTGATTTCAGGACGTCATATCAGATGGTGTATCATATGGGATACTATTGAGGCGGGATCACCGACTATTATATGGACAGATATATATCGACTCAGATGTAGGTGGTTTCCGTACCCCTTTCGATTGGTTGATAGTTAGACCTGTAGTTTACCTAGTAGATGTCAGACTGGATCCGAGTCATACCTATTTCCAAAACTGACGAATCGTGAGAATTTTAAAGACATACCAAGGGATACTACGGATATTTTAAAGGACGTATCTTTTCATAAAAATACCGTAGTCCTTATTTTCAAACACCACGATTCGTACAATTTCAAACTGCAAAACAGTATAACACATGTATAGTAAGGTAGATCCTTTGTTGTTACGTTATTATTCATGTTCCGCATATTATTGTTGTATTTACTATTCATTTTCCTTATTATGTGGTTATCACCTCATTACATATTATTGTGTACGTAGTAATTATGAAACCATGTTGTTAGGACACCAGCACCATTATCGATGACGCGTATGCTCCACGTACACTCGCTTGCCAGCTCACACACATCTTCATCGGTAATTTTCATGTCACGTACAGTTTAGAAAATACCATTTCATTGACATAGCTTGATAGCTGATGTTGCAATATGTTATAGCTCTCATATGCTAGTAAACTATTATATTCATTTCATGATATCAGATGCATTCGTATATTCGTTGGTCATACAATATTATGGACATTATGTCGGCTTTCACTTTCATTGACATGGTGATTTGATGTTTTCGGTTCCGTCTTGAGATTTTCTGGATTTGGAAACCGCATGTGAAAGTTTTAAAACCGATAATGTATTTTAAAGAGAAAAATGCGGTTTTTCCTTGATATGATGAGTAGTGTCCACCATGATGTTTTCTCGGTTTTGAGATAGTTTTCGAGACCCGATTCGAGCAGTTGGATGAACCGTCTACGGGTAAATTATGGACCCGGTATGGTACCTCGGGGAAAGAAGTTCGAGTAATAGACGATGAGCCTGGCAGGGGCAGACTACCTACCGGTGATTTTACCTAGCGCGGCGGATCTCCGGAGGATACAGTTCGTGATCATGAGATTAATGATATAGGCTGATCCGTTCTGCCGGAGACCTCGGGCCGATCCCGCAGATGATACGGACGCCTGAGGTATTGATACTTGAGTTTTGAGATTTGAGATATTGAGATTTGATATTGAGATACTGAGACTTATGTTTTGTGTCAATGCTTGACACTGATTTCTCCGTTGCATTCATTGATGATACTTGATTGATATACATATAGAAATCTCATTGATTGAAAAAAGTAGCTGTTTCATTCATGATATATTCTGTTTACATTCGTAATGCATTCATATATCATATATACGATATGTTGCTAACTGAGGCACTGACACGAGCATGTAATATTAAACTACACATAGCTGGACCAAGATTTTTTGAGGATATTACCTGATATGACCTAGGATAGCGTTATGCATGCGATTTCTACTCGTTGATGATTTCTACTCGTGATGTTTTCTACTCACGAGTTGGCAACCCACCCCCGTTGTGCCACAGTTCCATGCAGGTTTTGCCGTACAGGTTTCATTGCGGCTTTGTTGGCACACTGTTCCTTCCGGGTGATTGCTTTGAAAAGTGGGTTCTTTGCATCAGGACCACCATTGTTAATTATTATTTCAGTTGTATCTAGAAATTCCATCAACCAGATTGTATATTTGAGAGAGTTAGAAGACCATATTTGTTATTCTTTCGACCTTAGAGTCGCGCATTGTTTTATTCTTGGTTTTTTTTTGATGTTTTGAGGTTCTTTGAGTTTTGATCCTCGCCCTTGGCGTTGTATATTATATTGCTTGCGTGGTTGTGGCCGTTGACTGACGAAGAGCTAGCTCTCGCTTGGGGATGCCTTTTTGTTGCATTTCGTATACTATTTATGTTGTATCCCATTTGGGGCCAGTATTTACAAAGGAGACTCTGCCGAAATTTTCAGAAAATACTTAAGATTTTAAAAATACATATTTCGGCCTATGTTGATTAAAAATACTTGCTTTAAATTGGTTTTTCCTTCACTCTACTCTTCCTTGGTTTCGATTTCTGGGTTTTAGCTTACTTAGATTACGTATGCCTCGAGGCGTTTCGTAATTTAAGTGCCGGTCATGTTCCGTACTTTTCGGGGCGTGACAGGGTGTCTTGAGACAAAGTATTATACACCCTCTCTACTTCAATCTTGGACATGTCGGCTAGTAAACTTCATGTCCGATTTGCTTCGGTTTGAAGCAAGAGCCCATAAAAAGACTTCTTGACATGATGCCCTTTCGACGAGGAGACCGGAGATCGAGTGAGATCGGAGATTCCTTGAGGAGATAAAGATGGTGGCTAATGACCGAAGGACACGGATCGATCGGTATAGCCATTCTATCATTTTAGTAGTTAGCTAGTTTAGCGTTAATTGTACGATCCGGGTAAAAGCCTACGATAGCGCCGGTTTCATGAAAAGTTTTTGTTTCCGCGTTCGGCCTCGGATTGACGACCGGGGTGCTACCGTAAACATACATGGTATCAGAGCCACGTCATTAACACATACTAGCTTGTTCTAACATGTTTAAAATATCGATCGAACAAAATTTCCAAAACCGCATTTCCGTATTTCAAGTTTCTGCCGAATTTTTAAACTGGTCTAAAAATTATTTTGAGTATGTCAGAAAATCGTGCAGGCTTTTTTAAGACTACTGGAGAAATTTGGTCGACTGAACCCACAAGACTGCCCCGGAACCGCCGCACAAGCCATGTGTTGGCCGCGGTTCCGCCGCTATCTTGGGGTAACAGTGTACCATTTTTCTCCTGGGTGTCTTTCATATGGAATTATGGTTTCTGGAATATTTTGTTTGGGCCCAGATTTGTTAGAGTACTGGATTTGTGCTTGGGGCCCACTTCGGGAAATTTTGTCGATCGAGATTTTAAATTTGTTAGTTTACAGTGCATTACATTACTATCTGCGACCGTGAATGCCATTAGAGCCGTAAATCTTGTCTAATTGCTCTAGTCCTTTTAGACGGGTTTTGCGAACGTGACATTCACATTGATGTTTTGTGTTGTGCCGTGAGGTTGCGGATTAGTCGTGGTGAATAGCTTGCGTGCAATATTAGTGCAGTTTGGATTTATTTGTACATTTGATATCGCGGGGCAAGCGTCCGACATGTGGACTGCCATCACTGCCTGTTTGTATATTATTTGTTTAGGGCACGACTGGGTGGAGGTCGATGTACCTGTTGTACATATTTTCTTTTCTGTACTAGGATTACTCCGCGGTGGAGTACACGGATAGCCGGGTTCTAGAGGGCAACGGGCCCGCATCTCATGGCTTTGAGACGGGGGGGCTTCACTCTAGAATTGGCGGGCAATTCGCCGCACTCTTAGGGGGTACAGGTTGTCCCAAGGAGGGGTGCTCAAGTTACCGGATTCCGTGAAATGTTGGGTGGTCCATTCACTTTGCTGACGGGGACTGCCTCACTTCAGGTTTTGGCGGGTAACTTGCCGCGCCCGTAGGGGTCTAGGTTTTCATTGCATTGGCTATCCACACGACCAGAGGAACGTCGGGTTTCAGTTACGGCTCTATGAAACCCGAAGCTCCCAGATTATCTATATTGTTCTGTGATACTTATTACTTTTCTGGGATGTTGCATTTATCACGCCTGGAGCGATTATTGTATATTGATATATACTAGTAGATGTTGTATATGTTTTACACCCGCGCTAGTCTAGTCCCCGCTCTGTCGTTAGTTAAGTAACCTAACGGGTGATGACGGGACCCAGTGGTGAATGCGGATGGCATATACATACATTTTATCTTCATTCTTTTTTGTTGTGATTAATTGATGGGACTGCATTGATTTTGATCAATGCAAGGAAAACAAACATATTCGATGTTGTTGGAACAATTTTCAAAAAGCTGTTATTACAAGGACGTTTTCTTTTGTTTTGCACTGTGGTATTCGATTATGAATATCCAGCACCTCATTCGACGAGGCAAGGGCCGGGATCCCTTCACCAGGAGTGACCCTTTGGGCAGAGGTTTGCGTCACGAAAATAACTTCACTATAGTCGATTAATTTTTGCTTTGCATCGCGGTATTCAGTTGGAATATCCTGCACCTCATTCCACGATGAAAGTGCCGAGATCCCTTCATCGGGAGTGACCTCTTTAGCAAAGGTTTTCGCTACTATATATTTGTAAAAAACTATCCGGTTCCTTCAACAATATCAAATTCATTACATTAAAGGTTTTTTTGTCAAAAACCATTCGTAGCCCTCCATCATTTCAGATGGGTAGCACTTAGTATTCATGCTATGTATGTTGGCCTTCGTCAAGGCATAGTGTATGGTAGCTATTTGTTAGTTTTCTATTGCGTAGATAGATGCGTTGGTTTGGGACAGTCGTACTATTATTTTGGCCTTCGTTAAGGGTATGTACGGGTGGGTTCAAATTAACCTGGACAATGACGGGTAGAACTTGACATGTGACTTATGATATGTTGGCCTTCGTCAAGGTCCTAAGAGCATGGAATAAAAATCATATCGGGAGTTTCAAACATACAGGAAACTTTCTAGGCTTGCGCATACCTTGTAGAGTGTGATAACGTAAGTGGATTCCATCACGTTATAATGCGATGATAGTTGGATCCTGATTCCCACTGATGAGTTGGTTTGCTCCTCGGGTGATCCCGACTAATTCTTCTTTTAGGTTTGGAGGAGAATTTGAGCATACAGTGGGAGGTTTCTTGATTAGATAAAGTGAACCATTCTGATCTAGGTTAGAGTGCACGAAGAGTGTTATTTCTCTCTCTCTCTCTGGTAGCGACCATGGCCCGACCCTAGACTATGACTCAGTGACCAAGTTGACCGAACTTTCTTAAAACACTGGCTTTTGGATTGTCTAGGTTGCATACATCATTGCCACTCCTTCTTTTACCCTTTGCATTTCTCCAGAACACCCCGTGTTATTACGAACATCCACTTCCATTGGATAAATCCATCGTTTGGTTATATACGAACTCGGAGGAACTTGTTCCAGATTCGAGGATGGATTCTGGTTCTGGAGAGATTGAATAGGACTATTCAGTTGTCTTTTCCTTTTACTTTCTCTCAGGTTATGAGGGCTCCTAGGATTAGGAGAGGGTACACCAATTACGCTTATCGGATAGTCTTCTTCCAAACCATAGGCATGTGCCGAAAGGTGGGGAAAGGAGAAAACCAATTAGCCTAAGTTGAGTGTACAGAAGGAAATATGTAAAGATAAATAAAGAGATTAGAAAGAGGGAAAAATATATTGCGACTGCGATCATTCACGACTAAACCGCGTATTTCATCGCTACTCCTACTTCACTATTGCTTTTCTCGAGTTCGGGAGAAATAGAACAAGGTTTATTCAGTTGTCTTTTATCATCACCATCTCTCATGCTGCGAGTACTCCTAGGATTAGGAGAGTACACCTATTACGCTTATTGGATAGGCTTCTTCCAAACCATAGGCTGGTGCCGAAAGGTAGGGAAGGTAGAAAACCATTAAGCCTAACGATGGTGTACAGAAGGTAATGAGTAAAGATAAATAAAGGGATTTGGAGAGATAGCAACGAAATATATGGTTATAGTCATGAATCTGGAAAATGGAAGAGGCATTACTAGGAATACCTGGATACCCCTACGAAACATTTTCATGTTTCAGTTTCACTATGCGTTATTAATAGAAAACTGATTTCCCGATTAGATACTTACTCCAAGGCATGTATTTACCAGTTTTGATTCTCACATCTGTATGGTTTTACAAATGATGAGTGGGAGTAAGTTATTGGGAATTAGGTGATCATCCTCATTATATCGGAATTCGTTGTAATTGGTGATATTTGAGGAAATCACCTAGGTATAGTTTTCAGCCTACGACGCACATGGTTTGAGTTATTCAACTCAAGGGATCTATACAAAGTATTGTATGTTGTCCAGTGTCCATTAGGACAAAGGGGTTGGTACTCGTACTTGTAGGGTTCCTAGGCACGCTAGTGAGGTCTCCCAAGCCATCAACCATGGCAATTTCAAAAAACATGGTGCCGAGAAACCCTAAACTACGGATCGATAACTAGATGTCTAGGCGAAAAAGAACTAGTTAACACTTAACTAATGAGAAAACGGAAATACAACCTTTGTAGATCCGGTGCTCCACCTCCATAGCTCCGCAACGAGGTCCTCTCCGCTGTCCAAGTCAAATCCGGGCTCTAGGATCGGCTTCGTCGGAGAATGGGCAAGCTAGGTCGTCGATGTCCATGCCGAAGATGATCTACGTCGAGGCATCGCTAGATCAAGCTCACAACTTCACCAAGTCATGAAACTTGTGAAGTAAACACACTCTACTACTTGGCAAGAGGTAGAGGATGAAGAAATAGGAAGTGGGTAGACTTTAGAATTGGATTTCTCACTCATATGCATCAATCACCATTGATGGAGGTGAAGCTTTTCTTCTTGAAGTCAAGGAAGAAGAAGAAGAAGCTTATATGATAAGTTAATTGTAAAAGAAAAGAAAATGAATTCTTATCATAATTTTAACTAGAGTCAAGTGTAGAGAATGAATCATGGTTAGTGGGAATGGTTAGGGTTAAGGATGAGATAAGAATGGTTGACTTGAACAAAGCTTCATGAAGCTTCAACTAAAGAACAAAATTAGCCACCATTCTTTTCTCTTTTCTTTTATTCATTTATCAAAAATAAAAAGGATAATTAAATAAGATAAATGAATAACAAATAAGAAACCCTAACCATTTCATTAACCAAGGTTTAATACTTTACACTTAACCAAAAAGGATGTATCATCAAACATGATACAAGCAAGTGCACAAAATCATATCGCATATGTAATGCGCACACCCGAGTGAGAAAATCCATTTAAAGTGAACCAATACTAGTTAATGCAAAGTAATATATCAAATATATAATTATACATTATATCATTAAATCAACACTTGATTCAATGATCCGGTCATGTCGCACACAACCGACTAGTATAGAATGTATCGGCTTATCGAATCAATCCTTGATTCGATAACTAGGTTATATCGCATACAACCATTCGACACATTCATCGCGAGAATGGAATACGGCATCACATACACGCATTATTCTCGGTCCCGCACATATCTCATATGCGCTCCTATTTCGTTTCGCTTGAGCCAGGAAACCTCTGTGTAGGACTCTAAAGACTCGTCAATACGCCGGCAGCGGATGATGATCATATCAAACATCCACAAGCCGCAAGCGGTCTGCTAAACGTAACGGCCACCCGGGTATTGAGCGATCTGAAGATCGACGAGCAAGCCCGCTCACACTCCAGTGAATCCGACCAGTAACACTACCGTACAGTCCGGTCTGATCGTCTGATATGTCGCATATCTCGCCTAGGGGTGGTAAACGTCAGACCCCAATAGCTCAATAAGTCGTGTCGATATGAGGTCTATAACTGTTCGAGAAACTACTGGTAACACTTACCAGTAAATCTCAGCAACCCTGGCCAGGGATTTCCTGTTACAGCCAATCGAACACAGCACAATATCAACTCCCTATACCGGGAGAGACGAATCCCCTCCTATCGCTCATTGCCTCCTTGTGACTCGGGACTGTACCCAAAAACCACCGTTTTGCACGCCCTCTTGGACGTGGTAAGATGGAAATCAAAGCACAGTGGGAACCACACAAGACTCTATGACGATCTCGGGTCAACAGACTACTCTGTACCAGTGTCACCAGAGAACTGCCATCTGACGTGAGGTATAATACCATCTGGGAGTTCTCGGCGAGTCCGTCCAGTGTACCCAGTCTCTACTGAGCACCCGTATATCATCTCTGATGTCAAACACCGATGGATATGGGATCATCCATCGCCCATCTGTATGGGTCGAGAAGGTACACGCTAGTCTACTCTGGTATATCGATGCCCCGTCTCGATATACCCACGACTAGGGACTTTGCAGGATGTACTTATGGACTACCTTGTCCCCACTAGTATGATCCGCATCATAATCCAGGTAGTCAAGCACACATCCTAAGGGCTTTACCAACATGTTACAGAGAGACAATCAGTATACACGTTAAGGTAAAGTTCAACCAGATAGCATACTATCATGTCGAGCAAGAAAGTCCTCCCTATATATGTCCCAGCATCCACTACAATATACATCCTATGTACAGTAATGGCCTCTAGGGCATACATATAACTAACAATCTCCCACTTGCACTAGGGCCATCTGTAGCAGTGGTTGCAGTATCTCATACTCAACCATCCCATAAAAGTCTCTCTCTGGGAACAGGCCTTTATGAGTGGATCCGCTGTGTTGTCCTCTGAGTCTGCTCTCCTAACCTCGATCCCCTGGAGATAAACTATCTCCATGATCAGGTGATACTGCCTAAGAATATGTCTGGATCACTGATGGGACGGACGTTCCTTGGCATAAGCCACAACTCCATTGGCACACAATGGGAGGAACTAAGTTCATCTCATGAACCAATATACACCCAGACAGCCACTTTGGTAGCATCTTAAGTAGCGATGTATCCTGCCTTTATCGTCTAGTATGTCACGGTATCTAGCTTGGAACTCTTCCAACATACCGTCCCTTTACTGAGGGTATAGACAATGCCTGTGACTGACATTCAGTCGTCTTTATCACCCTGGAACCTTTCCAGTGATTATCCCTTGGATCGATTGATACCATCTCACTACTACTAGTGAGATACCTAACATCCAATTAGATCTATCTCATAGATCCAAAATCCAGGATTTAGTAGGTATCACTTTGATCCTAAGTGGAGAATCATTATGATAAACGGAGATTGATCGAGCGTAGCATAGGAAACTCCTTTCCTATCAAGAGCATGTCATCCACGTACTATACGAGGATCGTCACCATACTCCCTACTACCTTTTTGTTTATACAAGGTTCATCTACCATTTTGATGATGTCAACTTCTTTGACTGCTTCATCAAAACAGATGTTCCAACTCCGCGATGCCTGCTTTGTCATATAAAACATCTTGCACACGTTTCCGCTGCTCCCACTGTCTACGAGGCCCTCTGGCTGTGTACTTATAGACGCACTCTTCTAAAACATCATTTAGAAAAGCTGTCATGATACCCAACCACCAGATATCGTAGTCATGGTATGTAGCCGTGACAAGTAGGATCTGGATGGACTTAAGCATAGCTACTTGAAAAGGTTTCATCATTATCCATACCTGGTCAATGATGCAAACTTTTAACAAGTCTAGCTTTGAAAGTCTCAACTTTTCCATATACACCAAGTAATCTTCTCAAGATATACTTGCTCCTGATGGGGATTTAACCCTTCAGATATAGCAACTAAAGTCCATACTTTGTTGGTGTACATGGATTCCATCTCAGATCGCTAAGCATCCAGCCATTCTTACAGAGTCTTACTCCTGATGGCCAGCTCGAAACTAGTTGGGTCATCATCTCATGATGCAATCCTCGCTCCCACTGTCATAGAGAAACCGAAGTATCTCTCAGGTGGGTAAGGAACCCTACTAGATCGGCGGAGAGGCTGAGGTTCGTTGGAATCTACTGAATCCTTTCGCTCTATCAAATCATCTGCTGCAGTTTGTATAGCTGGAACATTTCCAGTTCTACATAACAGACCTTGACTCGAGCTTGTCCGGATTTTGCTTTTAGACATAGGCCGGACAACCCCAAATCTTAACTAGCTTAAGACATGGGCTCTTCCCTTTCCATATCTCATATGGAGTGGTAGGCAACTGATTTGATTGGAACCCTATTCAATAGGTATGCAGCTTCTCAAGTGCATATCCCCAAAAGGAAACAGGTAACTCAGTAGTACTCATCATAGAGCACACCTTATCACATAGGGTGTAATTGCTCCACCTCGATATACCATCATGCTATGGTGTATGCGGAGGAGTAATGCTGAGAGAGAATCTCATTCTCCTTTAGAAAAGTCCAGGATTTCCGTGCTCAAGTATTCTCCTCCTAGATCACATCAAAGGACATAATACTTATACCCGTATTTTGGTTCTCTATTTCTAACTTATATTCTGTGAATATCAGAGAACGTAATGAAGTGTAAAGAACCAGTCCTGGCATGTGTAGACAGGGGACCTTACATACATCAACATGTATCATTCCAAGAGTTCACTAACTCTTTCTTTGTTTCCAATAAACAGAGCTATGGTCATCTTATCTTTGTGACATGACTGGCGAGTTTCACAAGATGTAAATTCAAACTGATTTAAATATACATCTAAATGTAACTCAGCCAGTCGGGTCGCATTGATATGACCTAGTCTACAATAACTCAAGAAGGATTCGTTCATATCTGAACTCTTCCTCTTGTGTATGTTCTGTATACTAAAGAACTGTAGTTTGATTTAGAACATCAATGCTTTTAGATAACGTGCCTGAACCGATCAACTTTTGATACAGGAAATGTTCAAAACATTATCCAACAATACAAAATTATATCGTTTCTTTACTAATAAAGAGACAGATATGATTTTGTATATCAGGTTCGGTATCTAATATCATTCGTTCAGAATCAATGTATTGTAATACAGGGTGACAGTGACCAACAGACTTGGCTGCAACACTTGCCCCGTTTTCTGTCTCATGAAACTTATCACCCGTTCTCAGTTCTCTACCTTTCTGTAGCCCTATGTAACAGATTACATATCTGGGATCCTGATCTGGTATCACATACCCAGGACGTAGAGGATACAGAGAAACAGTTCTTTGTAACGAACACACCCGAAGATGATGCATCAGCATGCACTCTCTTCGTTTGGACGGCACGGGAATTCTGGTAATCCCTAATTTCCTGCTCTGTCTTATAACAATTATAAGTTGGAGCGGGACCAACGTTCCCCAGCTCAGTATAACAAGCGGGTTCGGTCAATATTCCGTATTATTATCTTGATTAAGGCGTGATATGGTCGCTACCTGGAGAGAGAGAGAAGAAAACACTCAGCGTGCGCTCTTGCAAGAATAGATTGGTTATTATTTTATCTAATCAGGATGGCTCCCACTGCTTTTTATCAAATCTTCCTTCAAACCCTAAAAGGAAAGACTAGCCGGGATTAATTACACACTACAAGTTCGCCAATCTTTCAGCCAGGCCAGTGTCGGTACTTTGAGGGAGGTCCCCCGTGCTTTCGCACGAACCTAATTACTGTAAACCTCGTTTTCCCAGAGGCGTAACCCCATTGACACCTTTCTAGACACCTACTTGATCGGCTAATTGTAATGTATAAAACTCTCCCAGGAGTAACTCTTACTCGCAGCGGGTATCGGGATCCAACAATCTCATAGAAGGTATGCAATCTCATTGCAAATTTCAACACTTGAAATTCCCGATAATATTTTGCCCCTAGCGTCCTATGACCTTGACAGAGGTCAACAAACCATAGGCTGCTAGTCAAGTTCAACCCGTCATTTCCTGATTGAAGTAAACCCACCCGCACGACCCTTGACAGAGATCAACAAGGTCGCACGACTACCCTAAATCAATCACATCATATGCTTATGCAGATAAACACCAGTTAGCTACCGCACACTGCACCTTGACAAAGGCCAACAAACGCAGCACGAATACTAACTACTACTTATCTGAAATGACGGAGGGCTACGACAGGTTTTTCTGAAAACCTATTGCGTAATGAACTTGATATCGTTGTAGGATCGAATGAATTTTGAAATGGAGTGTTTTTGAGGCTTTTCTAGTTTTGCTAAAGGAGTCACTCCCGGTGAAGGGATCGTCGGTCCTTTCCTCGTCGAATGAGGTGCGGGATATATCACATATACCGCTGTGCAAAGCAAAAACACTTAAAAGCAATCAAAATACAAACCGAGTGTGTAGCATCTGCCAGTTATTGCTAAAGGAGTCACTCCCGGTGAAGGGATCTCGGTCCTTTCCTCATCGAATAAGGTGCAGGATATATCACATATACCGCTGTGCAAAGCAAGAACTGTAGCTACCTGTTTTATTTTGAAATTCGATTCTACAACATCTTAGGTTTCTTTTATTTCATTAATCTCATTAATGAAGTCCCATCATTTAAGTACCTAAACATCACAGATAAATACGACGTACACTTATGCCATCCGCATTCGCCTCGATGTCCCCTCGTGCACCGTTAGGTTAGGTAACTAACGGCAGAGCGGGGCAGGGCTAGCGCGAGTGCAAAACATAAGTAACGTCTATATAATATATCATATATACTATATACTGTATCTATCAGAGAACATCACAGATATCGCAGCAGAAGAAACATATGAAATATTGGATATACTAGGACGTCCGTGTTTTCAATACGAGCCAGTATAAAACACGGATTCCACGGTCGTGATGAATAGCCAAACCCACACCCCTAGACCCCTACGAGAGCGGCAAGCTACCCTACCAATTCTAGAGTTAGGAGACCCGGACTCCACTCCTCGAGTTGATCTCCCACTGGACTCCAGAACCCGGTTACTTGTGCCCTCCTCCTTGGGTCTATCCTAGTGCGGAAAAGTAAATAATATACAAACGGTGACAACTTCCGCAACCTGGAAGCGCCCCAATAAAAGAATATTACATACAAGTTTTTACATGAATGAAAATGAAAAACACTCATCTCACATAAAAACCCCCGGCTATTCGAACACGACGATCCAATATAACATATCCAGCAACACATAACATCACATGTCATCAACGTAAGTAAATATGTCCATCCCAATTGTCGTTGACATATAGCAACGAAACCGGCGATATCACATATTACACTTACGGTCACAGAAAAGAAAGTGTAAAACTACAACAGTTGGAATCCGCAACCACCTCAGACATCGCATGCCTGACCAAATGAATTACTTAGACATCGCATGCCTAACAATTATAAACCCCGCATTTTAGTCTCAAAATCGAAAACACTTTTCAATATCAAGTCGGGCAATTCAACAGGATTCCCGACATCCTGATCGAATGCTCGTCGCAAACTTCTGTAGACGGCCGCACCCCCGATACCGTCGATGAAGTGCACCAAGGCGGAACACCGCTACCACGATCACCCGTACGGATGCTTTCGGCGACGGGGTTCTCCTACAGTCACTTGGTCGGGGCTATGGAGTGAGGCTGTCTATTAAGTTTACCCGGCGAGTATCCGCGTACGCTACGTGATTGCGACAGACTTTTGATCACATCAAAATTCCGTGGCAACCGATCAAGTGAGACTAAATTGCTACGTTTATAACATTCATTCAGTTATCATATAACTTATTGTGAATTCCAATTATTGTATCCCATTCCAGATAAATAGAAAATGTTAAACTTTCCGATCGAACATTCTAACATCCAAGTTTTCCCGATACAGATCAACACATGAAACTAGTCTAACAACATTCAGTTCGTACCTCAGTACCAACGGTCCAGCCGTTGAAGGGTCAAGCCAACGCCTCACATGTGGCACGCCGTACTGCCCCAAACCCGAAGGTTCAAAGGGCAGTTTAAGACGGTCACATAATCGAGTTAAGGTTTGTGTCTTCTAGAGGGACCATCGCGTTACTTGCACTACTTAGAACGTCGTTAAACTACGGAAAAATCCAACACTTGGAAATTTCCCGACAGGGGAAAGGTTGGGTATTTATATCCGGTCGAACTTTTTAACATATTCTAAAATTTATCCGGAAAGCCACACAGACAAAATTTGATATCCCGATCGAAACACCGAATTCCCAAAACAACTCCAGAAAATTCAACTCTTGAATAACATTTAGAAATATCCAGAGAACTCAGCACTGAAAACAATGAATTACTATGCAATTTCTAAAGGATGACGTCATTAATATGCCGCGGAACCGCCGCCTGAGGTAGGCTAATGCCGCGGTTCCGCGCCATGTATCACTGTTCATCACCTCAATTTTGCTCCGTAGTTCTTATATTTTCCTGCTGGGTTTTCTGAATATTTTTAATACTGAAAAATCCCTGTTTTTGAAAATTGGACAGAGAGCATGTTTGTTTTGGACTTTCGGGTTCGATCGGACTTCAAACGTCGTCTAGACTTCGCCTAAGGCTCTAGCTAGGCTCTGATACCACTGTAGGGTTCCTAGGCACGCTAGTGAGGTCTCCCACGCCATCAACCATGGTAATTTCAAAAAATATGGTGCCGAGAAACCCTAAACTACGGATCGATAACTAGATGTCTAGACGAAAAAGAACTAGTTAACACTTAACTAATGAGAAAACGGAAATACAACCTTTGTAGATCCGGTGCTCCACCTCCATAGCTCCGCAACGAGGTCCTCTCCGCTGTCCAAGTCAAATCCGGGCTCTAGGATCGGCTTCGTCGGAGAATGGGCAAGCTAGGTCGTCGATGTCCATGCCGAAGATGATCTACGTCGAGGCATCGCTAGATCAAGCTCACAACTTCACCAAGTCATGAAACTTGTGAAGTAAACACACTCTACTACTTGGCAAGAGGTAGAGGATGAAGAAATAGGAAGTGGGTAGACTTTAGAATTGGATTTCTCACTCATATGCATCAATCACCATTGATGGAGGTGAAGCTTTTCTTCTTGAAGTCAAGGAAGAAGAAGAAGAAGCTTATATGATAAGTTAATTGTAAAAGAAAAGAAAATGAATTCTTATCATAATTTTAACTAGAGTCAAGTGTAGAGAATGAATCATGGTTAGTGGGAATGGTTAGGGTTAAGGATGAGATAAGAATGGTTGACTTGAACAAAGCTTCATGAAGCTTCAACTAAAGAACAAAATTAGCCACCATTCTTTTCTCTTTTCTTTTATTCATTTATCAAAAATAAAAAGGATAATTAAATAAGATAAATGAATAACAAATAAGAAACCCTAACCATTTCATTAACCAAGGTTTAATACTTTACACTTAACCAAAAAGGATGTATCATCAAACATGATACAAGCAAGTGCACAAAATCATATCGCATATGTAATGCGCACACCCGAGTGAGAAAATCCATTTAAAGTGAACCAATACTAGTTAATGCAAAGTAATATATCAAATATATAATTATACATTAAATCATTAAATCAACACTTGATTCAATGATCCGGTCATGTCGCACACAACCAACTAGTATAGAATGTACCGGCTTATCGAATCAATCCTTGATTCGATAACTAGGTTATATCGCATACAACCATTCGACACATTCATCGCGAGAATGGAATACGGCATCACATACACGCATTATTCTCGGTCCCGCACATATCTCATATGCGCTCCTATTTCGTTTCGCTTGAGCCAGGAAACCTCTGTGTAGGACTCTAAAGACTCGTCAATACGCCGGCAGCGGATGATGATCATATCAAACATCCACAAGCCGTAAGCGGTCTGCTAAACGTAACGGCCACCCGGGTATTGAGCGATCTGAAGATCGACGAGCAAGCCCGCTCACACTCCAGTGAATCCGACCAGTAACACTACCGTACAGTCCGGTATGATCGTCTGATATGTCGCATATCTCGCCTAGGGGTGGTAAACGTCAGACCCCAATAGCTCAATAAGTCGTGTCGATATGAGGTCTATAACTGTTCGAGAAACTACTGGTAACACTTACCAGTAAATCTCAGCAACCCTGGCCAGGGATTTCCTGTTATAGCCAATCGAACACAGCGCAACATCAACTCCCTATACCGGGAGAGACGAATCCCCTCCTATCGCTCATTGCCTCCATGTGACTCGGGACTGTACCCAAAAACCACCGTTTTGCACGCCCTCTTGGACGTGGTAAGATGGAAATCAAAGCACAGTGGGAACCACACAAGACTCTATGACGATCTCGGGTCAACAGACTACTCTGTACCAGTGTCACCAGAGAACTGCCATCTGACGTGAGGTATAATACCATCTGAGAGTTCTCGGCGAGTCCGTCCAGTGTACCCAGTCTCTACTGAGCACCCGTATATCATCTCTGATGTCAAACACCGATGGATATGGGATCATCCATCGCCCATCTGTATGGGTCGAGAAGGTACACGCTAGTCTACTCTGGTATATCGATGCCCCGTCTCGATATACCCACGACTAGGGACTTTGAAGGATGTACTTATGGACTACCTTGTCCCCACTAGTATGATCCGCATCATTGTCCAGGTAGTCAAGCACACATCCTAAGGGCTTTACCAACATGTAACAGAGAGACAATCAGTATACACGTTAAGGTAAAGTTCAACCAGATAGCATACTATCATGTCGAGCAAGAAAGTCCTCCCTATATATGTCCCAGCATCCACTACAATATACATCCTATGTACAGTAATGGCCTCTAGGGCATACATATAACTAACAGTACTATGTTCTGTTTACTTGTGACTTCTCTAGTTTTTAGACAAGTGTTTCGTAGAAATACAAGGTCTAAGTTTTGAGAAGTTATAGGTAAATGAATAAAGTAGAGAACCAGGTGTTGCAAGTATCGGGATTTTTCAAGGTGATCGAAGATGTAGATACTTGTGAAAGGTATTCAGTTAATAGTAATGGTTTTAAGAAACTTGTTTCTCTTTCAGGTTACTCATAATTTGATGCACTCCTAAATTGAGTAATGCTGATCGGCCTCTCTCCATTTAGTGTACATGTACTGGAGACAGCTGCATGATTTAAATCTGGTTCCAATTAAATCAGTGCCTCTATTTCTATATTGTATATAGAATGGTTCATATCTTAATGATGTTAAGGTATGGGAAGTTGTCAGGCTTATGCTTAAAACCAGACTCTGGATAACTCAAGGAACATTTATGTAATGACAGTTTGTGGATTAACCCGGGCTTTGACGAGGGTTGACTTTCTACAATCTGGAAGATCAATAATGATATTGTTCTTGACTCACCACTGTTTTAGTTAAATGGATTTTTTTCAGAAAAACAATTGTTGGAGTATAGTAGAACTGGAAGTGATTCCAGAATCACAAACGATTACTGAAAATTTAATAAGAACCTAAAGATTCAATCAGGTTTGACATTCCATTAGCCACTCCATAGATATGGTGATTAACCTCAAGCACCCGAAAGGTACTCCGGTATCCTCAAAGACGGTGACAGGGAGGTTCTTGTTTATCCAGACTAAACACTACCATTGTTCCAGGCTATGAGACCCGGCAGGAGGATGAATATAGCGTCGTTCTAAACTAGCTTTAGAAGTGCACGTGTATATGATTCTGCCAGAGGGTTGTTGTAGTCAGTAAAAGCAGCGGAAGCATAGTGGACAAGTAGCTTATGTCTATTTATAGACTAAAGCAGATATAGCGGAGATAGATCATCTATTTTTTGATGTGACAGTCATGGGCTTTGACTTCATCAGAATAGGGGATGGATCTATTATGATGGCAGTAGGGTGTGATGTCCTGGTATTTAGATGACATACACAGTGTAGGAAGTGATATTCCTATACTACGGTCGGTTATACTATGGTTTTCATACAGTGATTTCTCTACATAAGATTTGGATATTATATCAGGCATTCTGGTTACTAGATCTATGGTTTTAGATCTAGATTTGGGTAGTGTCCCAATACGGGTACTTAGATAGCATTCTAAAGGTATTTAGAATGGACGACTCCTGGCTTGGTGGTGTACCTATAGGTGATGGATTCACCCTCTATATAGGTGTCTTACAACCTAAAGGGGAGAGGGATGTGCATGATTGGCATATCACTTGCTTAGGCAATTGAGTCAATCATGAGATGTTAAGTACCACACCAGATGTTGTTTTTGCACTAGATACAATCAGTTGATGTATTGATCCAATCCTGGAGAAACGTTCGGAAGCTGTTTTAGAGCATAAGTGGATGTTCTAGGGATATGATAACGGCAGCCTCCTTCGGGAGACGGTTATCATTCCAGGCTTCCAAGGTGACCTGGATGACATAGTGAATGTCAGAGTTATAGTTTTCCCTCTGACGAGGGACAGTAGTTTGGATAGGTGGTCCAAGTGGATACCGAGGGAGGTGTGGCGCAGGATACTGATTAGGTTCAGTTGACGATACAGTCTAAGAAGTTTGGATTTGGAGTTCATTTATGAACTAGGTCCCATCAGATATTCAGACATAGTCTAAGACAGGTATTACTCAATTCGGGAGATGGCTTTCTCCGCGAACTTGAGAATAAGAGAGACATAGAAAGAAACATCCGAGCGGATCCACTCACTGAGGCTATTTCTCAAACGTAATAGTTTCACAAACAAGCTTTCTGAGACTGATCAGTAGAGAAGTTGGGTGTTCGATATCACACGGGCTGTGAGTATGAAGCATCGCAATAATTAGCCTTAAGTGCAAGTGGAAGATTGTTGGATATAGTGCCCTCAAAGTCAATTATTGGATCGCAGGCATGCGAATGTAATCATTGTGGGAGGACCTATGCCGGTAAGACAGTCTTACTCAAGATGATAGTATGCTATCTGGTTTGCCTTTATCATCTTGTACTTGCTTTAGGTGACATTACAGGTCACTATTACACTTTCATAGAGCCCTTAGGGTTCTTGCTTGACTATCAGCAGTATGATGGCGATCATATACGTGAGAGTTGGATAGTATATAAGCACATCCATAAAATGTCCCTAGTCGTGGGAGTTTCGAGACTGGGCATCGATACTCCGATAGTAGACTAGTGTATACGATCGAGACCCCGACGAGGGGCGGTGGCTGGTCTCACAAGCCATTGGTGTCAGTTGGTTCACCAAAGACATATACAGGTGCTCATTGGGTTATGAGTACACCGGACGGACTCGCCGGGAACATTCTAGTTGGTATTATACCTGACGTCAGATAGCGGTTCCCTGGTGACATGTGTACAGGTTAGTTTATCGACCTGATTTCTTCATTTGTCTAGTGTGAATTCCCACTGTGCTTTGATTACTACCCTATCACGGCTCAAAGGAGTCGTGCAAACAGGTTTTAGTTAGGTACAGTCCCGAGCAACATGGAGGCAGTGAGCAGATCGGCAGGGGATTCATCTCTCCTGGTATTGGGGGGTGAGATCGCGCTGTGTTTAGGAGAGCCATTACACGAAGTCCTTGGCCAAGGCAAGGAAGATTTACTGGTAGGTATTCCAGTAGTATCTCAGGGTATTCTGGGCTACACTGCGACACGACTTGTACTGCTTTTGGGGGTCTGACGTTTACCAGCCTCCTAGGCACGACATGAGATACTTATAGGCGAACGGACCGGACTCTACGGATATTGTCACTGACAGGCTCCGTAGAGTTTCAGGATGAGTTCGCTCACCAGCCTCCCTTTTGGTCAATACCTGGGCGGCCGTTACGTACAGCTAGTAACACCGACGTGCTTGTGGTTAAACCCTCTGCCAGCATATTGATGAGTCTTTAGAGTCCCCCACAGAAAGTTTCCCAAGTTCGGGCGAAACGTTGTAGAGGTCGTATGGTATTATGGCAGGGTTCGATCATATACGTGCACTTGAGCATAGATCATGATCGGACGGATCTTATTAGTGGGCTTTGGTTTAAGCCGGATGCTAGTATTATATTGTGTTGGAATATTTTTGTCTCATTGCATTTGTATTCAGTCGGAATACGGATGCGGGTATGTATATACATTTGTGGGGTAATCTTGTAATTTGTTACGGGATTACTTTTGAAGTTGCCAGTTTTTCTTAACTTGATTAAACATTAGCTTTAATATTTAATTAATGGTTTATGTTTGAGAATCATTTTTTGGCCAAATTTCATTCATTTCCTTTGTGCAAATTTCGAATTTGAAGAGGGCTGCCTAATTTCGTGGGTTGCTTGATGAAGTGGATTTGGTGAGTCATTGATGAGGTGGCTTTAGCATTAAAGTACATTTGTCTTGCTTAAGATATTTTCATATAGATATTTGTGATGATATTTTGGGTTGTGGTCACCACTTTCTTTCCTTATGATCACCCCCTATTTCCATAACCAGTGAACTTTTCTTGTAGTGACAGAGCACTAATTTGGGCAGTGCAACATTTTGGCCGAACCCAATAATTGGGTAAGAAAAATTCTTCATTAGCAAAAATCCTTTTGCTCACTTCATCAAATTTCCATGGCTACTTCATTTACCTTTGCCCAATTACTTGGGTGTTGATTAGTCGAAAATATTGCATCTTTTAACCGGCAATTTCCCTATCATTCGCATTCATATAGAAGTGTTCGGCATTCATATTTCACATATTAGCAAATCTGTCGCAAAATATCAGATTACATGTGTTAGACCTTAAAACCGGCATTTCTAGGGAAATTGACTGTATTTCATAACATGGCATCATTCCTATATATTGCAACCCGTGTTTCGAAGTCTGTACAGGAAAATCAAAAGCTTGCTCAAATTTACACCGCTAAAAGATACACCAACACAATGATTTCAGTTCTGGTATCAATCCAAAGGGACAAACACAAATCAACACATCAGATAAAGCCCTAAATGTTAGCCCAAGACCACACCAGAAGAACCAAGATATGAAGCCAACACATGGCCGCGGAACCGCGGCCGGAGCCGGCTTAAGCCGCGGTTCCGCGGCGGATCTGCCACGTCAGCACCTAAGCTTTGCATCAATATTCTTCATTCAGGGCCCACATTCATCTCATATACTTCAAGTTCCAGAAGACTCCAGAGACTTCTGCCAGATCAGCAAACTAGGGTTTCTAATGCTTAATTAATCTTAGCTTAAAGCCTAAGCTAGCTCCAAACAAACTATCTTCTAGAAGCCTCAACAAACTTTTGGAGGGAATTGTAATTTCAAACCTAGACCTAGGGTTTGGGAGATCTATAATTAAGACCCTAGGCTCACTAGTGAGAAGGAGAGATCCCTCCATTAGTTCATTTTAGTAGCCAATCTAGATCCATTCACTCTCTTTCTTCATCTTCTTTCACAAGTCTAGTGAGAAGGCTTGTGTGAAACCCTAACCCTAATTCCAATCAAAAGCCAAGATCCCGAGTACCAAATGAAGCAAGAAGCCCTTCAACCTTTTATGAGCGGAGCCGATCTTCAACAGAGCAAGTGGTCCGAGCCGATCCATGACTCACGGAGAAAAGCGACGCCAGATCGACAATTTAGTTCTTCCTCTTGTAGTTCTTGAGCGACTGTAATCAAATTGTTGATATAAATAAAAGGTGATATTCTTTTATCTTGTTTTTTTTTAAATTCTTGCATCATGATATCTTTTCAATTCTTGAATGCTTTCTATGTGATGATGTGTGAATAAACTCCGCTCATCGAGGAGTCGAGACGATCAATAGAATGATGATGTAATATATCTGAAAACGATTCTTGATTCCAACGAGTTTTGTAAACCCTAGCAAGTTCAAGAATCAACGACCCAATTTTGTTGCGATGCTTTCTTTATTGATATCGCTCGAAATTGGGAAGTTACGATCGTTTCTTGAAATTGCTAGAGGCTAGATTGTGAATGATATCGACGAAGTAACAAGGGTTAAATGATAAAACCCTAGTTTCACGAGAAAGCCCTAACTCTCGTCGATCATCATCGATCTAGTATCAATTCTTCGAAGGACAAGAACACGATATCTTGATGATTACATCACGTCTATAGATACGATCGATTCCTACGAGTCTCATTTAGATTCTTGACATTTGGTCGGAAAAATCATCGAAACCTGATTCTCGATTGTTTATCATTTTCTTGAATTTTTGAATAGAATAGTGACACTTGAAACAATTGATAAATTGTGAATCATGCTTTCTTTTCTTTTCGATTAACTTTTCAATTCAAACAAATCGAACATTGAAACGAATCGCACAATCACTGTGGACGATCCGCACTCGCTTACGATCTACAACTGACACCGTAATTGATTGCGGTCAAATATAATTCTTTGGTTGTGATTTCTATATATACAATTTTCTAAATACCGATACAAGATACTTTTATCGATCAAATAAAACCGTTATCGGGAAACAATTGATTCGATACTTGCTTTTACTACACAGCGAGGATCTTTTAACAATCAAATGGCGCCGTTGCCGGGGATCGCGCGCTAATTCGTTTCATATTATAGTTTGAATTGAAAGATTTATTCCATTGTGATTTTTGAGATCAAAATTCGTGCAAACCCTAAACGATTTGTTGTGGTTCATTGCAAGGAGATCTGGAGATTGCTGGAAATTTGAAATTTTTTTTGGAATATACCAGAGAGCTGAGGGAGTCTACAGAGCCTCTCTGAAAAATTTTGGTGCAGTGTTGCTCTCATCAGACCGCGGAAGGGCGGCATTAGAAGGCTATTACGGCGGAACCGCGGCCTCTTCAAGGGATCTCTGTACCAAATTTCTTCAGTTGACTTCTTATCTTTGTAGGGTTCCTAGGCACGCTAGTGAGGTCTCCCAAGCCATCAACCATGGCAATTTCAAAAATTATGGTGCCTACAAACCCTAAACTACGGATCGATAACTAGATGTCTAGGCGAAAAAGAACTAGTTAACACTTAACTAATGAGAAAACGGAAATACAACCTTTGTAGATCCGGTGCTCCACCTCCATAGCTCCGCAACGAAGTCCTCTCCGCTGTCTAAGTCAAATCCGGGCTCTAGGATCGGCTTCGTCGGAGAATGGGCAAGCTAGGTCGTCGATGTCCATGCCGAAGATGATCTACGTCGAGGCATCGCTAGATCAAGCTCACAACTTCACCAAGTCATGAAACTTGTGAAGTAAACACACTCTACTACTTGGCAAGAGGTAGAGGATGAAGAAATAGGAGTTGGGTTAACTTTAGAATTGGATTTCTCACTCTAATTCATCAATCACCATTGATGAGGTAAGCTTTCTTCTTCAAGTTCAAGGAAGAAGAAGAAGGAAATGGTTATGATAAGTTAAATCAAAAGAAAAGAATAATCCAATCTTTATCATAACTTAACCATGGTTATGTGTAGAGATTGAACTAGGGTTAAATCAAATGGTTAGGTTAAGCATGAGATAAGAATGGTGGACAAAGTCAAAGGTTCATGAATCTTCAACTACAAACAAAGAAAGCCACCATTCTTCTCATTTCATTTTCCAAAAAGAAAATAAATAAATAAATAAATAAATAGATATGAAAAACAAAACCCTAACCATTTGAATAACCATGGTTTAATCTTTACACAAACTCAAGTTAGCATGCATCATCAAACATGATACATACAAGTGCACAAAAACATATCGCATATGCAATGCGCACGAACCAAGTGAGAAAATCCGTCTAAAGTGAACCGATACTAGTTAATGCAAAGTAATATATCAAATATATAATTATACATTAAATCATTAAATCAACACTTGATTCAATGATCCGGTCATGCGCACATAACCGACTGGTATCATTAGTAACATCTTATCGAATCAACACTTGATCCGATAACCCGGCTATATCGCATATAACCGATCAATGTCACATCGCGAGAATCGAATACAGTATCACATACTCGTATTATTCTCGGTCCCGCACATATCTCATATGCGCTCCTATTTCGTTTCGCTTGAGCCAGGAAACCTCTGTGTAGGACTCTAAAGACTCGTCAATACGCCGGCAGCAGATGATGATCATATCAAACACCCACAAGCCGCAAGCGGTCTGCTAAACGTAACGGCCACCCGGGTATTGAGCGATCTGAAGATCGACGAGCAAGCCCGCTCACACTCCAGTGAATCCGACCAGTAACACTACCGTACAGTCCGGTCTGATCGTCTGATATGTCGCATATCTCGCCTAGGGGTGGTAAACGTCAGACCCCAATAGCTCGATAAGTCGTGTCGATATGAGTTCTATAACTATTCGAGAAACTACTGGTAACACTTACCAGTAAATCTCAGCAACCCTGGCCAGGGATTTCCTGTTATAGCCAATCGAACACAGCGCAACATCAACCCCCTATACCGGGAGAGACGAATCCCCTCCTATCGCTCATTGCCTCCATGTGACTCGGGACTGTACCCAAAAACCACCGTTTTGCACGCCCTCTTGGACGTGGTAAGATGGAAATCAAAGCACAGTGGGAACCACACAAGACTCTATGACGATCTCGGGTCAACAGACTACTCTGTACCAGTGTCACCAGAGAACTGCCATCTGACGTGAGGTATAATACCATCTGGGAGTTCTCGGCGAGTCCGTCCAGTGTACCCAGTCTCAAATGAGCACCCGTATATCATCTCCGATGTCAAACACCAATGGATATGGGATCATCCATCGCCCATCTGTATGGGTCGAGAAGGTATACGCTAGTCTACTCTGGTTTATCGATGCTCCGTCTCGATACACCCACGACTAGGGACTTTGAAGGATGTACTTATGGACTACCATGTCCCCACTAGTATGATCCGCATCATAGTCCAGGTAGTCAAGTACAGATCCTAAGGGCTTTACCAACATGTAACAGAGAGACAATCAGCATACACGTTAAGGTAAAGTTCAACCAGATAGCATACTATCATGTCGAGCAAGAAAGTCCTCCCTATATATGTCCCAGCAGCCACTACAATATACATCCTATGTACAGTAATGGCCTCTAGGGCATACATATAACTAACAATCTCCCACTTGCACTAGGGCCATCTGTAGCAGTGGTTGCAGTATCTCATACTCAACCATCCCATAAAAGTCTCTCTCTGGGAAAAGGCCTTTCGTGTGTGGATCCGCTGTGTTGTCCTCTGAGTCTACTCTCCTAACCTCGATCTCCCTGGAGATCAACCATCTCCATGATCAAGTGACACTGCCTTAGAATATGTCTGGATCACTGATGGGACCGGCGTTCCTTGGCATAAGCCACAACTCCATTGTCTCACAATGGTAGGGACATAGTTCATCTCATGAACCAATATACACCCAAACAGCTTCTAGGGTAGCATCTTAAGTAGCGATGTATCCTGCCTTTATCGTCTAGTATGTCACGGTATCTAGCTTGGAACTCTTCCAACATACCGTCCCTTTACTGAGGGCTAAGACAATGCCTGCGACTGACATTCAGTCGTCTTTATCACCCTGGAACCCTTCCAGTGATTCTCCCCAGGATCGATTGATACCATCTCACTACAACTAGTGAGAATCCTAACATCCATTTAGATCTATCTCATAGATCCAAAATCCAGGAGTTAGTAGGTATCATTATGATCCTATATGGAGAATCATTGTGATAAACGGAGATTGACCGAGCGTAGCATAAGAAACTCCTTTCTTATCAAGAGTATGTCATCCACGTACTCTACGAGGATCATCACCATACTCCCTACTACCTTTTTGTATATACAAGGTTCATCTACCATTTTGATGATGTCAAACTCTTTGACCGCTTCATCAAAACAGATGTTCCAACTCCGCGATGCCTGCTTTATCCTATAAAGCATCTTGCACACGTTTCCGCTGCTCCCACTGTCTACGAAGCCCTCTGGCTGTGTACTTATAGACGCTCTCTTCTAAACATCATTTAGAAAAGCTGTCATGACACCCAACCACCAGATATCGTAGTCATGGTATGTAGCCGTGGCAAGTAGGATCTGGATGGACTTAAGCATAGTCACTTAAAAAGGTTTCATCATGATCCACGCCTGGTCGATGACGAAAACCTTTAACAAGTCTAGCTTTGAAAGTCTCAACCTTTCCATGTACACCAAGTAATCTTCTCAAGATATACTTGCTCCTGATGGGGATTTAACCCTTCAGATATAGCAACCAAAGTCCATACTTTGTTGGTGTATAAGGATTCCATCTCAGATCGCTAAACATCCAGCCATTCTTACAGAGTCTCACTCCTGATGGCCAGCTCGAAGCTAATTGGGTCATCATCTCATGATGCAATCCTCGCTCCCACTGTCATAGAGAAACCGAAGTATCTCTCAGGTGGGTGAGGAACCCTACTAGATCGACGGAGAGGCTGAGGTTCGTTGGTATCTACTGAATACTTTGGTTCTATCAAATCATCTGCTGTAGTTCGTATAGCTGGAACTTTTCCAGTTCTACATTACAGACCTTCCCTCGAGCTTGTCCGGATTTTGCTTTTAGACATAGGCCGGGCAACCCCAAATCTTAACTAACTTAAGACATGGGCTCTTCCCTTTCCATATCATATATGAAGTGGTAGGCTCCAGATTTGATTCGAACCCTATTCAATAGGTATGCAACTTCTCAAGTGCATAACTCCCAAAAGGAAATAGGTAACTCAGTAATACTCATCATAGAGCACACCATATCATATAGGGTGTGATTGCTCCGCCCCGATATACCATCGTGCTATGGTGTATACGGAGGAGTAATGCCGAGAGAGAATCTCATTCTCCTTTAGAATAATCCAGGATTTTCGTGCTCAAGTATTCTCCTCCTTGATCTCATCATAGGACATAATACTTATACCCGTATTTTGGTTCTCTACTTCTAACTTATATTCTGTGAATATCTCAAAAGGTTCGGACTTGTGTTTCAACAAGAACATATGTCTGAATCTAAAGAGATCATCAGAGAACGTAATGAAGTATAAAGAACCAGTCCTGGCATATGTAGATAGGGGACCTTACATACATCATCATGTATCATCCCAAGAGTTCACTAACTCTTTCTCTGTTTCCAATAAACGGAGCTATGGTCATCTTATCTTTGTGACATGACTGGCGAGTTTCACAAGATGTAAATTCAAACTAATTTAAATATGCATCTTTATGTAACTCTAGCTAGTCGGGTCACATTGATCTGACCTAGTCTACAATACCTCAAGAAGAATTCGTTCATTTCTAAACTCTTCCTCTTGTGTGTGTTCCATATACTAAGAACTGTAATTTGATTTAGAACATTAACGCTTTTAGATAACGTGCCTGAACCGATCAACTTTTGATATAGGAAATGTTCAAAACATTATCCAGCAATACAAAATTATATCGTTTCTTTACTAATAAAGAGACAGATACGATTTTGTATATCAGGTTCGGTATCTAATAACATTCGTTCAGAATCAATGTATTTGGAATACAGGGTGACAGTGACCGACAGACTTGGCCGCAACTCTTGCCCCGTTTTCTGCCTCATGAAACTTATCACCCGTTCTCAGTTCTCTACCTTTCTGTAGCCCTATGTAACAGATTACATATATGGGATCCTGATCTGGTATCATATACCTAGGATGCGGAGGATACTGAGAAACAGTTCTGTATAATGAACACACCCGAAGATGATGCATCGGCATGCACTCTCTTCGTTTGGGCGGCACGGGAAATCTGGTATTCCCCAATTTCCTGCTCTGTCTTATAACAATTATAAGTTGGAGCGGGACCAACGTTCCCCAGCTCAGTATAACAAGCGGGTTCGGTCAATAATCCGTATTATTATCTTGATTAAGGCGTGATATGGTCGCTACCTGGAGAGAGAGAGAAGAAAACACTCAGCGTGCGCTCTTGCAAGAATAGATTGGTTTTAATTTTATCTAATCAGGATGGCTCCCACTGCTTTTTATCAAATCTTCCTTCAAACCCTAAAAGGAAAGACTAGCCGGGATTAATTACACACTACAAGTTCGCCAATCTTTCAGCCAGGCCAGTGTCGGTACTTTGAGGGAGGTCCCCCGTGCTTTCGCACGAACCTAATTAATGTAAACCTCGTTTTCCCAGAGGCGTAACCTCGTTAACACCTTTCTAGACACCTACTTGATCGGCTAATTGTAATGTATAAAACTCTCCCAGGAGTAACACTTACTCGCAGCGGGTATCGGGATCCAACTATCTCATAGAAGGTATGCAATCTCATTGCAAATTTCAACACTTGAAATTCCCGATAATATTTTGCCCCTTGCAGCTTATGACCTTGGCTAAGGTCAACAAATCATAAGTGCTAGCCAAGTTCAACCCGTCATTTCTCGATTGAATTAAACCCACCCGCGCGACCCTTGGCTAAGGTCAACAAAGTCGCACGACTACCCTAACTCAATCGCATCATATGCTTATACAGATAAGCACTAATCAGCTACCGCACACTACGCCTTGGCTAAGGTCAACAAACGTAGCACGAATAATAACCAGTACTTATCTGAAATGACGGAGGGCTACGACAGGTTTTTCTGAAAACCTATTGCGTAATGAACTTGATATCGTTGTAGGATCGAATGAATTTTGAAATGGAGTGTTTTTGAGGCTTTTCTAGTTTTGCTAAAGGAGTCACTCCCGGTGAAGGGATCGTCGGTCCTTTCCTCATCGAATAAGGTGCAGGATATATCTCATATACCGCTGTGCAAAGCAAAAACTCTTAAAAGCAATCAAAAGACAAACCGAGTGTGTAGCATCTGCCAGTTATTGCTAAAGGAGTCACTCCCGATGAAGGGATCTCGGTCCTTTCCTCATCGAATAAGGTGCAGGATATATCACATATACCGCTGTGCAAAGCAAGAACTGTAGCTACCTGTTTTATTTTGAAATTCGATTCTACAACATCTTAGGTTTCTTTTATTTCATTAATCACATTAATGAAGTCCCATCATTTAAGTACCTAAACATCACAGATAAATACGACGTACACTTATGCCATCCGCATTCGCCTCGATGTCCCCTCGTGCACCGTTAGGTTAGGTAACTAACGACAGAGCAGGGCAGGGCTAGCGCGGTTGTAAAACATAAGTAACATCTATATAATATATCATATATACTATATATATTATCTATCACAGAACATCACATGATCACATCACAAATATCGCAGCAGAAGAATCATATGAAATATTGGATATACTAGGACGTCCGTGTTTTCAATACGAGCCAGTATAAAACACGGATTCCACGGTCGTGTTGAATAGCCAAACCCACACCCCTAGACCCCTACGAGAGCGGCAAGCAACCCTACCAATTCTGGAGTTAGGAGACCCGGACCCGACTCCTCGAGTTGGTCTCCCACTGGACTCCAGAACCCGGTTACTTGTGCCCTCCTCCTTGGGTCTATCCTAGTGCGGAAAAGTAAATAATATACAAAAGGTGACTACTTCCGCAACCTGGAAGCGCCCCAATAAAAGAATATTACATACAAGTTTTTACATGAATGAAAATGAAAAACACTCATCTCACATAAAAAAACCCCGGCTATTCAAACACGACGATCCAATATAACATATCCAGCAACACATAACATCACATGTCATCAACGTAAGTAAATATGCGCATCCCAATTGTCGTTGACATATAGCAACGAAACCGGCGATATCACATATTACACTTACGGTCACAGAAAAGAAAGTGTAAAACTACAACAGTTGGAATCCGCAACCTGCATAGACATCGCATGCCTAATCAAATGAATACCTTAGACATCACATGCCTAACAATTATAAACCCTGCATTTTAGTCTCAAAATCGAAAACACTTTTCAATATCAAGTCGGGCAATTCAACAAGATTCCCGACATCCTGATCGAATACTCGTCGCAAACTTCAGTAGACGGCCGCACCCCCGATACCGTCGACGAAGTGCACCAAGGCGGAACACCGCTACCGCGAGCACCCGAACGGATGCTTTCGGCGACGGGGTTCTCCTACAGTCACTTGGTCGGGGCTATGGAGCGAGGCTGTCTATTAAGTTTACCCGGCGAGTATCCGCGTACGCTACGTGATTGCGACGGACTTTTGATCACATCAAAATTCCGTGGCAACCGATCAAGTGAGACTAAACTGCTACGTTTATAATATTCATTCAGTTATCACATAACTATTGTGAATTCCAATTATTGTATCCCATTCCGGATAAATAGAAAATGTTAAACTTTCCGATCGAACATTCTAACACCCAAGTTTTCCCGATACAGATCAACACATGAAACTAGTCTAACAACATTCAGTTCGTACCTCAGTACCAACGGTCCAGCCGTAGAAGGGTCAAGCCAACGCCTCATATGTGGCACGCCGTACTGCCCCAAACCCGAAGGTTCAAAGGGCAGTTCAAGACGGTCACATAATCGAGTTAAGGTCTGTGTCTTCTAGAGGGACCATCGCGTTACTTGCACTACTTAGAACGTCGTTAAACTACGGAAAGATCCAACACTTGGAAATTTCCCGACAGGGGAAAAGTTGGGTATTTATATCTGGTCGAACTTTTTAACATATTCTAAAATTTATCCGGAAAGCCACACAGACAAAATTTGATACTCCGATCGAAACACCGAATCCCCAAAATAATCCCAGAAAATACAACTCTGGAATAAATATTAAAAATTCCCAGAAAAACCAGCAATAATATATAAGAATTACTGTGCATAAGGTGATGCACAAAACGCCAAAAACGCCGCGGATCCGCCGCCTGACCCTTCTGTTAGGCCGCGGATCCGCGCTACATTAAATGAGTCATTCGCCTGAATTTGCACAGTAGTTCTTATAATTATTTATTTAATTTTTTAGGCATTTTTAATACACAAAAATCCGCATTTTAGGAAAATGTCCAGAGAACTATTTTTAGGTCGAGTTTCGGTTCGATCGGACTTTAGATTCCGTCTGGACTTCGCCTAAGGCTCTAGCTAGGCTCTGATACCACTGTAGGGTTCCTAGGCACGCTAGTGAGGTCTCCCAAGACATCAACCATGGCAATTTCAAAAATTATGGTGCCTACAAACCCTAAACTACGGATCGATAACTAGATGTCTAGGCGAAAAAGAACTAGTTAACACTTAACTAATGAGAAAACGGAAATACAACCTTTGTAGATCCGGTGCTCTACCTCCATAGCTCCGCAACGAAGTCCTCTCCGTTGTCCAATTCAAATCCGGGCTCTAGGATCGGCTTCGTCGGAGAATAGGCAAGCTAGGTCGTCGATGTCCATGCCGAAGATGATCTACGTCGAGGCATCGCTAGATCAAGCTCACAACTTCACCAAGTCATGAAACTTGTGAGTTAACACACTCTACTACTTGGAAAGAGGTAGAGGATGAAGAAATAGGAGTTGGGTTAACTTTAGAATTGGATTTCTCACTCTAATTCATCAATCACCATTGATGAGGTAAGCTTTCTTCTTCAAGTTCAAGGAAGAAGAAGAAGGAAATGGTTATGATAAGTTAAATCAAAAGAAAAGAATAATCCAATCTTTATCATAACTTAACCATGGTTATGTGTAGAGATTGAACTAGGGTTAAATCAAATGGTTAGGTTAAGCATGAGATAAGAATGGTGGACAAAGTCAAAGGTTCATGAATCTTCAACTACAAACAAAGAAAGCCACCATTCTTCTCATTTCATTTTCCAAAAAGAAAATAAATAAATAAATAAATAAATAGATATGAAAAACAAAACCCTAACCATTTGAATAACCATGGTTTAATCTTTACACAAACTCAAGTTAGCATGCATCATCAAACATGATACATACAAGTGCACAAAAACATATCGCATATGCAATGCGCACGAACCAAGTGAGAAAATCCGTCTAAAGTGAACCGATACTAGTTAATGCAAAGTAATATATCAAATATATAATTATACATTAAATCATTAAATCAACACTTGATTCAATGATCCGGTCATGCGCATATAACCGACTGGTATCATTAGTAACATCTTATCGAATTAACACTTGATCCGATAACCCGGCTATATCGCATATAACCGATCAATGTCACATCGCGAGAATCGAATACAGTATCACATACTCGTATTATTCTCGGTCCCGCACATATCTCATATGCGCTCCTATTTCGTTTCGCTTGAGCCAGGAAACCTCTGTGTAGGACTCTAAAGACTCGTCAATACGCCGGCAGCAGATGATGATCATATCAAACACCCACAAGCCGCAAGCGGTCTGCTAAACGTAACGGCCACCCGGGTATTGAGCGATCTGAAGATCGACGAGCAAGCCCGCTCACACTCCAGTGAATCCGACCAGTAACACTACCGTACTGTCCGGTCTGATCGTCTGATATGTCGCATATCTCGCCTAGGGGTGGTAAACGTCAGACCCCAATAGCTCGATAAGTCGTGTCGATATGAGGTCTATAACTATTCGAGAAACTACTGGTAACACTTACCAGTAAATCTCAGCAACCCTGGCCAGGGATTTCCTGTTATAGCCAATCGAACACAGCGCAACATCAACCCCCTATACCGGGAGAGACGAATCCCCTCCTATCGCTCATTGCCTCCATGTGACTCGGGACTGTACCCAAAAACCACCGTTTTGCACGCCCTCTTGGACGTGGTAAGATGGAAATCAAAGCACAGTGGGAACCACACAAGACTCTATGACGATCTCGGGTCAACAGACTACTCTGTACCAGTGTCACCAGAGTACTGCCATCTGACGTGAGGTATAATACCATCTGGGAGTTCTCGGCGAGTCCGTCCAGTGTACCCAGTCTCAACTGAGCACCCGTATATCATCTCCGATGTCAAACACCAATGGATATGGGATCATCCATCGCCCATCTGTATGGGTCGAGAAGGTATACGCTAGTCTACTCTGGTGTATCGATGCCCCGTCTCGATACACCCACGACTAGGGACTTTGAAGGATGTACTTATGGACTACCATGTCCCCACTAGTATGATCCGCATCATAGTCCAGGTAGTCAAGTACAGATCCTAAGGGCTTTACCAACATGTAACAGAGAGACAATCAGCATACACGTTAAGGTAAAGTTCAACCAGATAGCATACTATCATGTCGAGCAAGAAAGTCCTCCCTATATATGTCCCAGCATCCACTACAATATACATCCTATGTACAGTAATGGCCTCTAGGGCATACATATAACTAACAATCTTCTCCTCTTTCCTCTTTTTAGCTCCAACTAATAATTTTCTGCAGGATTCTTTGCAAATAATCGCAGCTCGCAAAATGCAAAATTAAATTTGTGCGTGATTTTGTTTCTTAGTTGTTTGCGTTCTAAATACGGATATTAAGGGGCACGGCCAAATCCAAATTAGGTGGGGATTTCATTACCCTTCCTAGGCCCCAAAAATCGCAAAACTTCATCCGCATTGACCCACATTAACTAAAAATTATCTAGAAATGACTCTAAGGACCGTTGCGCTCAATTAGGACAAAAGAAGGCCGTGGGTAATTCATTGCTTATCCGTGTTTTCTTGTGGTGTCTAAGGCGAGTGTGTCTAATGCTAGTGGTTTTTAATTAGGCCCACTACTTACGTAGTGGAGTACCTTCCCACTTACCTGGCACTTATCCGGCCACAGGGGGACAAAGAGGCAGTGGAGGATTCTATCCTGCGACTTGTCTTTTGGCAGTTAGGAGCGGTCTAGAGCCAGACCTAGGTGACCACTAGATTCTAGGGTTTTTGTGTGCTGCATTTGTTGTGTCACATCATTTTTTCAAAAATCCGTCCCTTTTTCAAAGCAAACACCGCATTCATTCATACCCCTAATTATAAGTCAACGCTGCCACTTGTACTAACCCTTTTTAGTGCAAGATAGGCTGGACACGGGATTCTAGTGCCCGTTTAGTCCGCGTACCCTTTATCGACTCCGAAGTCAATATTTCACCATTTACCTTTCCTTTACCCACTACCACACCCACTTCGATGGATCCACCTCCATCAAACTTCTTTAACCCTAATCTGCCGCCGTCCGTTGGTGCGCAGAATCCATCCCGCATCGCTCTCCAGGAGAGGTGCTACCCTATTCGAGGTCCTCTTTCGACCTGCTTATCCACACCACCAGCCAGCGGGGATAACTTTGAGATTAAGCCCCAGTATATCAATCTTTTACCCAAATTCCACGGACTCGAGACTGAGGACGCTTACGTTTTCATTACCAAATTTGAAAACGTATGCGCAATGATGGGTACGTCACAACTTTCAGTGGATGCTATGCGTCTACTGTTGGAGATAGTGCCCTCAGAGTCAATTATTGGATCACAGGCACGTGATTGTAATGATTGAGGGATGACCTGTCCCAGTAGGACAGTCTTACTCGAGATGATAGTATGCTATCTGGTTTATCTTTATCATCGTGTACTGCTTTAGGTGACCTGACATGTCGCTATTACACGTTGATAGAGCCACTAGGATTCTTGCTTGACTGCCAGCAGTATGAGGGCGATCATATACGTGGGAGCTGGTAGTTTATAAGCACATCCTTAAAAGGTCCCTTGTCGTGGGAGTTTCGAGACAGGGCATCGATACTCCAGAGTAGACTAGTGTATACAGTCGAGACCCCGACGAGGGGCGGTGGCCGGTCTCACAAGCCACTGGTGTCAGGTTGTTCACCTAAGATGTATACAGGTGCTCATTGGGTTATGAGTACACCGGACAGGACTCGTCGGGAACATACTAATTGGTCTTATACCTGACGTCAGATAGCAGTTCCCTGGTGACAAGTGTACAGGTTAGTTCTTCGACCTGGGGATCGTCATTTGTCTCGTGTGAGTTCCCACTGTACTTTGATTACTACCCTACCACGCTCAAAGGAGACGTGCAAACAGGTTTTAGTTGGGTACAGTCCCGAGCCACATGGAGGCAGTGAGCGGATCTTCAGGGGTTCGTCTCTCCCGGTATTGGGGGTGAGGTCGCGCTGTGTCTAGGAGAGCCATTACACGAAGCCCTCGGCCGAGACAGGAGATTTACTGGTAGGTATTTCAGTAGTATCTCAGGGTGTTCTGGGCTACACTCCGACACGACTTGTACCGTCTTTGGGGGTCTGACTTTTACCAACCCCCTAGGCCCGCCTTGCGATGCTCATAGACGAACGGACCGGACTGTACGGATATTGTCACTGACAGGCTCAGTAGGGTGTCAGGATGAGTTCACTCATCGACGTCCCTTTTGGTCAATAGCTGGTGGCACAGTACGTATTGGCTTATACCTCAGACGTGCTAGTGGTTAAATCCATAACCAAGGTGTTGACGAGTCTTTAGAGTCCCCACATTCAGTTGCTCAAGTTTTCGAGAGAAAAGCTGTAGAGGCCGTATGGAAATATGGCAGGGTTCGATCAGATACATGCGGTATTGCACGGATCAGGATCGGACGGATATTACTAGCCGGCTTTGTTTTAAGCCGGATCCTAGTATAGTACAGTGTAGATTTTGTCTCATTGCATTTGTATTTCGGTCGAAATACAAATACGGGTGTGTATACACAGTATCGGGGTTTTCCTGTAATTTATTACGGGACCAGTTTTCTGGAGTTGCCAGTTTGTTTTCCGTTTCGTCCATATTTCTTTGTATCTTTCAATGGCCGAAGTTTGGTGGAGGAGGGCTTATTTGCATTTGTGCAAATAAGCATTTGTGGAAGGTGTTCTTTGCATACTTTTGTGTCATGATGGTTTCATGATGGAGCCCCATCCTTTGACCTTCCATGGTTCATGATTGCTTGACTTTTTGTAGCAATCATGGTTGTTGATTAGTTGGTGGAGTGTGGATTTGTTAGTGATCATTGCTTGACTTTGGAGTCATCATGCTTTTGATGATGGTTGAATATGATAACCATTTCCTTTCACTTGCTTTTTTTGGTGTGGCTATCCTTTTTCACTCCCTCACTCTCTCTCATTCTCTCCTCTCCCATAGCCATAGCCGGCCAAGCTCCAAGGGGGCTGTCCCAATTTTGTGCAAGGGGATTTCATCCCTTTTGGCTTTGGAAAAATCATATTGCTCCACAAAAATTCCATGTATCATCCCTCTACCAAAAATGGCAACCTCCATGAACCCCAAAATGAGACATGGTTCTATACGTATCCTACAGCAAACCTTGGGCACGTCGACTCGCCAGCTTCGTGCCCGAGTTGCCTCGGTATAGAGATGGGAGCCCGTAAAAGATGCAGGCGACGTGGTGCCCTTCCGACGAGGAGGTGGAGACTGGACATTCCGCGGGAGATCGGGACGACGGCGAGAAGACCGGAAGACACGGATCGCTCGGTATATCTCTCTTCCCCATCTAGTAGTTAGCTAGGACTAGTTAATGGCACGATCGGGGTTTATAGTGCGCGGTGGTGCTGCTTTGAAAAATTAAAGTTAACCATCGCTTCCGCATTTGGCCTCGGGATGGAGGCCGGGGCACCGCCGTGCAATTACAGTGGTATCAGAGCCTCGCCATTAACATAGTCTGGCTTTGTCTAATGTGTTTTACATTTCCGATCGAACAATTTTCCAAAAACCGTATTTTTCTTAACATCAGTTTCTGTCGAAATTTTTTGAAGTCCAAAAATTTTTCAGGTTGTTTCAGAATGATGTGTAGGACATTCTAAGAGTTCTGTGAAAATTTGGGCTCGTGAACAGTCCAAACCACCGCGGAACCATGGCCAAATCCATGCTTGGGCCGCAGTTCCGCCGCGACTTGAACTGTTCAGTCCCCCAAAATTTTACAGAATGCTCCTGGGATGAAAATAGGGGTTTTGGAATATTAATTTTGGGCCCAGAATTTCTTGATGTGCTACAATAGTACTTGGGGGCCCACTTGGTAAATTTAATCGATCGGATATTTTAAACACATTAGTTCACAGTATTTACATTATATCTGCGACCGTGAATGTCACTTGATCGGTAAATCCAGTCTAACTGCTATAGCCCGGTTAGACGGATTTGCGAACGTGACTTTCACGTTGATGTTCTATGTATTGCTGTGATGTTGCGGATTGGTCGTGGGGGATAGCCTGGATGCAATGCTAGTACAGTTTTTGTTGTATTATCTACATTTGATATTGCGGGGTGAGCGTCCGACATGTGGACTGCCGTCACTGCCTGTTTGTATTATTATTTTGGGGCACGGCCAGGTTGCGGTCGATGTACCCGTTGTATGTATATTTTACTTTCTGTACTCGGATTACCCCGCAGAGGGGTGCACGGATAGCCGGGTTCTAGAGGGCAACGGGCCCGCATCTCATGGCATTGAGACGGATGGGGTTTTACTCTAGAATTGGCGGGCTATCCGCCGCACTCGTAGGGGGTACAGGTTGACCCAGGAAGGGTGCCCAAGTTACCGGATTCCGTGAAGTGCTGGGTGGTCCATTCACGTTGCTGAAGGGGGCTGCCTCGCTTCAGGTTTTGGCGGGAAACTTGCCGCGCCCGTAGGGGTCTAGGATTTTATTGCACAGGCAATCCACACGACCAGGGGAACGTCGGGTTTCAGCGGCTCTGTGAAATCCGGGGATCCCAGATATCTGTATTGTTCTGTGATGCTGTACATTTCTGTGATGTTGCATTTTATCACGCCTTGAGCGAAAATTATATATTGGTATATATATTAGTAGATGTTGTATATGTTTTGCATCCGTGCTAGTCCAGTCCCCGCTCTGTCGTTAGTTAGCTAACCTAACGGGTAACGACGGGACCCAGTGGCGAATGCGGATGGCATATACGTACATCAGTATATTTTCGTTCTTTGTGGTGTGATCAATTGATGGGACTGCGTTGATTCGGATCAATGCAAGTTAAAAACAAACCTTATCTGATGTTGTTGGAACACTTTTCAAAAAGCTGTTATTACAAGGACGTTCACTTTTGTTTTGCATCGTGGTATTCAGTTGGAATATCCTGCTCCTCAGTCGACGAGGCAAGGGCCGAGATCCCTTCACCGGGAGTGACCCCTTGGACAAAAGTTTGCGTTAGGGCAAAAAATTCACTATAGCCGATTACTTTTGCTTTGCATCGTGGTATTCAGTTGGAATATCCTGCACCTCATTCTACGGGGAAAGAGCCGAGATCCCTTCACCGGGAGTGATCTCTTTAGCAAAGGTTTTTGTTACTATATTTTTCTAAAAAGCTATCCGTTCCTTCAACGATATTAACTTAATTATGTTAAAGGTTTTCACCAGAAACCATTCGTAGCCCTCCGTCGTTTCATATGGGTAGTCAATAGTATTCAAGCTGTGTTTGTTGGCCAAAGTCAAGGTACAGTGTTTGGTAGCTGTTGGTTATTCATATGCAGTATAGATAGATGCGTTGGTTTGGAACAGTCGTACTGCCTTGTTGGCCAAAGTCAAGGGTAGGTACGGGTAGATTCAAATCAACCTAGAGAATGACGGGTAGAACATGACATGTAACTTATGATTTGTTGGCCAAAGTCAAGGTCATAAGAGCATGGGGTAAAAATCACATCGGGAGTTTCAAAAGAACTGAAACTTGCCAGATATGCGCATACCTTCTGGAGTGTGATAGCGTGAGCGGATTCCGTCACGTTATCATGCGATGATAGTTGGATCCCGATTCCCGCTGATGAGTTGGTTTACTCCTCGGGTGATCCCGACTAATTCTTCTTTTGGGTTTGGAGAAGAATTTGACGTGACAGTGGGAGGTTTCCAGATTAGATAAATTGGTAACCATTCTGATCTAGGATAGAGTGCACGCTGAGTGTTTCTTTTCTCTCTCTCTTTGGCAGCGACCATTGACCCGACCCTAAGACTATGACTCAGTGACCAAGTTGACCGAACCTTCTTTAACACTGGCTTTTGGATTGTCAGAGTTGCAAACCTCATTGCCACCTACTTTTACCCTTTTCTCCAGGACACCCCGTATTACTACGAACGTCCACTTCCATTGGACAAAACCATCGTATGGTTATATACGAACTCGAAGGGATTTATTCGAGGATGGTTTCCGGTACTGGATAAAACGAATAGGACTATTCAGTTGTCTTTTCCTTTTACCTTCTCTCAGGTTGCGAGTACTCCTTGGTTTAGGAGATAGTACACCTATTACGCAAATTGGATAGTCTTATTCCAAACCATAGGCAGGTGCCGACCGGTAGGGAACGAAGAAAACCAATTAGCCTAACGATGGTGTACAGAAGGTATTAAGTTAAGACAAAGAAAGGGATTAGAAGGAGGGCAAAGTAAATTGCGACTGCTATTCACGACCAAACCAAATATTCCTTCGCCAATCCTAAATAACCTTTGTATTTCTCCTGGACACTCCGTATCACTACGAAGATCCACGGTTTATTGGATACTCCATCGTATGGTTATATACGAACTCGAAAGGAACTTGTTCCAGTTCGGGGATGGATTCTAGTTCAGGAGAAATAGGAATGAGGTTTATTCGGTTGTCTTTTATCTTCATCTTCTCTCGCATTGCGAGTGCTCCTAGGATTAGGACAGTACACCCATTATGCTTATTGGATAGTCTTCTTCCAAACCATAGGCTGGTGCCGAACGGTAGGGAAGGAAGAAAACCATTTGGCCTAAAGGGGTGTGCAGAAGGTAATGACTAGAGACATATAAAGGGATTTGGAAAGATGGAAAAGAATTATACGGTTGCAGTCGTGAATCAGAATAATGGAAGAGGCACTACTAGGAATACCGGGATACCCCATCGAAACATTTCAATGTTTCAGTTTCACTGTGTACTGTTAAATGAAAACTGATTTCCCGATTAGATACTTACTCTAGGGTATGTATTTACCAGGTATGATTCTCACATCTGTATGGTTTTACAGATGATGAGTGGGAGTAAGTTATTTGGAATTAGGTGATCATCCTCATTATATCGGGATCCGTTGTAATCGGTGATATTTGAGGAAGTCACCTGGATTGTTTGCCGATCGGCAAATATTTGGTTTTGAATATCCGCTGTTAGGCACCAATTTCAAATTGATATATCTGTACGTCTATTTTCATAAAGTGAGATATACCTTTTTGAAATTATGTCTATGACATTTACCTATATCTGTTGATGATTAGGTAAGGAGCATTAAACATCGGTGTAATTCTTCTTAACCAAAGGTACAGTTTTCAACTTACAACACACAGTGAATGAATTATCAGACTCAAGGGACTTATACAGAGTATTGTATGTTGTCCAGGGTCTATCAGGACAGAGAGGTTGGTCCTCGTACTATATTCGGTTTACTTATGACTTCTCTAGTTTTTAGACAGGTGTTTCGTGGAAACACAGGGTCCGAATTTTGAGAAGTTATAGGTATTTGAATAAAGTAGAGAACCAGGTGTTGTAAGTATCGGGATTCTTCAAGTTGATCGAAGATGTAGATACTTGTGTATGGTATTCAGTTGATAGTAATGATTAAGAGAACTTGCTTCTCTTTCAGGTTACTCATAATTGGAAGTATTCCTAAGTTGAGTAACGCTGATCGGCCTCTCTCCATTTAGTTAACATGCACTGGAGATAGCTGCATGATTTGAATCTGGTTCAATTAAATCAGTGCCTCTGGTTCTATATTAGATATAGAACAGTTCATATCTTAACGTTGTTAAGATACGGGGAGTTGTCTGGCTTATGATTAAAACCAGACTCTGGATAACTCAAGGCACGCTTCTGTAATGGCTGTTTGTAGGTTTACCCAGGCTATGATGAGGGTTGACTTTCTACCATCTGGAAGATCAATAGAAGTATTGTTCTAGACTCGCCACAGTTTTATTAAAAATGGATTTTTTCAGAAAACAGTAGTGGGAGTATGGTAGAACTGGAAGTGATTCCAGAACCGCAAACGATTACTGAAGATTTGATAAGGAACCTAAAGATTCAATCTGGCTTGACATTCTATTGGCCACTCCGCAGATATAGGTGGGTAACTTCAGGCACCCAAGAGGTACTCCGGTAGCCTCAAGGACGGTGACAGGGAAGTTCTTGTTTACCCACACTTGCCATTGCTGTTGTTCCAGACTGTGAGACCCGGCAGGAGGATGAGTATAGCGTCGTTCTAAACTTGCTTTAGAAGTGTACGTTTATATGACTCTGCCAGAGGGTTGTCGTAGTCAGTGGGAGCAGCGGAAGCTTTGGTGGACATGTGGCTTATGTCTATTTATAGACTAAAGCAGATATAGCGGAGATAGATCATCAATTTCTGATGTGACAGTCATAGGTTTGACTTCATCAGAATAGGGGATGGATCTGTTGAGAAGGTAGTAGGGTGTGATGTCATGGTATTTGGATGACGTACACAGAATAGGAAAAGAAACTCCTATACAACGATCAGTTATACTTTGGTCGTCACACAGTGGTTTCTCCACATGGGACTTGGACATTATATCAGACATGCTGGTTACTAGATCTATGGTTTTAGATCTAGATTTGGGTGGTTTCCCTATTAAGGGTACTTAGACAGCATTCTAAGAGTATTTAGAATGGATGACTCCTGAAACGGTAGTATACCTACAGGTGATGGAGTCACCCTCTCTAAAGGTGTCTTACAGACTAAAGGGGAGAGGGATGTGCATGATTGGCAGATTACTCGCTCAGTCAATTGAGTCAATCATGAGATGTCAAGTACCACACCAGATGTTGTTCTTGTACTAGATGCAATAAGTTGACATTGATCTTATCCTAGAGAAACAGTCGGAAGAAGTTTTAGAACATAAGTAGATGATCTAGGGATATGATAACGACAGCCTCATTCGGGAGACGGTTGTCATTCCAGGCTTCCAAGGTAACATGGATGACAAGGAGGTTGTCAGAGTTATAGTTTTTCCTTCTGACGAGGGGCAGTATTTTAGACAGGTGATCCAAGGCAATACTGAGGGAGGCATGGCGCAGGATACCGATTAAGTTCAGTTGACGATACAGTCTAAGAAGTTCGGATTTGGAGTTCAATTATGAGCTAGGTCCCATCAGACATCCAGACACATTCTAAGACAGGTATTGCTCATTTCGGGAGATGGCTTTCTCCGTGAATATGAGATATAGAGAGACATAGAAAGAAACATCAAAGCGGATCCACTCACTGAGGCTATTCCTCGAACGCCATAGTTTCGCAAACGAGCTTTATGAGACTGACTAGTAGAGGAGTTGGGTGTTCGGTATCACACGGGCTATGAGTATGCGACATCGTAATAATTAGCCTTGAGTGCAAGTGGGTGATTGTTGGAGATAGTGCCCTTAGAGTCAATTATTGGATCACAGGCACGTGATTGGAATGATTGAGGGAGAACCTGTCCCAGTAGGACAGTCTTACTCGAGATGATAGTATGCTATCTGGTTTATCTTTATCATCGTGTACTGCTTTAGGTGACCTGACATGTCGCTATTACACGTTGATAGAGCCACTAGGATTCTTGCTTGACTGCCAGCAGTATGAGGGCGATCATATACGTGGGAGCTGGTAGTCTATAAGCACATCCTTAAAAGGTCCCTAGTCGTGGGAGTTTCGAGACAGGTCATCGATACTCCAGAGTAGACTAGTGTATACAGTCGAGACCCCGACGAGGGGCGGTGGCCGGTCTAACAAGCCACTGGTGTCAGTTGGTTCACCTAAGATGTATACATGTGCTCATTGGGTTATGAGTACACCGGACAGGACTCGCCGGGAACATGCTAGTTAGTTTATACCTGGCGTCAGATAGCAGTTCCCTGGTGACATGTGTACAGGTTAGTTCATTGACCTGGGGATCGTCATTTGTCTCGTGTGAGTTCCCACTGTACTTTGATTACTACCCTACCACGCTCAAAGGAGACGTGCAAACAGGTTTTAGTTGGGTACAGTCCCGAGCCACATAGAGGCAGTGAGCGGATCTTCAGGTGTTTGTCTCTCCCGGTATTGGGGGTGAGGTCGCGCTGTGTCTTGGAGAGCCATTACACGAAGCCCTCAGCCGAGGCAGGAGATTTACTGGTTGGTATTCCTGTAGTATCTCAGGGTGTTCTGGGCTACACTCCGACACGACTTGTACCGCTTTTGGGGTCTGACTTTTACCAACCCCCTAGGCCCGCCATGCGATGCTCATAGACGAACGGACCGGACTGTACGGATATTGTCACTGACAGGCTCAGTATGGTGTTAGGATGAGTTCGCTCATCGACGTCCCTTTTGGTCAATAGCTGGTGGCACGTTACGTATTGGCTTATACCTCTGACGTGCTAGTGGTTAAATCCACAACCAAGGTGTTGACGAGTCTTTAGAGTCCCCCACATTCAGTTGCTCAAGTTTTCGGGCGAAAAGCTGTAGAGGCCGTATGGAGATATGGCAGGGTTCGATCAGATACATGCGGTATTGCACGGATCAGGATCGGACGGATATTACTAGCCGGCTTTGATTTAAGCCGGATCCTAGTATAGTACAGTGTAGATTTTGTCTCATTGCATTTGTATTTCGGTCGGAATACAAATGCGGGTGTGTATACACAGTATCGGGGTTTTCCTGTAATTTATTACGGGACCAGTTTTCTGGAGTTGCCAGTTTGTTTTCCGTTTCGGCCATATTTCTTTGTATCTTTCAATGGCCGAAATTTGGTGGAGGAGGGCTTATTTGCATTTGTGCAAATAAGCATTTGTGGAAGGTGTTCTTTGCATACTTTTGTGTCATGATGGTTTCATGAAGGAGCCCCATCCTTTGACCTTCCATGGTTCATGATTGCTTGACTTTTTGTAGCAATCATGGTTGTTGATTAGTTGGTGGAGTGTGGATTTGTTAGTGATCATTGCTTGACTTTGGAGTCATCATGCTTTTGATGATGGTTGAATATGATAACCATTTCCTTTCACTTGCTTTTTTTGGTGTGGCTATCCTTTTTCACTCCCTCACTCTCTCTCATTCTCTCCTCTCCCATAGCCATGGCCGGCCAAGCTCCAAGGGGGCTGTCCCAATTTTGTGCAAGGGGATTTCATCCCTTTTGGCTTTGGAAAAATCATATAGCTCCACAAAAATTCCATGTATCATCCCTCCACCAAAAATGGCAACCTCCATGAACCCCAAAATGAGACATGGTTCTATACGTATCCTACAGCAAACCTTAGGCACGTCGACTCGCCAGCTTCGTGCCCGAGCTGCCTCGGTATAGAGATGGGAGCCCGTAAAAGATGCACGCGACGTGGTGCCCTTCCGACGAGGAGGTGGAGACTGGACATTCCGTGGGAGATCGGGACGACGGCGAGAAGACCGGAGGACACGGATCGCTCGGTATATCTCTCTTCCCCATCTAGTAGTTAGCTAGGACTAGTTAATGGCACGATCCGGGTTTATAGTGCGCGGTGGTGCTGCTTTGAAAAATTAAAATTAACCATCGCTTCCGCATTTGGCCTCGGGATGGAGGCCGGGGCGCCGCCGTGCACTTAAATCTACGACTTCTTCCATTTACTTTGTGTGATATAGCCGAGAAGTGGCTATATAACACTACCGCACACTCTATTACGAATTGGGAAGAATTCGTCGCTGCATTCCTTAAGAAATTTTACCCAATACAAAAGACAGCTCGAATCCGTAGCGAACTGAATCAATTTGCCCAGCTCCCTACTGAACCATTCTCAAAATGCTTTAAACGTTTCAAGGATTTATTGGTTCAGTGTCCTCATCACGGCATCCCGAGATGGGAGCTTTGCCGAATCATTTATGAGGGCATTAACCCAAACTCTAAACAGAGCCTTGAAAACATGTGTCAAGGTACTTTTATGACCAATGATGATGGGGAAGCTTGGAAGTATTTAGAAGAGTTCGTTGAAAAATCACTACAGTGGGAGAGTGGAACCCAACCATTGAATAGGGGTGGCTTACACGAAATAGATGTGTCCATAGGTGTTCGAGCTGAGATGGCAGCAATGCAAAAGAAGCTCGATGCTATGGAACACAAATTTGCAGCAGCCTCCCTAAACCCAATGTCGCTCCCCAAAACTGTTTGTGGGTGCTGTTCTGATCCGTCTCATTTAACGAAAGAATGTCCATTAAACTCTGCGTTTCAAGGTCAAGAGCATTCAAATACCGCATTTCAAAGACCTAGAAACGATCCATATTCTTCCTTGTACATTCAGGGTTGGAGGAATCACCCGAATTTCGCTTGGAACCAAAACCAATCTCAAAACACGGTTCCAAACACTAATCAATTTCAAAGGGCTCTTCCTCCACCACAGCAACCCCTTCAACTCACTCAGCACCCCTACCAGTCACAAAACTTCCAAAATCAGGTCAACACTCCTGCACAGTCTAATCCTATGACCTGTTCTGACGAGTTCTCTCAATTCACTCAAACCATGAAATCACTTTTGTCAAATTTCATAGAGGTTTCGTCTGAGGTTAGATCTTCCGTCGGTGAGATAAAGAAAAACTCAGCGTCCCAAGCTGAGAGTATCAGAACGATGGAAGCTGAAATCACACGACTTAAAGCCGAAATGAGTGCGAGAGAAAAAGGGAAACTTCCCTCTCAACCCCTACAGAATCCTGGGCATTACAATGTAAATGCCGTCACAACGTTGAGATCGGGAAGAGTGCTGAACAACCATGTTGGGGAACAAGTTGATGATATTGGAAATCATATCAACGCCCCGGCTGAGACCTTTCCACACACACACGCTTCTCCTTCTGATCCTTGTTCTTCTATGATACCACCTTCTCGCGAGCCTATTCTCCATTTCCCACTAGGCTCGACACCTCAGTATTGCCCTTCTAGTTCTCCACAGACGGTCCCCACACCTCTTTTGGGATCTCGTCTACCCCCTCTTCCTTCTCCTATGATGGACCCGACGCTCATTGCGAAAGCACCTTACCCGAATCGGTTAAGGGGTAATAAAACGAGTCCACATATGGAGAAAATTATGGAAATGTTTAAACATGTTAACATCAATATCCCTCTCCTAGATGCGATTCAGCAAGTCCCCGCTTATGCGAAAATTCTTAAGGACTTATGCACTAGGAAGAGGAAGACTCAAGTGCCGAAGAAGGTCTTCATGTCTAATAATATCAGCACTACTTTTATCCCACAGCTACCAAAGAAACGTAAGGACCCAGGATGTCCTACAATATCGATTTCTATTGGGGGTAAAAACATAAATCGTGCTCTTTTAAACCTTGGCGCAAGTGTTAACCTACTTCCATATTCTGTATATGAGCAATTAGGGATTGGAGAGTTGAAACCTGCTCACTGCACTCTCCAAATGGCAGACCGTTCAATCAGCAAACCAAGGGGTGAACTAGAGGATGTGTTGATAAAGACCGGGGAATTTGTTTTCCCTGTAGACTTCATTCTACTCGATACACAGCCTGTAGCAAACCCCCGGGGCCAAATTCCGGTGATTCTGGGTCGTCCTTTCCTTGCAACTTCCAATGCTGTTATAAACTGTAGAAATGGTTCAATGAACTTATCATTTGGAAATATGACCATTGAACTTAACATCTACAAAGTTGGAAGTCAGCCATCAGAACCCTCTGCTCATATTTTAGATGTGTGCTCTGCCCATGAGATCGCTCCCGATAGTTGTGGTGCTGAGGATCTTTGCTTTCTAGATCACGACGACATTACCACATCTCTGCTTGATCTTACACATGATCTTAGTGAGGACACTTTTCTTACACTTGAGTCTTGCACTCATGACTTTTCTCCACCCGAGTCTGTATCTTTCACAGGATCTGAGCTTCGTTGTAATTCCAAAAATCACTCGATGATCCCACCTTCTATCATTTCTCCGCCTGAATTAGATCTCAAAATTTTACCTTCTCATCTTAAATATGCTTATTTAGGTGAGAATGAGTCTTTACCGGTTATCATATCCGCTTCTCTTGCATCAGAGCAAGAGAATGCACTTTTATCGGTATTGAGATCTAATAAAGAGGCGTTTGGTTGGAGTATGGCGGACATCAAAGGGATTAGTCCCTTGATAGTTGAACATCATATACATGTGATGGATGATGCCAGACCAACTCGAGAACGACAGAGACGGTTAAATCCCGTCATGAAGGAAGCGGTGATGAAAGAGATCGTCAAATGCCTAGATAATAGTATTATATACCCCATCTCCGATAGCCAATGGGTAAGTCCTATACATGTCGTCCCTAAGAAATCCGGCATCACTGTTATTACCAATGAGGAAAATGAGATGAATCAGACACGCGCCCAAACTGGGTGGCGTGTATGTATTGATTATAGAAAACTCAATGCTGCCATGAGGAAAGACCACTTTCCTCTACCATTCATTGATCAAATGCTGGAACGCTTAGCAGGACGAGAGTATTATTGCTTTATGGACGGATACTCAGGCTATAATCAGGTCCCCATCGCCAAAAAGGATCACGATAAAACCACTTTTACTTGTCCTTTTGGTACCTTTGCTTACAGTCGCATGCCCTTTGGGTTATGCAATGCTCCCGCAACCTTTCAGCGGTATATGATGGGGATATTCTCTGATATGGTAGAGAATTTTCTGGAGATCTTTATGGACGATTTCTCGATTTTTGGAGACTCTTTTTCTGATTGCCTATCGAATCTTGACGCTGTTCTTACTCGTTGCAAAGAGAAGAACTTGACTTTGAACTGGGGAAAATGCCATTTCATGGTCCAAGAAGGAATTGTACTTGGACATGTTATTTCACAGAAAGGCATTGAGGTTGACAGAGCTAAGATAGATGTCATTCAAAACCTCCCTCATCCCAAAAGCGTCAAAGATATTCGATCTTTCCTTGGCCATGCGGGCTTTTATAGGAGATTCATTAAGGACTTTAGCAAAATAGCTAGACCTTTAACTCTTCTCCTGGCCAAGGATATGACCTTCCACTTTGACTCGGACTGTGAGACAGCTTTCGACTCACTTAAACACTCACTCACTTCAGCCCCCATTCTATCGTCTCCAAATTGGGACTATCCTTTTGAGCTGATGTGTGATGCATCCGACTTTGCAGTAGGTGCTGTCTTAGGACAGCACATTGAAATGATGCCACACGTGATCTATTATGCAAGTATGACCCTGAACGATGCACAAATCAATTATACAACCACCGAGAAAGAACTTTTAGCGGTTGTATTTGCATTAGAAAAATTCAGGCCTTACTTAATTGGCTTATCTATAGTTGTGTACACTGACCATTCTGCTTTAAAACATCTTCTGGCGAAGAAAGATGCAAAAGGTCGACTAATACGTTGGATCCTTCTGTTACAAGAATTTGATCTTGTTATCAAAGATAAGAAAGGATGTGAAAACGTAGTAGCCGACCATCTTTCACGCATCATTTCTACCCCTGTGATCCTGCCGATCAATGATTCGTTCCCTGATGAACAACTCTTGAACGTATCCGCTGAACCATGGTTCAGGGATATTGTGATCTATCTTGTCACGGGACTTATACCGAGCGATTGGTCAAAACAGGACAAATACCGTTTTCTATCCCAAGTAAAACACTTTTACTAGGATGATCCTTATCTGTTTAAATATTGTCCTGATCAGATCATTCGCCGGTGTGTCCCGAAAGAAGAGTTCAAGAGTGTTCTTTCTTTTTGTCATGATGAGGCCTGTGGGGGTCACTTCGGTCCTAAAAATACGGCGGAAAAGGTTTTGCAATATGGTTTTTATTGGCCGACCTTATTCAAGTACGCATTTGAGCATTGCAAAACCTGTACACAGTGTCAGTACACGGGTCGAATATCCCGGAGAAATGAAATGCCTCAGCAACCCATTCTGGTTGTTGAAATCTTCGATGTTTGGGGCATTGATTTTATGGGTCCCTTTCCCAACTCCTTTGCGAATTTGTACAAACTGCTGGCGGTTCATTACGTCTCAAAGTGGGTAGAAGCCATTCCATGTCGCACTAATGACAGGAAAGTTGTCATTAAGTTCTTGAAAGAGAATATCTTTTCGCGATTTGGACACCCACGCGCTATTATTAGCGATAATGGGACACATTTCTGCAACAGATCTTTCGAGACTCTGATGCGGAAATACGCAATCAACCACCGACTTTCTACACCCTATCATCCCCAAACGAGCGGGCAGGCTGAAATCTCAAACAGACAGATCAAACTTATCCTGGAGAAGACTGTTGCTAAGAATAGAAAAGACTGGTCGACCAAACTGACGGACGCTCTTTGGGCATTCAGGACTGCATATAAAACCGACCTAGGGATGTCTCCATATAGGATAGTGTTTGGGAAGGCATGTCATTTACCCGTCGAGATAGAGCATACAGCATTGTGGGCTATAAAAGAAATAAACTTTGATCTAAAAGAAACCTGCAACTTTCGGAAGCTGCAACTAAATGAGCTAAGCGAACTCCGCGATGAATCTTTTGATAACGCTGTAATTGTAAAGAATAGGACTAAGGTTTTTCACGATAAAAACATTTTGAGGAAAACATTTTCACCTGGTCAACAAGTCCTTCTTTATGATTCACGATTACACCTTCACGTGGGTAAGCTTCGATCTAGGTGGAAGGGACCTTTTGTTGGGCGGTCCGTATATCCGCACGGGGCAGTAGAAGTAGAAAATGTTAAAAACGGCACATTTTTTAAAGTAAATGGACATAGACTAAAGCCGTATTTTTCCACTGACCCCACGGAGGAGCTCTTGTTCTTACAAGAGCCAGTTTATTTGGATTAAAATTCCTCCGTCTCACCTTCATATCCTGTATATCACTGCATCATGTTTTGGATGGAGGTGAGTGAAAAGAATAAGTTTGGGGGAAGTTCTTCACTTATATATTTTGCCCCCACTAATAATTCCCCCCAGGCTTACAGTTTTTGTAGGTATAGCGATTGACAACAGTGAGGACACTGTTGAAATCAAGTTTGGGGGAGGTTTATGCTCATTTTTGCATCATTTGCATATCATCTGCATAAGCACAAAACATTTCTTTTAAATCTATAAAAATTTAAAAATTTTCAAAACCCACAAAAATTTAAAAAAATTTCAAATATAAAAATATTTTAATATTTAAACTACTTTTTTGTACATAAATAAGATAATAAAAGTTTAGATAATGAACAATTAAATCCATGAGATTAGAAAAATTTAAGAAAACCAAGAAAATTAGAAGTTTTCTTATACGAACTAGTAATAAGTAGTTATGAGCCGTTGTCCCAAGGGTTAGTAAGATGAAGGACATCACTAATCTGAGGATAAAAATAAGTCTGAAAAATAGTTTCTATTCTGGGAAGCCAAACATTTTGAGCGTTGCTACCCTGCTATTCGCACTTACACACGTCTTGAAGCCTGGGATAATAGAGGATACCTTGAAATGCTCTTGTCTTAAAGCCGATGTATGAAGGAAATAAAAAGAAAAAGAAAAGTGAATAAAAAATATAAAGTGGTGAGAAAAATGGACACTGGTTTTGTTATCACCAAGGGCAATAAAAATGTATAGCGAGGGTGCCTCTTCACCTAGTGCCCTAAGGCCAACTGGTCTGGGAGTCACTGCTATGTCTGAGGTGGTGCAAGACAAGAAAAATACTCCAAATAAGCAAGCACATGAGTAATCGGTCGGTTAGTACCTCAAGAAGTATTAACGGTCGCATGAAAGTGTGTGAGCAATCTCATCTAAATATTCATTAATTAAAAAGTACTGAGGCTGATGGGCAAGAGTATGATAGCTTGAATTGAATTCTCCGGGTGTAGGGATGTCTTTACACACACGCAGGGTTATATGATTGATGTTTGGAATAAAGATAGGAATGAAGAATAAGACGATGCTTTATTGAGGGAGGACGTGATTTCTAACATCTTTTCATGACCATTAAGATAGGGCTCATGACAACCGAAAAGCTAGCTTAGTTGGAAACCCTAATTTTTAAGGCTTTTCTTTTACGATTCTTTTCTTTAAATGTAATATTCATGATCTTCTTTTATTATTGGATTTTGTGGGTGCAATCCGCTGAAAACCCTCAGGAGACAACACTCCTCCTACTAGGGACACCCAGAGGTTTAAAGGCTTGTTGCACGTGCTCAGTGCAATCGTGTTTCCTACGAAAGTGTGCTAGTTAGTTTTTCTCTTTCTTTATTTTCTCCTTCTCTTTTTAATAAAACAGTTCGCTCGAGACGATCGAAATTATGTTTGGGGGAATTTGATTAGTCGAAAATATTGCATCTTTTAACCGGCAATTTCCCTATCATTCGCATTCATATAGAAGTGTTCGGCATTAATATTTCACATATTAGCAAATCTGTCGCAAAATATCAGATTACATGTGTTAGACCTTAAAACCGGCATTTCTAGGGAAATTGACTGTATTCCATAACATGGCATCATTCCTATATATCGCAACCCGTGTTTCGAAGTCTGTGCAGGAAAATCAGAAGCTTGCTCAAATCTACACCGCTAAAAGATACGCCAACATAATGATTTCAGTTTTGGTATCAATCCAAAGGGACAAACACAAATCAACAGATCAGATAAAGCCCCAAATGTTAGCCCAAGGCCACACCAGAAGAACCAAGATATGAAGCCAACACATGGCCGCGGAACCGCGGCCGGAGCCGGCTTAAGCCGCGGTTCCGCGGCGGATCTGCCACGTCAGCACCTAAGCTTTGCATCAATATTCTTCATTCAGGGCCCACATTCATCTCATATACTTCAAGTTCCAGAAGACTCCAGAGAGCTCTGCCAGATCAGCAAACTAGGGTTTCTAATGCTTAATTAATCCTAGCTTAAAGCCTAAGCTAGCTCCTAAACAACTATCTTCTAGAAGCCTCAACAAACTTTTGGAGGGAATTGTAATTTCAAACCTAGACCTAGGGTTTGGGAGATCTATAAATAAGACCCTAGGCTCACTAGTGAGAAGGAGAGATCCCTCCATTAGTTAATTTTAGTAGCCAATCTAGATCCATTCACTCTCTTTCTTCATTTTCTTCCACAAGTCTAGTGAGAAGGCTTGTGAGAAATCCTAACCCTAATTCCAATCAAAAGCTAAGATCCCGAGTACCAAATCGAGCAAGAAGCCCTTCAAACTTTTATGAGCGGAGCCGATCTTCAACAGAGCAAGTGGTCCGAGCCGATCCATGACTCACGGAGAAAAGTGACGCCAGATCGACAATTTAGTTCTTCCTCTTGTAGTTCTTAAGCGATTGTAATCAAATTGTTGATATAAATAAAAGGTGATATTCTTTTATCTTGTTTTCTTTAAATTCTTGCATCATGATATCTTTTCAATTCTTGAATGCTTTCTGTGTGATGATGTGTGAATAAACTCCGCTCGTCGAGGAGTCGAGACGATCAATAGAATGATGATGTAATATATCTGAAAACGATTCTTGATTCCTATGAGTTTTGTAAACCCTAGCAAGTTCAAGAATCGACGACCCAATTTTGTTGTGCTGCTTTCTTTATTGATATCGCTCGAAATTGGGGAGTTACGATCATTTCTTGAAATTGCTAGAGGCTAGAATGTGAATGATATCGACGAAAGAACAAGGGTTAAATGATGAAACCCTAGTTTCACGAGAAAGCCCTAACTCTCGTCGATCATCATCGATCTAGTATCAATTCTTCGAAGGACAAGAACACAATATCTTGATGATTACATCATGTCTATAGATCCGATCGATTTCAATGAGCCTCATTTAGATTCTTGACATTTGGTTGGAAAAATCATCGAAGCCTGATTCTCGATTGTTTATCATTTTCTTGAATTCTTGAATAGAATAGTGACACTTGAAACAATTGATAAATCTTGAATCATGCTTTCTTTTCTTTTCGATTAACTTTTCAATTCAAACAAATCGAACATTGAAATGAATCAGACAATACCTGTGGACGATCCGCACTCGCTTACGATCTACAACTGACACTGTAATTGATTGCGGTCAAATATAATTCTTTGGTTGTGATTTCTATATATACAATTTTCTAAATACCGATACAAGATACTTTTATCGATCAAATAAAACCGTTATCGAGAAACAATTGATTCGATACTTGCTATTACTACACAACGAGGATCTTTTAACACCAAGTGGTATTTGAGGAAATCACCTGGGGTTTTGTTTGACGGCAAATTTTTGGTTTTGAATATGCGTTGTTATGCACCAATTTCAAACTGATATTTCTGTATGTTTATTTTATAAAGTGAGATATAACTCTTTGAAATTATGTCCATGACATTTACCTATATCAGTTGATGGTTAGGTAAGGAGCATTAAACAGCGGTGTAATTCATCTTAACCATATTACAGTTTTCAACCTACAATGCATAGGGTTTGCGTTATTCAACTCAGGGGACTTATACAAAGTACTGTATGTTGTCCATTGTCCATTAGGACAAAGGGGTTGGTGCTCTTACTATATTCTGTTACTTGTAACTTCTCCAGTTTTAGATAAGTATTTCGTTGAAATACAAGGTTCAAGTTTTGAGAAGTTATAGGTACAAGATTAAAGTAGAGAACTATGTGTTGCAAGTATCAGGATTCTTTAAGGTGATCGAAGATATAGTTACCTGTGTTTGGTATTCAGCTGATAGTAATGATTTTGAGAACTTGCTTCTCTTTCAGATTACTCATATCTAGATGCACTCCTAAGTTGAGTAATATTGATCGGCCTCCTTCCATTTAGTTGACATGCACTGGAGACAGCTGCATGATTTAAATCTAGTTCCAATTAAATCAGTGCCTCTATTTCTATATTGTATATAGAATGGTTAATATCTTAACGATGTTAAGGTATATGGAGTTGTCCGGCTTATGCTTAAAACCAGAATCTGGATATCTCAAGGCACGTTTCAGCAATGGTTGTTTGTGGGTTATCCCGGGATATGACGAGGGATAGCTTTCTACCATATGGATGATCAATAGTGATATTGTTCTTCACCCGCCACAGTTTTAGTAAAATGGACTTTTTCAGAAAACAGTAGTGGGAGTATGGTAAAACTGGATGTGATTCTAGAACCACAGACGATTACTGAAAATTTAATAGGACGAAAAGATTCAATTAGGTTTGACATTCCATTAGCCACTCCGCAGATATGATGGGTAACCTTAGGCGCCCGAGAGGTACTTCGGTATCCTCAAATGGGGTGACAGGGAGGTTCTTGTATACCCAGACATGACATTACTGTTGTTCCGGACTATGAGACCCGGCAGGAGGATGAGTATAGCGTCGTTCTAAACTAGCTTTAGAAGTGCACGTGTATATGACTCTGCCAAAGGGTTGTTATAGTCAGTGGGAGCAGCGGAAGCATAGTGGACAAGTTGCTTGTGTCTATAGACTAAAGCAGATATAGCGGAGATAGATCATCTATTTTTGATGTGAAAGTCATAGGTTTTGACTTCATCAGAATAGGAGATGGATTTGGTAAGAAAGTTGTAGGGTGTGATTTCATGGTATTTGTATGACATGCACTTTATAGGAAGTAAAATTCCTAACCCACAATCGGTTATACTGTGGTTGTCACACAGTAGTTTCTCCATATAGGATATGGATATTATATAATGCATTCTGGTCACTAGATCTATTGTTTTAGATTTAGATTTAGGAAGTATCCCAATCTGGGTACTTGGACAACATTCTAAAGGTGTTTTAGAATGGACGACTCCTGGCATGGTGGTATACCTGCAAGTGATGGAGTCACCCTCTCTAAAGGTGTCTTACAGACTAAAGGGGAGAGGGGTGTGCATGATTGGCATATCACTTGCTTAGACAATTGAGTCAATCATGAGATGTCAAGTACCAAACCAGATGTTGTTTTTGAACTAGCTGCAATAAGTTTATATTAATCCAATCCCGGAGAAACATTCGGAAGAATTTTAAGAACATAAGTGGATGTTCTAAGGATATAATAACGGCAGCCTTCTTCGGTAGACGACAGAGTGATTGTCAGAGTTTTAGTTTTCCTTCTTTAGAGGGGAAGTAGTTTGGACTGGTGGTCCAAGCGGATACTAAGGGAGGCATGACGCAGGATACTGATTAAATTCAGTTGATGATATAGTTTGAGATGTTTGATGTATTTGGAGTTCATTTGTGAACTGGGTCCCATCAGATATCCAGACATATTCTAAGACAGGTTTTGCTCATTTCGGGAGATGGCTTTCTCCGCGAACTTGAGATAAAGAGAGAGTAGAAATAAATATCAGAGCGGATCCACTCACTGAGGCTATTTCTTGAACACAATAGTTTCACAAACAGATTTTGCGAGACTGATCGGTAGTGAAGTTGGGTGTTCAGTGTCACACGGGCTGTGAGTATGCAGCATCTCAATAATTAGCCTTAAGTGCAAGTGGGAGATTGTTGGCTATAGTGCCCTCAAGTCAATTATTGTGTAGCAGGCACGTGATTGCAATGATTGAGGGAGGACCTATACCGGTAGAACATTCTTACTCGAGATGATAATATGTTATCTGTTTTGTCTTTATCATCTTGTACATGCTTCATGTGACATTACATATCACTATTACATGTTGATAGAACCCATAGGATTCTTGCTTGACTACCAGTAGTATGATGGCGATCATATACGTGAGAGTTGGGTAGTCTATAAGCACATCCTTAAAGTGTCCGTAGACGTGGGAGTTTCGAGACCGGGCATTGATACTCCGAGAGTAAATTAGTGTATACGGATCGAGACCCCAACGAGGGACGATGGCCGGTCTCATAAGCCATTGGTGTAAGTTGGTTCATCTAAGATGTATACAGGTGATCATTAGGTTATGAGTACACCAGACGGACTCGCCGGGAACATGCTAGTTGGTATTATACCTATCGTCAGATAGAAGTTCCCTGGTGACATATGTACAGGTTAGTCTCTCGACCTGAGATTGCCATTTGCCTCGTGTGATTTCCTACTGTGCTTTGATATCTACCCTACCACGGCTCGAAGGAGTCGTGCAAACAGGTTTTAGTTGGTTACAGTCCAGATCCACATGGAGGCAATGAGCGGATCGGGAAGGGATTTGTCTCTCCCAGTATTGGGGGTGATATCGCGCTGTGTTTGGAGAGCCATTACACAAAGTCCCTGGCCAGGGCAAGTAAGATTTACTGGTAGGTATTCCAGTTGTTTTTCAAGGTGTTCTGGGCTACACTCCGACACGACTTATACCGCTATTGGGGTTCTGACGTTTACCATCCCTCTAGGCCCGATATGCGATACTCATAGACGAATGTACCAGACTGTACGGATATTGTTACTGTCAGGCTCAGTAGGGTTTCACGACGAGTTTGCTCGTCGGCCTCCCTTTTGCTCAATACCTGGGTAGCTATTACGTACAGCTAGTGCTACTGACGTGCTTGTGGTTAAGCCCACTGCCAGCGTATTGACGAATCTTTAGAGTCCCACACAGAGGGTTTCCCTAGTTCGGGCGAAACGTTGTAGAGGCTGTATGGTTTTATGGCAGGGTTCGATCAAATGCGTGCACTTGTGCACATATCATGATCAGACGGATCATACTAGTGGGCTTTGGTTTAAGCCGCATCCTAGTATTAGATTGTTGGATTATTTTCGTCTCGTAGTATTCGTATTCAGTTGGAATACGGATGCGGGTATATATATACAGATGAGGGGTATTCTTGTGATCTGTTACGAGTTTACTTTAGAAGTTGCCATTCTGTTTTTGATTAAATATTTAGTTTAATGTTTAATTATGTGGAAATTGTGAGTGCATGTTTGACCTAGAGCATTGAATGTGGCATGTGCATTTTTTATGACTCATGGTGTGTTTTCTTGTGCCATGTCTATTTCATTATTGATTTATTGTGTGGGATTAATGTGTGGAGAGAGAGAGAGAGGGCAGCCACTTGTGGCATGGATTAGTCTTGAGTTGTATTTTGAGACCTCTCACAATATATCTCAAACAATAAGCAAGCTCATTTTTCTTGACTAGTTTTTTTCTTGAGCTCACAACTTCCATCAATGGCTTCTTCTTCAACCTCCACTCTATCCCTCTCATGTGTTGAGAATCATAGAGTGTTTTGAGACAAAGTAATCACACACTATCTCTACTTCATCTTGGGCACCTAGCTTAGCAAACTAGTTGTTCGAGTTGCTTCGGTTTTGAAGCGGGAGCCCGTATAAAGAACTTTCGACGCGGATCTTCTTCGACGAAGGGAGACCGGAGATCAAACTTGATCGGGGAAGCCGCGAGGAGCTTGGCACAGAGATTGAAGACCGAAGGACACGGATCGATCGGTATAATCTCTTCAAACTCCTCTTTGCATGTTTACAAGTATAGGGTTTTTGGTTCGACATTTTGCGAGTTTTGTTTGCGCCAAAGTTTTGAAAGTTTTTGTTCCGCATTTGGCCACGGATTGATGGCCAGGGCGCTGGAAAAACCCAACTATTTCATGGCGTTGAGACTGAGGGGACCTTACTCTAGAATTGGAGGGCTATTAGCCGTACTCGTAGGGGGTATAGGTTGACCCACGGATGCGTGCTCAAGTTACTGGATTCCGTGAAGTGCTGGATGGCACATTCACGTTGTTGATTGGGGATGCCTCGCTTCTGGGATTGGTGGGTAACTTGCTTCACTCGTAAGGGTCTAGTTTTTGATTTCATAGGCTATCCACAGGACAAAGAACGTCGGCTCTCATTTGCGGCTTAAATGAAACCCGAGGCTCCAAGATTATCCACCACTCTGTGTTGTTGGCTGAGATTCTGTGATGTTGCTTTATACCATGCCTGGGACGAATGTTATATATATTTATATATATACTATTAGATGTTATATATGTTTTGCACTTGCGCTAGTCCTGCCCCTGCTCTGCCGTTATCTAAGTAACCTAACGGTGCATGATGGGGCCCCGTGGCGAATGCGGATTGCATATACGTACATTATATTTTCATTCTTTTCTAGTGTGATATGGTTTAATTGATGGGAGTGCATTAATTCTGATTAATTCAAGGAAAACAAACCTATATGATGTTGTTGGAACCAAGTTTTTTAAAACTGACATTACAGACGTTTCCTTTTGCTATGCATAGCGGTATTCGGTTATGAATATCCAGCACCTCATTCGACGAGGCAAGAGCCGAGATCCCTTCACAGGGTATGACCTCTTGGGCAAAAGGTTGCGTCGTGTAATAACATCACTATAGTCGATTCTTTTGCTTTGCATCATGGTATTCAGTTAGGAATATCCTGCACCTCATTTGATGAGAAAAGAGCCGAGATCCCTTCATAGGGACTGACCTCTTTAGCAAAAGTTTGCACCACTATATAATTGTAAAACCAGTAGGTTCCTTCAACGATATTAAGTCCATTACGTTAAAGGTTTTTTGCCAAAAAAAAGCTGTAGCCCTCCGTCATTTCTTACATGTTTTACTTAGTATTCATGCTGCGTATGTTGACTTCTGTCAAGGCACAGTGAATGGTAGCTGGGTAATGCTTGTTTGTTGCATGGATATGAGATTATTTAGGACAGTCGCATGGTCATGTTGACCTCTATCAAGGGCTCGTGCGAGTGGGTCTAAGTTAATCCAGGACAATAACGGGTTGAATATGACTTACGACTTATGATATGTTGACCTCTGTCAAGGTCATAAGCCGCTTGGGGTAAAAATCACATCGGGAGTTTCAAACATACAAGAAATATGCCAGGCACGCGCATACCTTCTGGAGTGTGGTGACTTGAGTAGCTTCCATTAATTTATCATGCGACGATAGTTTGGATCCCGATTCCCACTGATGAGTAGGATTACTCCTCGGGTGATTTTAGATGATCCCGACTAATTCTCCTTTTAGGGTTTAAAGGATAATTTGAGGAAACAGTGCGAGCCATCCGGATTAGATAAAGTGATTAATCAATTTAATCTAGATTAGAGTGCACGCAGAGTGTTTCTTTTCTCTCCCTCTTTTGCAAAGACCATGGTCTGACCTTAAACTAAAACTCATGAACCAAGTTAACTGAACCTTCTTAAAACACTTTGGCTTTTGGATTGTCAGATAGTCACATATATCATTACCACTTCTACATCACCTTTGTATTTCTCTAGAACACTTCGTATCATTACGAACATCCATATAGCTTGGATATTCCATCATATAGTTACATACGAACTCGAAGGAACTTGTTCCAGTTCGAGGATGGATTACGGTACTGGAGAAATTGAATAAGATTATTCGGTTGTCTTTTCCCTTTACTTTCTCTCAGGTTGGGAGAGATCCTAGGATTAAGAGAGTACACCTATTGCGCTTATTGGATAGTCTTCTTCCAAACCATAGGCAGGCGCCGAAAGGTAGGGAAGAAAGAAAACCAATTAGCCTAAGAGTGGTTTACAGAAGGTAATAAGTAAAGACATATAAAGGGATTAGAGTAAGGGCAAAAGGAAATTGCGACTGCTATCATTCATGACAAAACCGCATACACCCCCTGCCACTCCTACATCCACTTTACATTTCTCAAGAACACTTCGTATCACTACGAACATCCATATTGCCTGGATATTCCATCGTATAGTTACATACGAACTCGAAGGAAATTTTTCCAGTTCGAGGATGGTTTTCGGTTCAGGAGAAATCGAATAGGATTATTCAGTTTTCTTTTCTCTTTACCTTCTCTCAGGTTGTGAGGGCTCCTGGTATTAGGAGAGTACACCTATTACTCTTATTGGATACTCTTCTTCTAAACCTTAGGCTGGTGCCGAAGGGTAGGAAAGGAAGAAATCCAATTAGCTTAAAGGTGGTGTACAAAAGTGTAACATTTCAGAAAAATAAAATATTATTTTTGGGAATTTTTATAATTAAATAATAAATATTATGAATATTTTAATGCGGCGGTATAATTACATACCGATAAATTGGGAAAATTTTTGAAAATTATAGAAATTACTGAAATAAGGGTGCTTTATGTGATTTATGCAAATTATAAATTTTTATGATTAATTATATACTATTTTAATGCTAATCGCGCATTAAGCCGGATTTGTGCACATGACATGCACCATGTCATATTTAACACTTGTGACTTTTCTTACATGGATTTTCTTTATTCTTCATGCTTGATTTGGGTTTTAATATGAGAAGAGAGAAGAAAAGAAAAGAAAATGGAAAATGGAAAATGGATAAACAAAAGAGTATGGGAGGTATGGGCAAAAGAGAGAGAGAGAGTGAGAGGGGTTTCTTTGACTTAGTCATTCATTCCTCTTCATCATCTCATCTTTATATCCTATCATGGCTGCTGCCTCCTTCTTCCAACCCCCTCTATCTCTTCATTTCATTACAATAAACACATCAAAAACCATATTTCCTTTCATTAAAAATGTGCACAAGCTCAAGGGAAGCACTTTGGACCAAGGAAAATCAGCTTTTGAAGACTTAGGGCAACTCAAGAATTTTCTTGAGTTGCCAAATGAGATAATTTCTGCACCATTTGAATTGTATTTCAATTCCTTTAGCTATCATGCTAGTTAGAAGTGATTAGGCGATGTTTAGTAATGGTTGAAAATTTCAAGTTATGGTTGAAGGGAATCTTGAGTGGTGATATGAAATTGAGGCTAGTATAGACATTATAACCCCTGTAGGCATCGTATACTGATCAAAACCCGAGACTTAACCCCCAAAATATGAACTTAGAAACCTCGACATCGTATAATTGTGTGAATTTCGAGGGTATTTTGGAATCTGGAGTAACCCGGATGACCTGAAAATTATTTTGCAAACACTAAGAGTCGTGCAGGCACCTAAGAAGCTACCACTGAAACCCTAGCCCCATACCCCAACCTAAGGCCGCAATTTTATCCATTCTAGCCACAATTTGCGGCCAGTGCAGGGAAGTAGGGTCCCAGGTTTGTTCCATGGCTCCTTTTGCAATAAATTAGACCTCTCTTGTATGCAAAATTGGCTAATTGTCACCTGGGAAAAATCTGGGAGGGTTTTACTTGGTTTCTGAAATTGTTTTGCGGTTTTTAATGAATTTGAATTTGGTATTTTGTATTATGTTTTTGTCGTGTGGCGTTTGAACGTCAACGACTAGGGCTATTGGTCGTGTTTTGCATGTTAGGCTATAGGTTTTAACCTCTGAGCGAAACGTGTGCCGTTTTGGTTTCCGCCTTGATTTTAATACGCATTATGATTGTTCATTACTGTAGGTACCTTCACATGGATTCCGAGGCGACGAAGTATGGCGTCATCGACTTCGGCACGTAAGAAGCAAGGTGAGTGGATCAATATCCACGGGGGAAGTCGGGTGGATGGCATATAGCACCCCCGCACATTTTGATGGAAACCGATTCATAGTATTTGGTTAAGAAAAGTTTTAATAGAAAACTATAGATAGAGTTAAAAGATAGTTAGAGAACTATATTAGAAACTAAAGGATAGATAGAAGTGAAATCATATGACTAGTATGTGATGACGGGACTGAGGATGATATTTGATGATATTGCCGTTTAGGGTACTATAGGACTAGATAGTCGACATAGATGTGTCGTCCGAACCGTACATATATCCAAACCGAAGAATCATAAGCCTCTTTTAAACGGATAACATGAGGGACGTTATGGATTTTCAAATGATATCTTTTCTGTAAAAACACCGTAGCCCCTACTTTTAAAACTACGATTTGTATCTTTCAAAAACTGTTTGTATTGTTCGGGTGAGTATGTTAGATTAGATACTTATGCTTATAATAAGGTAGAATGTATTGGTAAATTGACTTGGTGAGGGACATAAATGCTATGAAAAGGATATATGACGGGATATGATGATTTGGTGATATGTTGGTATACGGATGCAAGTAGATTGAGATGATTGATACCTTGCCGGTCCCTTATATGAGATTGTTATGGATGTGACCTGGGACATTGGTATATAGATATTTATATTGTGGTGAATCTGGAATGAAAAGCCGTACGAGACGTTAGGTCTGTACCCTCATTGTCGTAAAGGTTGATAGGATCCCTAATGGTATTATGCTGCCGTACGATGATTTTGCGTACGTGATGAGTTTGACTTGATGATTGATCCATACCCTTGACTAGAGGATGCCATAGAATGGATTATACCGTACGTGATGCTATGAGGCTAGATGCCGATTGATAGATTCACCGACTCAGACATATGATAGTTATGTATACCTTATAGCTTTTAGCTAATGATTTACCTTATGCTGCATTCATGATATTATCATTGCATTGCATGTATCTGCGCTAGTACACCTGCACTATTATCGATGATGCGTATGTTACACGTACACAGATTTGCCGGCTCACACACTTCATCAACAATAATTGCCATGTCACTACACAGTAGGATTACCGCATCATGATATGATTCTTTGCGTGCTTTACTTGCTATAGTTACATATGCACCTTATACGATGTTGCATTTGACTTGGGAGAAATTGGGAACCGCGGTATATATTTAAAAATGTGATTCATTTTAAAAGAGTGGTTTTCCCTGATATTGTCGCATCACTGTTCTATGTTGCATGATATACGGACATGCTTACATTTCTATCATATGTCGCATTCATCATGCTTTATGATTTTACGCATTGAGATATGCTGTTTTTATAAGATTTCTGGATTTGAGAACTGTGGCGATTTCAAAAGAAAGCATGTACTGTTTTAAAAACCCGGTTCATCTTGATATGATATTTGAGTGCGTCCACCATGTGTTTTCTCGGTTCTGAGAGCGACATATGAAACCCGATTCGAGGAGGCGGATGAGGCCGATTGCGGGTACATGGTGGACCCGGTATGGTACCCTGGGGCGAGAGAGAGATTTCGTGTGGATGAAGATGAGCCTGGCAGAGGGACTACTAGCTACCGGTGATAGTATTTGGGCTCGGCGGATATCCGGAGGGTAGCGATTGGAGTCGAGAGATGATATGGTCCGATCCGGACTGATGAAGCCCGTGGGCCGATCCTGTCTGACGGAGCCCGAGATATGAGAATTTACGTGTCGATGCTGGACACGGGTTTCATGATGTTTTCGGGTGTCGATATTGGACACCCAGGATCCATGATTTTGATGTGTCGCGAGGGACACCGTTGATTTATATCCTCATACTTTCATGCACACTCTTTTATGATATTTACGTGCGTACATACATTGATTATATGGGTGGACGAGATCCACATGCATACATACATTGATTATATGGTTGGACGAGATCCGCATGCATACATACCTTGATTTTATTGTTGGATTATATCTGCATACATATAGGTATTGATTTCATTGTTGGCACATATGATGACCCGGTCACCCTAGATATCATACCTTTATGATATAGTTGACCTAGGAGTCGTTGTTTATTCGATTTCAATCTGTTGTTATTTTTCTACTCACGAGTTGGTAACTCACCCCCGTTGTGCCACAGTTCTTGCAGGTTGACCGCTCGGATCAGTAGCGGCTTCGCTGGCACACAGTTGCATTCAGGTGTTTTGCATTGGTAGGTAGGACATTTGTATCGTACCCACTCTTGTATCTATATTTCATATTGTATCTAGTCAGCTCCATCAATCAAAATTAGTAAATTGTATAAGTAACGAGGCTTAGTGAGATTTTGGTTGCGAGACTTAGAGCGAGGGGTTTTCCGCTACTTGTGGTTTTGTTGTCTTACTTTTCTTTTATTTCTTTTGTGGTGATCTTCGCCGTTGGGCATCATATACTTATATAAATTGTCTTGCGTGGTTGTGATCCGCTGTTTGGCAAAGAGCTAGCTCCCACTTGGGGATGCCTTTATCATTATCTTGCATACGTGGTTTTGGATCAAAATATACAAAGGAGGTGCTGCCAAATTTTCAAAAAGACGAAATATGTTTTTAAACTTGCATAATCCGCTTGCATTTTCATGTTCCTTTTCTATGCACTAAGAAAACTTGATTTCATTATACCTTTATTTCAAAACTTCACCTCCTTTATTTTCTTAAAAAGGTTTAGATTTCTGGGTTTCAGCTTACTTGAATTTCGTTATGCCTTTAGACGTTGCGTGATTCAGGTGCTGGTCACGAGCTAAGATTCTGGGTCGTGACAAAGTTGGTATCAAAGCGCTAGGTTTAACCTTGGTTCGAGTCTATGTTTGACTATGCGGAGTCTAGGGCCGGTATGTATTTCGGAACCCAGGCTTGACCTTACGGAACTTAGACTTGGGCGGGGGGTATTAGAGTGGAACTTTCGTTACATAGGCTGACCCTGATTGATGGAGTAGGTAGCTTGAGTAGAGTGACGTACCGTACGTATGTTCCGCGGCATATTTACGATACGATACTCCACTTAAGAAACCTTAGGATGTACACATTTTGAGATCTGTGATTCTCTTCGTACCCATGATTATACATTCATTTGAGATCCTTGGTTCTATTCGTTTCCAGGATCATACTCTCATTGATGATGTTCTTTCTTATGATCATGTATCGATTCAAGATCTGTCGTTTCCTTTCTTGTCGTTGATCTTCTTTCTTCGATACTCGATTGAGGTTCCTGTCACCATGGTTTGAGCGCAGTTTGAGCTGCTGCTAATGTTGCAGTCAGGGCAAGCTCGTCTGGTACGGGGGCTGAACATTGTGTTTCTGGTGACATGGGAACGTCTCGAGTTAGTATTTATGTTGTGACCTCCTGTGGAAGCGAGTGCATGGTTTTACACCGAATGATTGGGCCATTGATTAAGGCCACCAGTTGTGAGGGGACTGTTGATGTACAGCATACTTCAGAGTTATGATGTCGCCTACCATGCAGACAGATGACCCATTTGCTGCTGAAATTGATGGGATGTCGCTACCAGAGTTTACGAGCAGAGATCGCTGGAGCTTCCAGGCAGAGATGCGACAGATGATAGCTAGTCTATCTCGAATTGAGAGACGAAGGTGATTCGCCAGGTTGATGCGCCGATGCAGGCCTAGTTGAGTTGAAGATTTTCATGTATGGAGAGTCTTACTCAGATCTAGAGCAGACCGATCCAGAGATGACTGTTGATGTATCGTCTTTCCTTGAGGATTGAGGCATTGTTTAGCATGCGGGCGAAGAATATTCACATGTTGTATAGGCGAAGCTAAAAAAGTTCGAACGAGTGTCAGAAACCCATTTTTCCAAAGTTTAAAGTGTTCAGAGGAACATGCAGGTAATTCTGTAGACCCTCAAGAAGATTGAAACCCGAACTCGACATGATGACCATGGAACCGCTTTTGAACCTTATGGTTTGCAGCAGTTTAGCAGTGCCATCAGTGAGGCTTGGGTTTGCCCTTCTACGGCTGGTCCAGAGGTACTGTGGTATGTACCAGATATTTTTAGACTGTGCTAAGTGTAGGGTTACTAGGAACTCTAATAAGGCTCTACAAGGCATCAACCATGCGCGTTTAAAATTTTAGCCGTGCCGAATAACCCTAAACAAGATCTTTGCTAGATAATTAGGGTTACACATACAAGTAAATTACATTTACCACTAAGTGAATACGAAATACAACCTTTGTAAATCGGTCCTTCACTTCTAAAGCTCCTTGTTGTAGTCCCTTCGCTGCGATCATGGTTCTCCCGGGCTCTTGCATGGCTTCACGAGGCGAAAGAAGCGTCCTTGCTTGAAGTCTTCGAGGCCGAAGATGATCTACGTCGAGGGAATATCAACTCAAGCTACTACTTCACTAACTAGAGAGTTAGTGAATAAAACACGCTATACTAAAGTGCTAATCTAGTAGAGGATGGAGAAATAGGAAGTGGGCTCTCTTTAGAATTTTATTTCTGACAATCTTTCACTCTCTTTTCGAAACCCTAGCATGCTTTTCTTTTGCTCAAAGAAGAACAAGAAGATGAACAAAAGAAAAGATGAGAATAATTATCAAGTGAGTGAGCTAACCATGGTGAGTGAGTATTATATACTTGTAGGGTTCCCAGGCATTCTCAAGAGGTCTCACAAGGCATCAACCATGCCAATTACAAATTTTACGGTGCCAAGAAACCCTAGACTGGATCGTTAACTAGAATTTTAGGCGACAAAGTGAAACTAGTTAACTACTTAACTAAAAGAAAGATGCTACAACCTTTGTAGATTCGGTTCTCCACTTCCTAAGCTCCACGTAGACGTCCTCTCGCTGTCCGTCTCGAATCCCGGACTCATGCATCGGCTTCATCGGAGAAATGGGCGGACAAGTCGTCGGCTACGATGCTGAAGATGATCTACGTCGAGGTTACACAAGATCATGCTCCAACTTCACCAAGTTGTGAAACTTGTGAAGTAAACACCCTATACTACTTGGCAAGAGGTAGAGGATGATGAAATAGGAGGTGGGATCACTTTAGAATTGGATTTCTCACTCATTTGCTCAAGTTGCCATTGATGAAGGCAAGGTTTTTCTTGAAGAAGAAGAAGGAGAAGATGAAGAATATGATAAGTCTCTTATTTAAAAAAGAAACTAATATGAATACTTATCATATCCTAACCATAGTCAAGTGTAGAGAGTAAACTAGGGTTAGTTAGAATGGTTAGGGTTAAGGATGAGATAAGAATGGTGGACTTGTTCAAAGCTTCAAGAAGCTTCAACATACAAACAAAATAAGCCACCATTCTCTTTTATTTTCCAAAATGAATAAATAAATAAATAAATAAATAAGTAAATAAACAAAGCCCTAACCATTCATATAACCATGGTTTAATCTTTACACAAACCCAAGTGAGCAAGTATCATCAAACATGATACAAAGAAGTGCACAAAAATATATCACATATACAATGCGCATCAAGTGAGAAAATCCTTTTAAAATGAACCAATACTAGTTAATGAAAAATAATATATCAAATATATTATTATACATTAAATCATTAAATCAATACTTGATTTAACGATCCGGTCATATCGCATATAACCGACTAGTATCCTATGTATCGGCTTCTCGAATCAGTCCTTGATTCGATATCTAGGTTATATCGCATATAACCAATCGATACATTCATCGCGAGAATGGAATACGGTATCACATACACGCATTATTCTCGGTCCTGCACATATCTCATATGCGCTCCTATTTCGTTTCGCTTGAGCTAGGAAACCTCTGTGTAGGACTCTAAAGACTCGTCAATACGCCGGCAGCAGATGATGATCATATCAAGCACCCACAAGCCGCAAGCGGTCTGCTAAACGTAACGGCCACCCGGGTTTTGAGAGATCAGAAGATCGACGAGCTAACTCGCTCACACTCCTATGAATCCAACCAGTAACACTTACCGTACAGTCCGGTCTGTTCGTCTAATATGTCGCATATCAAGTCTAGGGGTGGTAAACGTCAGACCCCAATAACCGATAAGTCGTGCCGATATGAGGCTCATAACGGGTCGAGAAACTACTGGTAACACTTACCAGCAAATCTCTGATCAGCCCTGGCCAGGGACTTCCCTGTTACGGCCAATCGAGCACAGCGCAACATCAACCCCCAATACCGGGAGAGACGAAACCCCTCCTATCGCTCATTGCCTCCATGTGACTCGGGACTGTACCCAAAGACCACCATTTTACACGCCCTCATGGACGTGGTAAGGTGGAGATCAAAGCACAGTGGGAATCACACAAGACTCTATGACGATCTCGGGTCTACAGACTAACCTGTACAAGTGTCACCTGAGAACTGCCATCTGACGTGAGGTATAATACCATCTGGGAGTTCTCGGCGAGTCCGTCCAGTGTACCCAGTCTCCACTGAGCACCCGTATACCATCTCTGATGTCAAACACCAATGGATATGGGATCATCCATCGCCCATCTCATGGGTCGAGAAGCGTATACGCTAGTCTACACTGGTATATCGATGCCCCGTCTCGATACACCCACGACTAGGGACCTTGAAGGATGTAACTATGGACTACCATGTCCCCACTAGTATGATCTGCATCATAGTCCAGGTCGTCAAGTACACATCCTAAGGGCTTTACCAACATGTAACTATAAGACAGTTTAAAGAGACAAGTGTACATGTTAAGATAAAGAGCAACCAGATAGCATACTATCATATCGAGCAAGAAAGTCATCTCTATATATGTCCAAGCATCCAATATAATATACATCATCTGTACAATACTGGCCTCTAGGGCATACATACAACTAACAATACTAACTCATGTAGAGACATTACCATGGATAATCCTAAATGGTTAGGTTAATAAAAATCTAAAGTAAAACAAAGTTAGTGGACTTTGTCAAACATCTACAAGCTTCTACAAGCTTCATGCTTGTGACAAATGGTCCACTAATTTGTAATTACCTTAAAATTTTATTAACTACAATTTAAAATAGAATGGTGTATGTCTTGCACACCCATGCTTGATGTATCAACAACCATGATACAAAAAAGAAAACACATTTTAATATATATCACATACATATTAAAGTTGTGCACATGTGAGAAAAATTTTTAAGTGAACAAATGTTAGTTAATGTAAATTAGTATATCAAATATACAATTATACACTAAATTATTAAATCAACATTTGACTTAATAATCCGGTTATATCTCATATAACCGACTAACATCCAATGTATCGTTTTATCGAATCAACACTTGATTCGATAACCCGGCTATATCATATATAACCGACCTATACAAAAAGTCGCGAGAATAGAATACAGTATCACATACACGCATTATTCTTGGTCCCGCACATAACACATACATGCTCCTATTTCGTTTTGCCTGAGCCTGTAAAACCTCTATGTAGGACTCCAAAGACTCGTCAATACGCCGGCAGTAGGTAATGATCACATCAAGCACCCATAAGCCATCAGCGGTACTAGCTGGACGTAACGGCTACCCGGGTATTGTGCTATCAGAAGATCAGCAAGCAAGCCCGCTCCAACTCCTGTAAAAGCCTAACGGTAACACTTCCCGTACAGTCCGGTCTCCTCATCTGATATATCGCATATCAAGTTTAGGGGTGGTAAACGTCAGACCCCAATAACCGATAAGTCGTGCCGATGTGACGCTCATAACGGGTCGAGAAACTACGGGTAACACATACCAGTAAATCTCTAAATCAGCCCTGGCTAGGGACTTCCCTGTTATGGCCAATCGAGCACAGCGCAACATAAACCCCCAATACCGGGAGAGACGAAACCCCTCCTATCGCTCATTGTCTCCATGTGACTCGGGACTGTACCCAAAAACCACCATTTTGCACGCCCTCTTGGACGTGGTAAGGTGGAAATCAAAGCACGGTGGGAATCACACAAGACTCTATGACGATCTCGGGTCTACGGACTATCCTGCACAAGTGTCACCAGAGAACTGCAATCTGACGTGAGGTATAATACAATCTGGAAGTTCTCGGCGAGTCCATCCAGTGTACCCAGTCTCCACTGAGCACCCGTATACCATCTCTGATGTCAAACACCAATGGATATGGGATCATCTATCGCCCATCTCATGGGTTGAGAAGCGTATACGCTAGTCTACTCTGGCATATCGATGCTCTGTCTCGATACACCCAAGAAAAGGAACAATAAAGGATGTACTTATGGACTACTCTGTCCCCACTAGTATGATCTGCATCATAGTCCAGGTAGTCAAGTACACATCCTAAGGGCTTTACCAACATGTAACTATTAGACAATATCAAGAGACAAGTATACCGTTAGTTATATGTATGCCCTAGAGGCCATTACTGTACATAGGATGTATATTGTAGTGGATGCTGGGACATATATAGGGAGGACTTTCTTGCTCGACATGATAGTATGCTATCTGGTTGCTCTTTATCTTAACGTGTACACTGATTGTCTCTCTGTTACATGTTAGTAAATCCCTTAAGATGTGTACTTGACTACCTGGACTATGATGCGGATCATACTAGTGGGGACATGGTAGTCCATAAGTACATCCTTCAAGGTCCCTAGTTGTGGGTGTATCGAGACAGGGCATCGATATACCAGAGTAGACTAGCGTATACCTTCTCGATCCATACAGATAGGCGATGGATGATCCCATATCCATTGGTGTTTGACATCAGAGATGATATACGGGTGCTCAGTAGAGACTGGGTGCACTGGACGGACTCACAGAGAACTCCCAGATGGTATTACACCTCACGTCAGATGGCAGTTCTCTGGTGACACTGGTACAGGTTAGTCTGTAGACCCGAGATCATCATAGAGTCTTGTGTGATTCCAACTGTGCTTTGATTTCCACCTTACCACGTCCAAGAGGGCGTGCAAAACGGTGGTTTTTGGGTACAGTCCCGAATCACATGGAGGCAATGAGCGATAGGAGGAGTTTCGTCTCTCCCGGTATAGGGAGTTGATGTTGCGCTGTGCTTGATTGGCTATAACAGGAAGTCTTTGGCCAAGGATGTTTTAGGGATTTACTGGTAAGTGTTACCAGTAGTTTCTCGACCCGTTATGAGCCTCATATCGACACGACTTATCCAGTTATTGGGGTCTGATGTTTACCACCCCTAGACGAGATATGCGACATATCAGACGAAGAGACCGGACTGTACGAAAGTGTTACTGATTGGATTCACAAGAGTGTGAGCAGGCTTGCTCGTTGATCTGCTGATCGCTCAATACCATGGTGGCCGTTACGTTTAGTAGACCGCTTGCGGCTTGTGGATGTTTGATATGATCATCACCTACTGCCGGCGTATTGACAAGTCTTTTGAGTCCTACACAGGGGTTTCCTGGTTCAAGCGAAACGAAATAGGAGCGCATATAAGATATGTGCGGGACCGAGAATAATACCAGTATGTGATATTGTATTCTATTCTCGCGATTTGTGACATTGCTAGGTTTCATGTGATATAGCCGGGTTATCGGATCAAGTGTTGATTCGATAAGTTGTTACTATTGATATTAGTCGGTTATATGCAATATGACCGGATCGTTAAATCAAGTGTTGATTTAATGATTTAATGTATAATTATATATTTGATATATTACATTACATTAACTAGTATTGGTTCACTTAAGATTGATTTTCTCACTAGTTTGTGCACATTGTTTATATGTGATATATACAAGTGTACATGTTTGTATCATGCTTGATGATACAAACAAGTTGTGTGTATGAGACTTGAACCAAATCAAGGTTAAATTACGGTTTACTATTTTCCTGAAACAAATAACAAAAGAGTAAGACTTTGGTCAAAGTTATCAAGCTTCATGAAGCTTGATAAACATTGACAAAGTCAACTCTTTTTTCATTTGTTCAAGATATTAGTAAACCCAACCCTTAACCTAATGCTTTGGTTAATTCTCTACATGAGTTAAGCATGAGGGCTTAACTCAACCATGGTGCCATAATTAAAAGGATAAGTTTCATATTATTCTTTTAATTCTTTTCTTCTTCTTCTTCATTATGCTCCACAAAAGCTTGCTAGCTCCAATGGTGCCATGAGAAAAGAGTGAGAAATCCAATTCTAAAGTGAACCCACTTCCTATTTCTTCATCCTCTACCACTTGCCATGTTGTATAGGGTGTTCTCTTCACAAAGTTTTTGACCAAGTGAAGGAATAGCTTGAGTTTGAGTCTCCCCGATATAGATTATCTTCGGCCTCGAAGTCAACGACCTAACCCGCTCATTTCTCTGACGAAACCAACGCTAGAGTCCGGGATCCCGATGATCGCAGCAAAGGGACGTCAACACGGAGCTATTGAAGTGAAGGACCGGATCTACAAAGGTTGTAATCCCTTTCACTTGTAGTAAAGTGGTTTACTAGCTTTTCGTTTCGCCTAATCTCTAGTTAACGATCTTGCATAGAGTTGTTAGGCACATAAAAATTTGAATTTGGCATGGTAGATGCCTTGTGGAACCTCTTGAGTGTGCCTAGTAACCCTACAGTGGTATCAAAGCCTAGCTAGAGCTTTACGTTAAGTGTATGTTAGAAATCCGATCGAACTCCGAAACCCTAACTCAAACCCTTCTCTGTACATTTTCTGAAAATGTGGATTTTTCCAAATTAAAAATATCCAAAAAATACAGCAGGGTATTATAGGAGTTACTGTGAAGCACGTGAGACCAAGTCAGCCAAAGAGCCGCGGAACCGTGGCCCCACCCTAGCTTGTGCGGCGGTTACGCGGCCTTAATGGTGATTCTTGGGACGTGCTTTGCACAGTAATGCCCATATGAATTTCCTGTGTTTTCTGGGAATTTTTAAAATATACTCAACAGTTGAGTTTTCTGGGGTTGTTTTGGGAACTCGATGATTCGATCGGATTGTTTAACTTTGTCTATGTGTTTTTCCGGGTAATTTTAGAACATTTTAAAAAGTTCGACCGGATATAAATACCCACTTTTCCCCCTGCCGCGAAATTTCCAAGTGTTGGATTTTTCCGTGGTTTATGGATGTTCTAAGTAGTGCAAGTAACGCCATGGACCCTCTAGAAGACACCAAACCTTAACTCGATTATGTGACCGTCTTGAACTGCCCTTTGAACTTTAGGGTTTGGGGCAGTACGGCGTGCCACATGTAAGACGTTGGCTTGACCCTTCTACAGCTGGACCGTTGGTACTGTGGCATGAAGTGGATGTTTTTAAACTTATTTCAAGAGTTGAGCTATTTCGGGAAACATTGGGTGTTAGATTGTTAGATCGGAATGTTTAACATTTACTATTTATCTGGAATGTGATACAATATTTGGAATCTACAAGTAGTTATAAGATAACTGATTTGGATGTTATAAACATAGCAGTTTAGTCTCACTTGATCGGTTGTCACGGAATTTTGATGTGATCAAAAGTTCGTTGCAATCACATAGCGTACGCAGATACTCGCCGGGTAAACTTAATAGATTGCCACGCCCCATAGCCCCGACCAAGTGACTGTAGGAGAACCTCGTCGCCAAAAAGCATCCGTTCGGGTGCTCGCGGCTGCGGTGTTCCGCCTTAGTGCACTTCGTCGACGGTATCGGGGGTGCGGCCGTCCACCAAAGTTTGCGACGACCATTCGTTCTGGATGTCGGGAATATTGTTGAATTGCCCGACTTGATATTGAAAAGTGTTTTCGATATTGAGACTAAAATGCAGGGTTTATAATTGTTAGGCGTGCGATGTCTAAGGAATTCATTTGGTTAGGCATGCGATGTCTAAGGAGGTTGCGGATTCCAACTGTTGTAGTGTTACACTTTCTTTTCTGCGACCGTAAGTGTAATATGTGATATCGCCGGTTTCGTTGCTATATGTCAACGACAATTGGGATGGGCATATTTACTTACGTTGATTACATATGATGTTATGGGTTGCTGGATATGTTATATTGGATCGTCGTGTTTGAATAGCCGGTGTTTTTTTATGTGAAATGAGTGTTTTTCATTTTCATTCATGTAAAATGTTCTATGTAATATTCTTTTATTGGGGCACTTCCAGGTTGCGGATGATGTCACCATTGTATATTATTTACTTTTCCGCACTAGGATAGACCTAAGGAGGAGGGCACAAGTAACCGGGTTCTGGGGTCCAGTGGGAGACCAACTCAAGGAGTCGAGTCCGGGTCTCCTAACTCTAGAATTGGTAGGGTTTCTTGCCGCTCTCGTAGGGGTCTAGGGTTGTGGGTTTGGCTATTCATCGCGACCGTGGAATCCGTTTTTTATACTGGCTCGTATTGAAAACACGGACGTCTTAGTATATCCAATGTTTCATATGATTCTTCTGTTGCGATATCTGTGATGTGATCATTTGATATGTTGTGATAGATATTTTATATAGTATATATGATTCATTATATAGACGTTACTTATGTTTTACACCCGCGCTAGCCCTGCCCTGCTCTGCCGTTAGTTACCTAACCTAACGGTGCACGAGGGGACATCGAGGCGAATGCGGATGGCATAAGTGTACGTCGTATTTATCTGTGATGTTTAGGTAACTTAAATTATGGGACTTCATTAACGAGATTAATGAAATAAAAGAAACCTAAAGATGTTGTGGAATCGAATTTTCAAAAACAGGTAGCTACAGTTCTTGCTTTGCATCGCAGTGTTTCTTGTAGAACATCCTGCACCTTATTCGATAAGGAAAGGGCCGAGATCCCTTCACCGGGAGTGACCCCTTTAGCAATGACTGGCAGATGCTAAACCCCTCGGTTTGTCTTTTAATTTCTCCTATAGTTCTTGCTTTGCACAGCGATATATATGATATATCCTGCACCTTATTCGATGAGGAAAGGGCCGACGATCCCTTCCCCGGACTGACCCCTTTAGCAAAACTAGAAAGGCCTCAAAAACACTCCATTTTAAAATCATTTGATTCTACAACGATATCAAGTTCATTACGCAATAGGTTTTCAAAAAAAACCTATCGTAGCCCTCCGTCATTTCTGATAAGGACTGTTTAGTATTTGTGCTGCGTTTGTTGGCCTTTGTCAAGGCGTAGTGTGCGGTAGCTGAATAGTACTTATCTGCTTATGCATATGATGCATATTGGATTAGGGTAGTTGTGCGACCTTGTTGGCCTTTGTCAAGGGCCGTGCAGGTAGGTTTAATTCAATCAAGAAATGACGGGTTGAACTTGACTAGCAGCCTATGGTTTGTTGGCCTTTGTCAAGGTCATAGGACGCTAGGGGCAAAATATTATCGGGAATTTCAAGTGTTGAAATTTGCAATGAGATTGCATACCTTCTATGAGATAGTTGGATCCCGATACCCGCTGCGAGTAAGAGTTACTCCTGGGAGAGTTTTACACATTACAATTAGCCGATCAAGTAGGTGTCTAGAAAGGTGTTAACTGGGTTACGCCTCTGGGAAAACGAGGTTTACTTTAATTAGGTCCATGCAAAAGTACGGGGAACCTCCCTCAAAGTACCGACACTGGCCTGGCTGAAAGATTGGCGAACTTGTAGCGTGTAATTAATCCCGGCTAGTCTTTCCTTTTAGGGTTTGAAGGAAGATTTGATAAAAACAGTGGGAGCCATCCTGACTAGATAAAATAATAACCAATCTATTCTTGCAAGAGCGCACGATGAGTGCTTTCTTCTCTCTCTCTCCAGGTAGCGACCATATCACGCCTTAATCAAGATAATAATACGGATGTATTGACCGAACCCGCTTGTTATACTGAGCTGGGGAACGTTGGTCTCGCTCCAACTTATAATTGTTATAAGACCGAGCAGAAAATAGTTGAATGCCAGGATTCCCATTCCGCCCAAACGAAGAAAGTGCATAATGATGCATCTTCTTCGGGTGTGTTCATTACAAAGAACTGTTTCTCTGTATCCTCTACGTCCTCGGTATTTGATACCGGATCAGGATCACAGATATGTAATCTGTTACATAGGGCTACAGACAGGTAGAGAACTGAGGACAGGTGATAAGTTTCATGAGACAGAAAACGGTGCAAGTGTTGCAGCCAAGTCTGTTGGTCACTGTCACCCTGTATTACAAGAATACATTGATTCTGAACAAATGTTATTAGATACCGAACCTGATGTACAAAATCATATCAGTCTCTTTATTAGTAAAGAAAGGATATAATTTTGTATTGTTGGATAATGTTTTGAACATTTCCTATATCAAAAGTTGATTGGTTAAGGTACGTTATCTAAAAATATTGACGTTCTAAATCAAACTACAGTTCTTAGTATACAGAACGCACACAAGAGGAAGAGTTCAGAAATGAACAACTTCTTCTTAAGGCATTGTAGACTAGGTCATATCAATGCGACCCGACTGGCTGAAGTTACATTTAGATGCATATTTAAATTAGTTTGAATTTACATCTTGTAAAACTTGCCAATCATGTCACAAAGATAAGATGACCATAGCTCTGTTTAATGGAAACAGAGAAAGAGTTAGTGAACTCTTGGGACTGATGCAATAGTGATTTATGTAAGGTCCCCTGTCTACACATGCCAAGACCGGTTTCTTTGTACTTCATTACATTTTCTGATAATCTCTCAAGATTCATACATATGTTCCTGTTGAAACAAAAGTCCGAACCTTTTGAGATATTCACAGAATATAAGATGGAAGTAGAGAACCAAAACGGGTATAAGTATTATGTCCTTTGATGCGATCAAGGAGGAGAATACTTGAGCACGGAATTCCTGGATTATTCTAAAGGAGAATGAGATCCTCTCTCAGCATTACTCCTCCTTATACACCATAGCACGATGGTATATCGGGGCGGAGCAATAGCACCCTATGTGATATGGTGTGCTCTATGATGAGTACTACTGAGTTTCCTATTTCCTTTTGGGAGTTATGCAATTGAGAAGTTGCATACCTATTGAATAGGGTTCAAATCAAATCAGTTCCCTACCACTTCATCTATGATATGGTAAGGGAAGAGCCCATCTCTTAAGTCAGTTAAGATTTGGGGTTGTCCGGCCTATGTCTAAAGGCAAAATCCGGACAAGATCGAGGCAAGGTCAGTTCTGTAGAACTGGAAGGTGTTCCAGCTATACAAACTGCAGCTGATGATTTGACAGAACCAAAGGATTCAATAGTCCCCGACGAACCTCAGCCTCTCCGCCGATCTGGTAGGGTTCCTCATCCGCCTGAGAGATACTTTGGTTTCTCGATGACAGTGGGAGTGAGGAATGCATCATAAGATGATGACCCAACTAGTTTCGAGCAGGCCATCGAGAGTAGGGACTCTGTAAAAATGGCTGGATGCTTAGCGATCTGAGATGGAATCCATGTACACCAACAAAGTATGGACTTTGGTTGCTTTATCTGAATGGGTTTAATCCCCATCAGGAGCAAGTATATCTTGAGAAGATTACTTGGTGCACATGGAAAAGTTGAGACTTTCAAAGCTAGACTTGTTAAAGGTTTGCATCATTGACCAGGTATGGATTATAATGAAACCCTTTCTAAGGAGCTATGCTTAAGTCCATCCAGATCCTACTTGCCACGGCTACATACCATGACTACGATATCTGGTGGTTGGGTGTCATGACTGCTTTTTTAAATGATGTTTTAGAAGAGAGCGTCTATAAGTACACAGCCAGAGGGCTTCGTAGACAGTGGGAGCAGCGGAAACGTGAGAAAGATGTTTTATGTGATAAAGCAGGCATCGCGGAGTTGGATCATCTGTTTTGATGTGGTAATAAAAGAGTTTGACTTCATCAAAATGGTAGATGAACCTTGTATATAGAAAAAAGGTAGTAGGGAGTATGGTGGTGATCCTCGTAGAATACGGGGATGACATACTCTTGATAGGGAAGGAGTTTCCAATGCTACGCTCGGACAATCTCCGCTTATCACAAGAATTCTCCATAAAGGATCAAAGTGATACCTCCGAAATCTTGAGTTTTGATCTATGAGATAGAAGTAATTGGATATTAGGATTCTCACTAGTTGTAGTGAGATAGTATCAATCAATCCTAGGGAGAATCACTGGAAAGGTTCCAGAGTGATAAGGATGACTGAATGTCGGTCACAGGCATTGACTTTACCCTCAGTGGAGGGACGGTATGTTGGAAGAGTTCCAAGCTAGATACCATGACATACTAGACGATTAAAGGCAAGATACATCGTTACCAAAGATGCTACCAAAGAGGAAGTCTGGATGTATATTAGTTCATGAGATGAACTTCGTTCCTACTATTGTGAGACAATGGAGTTATGGCTTATGCCTAGGAACCCCTGTCCCATCAGTGATGCAGACATATTCTGAGGCTGCATCATCTGATCATAGAGATAGTAGATCTCCAGGGTGATCGAGGTTAGGAGAGTAGACTCAGAGGACAACACGGCGGATCCACTAACAAAGGCCTTTTCCCAAAGACAGATTTTTATGGGATGGTTGAGTAAGAGATACTGCAACCATTGCTACAGACGGCCCTTGTGCAAGTGGGAGATTGTTAGTTATATGTATGCCCTAGAGGCCATTACTGTACATAGGATGTATATTGTAGTGGATGCTGGGACATATATAGGGGGGACTTTCTTGCTCGACATGATAGTATGCTATTTGGTTGCTCTTTATCTTAACGTGTACACTGATTGTCTCTCTGTTACATGTTGGTAAAGCCCTTAGGATGTGTACTTGACTACCTGGACTATAATGCGAATCATACTAGTGGGGACATTGTAGTCCATAAGTACATCCTTCAAGGTCCCTAGTCGTGGGTGTATCGAGACGGGGCATCGATATACCAGAGTAGACTAGCGTATACCTTCTCGACCTATACAGATGGGCGATGGATGATCCCATATCCATTGGTGTTTGACATCAGAGATGATATACGGGTGCTCAGTGGAGACTGGGTACACTGGACGGACTCGCCGAGAACTTCCAGATGGTATTATACCTCACGTCTGATGGTCGTTCTCTGGTGACACTGGTACAGGTTAGTCTGTAGACCCGAGATCGTCATAGAGTCTTGTGTGATTACCACTGTGCTTTGATTTCCACCTTACCACGTCCAAGAGGGCGTGCAAAACGGTGGTTTTTGGGTACAGTCCCGAATCACATGGAGGCAATGAGCGATAGGAGGGGTTTCGTCTCTCCCGGTATAGGGAGTTGATATTGCGCTGTGCTCGATTGGCTATAACAGGAAGTCCTTGGCCAAGGCTGTTTTAGGGATTTACTGGTAAGTGTTAACAGTAGTTTCTCGACCCGTTATGAGCCTCATATCGACACGACTTATCCAGTTATTGGGGTCTGACGTTTACCACCCCTAGACGAGATATGCGACATATCAGACGAAGAGAACGGACAGTATGGAAGTGTTACTGATTGGATTCACAGGAGTGTGAGCAGGCTTGCTCGTTGATCTTCTGATCGCTCAATACCCGGGTGGACGTTACGTTTAGCAGACCGCTTGCGGCTTGTGGTTGTTTGATATGATCATCACTTACTACCAGCGTATTGACGAGTCTTTAGAGTCCTACACAGGGGTTTCCTGGCTCAAGCGAAACGAAATAAGAGCGCATATGAGATATGTGCGGGACCGAGAATAACACCAGTATGTGATATTGTATTCTATTCTCGCGATTTGTGACATTGCTCTGTTATATGCGATATAGCCGAGTTATCGGATCAAGTGTTGATTCGATAAGTTGTTACTATTGATATTAGTCGGTTATATGCAATATGACCGGATCGTTAAATCAAGTGTTGATTTAATGATTTAATGTATAATTATATATTTGATATATTACATTATATTAACTAGTATTGGTTCACTTAAGATTGATTTTCTCACTAGTTTGTGCACATTGTTTATAAGTGATATGTGCAAGTGTACATGTTTGTATCATGCTTGATGATACAAACAAGTTGTGTGTATGAGACTTGAACCAAAACAAGGTTAAATTAGGGTTCACTATTTTCCTAAAACAAATAACAAAAGAGTAAGACTCTGGTCAAAGTTATCAAGCTTCATGAAGCTTGATAAACATTGACAAAGTCAACTCTTTTATCATTTGCTCAAGATATTAGTTAACCTAACCCTTAACCTAATGCTTTGGTTAATTCTCTACATGAGTTAAGCATGAGGGCTTAACTCAACCATGGTGCCATAATTAAAAGGATAAGTTTCATATTATTCTTTTAATTCTTTTCTTCTTTTTCTTCTTCATCAAGCTCCACAAAAGCTTGCTAGCTCCAATGGTGCCTTGAGAAAAAGAGTGAGAAATCTAATTCTAAAGTGAACCCACTTCCTATTTCTTCATCCTCTACCACTTGCCATGTTGTATAGGGTGTTCTCTTCACAAAGTTTTTGACCAAGTGAAGGAATAGCTTGAGTTTGAGTCTCCCCGACGTTGATCATTTTCGGCCTCGAAGTCAACGACCTAGCCCGCTTATTTCTCTGACGAAACCAACGCTAGAGTCCGGGATCCCGATGATCGCAGCGAAGGGACGTCAACACGGAGCTATTGAAGTGAAGGACCGAGGTTGTAATCCCTTTCACTTGTAGTAAAGTAGTTTACTAGCTTTTCGTTTTGCCTAATCTCTAGTTAACGATCTTGCATAGAGTTGTTAGGCACCTAAAAATTTGAATTTGGCATGGTAGATGCCTTCTGGAACCTCTTGAGTGTGCCTAGTAACCCAACATATACATGTTAAGATAAAGAGCAACCAGATATATCGAGCAAGAAAGTCCTCTCTATATATGTCCAAGCATCCAATATATTATACATCATCTGTACAATACTGGCCTCTAGGGTATACATACAACTAACAATCTCCCACTTGCACTAGGGCCAGCTGCTGTAGTATCGCATACCAAGCAGCCCGAAGAGTCTCTCAAACTGTATCTGAGGAATGGCCTTCGTGAGTGGATCCGCAGTGTTGTTCTTCGTGTCAACCCTCCTGACCTCGATCTCCCGGCGATCTACTATCTCCCGGATCAAGTGATACCGCCTCAGAATATGCCTGGATCGCTGATGGGACCTGGGTTCCTTGGTCAAAGCCACTGCTCCATTGTTATCACAGTACAAAGGTATTGGATGCTCAATGGATAGAACCACTCCAAGTTCAGTAATGAACTTCTTGATCCAGACTGCCTCTTTGGCAGCATCATTGGCAGCGATGTATTCAGCCTCCATCGTCGAGTCTGCCATGGTTTCCTTCTTGGAACTCTTCCAGTTAACTGCCCCTCCCTAAAGGGTAAAGACAAATCCCGAGTGTGACTTAGAGTCGTCCTTATCACTCAGGAAGCTCAAATCGGTAAAGGACTCCACTTGGAGTTCTCCGTTACCATACACCAAGAGCATCTCTTTTGTCCTTCGTAAGTACTTGAGAATGCTCTTCACAGCTGTCCAGTGACTCTCTCCAGGATCAGCTTGATACCTACTCATTACACTTAGTGAGTGTGCTACATCGGGTCTGGTACATAGCATCGCGTACATGATAGAACCTACAGCCGAAGCATAGGGTATCCCTTGCATGCAAGCTCTCTCCAAATCAGTCTTGGGAGACATCTCTTTAGAGAGAGTGAGCCCTGAGATCGTGGGTAAGTTCCTACGCTTGGATTCTTCCATACTAAACCTCTTTAGTACGGTGTCAATGTACCTGGATTGGGACAATCCTAATATCCTTTTAGATCTATCTCTATAGATCATAATTCCCAGTATGCAGGAGGCATCACCTAGATCTTTCATTGAAAATCTTTGTGATAAGAAGAGCTTGACCGATTGCAGCATAGAAATGTCATTTCCTATCAAGAGTATGTCGTCTACGTACAATACGAGGAAGACTACCTTACTCTCTGCCACCTTCTTGTAGATACAAGGTTCATCTACGTTTTTGACGAAATCAAACTCTTTGATAACGACGTCAAAGCAGATGTTCCAACTCAGCGATGCTTGCTTTAATCCATAAATGGATTTCAGCATCTTGCACACCTTCCCGCTGCTCCCACTAGCTACGAAGCCCTCTGGCTGAGTCATGTACAGGCTCTTTTCCAAATCGCCGTTTAGAAAGGCGGTCTTAACATCCATTTGCCAGATTTCGTATTCATGATATGCAGCGATGGCAAGCATGATCCGGATGGATTTAAGCATAGCCACTGGAGAAAAGGTTTCCTCATAGTCCACACCTGATCTTTGACGAAAACCCTTTGCAACAAGTCTAGCTTTGAAAGTCTCCACTTTCCCATCTACACCAAGTTTTTTCTTGAAGATCCACTTGCTCCCAATAGGTTTCACCCCTTCAGGAGCATCTTCCAAACACCATACTTTGTTGGTGTACATGGATTCCATCTCGGACCGCATTGCATCTAGCCATTTCACTGAGTCCCCACTCGTGATGGCCTGCTCAAATCTAGTTGGGTCATCATCAACCATGATGCAATCCTCGCTCCCACCATCCATGAGAAAACCGTAGTATCTCTCAGGTGGGTAAGGAACCCTACTAGATCGGCGGAGAGGCTGAGGTTCGTTGGGAACTACCGAATCCTCCGGTTCCACTAAATCATCAGTTGCAGTTTGTATATCTGGAACCTCTTCCAGCTCTACCACTTTGTCACTAATTTCTTTTACAAGAAATTCCTTTTCTAAAAAGGTGGCATGTTGAGCAACAAACACCTTTTGTTCCTCACTGTGGTAGAAAAAATACCCATATGACTTCTTTGGATATCCCACAAACTTTCAAACAACTGACCGTGCCTCGAGTTTGTCCGGATTTTGTATTTTGACATAGGCCGGACAACCCTATATTTTAACTCGTTTAAGATATGGCCTCTTCCCACTCCATATCTCATATGGTGTGGTCGGTACAGATTTAAATGGAACTTGATTCAATAGGTATGCTGCTGTCTCCAGCGCATACCCCAAGAAGGAAATAGGTAACTCAGCTGTGCTCATCATAGAGCGCACCATATCTAATAGGGTGCGGTTCCTCCATTCCGATACACCGTTGGGCTGTGGTGTATATGGAGGAGTCAGCTGAGAGAGAATCCCATTCTCTTGTAGGAAGTCTAGGAATTCATTGCTCAAGTATTCACCTTCTCGATCAGATCGAAGGATTTTAATACTTTTCCCGGTTTGGTTCTCGACTTCTTGTTTATATTCTCTAAATTTCTCAAAAGTTTCTGATTTGTGTTTCATCAGGAACACATATCCGAATCTATAGAGATCGTCAGTGAATGTGATGAAGTACGCAGAACCATTCCTGGCAGGTGTAGACATGGGGCCGCTTACATCACTATGTACTAGTCTCAAGAGTTCCATAACTCTCTCTCCGTATCCCGTAAACGGAGTTTTGGTCATCTTTCCTTTAAGACATGACTTGAAAGTATCATAAGATGAAAATTCAAACGGTTTCATATATCCATCCTTATGCAACTTAGCTAGCCGTGTCGCATTTATATGACCAAGTCTACTATGGCACAAGAAGGATTCTTTCATTTCTGAACTCTTCCTCTTTTTTGTGTTTGTTATGTTCAGAACTGCTGATTGATTTAGAACATAAATACCATTGCACAACGTGCCTGATCCAACCAACTTTTGGTTCAGGAAAATGTTCATAACATTATCCTGTAATACAAAATTATATCCTTCTTTACTTAATAAAGAAACTGATATAATGTTGCATATCAGGTTCATAGCATTCGTTCAGAATCAATATATTACCTGTTTGTAATACAAGGTGATATTCCCCGACGGTTCTAGCTGCAACAATTGCACCATTTCCAACCCTTATGTCTTTATCACCTTCTCCAAGTTCTCTACCTTTCCTAAGCCCATGTAACTAATTACATATATGGGATCCTGACCCGGTATCTAATACCCAGGACGTAGAGGAAATGGAGAAACAGTTCTCTGTAACGAACACACCTGAAGAAAATGCATCAACATGTAATTTCTTCATTCAGGTGGCATGGGAATCCTGGTATTCCCCTATATCCTGTTCAGTCCTATAACTCTTATAAGAAAGAACGGAACCAACGTTCCCCAGCACAGTATAACATGCAGGTTCGGTCAATACATCCATATTATAATCTTGATTAAGGCAAGATATGGTCGCTACCTTGAGAGAGAGAGAAGAAAAACACTTTAGCGTATGCTCTTGCAAGATCAGATTGGTTATTATTTTATCTAATCAGGATGGCTCCCACTGTTTTTATCAAATCTTTCTTCAAACCCTAAAAGGAAAGACTAGCCGGGATTAATTACACCCTACAATTTCGCCAATCTTTCATCCAGGCCAGTGTCGGTACTTTGAGGGAGGTTCCCCGTGCTTTCGTACGGACCTAATTAAAGTAAACCTCATTTTCCCAGAGGCGTAACCCCGTTGACACCTTTCTAGACACCTACTTGATCGGCTAATTGTCCTGTGTAAAACTCTCCCAGGAGTAACAATTACTCGCAGAGGGTATCGGGATCCAACTATCTCATAGAAGGTATGCAATCTCATTGCAAATTTCAACACTTGAAATTCCCGATAATATTTTGCCCCGAACGATCTATGACCTTGACAAGGTCAACAAACCATAGACTGTAAGTCAAGTTCAACCCGTCATTTCTTAATTGAATTAAACCCACCCGCACGACCTTTGACAAGGTCAACAAGGTCGTACGACTACCCTAATCCAATCTGCATCATATGCATGAACAGATAAATACTATTCAGCTACCGCACACTACGCCTTGACAAGGTCAACAAATGCAGCACGAATACTAAGCAGGACTTATCTGAAATGGCGGAGGGCCACGACAGGTTTTTCTGAAAACCTATTACGTAATGAACTTGATATCGTTGTAGAATCGATTGAGTTTTGAAATGGAGTGATTTTGAGGCTTTCATTAGTTTTGCTAAAGAGGTCACTCCCAGTGAAGGGATCTCGGCTCTTTCCTTATGGAATAAGGTGCAGGATATATCATATATATCACAATGCAAAGCAAAACTCCAAAAGCAATAAAAAAAATCGAGTGTTGTAGCATCTGCCAGTTTTGCTAAAGAGGTCACTCCCGGTGAAGCGATCTCGGCTCTTTTCTCATCGAATAAGGTGCAGGATATATCATATATATCGCTATGCAAAGCAAAAAACTGTAGCAGCCTTTTTTGAAAATTTGATTCTACAGTATCTTTTAGGTTTCTTTTCTTTCATTAATTATATTAATGAAGTCCCATCATTTAAATCACCTAAACATCACAGATAAATACGACATACACTTATGTTATCCACATTCGCCTCGATGTCTCCTCGTGCACCGTTAGGTTAGGTAACTAACGGCAGAGCGGGGCAGGGCTAGCGTGGGTGTAAAACATAAGTAACATCTATATAATATATCATATATACTATATACAGTATTTATCACAACATATCAAATGATCACATCACAGATATCGCAGCAGAAGAAACATATGAAACATTGGATATACTAGGACGTCCGTGTTTTATTTTGAGCCTCTATAAAACACGGATTCCATGGTCGCGATGAATAGCCAAATCCACACCCCTAGACCACTATGAGAGCGGCAAGCAACCCTACCAATTCTAGAGTTAGGAGACCCGGACTCGACTCCTCGAGTTGGTCTCCCACGGGACTCTAGAACCCGGTTACTTGTGCTCTCCTCCTTGGGTCTATCCTAGTGCAGAAAAGTAAATAATATACAAATGGTGACATCAAGGTCATCCCGGAAGTGCCCCAATAAAAGAATATTACATACATTTAATTTTACGTGAATAAAAATAAAAACCTTCATCTCACATAAAACCCTCGGCTATTCAGAAACACGACGATCCAATATAACATATCCGGCAACACATAACATCATATGTCATCAACGTAAGTAAATATGCGCATCCCAATTGTCGTTGACATATAGCAACGAAACCGGCGATATCACATATTACACTTACGGTCACAGAAAAGAAAGTGTAAAACAACAACATTTGGAATCCACAATCTCTTTAGACATCGTAAATCCGAAATATCACATACTTCGCATTTCATGCCTAACTATATGAAATCCAGATATTGTATCACATTCCATATAAATAGACAGTATTAAACATTCCGATCGAATAATCAAACACCCAAGAATTCCTAAATAATTCTCAACACTTGAGGGGAGTTTAAAAACATCAATCACATGCCACAGTACCAATGGTCCAGCCGTAGAGGGGTCAAGCTAACGCCTCACATGTGGCAACACCGTACTCCCCCAAACCCTATGATTCAAAAGCAGTTCAAGACGGTCACATAACCGAGTTAAGGTTTGTTGTCTTCTAGAGGGTCCATTGCGTAACTTGCATGATTTAGACGTTCTTAAACTACGGAAAAATCCAACACTTGGAAATTTCCCGGGTCGGGAAAAAGTGAGTTATTGATATCCGTTCGAACTTTTTAATACTTTCTAAATATCCGGAAAACATAACGAAATTAAATATTCTGATAGAATCAACGAATACAAAATAATCCCCAGAACACTCAACACATGAGTCAGGTTAAAAATACCCAGAAAACTAAACATGCAGCTACAGTCATTACTGTGCTGAAACGAGTGCATAAGTCTTCTGTACTGTAGCGGTTCCGCGGTCCAAGCGCGGTACGACCGCGGTTCCGCGGCGGTTTGTACGGCTTATGCGGTCGTTTTTCACTGTAATGCTTATATTACCCTGCTGATTTTTTAGGTATTTTTAATTCAGAAAAATCACAGTTTTTAAAAAATGTCCAGAGAGGGGGTCGTTTTGACGTTTCGGGGTTCGTTCGGAGTTTTAACTTCGTACACACGTCGCCTAATGCTCTGGCTAGGCTCTGATACCACTGTAGGGTTACTAGGCACTCTAATAAGGTTCTACAAGGCATCAACCATGCCCGTTTAAAATTTTAGCCGTGCCGAATAACCCTAAACAAGATCATTGCTAGATAATTAGGGTTACACATGCAAGTAAATTACATTTACCACGTAGTGAATACGAAATAGAACCTTTGTAGATCGGTCCTTCACTTCTAAAGCTCCTTGTTGTAGTCTCTTCGCTGTGATCATGGTTCTCCCGGGCTCTTGCATGGCTTCACGAGGCAAAAGAAGCGTCCTTGCTTGAAGTCTTCGAGGCCGAAGATGATCTACGTCGAGGGATTATCAACTCAAGCTACTACTTCACTAACTAGAGAATTAGTGAAGCAAATACCCTATACTAAAGTGCTAGTCTAGTAAAGGATGGAGAAATAGGAAGTGGGTTCTCTTTAGAATTTTGTTTCTCACAATCTTTCACTCTGTTTTTGAAACCCTAGCATGCTTTTCTTTTGCTCAAAGAAGAAGAAGAAGATGAGCAAAAGAAAAGATGAGGATAATTATCAAGTGAGTGAGCTAACCATGGTGAGTGAGTATCATATATTAACTCATGTAGAGACATTACCATGGCTAATCCTAAATGGTTATGTTAATAAAAATCTAAAGTAAAACAAAGTTAGTGGACTTTGTCAAAGCATCCACAAGCTTCTAAAAGCTTCATGCTAGTGACAAATGGTCCACTAATTTGTAATTACCTTAAAATTTTATTAACCACCATTTAAAATAGAATGGTGTATGTCTTGCACACCCATGCTTGATGTATCAACAACAATAATACAAAAAAGAAAACACATTTTTATATATATCACATACATATTAAAGTTGTGCACATATGAGAAAAATCCTTAAGTGAAAAAATGTTAGTTAATGTAAATTAGTATATCAAATATACAATTATACACTAAATTATTAAATCAACATTTGACTTAATAATCCGGTTATATCTCATATAACCGACTAACATCCAATGTATCGTTTTATCGAATAAACACTTGATTCGATAACCCGGCTATATCATATATAACCGACCGATACAAAACGTTGTGAGAATAGAATACGGTATCACATACACGCATCATTCTCGATCCCGTACATAACACATACGTGCTCCTATTTCATTTTGCCTGAGCTAGTAAAACCTCTATGTAGGACTCTAAAGACTCTTCAATACGCCGGCAGTAGGTGATGATCACATCAAGCACCCACAAGCCGTCAGCGGTACTAGCTGGACGTAACGGCTACCCGGGTATTGAGCAATCAGAAGATCAGCAAGCAAGCCCGCTCCAACTCCTGTAAAAGCCTAACGGTAACACTTCCCGTACAGTCCGGTCTCCTCGTTTGATATGTCGCATATCAAGTCTAGGGGTGGTAAACGTCAGACCCCAATAACCGATAAGTCGTGCCGATGTAAGGCTCATAAAGGGTCGAGAAACTACTGGTAACACTTACCAGTAAATCTCTAAATCATCCCTGGCCAGTGACTTCCCTGTTATGGCCAATCGAGCACAGCACAACATCAACCCCCAATACAGGGAAAGACGACACCCCTCCTATCGCTCATTGTCTCCATGTGACTCGGGAATGTACCCAAAAACCACCGTTTTGCATGCCCTCTTGGACGTGGTAAGGTGGAAATCAAAGCACAGTGGGAATCACACAAGACTCTATGACGATCTCGGGTCTACAGACTATCCTGCACAAGTGTCACCAGAGAACTTCCATCTGACGTGAGGTATAATACCATCTGGGAGTTCTCGGCGAGTCCGTCCAGTGTACCCAGTCTCCACTGAGCATCCGTATACCATCTCTGATGTCAAATACCAATGGATATGGGATCATCCATCGCCCATCTCATGGGTCGAGAAGCGTATACGCTAGTCTACTCTGGCATATCGATGCCCTGTCTTGATACACCCACGACTAGGAACAATAAAGGATGTACTTATGGACTACTCTTTCCCCACTAGTATGATCTGCATCATAGTCCAGGTAGTCAAGTACACATCCTAAGGGCTTTACCAACATGTAACTATAAGACAGTATCAAGAGACAAGTATACATATTAAGATAAAGAGCAACCAGATAGCATACTATCATATCGAGCAAGAAAGTCCTCTCTATATATGTCCAAGCATCCAATATATATACATCATCTGTACAATACTGGCCTCGAGGGCATACATACAACTAACACTAAGGTGTTGAGCCTTCGGGAAATTTTAGGACCTCGATGACTCGATCGAAAAGTTTGACGTCGTCCAGATATCATGTGATAAGAGATCAGCAGCTGACCAGCTTTGGATAGAGGACCTCACCCAGAGGCATTATGAGTTGATCAAGAACGGACGAGTATTGAGTATTCCTCCGATGGTTGGGACGAGATCCCGAGGATGTGTTCGGCCAGTTATCTTGTACAGAGTGATGAAGATACAGAGTACGCGATTTCGAGTCCGTGTGAGAGTCTTCGGATTGACCGTGGCCGAGAACAGTGGCAGTGCGCAGATGGCATGGTGTGACGTCATAGTAGACGATGATACAGACGAGTGGAACCAGAGGTTCATGCGAAATGCTGACGAGCTGTTGCTACTCCCTATCGATACTAGAGATCTGATATGCATACAGAGGCGTTGGGATACGGCCAGTTTTTGAAGAAATGTGTGCAGAACACGCAGATGTCCCGAAAATGAGAAAAGATTATGTAAGATTACCAGCCTCCGTACAGTTCGGCATAGGCGAGATCGAAAAAGACCTTGAGCAGGATTCCTTCCAGGACACTGCTGCAATGAGACTTGCACCCAGGATCAGTGGTGTCACGTGAATTCAGAGGACCTGGGACCGACGCCAGTGACGTGCTGCTTTTCGAGTGGTCGTGGTGATTGATCGAGAGATGACCAGAGAAGTGCCAGGGCCGAATTGTCCCTGTTACCATACCTGACTGAGCCGATGAGCCGATAGATTGCGAGTTTGGTAAATCCACAGAAAAGATAAGGACCCAGAGGCTGAGGATGCCAGATCGTGAGCAGGAGGCAAGCGGATGTTCTTGTTCTGTTGGTTTTAGGCGCACCGATTTATTTTTGGACATTGTAGGAGGTGTACCTCAATGTCAATTGTTGCGATTTGCGATTGTGATCCGAGTATCACGCTTATATCGCTTGGATTTGAGTTTTGATGATTGAGTTTCATGATATCGTTTTCGTGCACCATGGCTGCACCTACTGGGTATTTACATTTTTGGGCATAGTTATCGCACAGGATATATATTTTATACACCGTTGTGTTGATTTGAGATTTGTGCATATCCATTACATTTGTTGTCGATTTTATACCTTCGTAGCATGTGTTTATGATTTCGTGGATTTCATACGGTTGAATTGATTTTGTGCGTGTGGTACGCACTCAATTTGATTTTTGCACTCGGTATAGCTTACATGTGCTTGCAGTGCATTGATACGTGTTTTGTGCACGCAATTGCACACGTTTATGATTCTATACACCTTGGTACACTAGGTGTTGCTGTTTACGCATTTGAGTTATTGATCGGTATTTCATGCACTGGATGCACTGGATTTGTATTTCATGCACTGGATGCAGCGTATTTGTATTTCGTGCACTTGATGCAACAGATTTGTATTTATGCATTTATGCACTGTATTCGTGCATGTTTGATGCACTTGATTTAGACTTCATTCGTGCATGATGGATGCACTTGATTTGGATTTTCGCGCATGTTGGGCACATGATATGAGACTTGATTTTGTATACACTGGATGCACTCGATTTAGGATTTTTATTCGTGCACGTTAGTTGCACAGAATTGAGATTTTCGTGCACACTAGATGCACGTGATATTGTTGTCGTGCACATCCGTTGCACTGGACAGATGCTTTCGTGCACACCCGTTGCACTTAGTTTTGGATTTGTGCACATTCATGGCACTTGTATTTGGATTTGATTTCCGTGCACACCAGACGCACGTGATGGTTAGATACGCCTTTTGAGCACATTGTTTTCGTATTGGGCACTATATTATGTAGTAGCCAAACATGACTGATCTGAGGACAGTACCTGAGTACTTTGCATGCATTAAAAGATTACCAAGTGGGTTTCAAAAGGAGCTATAGTAATGCTATTTCCTATGTGCCCGTGAGCGACACGAACGTTTATAAAGGAAAACCTTTTAGGCTATTTTGACAACGACGGAACGTGTATCTAGGAAAACATATATGGACATATATTATTATTTTAAAATGAGCGCCCATCAGTTATGCCGTGAGTTACGCATTCACGCAGCTATTTAGAAAAGATTTTTCATGTATTTTATTCAGATTTTGGAGATTTTAAAGATGCGTACTATACACGTAACATAGTATTTGACTAGTGTATATTGGATTTCAGTAGTGGATTTCGAGATCTGCATCTCCATTGTAACTCCGAGGATAGGCGAGCAAATCAGATGATTCACGTGACGCTTGATGGAGTTCGATTTGAATTTTGTATTCGTTTTCAGGCGCACGCGATGCGCTGTAGTATTTCTATATATTCCATGGTTTCGAAGCCCCGTTGATTTGAGTTGATTATTGAATGTTTTAGATTTTGAGGGTTTAAATTTAAATTCGGGGACCGAATTTCTTTAAGGGCGAAAGATATTAACATTTCAGAAAAATAAAATATTATTTTTTGGAATTTTTATAATTAAATAATAAATAATATGAATATTTTAATGAGGCGGTATAATTAAATACCAATAAATTGGGACAAATTTGGAAAATTATAGAAATTACTGAAATAAGGGTGCTTTATGTGATTTATGCAAATTATAAATTTTTATGATTAATTATAGACTATTTTAATGCTAATCGCGATTAAATGTCGCTAATTGCGCTTTAAGCCGGATTTGTGCACATGACATGCACCATGTCATATTTAACACTTGTGACTTTTCTTACATGGCTTTTCTTTATTCTTCATGCTTGATTTGGGTTTTAATATGATAAGAGAGAAGAAAAGAAAAGAAAATGGAAAATGGAAAATGAATAAACAAAAGAGTATGGGAGGTAGGGGCAAGAGAGAGTGTGTGAGAGGGGTTTCTTTGGCTTAGCCATTCCTTCCTCTTCATCATGTCATCTTCATATCCTATCATGGCTGCTGCCTCCCTCCTCCAACCACCTCTATCTCTTCATTTCATTACAATAAACACATCAAAAACCATATTTCTTTTCATTAAAAATGTGCACAAGCTCAAGGGAAGCACTTTGGACCAAGGAAAATCGGCTTTTGAAGACTTGGGGCAACTCAAGAATTTTCTTGAGTTGCCAAATTAAGTAATTTCTGCACAATTTGAATTGTATTTCAATTCCTTTAGCTATCATGCTAGTTAGAAGTGATTAGGCGATGTTTAGTAAGGGTTGAAAATTTCAAGTTAGGATTTGAAGGAATCTTGAGTAGTGATGTGAAATTGAGGCTAGTATAAACATTATAACCCCTGTAGGGATCGCATACTGATCAAAACCCGAGACTTAACCCCCAAAATATGAACTTAGAAACCCCGACATCATATAATTGTGTGAATTTCGAGGGTATTTTGGAATCTGGAGTAACCCGGATGACCTGAAAATTATTTTGCAAACACAGGGAGTTGTGCAGGCACCTAGGAAGCTACCACAGAAACCCAAGCCCCATACCCCAACCTTAGGCCGCAATTTTATCCATTCTGGCCGCAATTTGCGGCACGAACAGGGAAGTAGGGTCCCAGGCTTGGTCCATGGCTTCTTTTGCAATAAATTAGACCACTCCTGTATGCAAAAGTGGCTAATTGTCACCTGGGAAAAATCTGTGAGTGTTTTACTTAGTTTCTGAAATTGTTTTGCGTGGTTGTGATCCGCCGTTTGGAGAAGAGATAGCTCCCGCTTGGGGATGCCGTTATCATTATCTTGTATATGTGGTTTTGGATCAAAATATACAAAGGAGGTGATGCCCAATTTTCAAAAAGATGAAACATGTTTTTAAACTTGCATATTCCGCTTGCATTGTCATGTTCCTTTTCTATCCACTAAGAAAACTTGATTTAATTATATCTTTATTTCAAAACTTCACCTCCTTTATTTTCTTAAAAAGGTTTAGATTTCTGGGTTTCAGCTTACTTGAATTCCGTTATGCCTTTAGACATTGCGTGATTCAAGTGCTGATCACGAGCTAATATTTCGGGTCGTGACAAGAAGGTAATAAGTGAAGACATATAAAGGGATTGGAGTGAGGGAAAGGATGTATATGGTTACAGTCATGAATCAGGATAGTGGAAGAGGCATTATTAAGAATACCCGGTTACCCTTTCGAAATATTTTCATATTTCAGTTTCACTATGCGGTGTTAATTAAAAATTGTTTTCCCAGTTAAATCCTTACTCCAATGTATGTATTTACCAGATTTGATTCTCACATCTGTATAGCATTACAGATGATGAGTAGGAGTAAGATATTGGGATTGTTTTCCCATTTTGATTCAGACGCTAGGGTGTATATTACCAGATTTGATTCTCACATCTGTATAGCGTTACAGATATTGAATAATGGGAATTAGGTTATTATATCCTCATTATATCATAATTCTTTATAATTGGTGATATTTGAGGAAATCACCTGAGTTTTGCCTGACGGCAAATATTTGGTTTTCAATATCCGTTGTTATGCACCAATTTCAAACTGATATATCTGTATGATTATTTTATAAAGTGAGATATAAATTTTTGAAATTATGTCTATGATATTTACCTATATCAGTTGGTGGTTAGGTAAGGTGCATTTAACGGCGGTGTAATTCTTCTTAACCATAACACAGTTTTCAACTTACGACGCACAAGATTTGAGTTATTGAACTTAGTGGACTTATACAAAGTATTGTATGTTGTTCAGTGTCCATTACGACAAAGGGGTTGGTACTCATACTTATTCTGTTTACTTTTGACTTCCCTAGTTCTAAACAAGTATTTCATTGAAATACACGGTCCGGATTTTGAGAAGTTATAGGTATAAGAATAAAGTTAAGAACCACATGTTGCAAGTATCAGGATTCTTCGAGGTAATCAAAGATGTACATACTTTTGCCAGGTATTCCGTTGTAAGTAATGGTTTTGAATACTATCTTCTCTTTCAGGTTACTCATACGTGGATCATTTCTTGATGAGTAATGATGTTTGGCATTCTTCCATTTGGTTGATATGCACTGGAAACAACTACGTGATTTTGAATCTGGTTCCGATTAAATTAGTGCCTTTATTTCTATATGGAATATAGAATCAATTCATATCATAACCATGTTAAGGTATATGTTGTTTTCCGGCTGATGCTTAAAACAAGAATCCGGATAAATTCTAGGCACGTTTCAGTAATAGCAGTTTGTGGGTTATCCCGGATTTTAACGAGAGTTAACTTTCTACCATCAGGAAGATCAATAGTTATATTGATCTTGACTCGCCACCAGTTTTAGTAAAATGGATTATTTTCAGAAAACAATAGTGGGAGTATGGTAGAACTAGAAGTGATTCTAGAACCACAAACAATTACTGAAAATTTAATAGAACCTAAGGATTCAAATAGTTTCGATGATCCATTAGCCACTCCGCAGATTTGGTGGGTAACCTCAGGCACCCGAGAGGTACTTCGGTCTTCTCAGAGACGGTGACAGGGAGGTTCTTGTTTATCCAGACTTACCATTGCTACTATTCTAGACTATGAGACCCGGCAGGAGGAAGAGTATAACGTCGTTCTAAATTAGCTTTAGAAGTGCACGTGTATATGACACTGCCAGGGGGTTATTATAGTTAGTGGGAGCAGCGGAAGCAAAGTCGGAAAGTAGCTTATATTTGGAATATATATACCCTAGAGGCCATTTGCCACGACCCGAAATGGCACGTGACTGGAACTTCAATCATTTGAAGTTTATAGGCACCATCTAATTCAAGTAAGCCAAAATCCCAGAAACCTAAACTATTTTAAGGAAGAAGTGAAGAAAACTTGTTTTAAAATGAGTGGTTTTAATAACATAAGCCGAAGATGCATTTTTAAAATCTCAAGTCTTTTCTTAAAATTTCGATAGAGTTTCCTTTGTAAATACTGGCCCCAAAAGGGTACAACATGAATAATATGAATAAAGGCATCTCCAAGCGGGAGCTAGCTCTTTGCCAATTGGCGGTCACAACCACGCAAACAATATATAATATACAACGCCGAAGGCGAGGATCAAAACTCAAAAGAAACCAATAATATCAAGAAAGCCATAATAATACAAGCGTGACTCTAAGGTCGAAATAATATACACCGGTCTTCTATGTCTATAAATAAACAAGTCTGGTTGATGGAGTTTCTAGATACAACAGAATATAATAAAAGGTACAATGGTGGTCACGATGCGCGTAAACCCACCTACCAAGGAAATCACCTAAATGGAAGCAGTGTGCCTGCAAAGCCGCCAAGGAAACCTGTACGGCTAAATCTGCAATAAACTGTGGCACAACAGGGGTGAGTTGCCAACTCGTGAGTAGAAAACATCACCGAGCAGAAATCGTATGTATGACTCAATCCTAGGTCATACGATCAGTATTATTCTCAAATAATATAGCCTGAAGCATCTAATAATGGCATGGGTAAACATCTATACATAAGTGTAATACAAAGTGCTCGTGTCAGTGCCTCAGGTAGCAACATATCATAAATATAAGGTATGAATGCATTAAAGGAAAACAGAGTACATCATGAATGAGAAAACTGTTTTCTTTATATATTGAGATTTTTGTATATACAAATCGAGGTATCATCAATGAAATCAACATATCATCAGTGTCAAATATCGACACAAAATATATATCCCAATATCTCAATATCTCAGGCTCCGGCAATCCGGACTGGCCCGTATCCTCGAATCTCAATATCTAGGGCTCCGGCTGCCCGGACTGGCCCATTTTAACAAATCTCAAAACCTCAGGCTCAGGCAATCCGGACTGGCCTATACTCCGATCGGTATCCTCCGGATATCCGTCGAGTCATAATAAAGTCACCGGTGGTAGTGCTCCCCTGCCAGGCTCAACACCATCATCTGCGACCATCTTGCCCTAGGGTACCGCACCGGGTCCACCATGCACCCACAGACGGTTCCTCCTCCTCCTCGAACCGGGTGTATGATATCGCTCAAGAGCCGAGAAAACTCATGGTGAACATATCTCAAATCATATCATGAGAAAACCGTAATTTTATCTTTAGAAATGATATTCAGTTTAAAAAACCCTTACGGTTTCTCCAAATCCATAAATCTCATGGAAATCCGAAATATCAAAATCACGATGTCAATAGACAGTGAATACTGGCATAAAGCTCTATAATAATTCATGACAAACGAATATATAAATGCATGAAGTATCTCAATAATAAATGCAATGTCTAATCTAGCACAATAATGATATATTGGAACTATCTGCTAGCAAGCGATATCGATGAATTGATATTCTCTAAAGTGTACATGACAGGGAAATTACTGATGATGATGTGTGTAAGCCAGCAAGTAAGTGTTCGTAGACATACGCACCATCGGTAATGGTGCTGGTGTCCTGATAACATGGGTTAAATATAACAATAAAACACATTTAAAAATGCAATGCGATGCGAATAGCAAGAATATGCAGAAATGAATAATAAACGCAACAATAAAGAATCTACATTAATATAAATGATTCATATAGGTTTGACATTTGAAATAACACGAATCGTGTGTTTTGAAAATAGGGGCTACGGTGTTCTTAAGAAAAGGTACGTCCTTTGAAATTTCCGTAGTATCCCTTGGCCTGTATTTAAAATACTCAGGATTCGTTAGTTTTGGAAATAGGCATGACTGGAGTCCAGTCTAACATCTACAAGTGAACTACAGGACTAAACTAACAGACTAGTCGAAAGGTAAGGAAAATCACCAAAGACTGAGTCGATATCCATATCTAGTAGTCGGTGATCCCACCTCAATAGTATCACGTACGATACAATATATCACATGATATCCTCGAGTCAAGAGTGCATATATATCATCATAACTATGTCTCGTACGGTAAATCCATCGTACGGCATCCCAAATCTGGGTACGGGTCAAATATCACATTTATCTCACTATTCATCTGGTATCCTTATCATCATATCCTAAATTAGGGGTACTGATCTAAAGTCTAGTACACTCTGATACCATCAACATATATATGCGTGTGTATGAAAACACATCGCCTAAAGATCGGCTATAATATCATGTCATATCTCATAATACGAACCAAATCACATCACCGATCTCATGGCATCATGCCCAATCACATTGACTCGTCTCCAAGTACCATATTCTATCCTCATTATCCATGTATATGTGTGTGTATATATATATATATATATTTATATACATACTCACATACATATATGTGTATATATATATATATATATATATATATATCCCCATATATGCATAAGAAGATAAATGTATGCGTGTGTGTGTGCGGGTACCTTATTCTAGGGTTTCGCGATAAAAAACTAGTTAACGACACTATCATCCAATTACACTAAAATTTATCCTTGAACTCCTGAAGTCTATCTAGATAATCATTTAGTCTTACAAACACCATTTATATAAATATATATACGTATTCGTATACTACACTGCGAAACTGCAGGGGTGCTATACGCCATCCACCCGACTTCCCCCGTAGATATATATCTACTCACCTTGATCCTTGCTTTCCGAAGTCGATGTCGCCATCCTCTTCTTCATCGTCCGAAGTCCACGTGAGGGGGTACCTACATATATATCACATGACATCGTAAATAGAAATCGCACACGAAAACCAAAATGGCACGCGTATCACACATAGGTTAAAACCTATGTTCTACACATGCAAGAAAAACCTAACAACCCTCGTCGTTGATGTATAAACGTCAGATGATGGGACACAATATCAAATACCAAATCCTAATTCAGTAAAAGCCACAAAACGAAATCAGAAACTTGGGAAACTCTTCCAGATTTTATGCTAGGTGAAATTAGTCAATTTTGCATATGGGAGGGGTCAAATTTACTGCAAATGGAGCCATGTACCAAACACGTGTAAGTCTATGTCATGCACCCCACTTGCTTGCGGGGAGGCTGAATATATGAAAAACAATTATCAAAGCATCATAACACGGGCTTGAGCACATGGATCGTGTCTAAACCATTACTAACAAACTACGAGAAGTTTAACTACTCGGATTCGAAGTTATACCTCATGTTGCTTGCCTTCGGGTCTTCATCGTTGTCCTCTGCACCTCGTAGGCTCTATGGAACATGTGTACCTCAACGGCCTCCTCTAGTCAAAGACGATCCACCCGAGAGCCTATAGTCCGAGCTCCTATCTCGAATCTGAGATAACTACGGCTTCTAGTTAGCTAATCTAGAAGTCCTATAGGGTGTAGAGTATTTAGATGGATTACTTAGTCACTTAAACCCTAGGATTCTCAACTCATGAGAGCTTTTAGGGTTTGTGGAAGAAGATGAAAACTTGAGGAGAGAGAAGTGTTTTGTGATAATGAAATGAATAATATCTTATGCTAGAATATTATGAAGCATACAAATATCTCTCTTGATAATATCAAGATAATATCTATCATGCTTCATTTAATTCTAAGGGTGAATCACCTCATAAGTCATTAAGCATTTAATGTTAATAACACCTCATCTCCTCCACCTCATTTAGTTTAAATCTAAAAAGAAATAAAGACAAATGAGTCACTTCATTCTAGAAGCTTCCCGACAAATTACGAGACTGCCCCTCCCATCCGTATATTCGAAAAAACACGGATAATCATTGACTGAATAAATCCATCTGTATAATACTAGAATGTGGCTTAAACCAAAGCCCGCTAGTATTATCTGCCCGATCATAGTACGTGCACAAGTGTACGTAAGTGATCGCAGCCCTGCCGTAAAACCATACGGCCTCTACACCTTTTATCCGGTGCAGGGAAACTCTCTGTGTGGGACACTAAAGACTCGACATTACGCTGGAAGTGGGTTTAACCACAGGCCACAAGCGGTACTAGCTGTACGTAACGGTCCCCAGCTAGATGTCGATAAGAAGGACGATGAGGACACCCATCCGAACTCCTACTGAGCTTGATGTAACAATCTACATACAGTCCGGTCTGTTTGTCTAGGACTATCGCATATCGGACCTAGGGGGCGATAAACGTCAAACACCTAATAGCGGTATAAGTCGTGTCGGAGTAAAGCCCATTACACCTTGAGAAACTACTGGAACCTACCAGTAAATCTTGCTTTCCCTGGCCAGGGACTTTGCGTAATGGCTCTCCATACACAGCGTGATATCGACCCCCAATCCCGGGAGAGACGAATCCTGTCTAACCGCCACTGCCTCCAAGTGCTTCGGGACTGCACCCAACTACTACCTGTTTGTACGACTCCTTTGTACCGTGGTAGGGTAGTAATCTAAGTACAGTGGAAACACACCCGAGGCGAAGTAGCAGTGTCAAGTCGATGGACTAAGCTGTACTCATGTTACCTGGGAACTGCTATCTGACGATGGGTATAGAACCAACCTGCAGTTCCCGGCGAGTCCTGTCTGGTGTACCCGTAACTTAACGAGCACCTGCATACTATCTCCAGTACGACGTACTGATGGCTGTGGGACAGACCATCTCCCCATGCTGGGATGAGAAGCGTATACACCAGTCTACTCCAGAGTATTGATGCCCCGTCTCGATAATCCTACGACCAGGGACCTGTATAGGATGTTGCTTATAGACTACCCAGCTCCCACTAGTGTGACTGCCATCACAACGCTGGTAATCAAGCAAAGATCCCGAGGGCTCTACTAATATGTATGAAACACATGCAATACTAAAGTGGACACAAACCAAGTAGCATATTACCATTTTTAGCAAGACTGTCAACACAACTGTGAATATCCCAAGCTTCCGTTAAGTATTATACAAACTAGTATGATACAAAAATGGCCTCTAGGGCATAAACACTAACAATCTCCCACTTGCACTAGAGCCATGTATTTGCATATCGCAGTCCTATCATCTCGAATTGGCTCTCGGACTGCGTCTGAGAAATAGCCTTTGTGAATGGATCAGCAGCGTTATTCTCCGTATCTACTCTCTTCACCTCGATCTCCCAGCGATCTACGATCTCCCTGATCAGGTGATACCGTCTTAAGATGTGTCTGGACATCTGATGGGACCTGGGTTCCTTCCCTAATGCTATAGCGCCATTGTTGTCGCAATACAGAGGTATTGGATACACACTGGTAGGAACCACCTAATGTTCTATGAGGAACTTCTTCATCCAGACAGCTTCTTTTGCGGCATCGCAAGCAGCTATGTACTCCGCTTCCATCGTCGATTCAGCAACGATGTCCTGCTTTGAACTCTTCCAACAGACCGCCCCTCCATTGAGGATAAAGACATAACCCGATATGGACTTGGAGTCATCCTTGTCACTCTGGAAGCTGGAGTCAGCAAAGTCCTCGATCTGGAGGTCCTTTCCGCCGTACACCAAGAACATCTCCTTAGTCCTCCTCAGGTACTTGAGAATGTTCTTTACTGCTATCTAGTGCTTCTCCCTTGGGTTTGCCTGATACCGGCTTACAACGCTCAATACGTATGCTACATCTGGTCTGGTATATAATATCGCATACATTATAGAGCCTACCGCAGAAGTGTAGGGTATAATCGACATGAGAGCCCTTTCTAAATCAGTCTTGGCAGACATCTCTTTGGAGAGGATGATTCCGTGACAAGCCCGTAGGTTACCGCGCTTAGGATCTTCCATATTGAATCTTTTCAATATGGTGTCTATGTACCCGGACTTCAAAATTCCTAACATCCTCTTTGATCTATCATGATAGATCTGGATCCCCATAATGTAGGTGGGATCACCCAGGTCCTTCATGGAGAACTTCTGTGACAAGAATCCTTTGACTGAATGTAGCATAGGAATATCATTTCCTATTAGGAGAATGTCATCCACGTACGAGATGAGGAATACTACAGTTCTCTCTACAATCTTACTGTATAAGCATGGTTCATCTGGATTCTTGATAAAGTCGAATTCTTTGACAGTATCATCAAAACAGATGTTCCAACTCCACGATGCCTGCTTTAGTCCATAAATGGACTTAAGCAACTTTCACACTTTACTCCTGCTCCCACTGTGAATGAATCCATCTTGCTGATCCATATAGACGCATTCTTCTAAATTGCCATTTAGAAAAGCCGTATTTACGTCCATCTGACAGATCTCATAATCGTGGAAGGCAGCAATGGCAAGAAGGACCAGAATGGATTTGGGCATAGCCACAGGAGAAAAGGTTTCGTCATAGTCCAAACCAGGTCATTGACGAAAGCCCTTTGCAACAAGTCTAGCCTTATAGGTTTCAACCTGTCCATCTACACCAATCTTCTTTCTGAAGATCCATTTGCATCGTACGGGTTTTACCCCATCTGGAGCAATGTCTAAAGTCCATACTTTGTTAGTGTACATGGACTCCATTTCGGTCCGCATTGCATCCAGCCATCTTGCTGAGTCGCCGCTCTGAATGGCTTGCTAGAAGCTAGTAGGGTCATCATTGTCAATGATGCAATTTTCTCTATCCCCGTCTATGAGAAAATCGCAGTATCTCTCGGGCGAATGAGACTGCCTACTACTTCTGTGGATTGGTGCTGGGATGTCCCTTTGTTCTGAAACTTCTGGTTCTACCATACTTTCAGTAACAGCTTGTGGTTCTGGAATTTCTTCCAGTTCTATTACGCTCCCACTCTTCTGATTTTCTAAAATTTCAGCTTCCAAGAAGTGGGCATGATGAGAAATAAAAACCTTTTGTTCTTCTGCGTAATAGAAACAATACACCTTGGAGTTCATTGGATATCCCACAAACTTACACTGTACTGAGCATGCCTCGAGCTTGTCGGCGGGTTGCTTTTTAACAAAAGCTGGACATCCCTATTTCTTCAGGTACTGAAGATAGGGTTTCTTCCCACTCCACATCTGATATGGTGTGGTAGGCAAAGTCTTGGTTGGAACCTTGTTCAAAAGATATGCAGTAGATTCTAGTGGATAACCCCAGAAAGATCGTGGTAACTCAGCCTTACTCATCATGGAACGAACCATTTCCAATAGGGTTCGATTCCGCCTTTCCGATACACCGTTGTGTTGTGGTGTGTATGGAGGAGTAAGCTGAGAGAGAATTCCATTCTCTTTTAAGTAACCCATGAACTCGGCACTTAAGTATTCACCACCTCGATCAGATCTCAGTGTTTTGATACTTTTGCCTATTTGGTTTTCCACTTCATTCTTGTATTCCTGGAATTTCTCAAAGGCCTCGGATTTATGCTTCATCAAGAAGATATGTCCATACCTAGATAAATCATCCGTAAAAGTAATGAAATAGGAATAACCACCTCGCGCATGTGTAGACATTGGACCACACACATCGCTATGTATGAGTCCCAAAAGCTCGCTCGCTCTTACTCCGTGTCTAGTAAACGGAGTCTTTGTCATCTTTCCCTTGAGACAAGATTCACAAGTAGCATAAGATTGATATTCGAACGGATTCAAATATCCTTCTCTATGTAACTTAGTCAACCGTGTTTCATTGATGTGACCTAGTCTATAAAGCCATAAGAAAGCCTGATTTATTTCCGGAGACTTTCTTTTAAGTGTGTTCTGGACATTGAAAACCTGAGCTTGATTCAATACGTATATACCGTCATCTAATGTACCGGACCCAATCAGAACTTGATTTAGGTGGATGTGAACCACATCGCTTACGAATGTAAAATCATATCCCTCTCTCGAAAGTGGACACTGATATGATATTACAAGTCAAACTAGGTACATACAAACAGTTACGTAGAATCAATATCTGCCTACTTGTCAAACCTAGGCGATATTCTCCCACGGATTCTGTGTCCACGCTCATTCCATTCGCAACTCTGAGAGACAAATCACCGACCCTAATAACTCTACGGTTTCTCAAAGCATGTAATGAATTACAGATATGAGATCCTGCTCCAGTATCTAGAACCAAGGAAGTAGAGTTAATTGACAAACAGTTCTCAATTATAAACACACTCGAGGCCGAAGCCACAACATGCTTCGAATCCTGGCTACTGGCTTCCAAAGCCCTGCAATCCTTCTGCCAATGCCCGTTCCCATAACAATAGGAACTGTTGCGCCACGGCAGCGCCCCGGCCGTCTATCCGAGGCCAAAATGCGGAATCAAAATTTTCTTAATTTTCAAACTAGCGCTACCGCGGACAATATACCCGGATCGAAACCATTAACCTATACTAGCAAACAAGAGATGGGGTGAGAGATGTACCGAGTGATCCGAGTCCTCCAGTCTTCTCGTCATCGTCCCGATCTCCCGCGGAAACTCCGGTCGTCGCCTCCTTGCCGGAAGGGCACCACATCGTCTGCATCTTTTACGGGCTCCCGCCTCTATACCGAGGCAACTCGGGCATGAAGCTGGCAAGTCGACATGCCCAAGATATGCTGTAGAATATGTGTAGGACTCATGTCTCATATTGGGGTAGTGGATGTTGCCATTTGATAGATGGAGGAATCAAGATAAGAAAAATGGTGCTTGCATTTTTCTAGCATGAAATGAGATCATGGAAAATTGCCACACTCAAAATGAAACACTCTCACTTTTCCACAAAATTGTGGCCGGCCATATCTAGAGAATGGTGGAGGGAAAAATGAAATCAACCATCATCAAAACACGAAGGAGAGTGAGTGTAGTAAAAGTAGAAAGGTGACCATAAACAAAACATCAACCATACTTCTCACTTCAAACCCATACCCTCTCTTTAATGCAAGTGATGGTGGAAAAGAAAAGATGCCATCATAATCTCTCATCTCACAAATAAACCCTCCACAAAATGTTATTTGCAAACTTGCAAATAACCCCCTCAATCAGAAAAGTCCGGCCGGGAAAGAACAAAGGAAAACCGGCCGGAACGAAATGCAAACTGGCAACTCCAGAATACTGGTCCCGTAATAAATTACAGGAAAACCCCGATACTGTGCATACACACCCGCATCTGTATTCCGACCGGATACAAATGCAAAGAGACAAAATCTACACTGTACTTAACTAGGATCCGGCTTAAAACAAAGCCGGCTAGCAATGTCCGTCCGATCCTGATCCGTGCAATACCGCACGTATCAGATCGAACCCTGCCATATATCCATACGGCCACTAGTACAAACCGCCCGATCCTGATCCGTGCAATACCGCACGTATCTGATCGGACCCTGCCATATCTCCATACGGCCTCTACAGCGTTTCGCCCGAAAGCTTGAGTAACTGAAAGTGTGGTGGACTCTAAAGACTCGTCAATACTATGGCTGTGGATTTAACCACTAGCACGTCAGAGGTATTAGCCAATACGTGACGGGCCACCAGCTATTGACCAAAAGGGACGTCGATGAGCGAACTCATCCTGACACCCTACTGAGCCTGTCAGTGACAATATCCGTACAGTCCGGTCCATTCGTCTATGAGTATCGCATGTCGGGCCTAGGGGGTTGGTAAAAGTCAGACCCCCAAAAGCAGTACAAGTCGTGTCGGAGTGTAGCCCAGAACACCCTGAGATACTACTGGAATATCTACCAGTAAATCTCCTGCCTCGGCCGAGGGTTTTGTGTAATGGCTCTCCTAGACACAGCGCGACCTCACCCCCAATACCGGGAGAGACGAACCCTTGAAGATCCGCTCACTGCCTCCATGTGGCTCGGGACTGTACCCAACTAAAACCTGTTTGCACGACTCATTTGAGCCGTGGTAGGGTAGTAATCAAAGTACAGTGGGAACTCATACGAGACAAATGACGATCTCAGGTCGATGAACTAACCTGTACACATGTCGCCAGGGAACTGCTATCTGACGTCAGGTATAAGACCAACTAGCATGTTCCCGGCGAGTCCTGTCCGGTGTACTCATAACCCAATGAGCACCTGTATACATCTTAGGTGAACCAACTGACACCAGTGGCTTATGAGACCGGCCACCGCCCCTCGTCGGGGTCTCGACTGTATACACTAGTCTACTCTGGAGAATCGATGCCCTGTTTCGAAACTCCCACGACTAGGGACCTTTTAAGGATGTGCTTATAGACTTCAGCTCTCACTTATATGATCGCCCTCATACTGCTGGCAGTCAAGCAAGAATCCTAGGGGCTCTATCAACGTGCAATAGCGACCTGTCAGGTCACCTAAAGCAGTACACGATGATAAAGGTAAACCAGATAGCATATTATCATCTCGAGTAAGACTGTTCTACCGAGATAGGTCCTCCCTCAATCATTGCAATCACGTGCCTGTGATCCAATAATTGACTCTGAGGGCACTATCTCCAACAATCTCCCACTTGCACTCAAGGCTAATTATTGCGATGTCGCATACTCACAGCCCGTGTGATACCGAACACCCCACTCCTCTACTAGTCAGTCGCACAAAGCCTGTTTGCGAAACTATTGCGTTCGAGGAAAAGCCTCAGTGAGTGGATCCGCCTAGATGTTTCTTTCTATGTCTCTCTATATCTCAAGTTCGCGGAGAAAACCATCTCCCGAAATGAGCAATACCTGTCTTGGAATGTCTGGATGTCTGATGGGACCTAGTTCATAAATGAACTCCAAATCCAAACTTCTTAGACTGTATCGTCAACTGAACTTAATCAGTATCCTGCGCCATGCCTCCCTCAGTATCTGCCTGGATCACTTGTCCAGAATACTGTCCCTCGTCAGAGGGAGAACTATAACTCTGACAACCTCCTTGTCGTCCATGTCACCTTGGAAGCCTGGAGTGATAACCGTCTCCTAAAGGAGGCAGCCGTTATCATATCCCTAGAACATTCACTTATGTTCTAAAACTGCTTCCGATTGTTCCTCCAGGATTGGATCAATATGAACTTATTGCATCTAGTGCAAGAACTGTTGGAGATAATGCCCTCAGAGTTAATTATTGGATCACAGGCACGTGATTGCAATGATTGAGGGAGGACCTATCCCGGTACAACAGTCTTACTCGAGATGATAGTTTGCTATCTGGTTTACCTTTATCATCGTGTACTGCTTTAGGTGACCTGACATGTCACTATTGCACGTTGATAGAGCCCCTAGGATTCTTACTTGACTGCCGGCAGTATGAGGGCGATCATATAAGTGAGAGCTGGAGTCTACAAGCATATCCTTAAAAGGACCCTAGTCGCTGGAGTTTCGAGACAGGGCATCGATTCTCCAGAGTAGACTAGTGTAGACAGTCGAGACCCCGACGAGGGGCGGTGGCCGGTCTCACAAGCCACTGGTGTCAGTTGGTTCACCTAAGATGTATACAGGTGCTCATTGGGTTATGAGTACACCGGACAGGACTCGCCGGGAACATGCTAGTTGGTCTTATACCTGACGTCAGATAGCAGTTCCCAGGTGACATGTGTACAGGTTAGTTCATCGACTTGGGGATCGTCATTTGTCTCGTGTGAGTTCCCACTGTGCTTTGATTACTACCCTACCACGGCTCAAAGGAGTCGTGCAAACAGGTTTTAGTTGGGTACAGTCCCGAGCCACATGGAGGCAGTGAGCGGATCTTCGGGGGTTCGTCTCTCCCGGTATTGGGGGTGAGGTCGCGCTGTGTCTAGGAGAGCCATTACACAAAGTCCTTGGCCAAGGCAGGAGATTTACTGGTAGGTATTCCAGTAGTATCTCAGGGTGTTCTGGGCTACACTCCGACACGACTTGTACCGCTTTTGGGGGTCTGACTTTTACCCACCCCCTAGGCCCGACATGCGATGCTCATAGACGAACGGACCGGACTGTACGGATATTGTCACTGACAGGCTCAGTAGGGTGTCAGGATGAGTTCGCTCATCGACGTCCCTTTTGGTCAATAGCTGGTGGCCCGTTACGTATTGGCTTATACCTCTGACGTGCTAGTGGTTAAATCCACAGCCATAGTATTGACGAGTCTTTAGAGTCCACCACTCATTCTGTTACTCAAGCTTTCGGGCGAAACGCTGTAGAGGCCGTATGGAGATATGGCAGGGTCCGATCAGATACGTGCGGTATTGCGCGGGTCAGGATCGGACGGTTTGTACTAGAGGCCGTATAGATATATGGCAAGGTTCGATCAGATACGTGCGGTATTGCATGGATCGGGATCGAACGGATATTACTAGCCGGCTTTGGTTTAAGCCGGATCCTAGTTTAGTACAGTGTAGATTTTGTCTCTTTGCATTTGTATCCGGACGGAATACAGATGCGGGTGTGTATGTGTGAGTCCATATTGCGACCCCCGGTGCTTACGGAGAGGCGGAAAACGGTATAAAAAACAAATTTTTATCGCAAGAGGCAACATGGACTAAAACAATGTCGGGATCGTGTCTAAACCAAAACTAGCATACTTGCTAAAGAGATTTAGCTACTCGGATGAAGATGGTTATACCTAAACTTGAACTCCTTCTTCTTCAAACTTTTGTAGAGGTTGATGGTTCTCTTCTTGTCGCCTTCTTCCGTCGAAGATGGATCCACCTCGAAGGTTCGACCTTTGGTCTCTTCCTCGATCTTTGAGTGAATTAGGGTTTCCGGCTTGCTAAACCTTGAACCTAGAATGAGTAGAGAGTGACTAGGGGTTGCTTTTCCTTTTAAAGAGAAGGATTCTCAACACATGAGAAGGGTTCTCTTTTGCTAGAGGAAGAAGAAGATGAAGTGAGGAGAGAGAGTTGTTATGATAAAGTGAGCTCTTTTTCTTTTGCAACCATAACATAAAGCAAAAGAATTATCAAATAATAATAATAATGAAAAATGAAAAGGTTGATGGAAAGTTTTAGAATGACCATTATCATTTCAAACATTAAATGAATTTGCTAGAATCAAAGAGCATCTTTCTTTTGTAATGATGATGGTCAAAACTTCAACCATGGTCAACAAGTCAACCATGGTCAACAAGTCAACATAAAAACCAACCATGACACAATTTCATTTTATTATATATTATTAATTGATATAACATAAATCCATTAGGGTTTGGAAAAAGACGACTGTCAACTGTGCATACGCACCCGTTCCGAAACCCTAATGAAAGCCCTCTTCCTCTTCCTCAAACAACTGTGCATACACACCTGCATTCTCGTTCCGAGGAACAAGAATACTAAGATATAAAAGCAACCCCAAAACATATACCAGTATCTGGCTCAAACCAGAGCCTGCCGGTATAATCCGTCCGGACTCCAAACGTGCACAAGTGCGCGGATGAGAACGAACCCTGTCGCAAAACCATGCGACCTCTACTCTGTTTTGCCCAGAGGCGAATACCCTCTGTGTGGGACTCTAAAGACTCGACACTACGCTGGCAGTGGGTTTAACCACAGACCGCAAGGGGCCCTAGCTGTGCGTAACGGTCCCCAGGTAGATGTCGACAAGAAGGCTGACGAGGTGAAACCCCATCTGAACTCCTACTGAGTCTGAATGTGACAGTCTCCGTACAGTCCGGTCTGTTCGTCTGATACATCGCATGTCGGGCCTAGGGGGCGGTAAAACGTCAGTCCCCCAATAGCGGTATAAGTCATGTCGGAGTGAAGCCCAAAACACCCTGAGATAACACTGGACGCCTACCAGTATATCTCGCTTGCCCTGGCCAGGGACTACTTGTGTAATGGCTCTCCTAGACACAGCGCGATGTCAACCCCCAATACCGGGAGAGACGAATCCTGTCTAACCGTCACTGCCTCCAAGTGCTTCGGGACTGCACCCAACCACCACCTGTTTGCACGACTCCTTTGAGCCGTGGTAGGGTAGTGATCAAAGTGCAGTGGGAACACACTCGAGGCGAAGTGCCAGTGTCAAGTCAGCGGACTAAGCTGTACTCATGTCACCTGGGAACTGATAACTGACGATAGGTATAATACCAACCTGTCAGTTCCCGACGAGTCCTGTCCAGTGTACTCGTAACCCAACGAGCACCCGCATACTATCTCCAGTACGACGTACTGATGGCTGTGGGACAGACCATCTCCCACACTGGGATGAGAAGCGCATACGCTAGTCTACTCCGGAGTATCGATGCCCTGTCTCGATAGTCCTACGACTAGGGACCTGTATAAGGATGTGCTTATAGATTACCCAGCCCCCACTAGTGTGACTGCCATCACAACGCTGGTAATCAAGCAAAGATCCTAAGGGCTCCACTAATGCGTATAAGTGATATACTGAAATAAACACAAGTACACATTGAAGTAGAAACAAACCAAGTAGCATACTACTATATTGAGCAAGATTGTTTATACAAGGTGAATATCCCAAGCTTCCATCAAGTAATATACATACTAGTATGATACAGTAATGGCCTCTAGGGCATATACACTAACAATCTCCCACTTGCACTAAGGCCATGAACTGGCGTACCGAAGACCTATCATCTCGATCAGCCGCTCGAACTGAGTCTGGGGTAAGGCCTTGGTGAATGGATCTGCAGTGTTCTCTTCTGAAGCAACCCTCCGAACCTCGATCTCCTTGCGATCCACGATCTCCCTGATCAGGTGATACCGCCTCAAGATGTGCCTGGATCTATGATGGGACCTGGGTTCCTTCGCTAAAGCTATAGCCCCGTTGTTGTCGCAATACAAAGGTATTGGGTCAACAATGGACGGAACCACCTGAAGTTCTTTCAAGAACTTCCTCATCCAGACAGCTTCTTTTGCGGCATCAGATGCAGCGATGTATTCCGCTTCCATAGTCGAGTCTGCAACGGTTTCCTGTTTGGAACTCTTCCAACACACCGCCCCTCCATTGAGGGTAAAGACAAAACCCGACATGGACTTGGAATCATCCTTGTCACTCTGGAAGCTGGAGTCAGCAAAGGCCTCGATCTGGAGGTCTTTTCCGCCATACACCAAGAACATCTCCTTAGTCCTCCTCAGGTACTTGAGAATGTTCTTTACTGCTATCCAGTGTTTCTCCCCAGGGTTTGACTGATACCTGCTTACCACACTCAGTGCATAAGCTACATCCGGTCTGGTACACAACATCGCATACATTATAGAGCCTACCGCAGAAGCGTAGGGTATAATAGACATGCGATCCCTCTCCAAATCAGTCTTGGGAGACATCTCTTTAGAGAGGGTGATCCCGTGACAAGCCGGTAGGTTACCGCGCTTGGAATCTTCCATACTGAATCTTTTCAGTACGGTGTCGATGTACCTGGACTGTGAAAGTCCTAATATCCTCTTGGATCTATCACGATGGATCCGGATCCCCAGGATGTAAGAGGCATCACCCAGGTCTTTCATGGAGAACCTGTGTGACAAGAAACCCTTGACAGATTGTAGCATAGGAATGTCATTTCCTATTAAGAGAATGTCATCCACGTATAAAACAAGGAATACTACAGTTCTCGCTACAAATCTACTATAGATGCATGGTTCATCTGGATTTTTGATAAAGTCAAATTCCTTGACCGTCTCATCAAAACAGATGTTCCACCTCCGCGATGCCTGCTTTAGTCCATAGATAGACTTAAGCAACTTGCACACCTTTCCGCTGCTCCCACTCTGAATGAAACCCTCTGGCTGATCCATATAGACACACTCCTCTAAACTTCCATTTAGAAAAGGGGTTTTTACGTCCATCTGCCAAATCTCATAATCGTGGAAGGCAGCAATGGCAAGAAGGATCCGAATGGATTTAAGCATAGCCACTGGAGAAAAGGTTTCGTCATAGTCCAAGCCAGGTCTTTGACGGAAACCCTTTGCTACAAGTCTAGCTTTATAGGTCTCAACCTGTCCATCTACACCAATCTTCCTTTTGAAGATCCACTTGCATCCTACGGGTTTTACCCCGTCTGGAGCAATGTCCAACGTCCATACTTTGTTGGTGTACATGGACTCCATTTCGTTCCGCATTGCATCCAGCCATTTTACCGAGTCAATGCTCTGAACGGCCTGCTGGAAGCTAGTAGGCTCATCATAGTCTATGATGCAATCCTCTCTATCCCCGTCTATGAGAAAACCGTAGTATCTCTCGGGCGGATGAGACTGCCTACTACTTCTGCGGAGCGGCATAGGAATGTCCTGTTCTTTTGAACCCTCTGGTTCTATTAAGCTTTCAGTAATAGTCTGTGGTTCTGGAATTTCTTCCAGTTCTATTGCGCTCCCACTTACTTCCTTTTCTAAGAACTGATGTTCCAGAAAATGGGCATTACGAGAAACAAGGACTTTTTGTTCCTCTGCGTAATAGAAAAGATACCCCCTGGAGTTCTTTGGGTATCCCACAAACTTGCACAGTACTGAGCGTGCCTCGAGCTTGTCCGTATGCTGCTTTTTGACATAAGCTGGACATCCCCAAATCTTCAGGTACTGAAGATAGGGTTTCTTCCCACTCCATAACTCATATGGTGTGGTAGGCACAGTCTTAGAAGGAACTCGGTTTAAAAGGTATGCAGCTGTTTCTAGCGCATAACCCCAGAAAGATCGCGGTAACTCAGTGTTACTCATCATGGACCGTACCATATCCAATAGGGTCCGGTTCCGTCTCTCCGATACACCGTTATGTTGCGGAGTGTATGGAGGAGTAAGCTGAGAGAGAATCCCATTCTCTTTTAAGTAATTCAGGAACTCGGCACTTAAGTATTCTCCACCTCGATCCGATCTTAGAATCTTGATACTTTTGCCGGTTTGTTTTTCTACTTCATTCTTAAATTCCTGGAATTTTTCAAAAGATTCTGACTTATGTTTCATTAAGAAGACATAACCGTATCTTGAAAAATCATCCGTAAAAGTAATGAAGTAAGAATAACCGCTTCGCGCATGTGTAGACATTGGACCGCACACGTCGCTGTGTACGAGTCCCAAGAGCTCGCTCGCTCTTACTCCGTGTCCAGTGAACGGAGTCTTTGTCATCTTTCCTTTGAGACAGGATTGACAAGTGGCATATGATTGATATTCGAACGGATCCAAATATCCTTCTGTATGTAACTTAGTCAACCTTCTCTCATTGATGTGACCCAGTCTACAATGCCATAAGAAAGTCTGATTGATATCTGGAGACTTTCTTTTGTGTGTATTCTGGACATTGAAAATCTGTGGTTGGTTTAATACGTATATACCATTGCTCAATGTACCTGACCCAATCAGAACTTGATTAAGGTGAATGTTTACAACATTACTTACAAACGCAAATTCATAACCTTCTTTAGAAACCAAAGATACAGAAATGATATTACAAGTTGCGTTGGGTACAAAAAAGCAATTACGCAAAACCAAAACATGCCCATCTGACATTCCCAGGTGATAGTCCCCCACGGCTTTAGCATCCATGCTAGCTCCGTTCGCAACTCTGAGGGTCATGTCACCTGCCTTCAAAACCCTACGGTTTCTCAACGCCTGCAAAGAATTACAGATATGAGATCCTGATCCGGTATCCAATACCCAGGAAGTAGAGTTTATAGAAAGACAGTTTTCAATAACATACACACCTGAAGCTGAAGCCGCAACCTGCTTCAGTTCCTGTGTCCTGGCTTTCCAAGCCCTGCAATCTTTCTTCCAGTGTCCACTCTTATGACAATAGAAGCACTCTTCCTTTCCAACAAGCTTCCCCGCAATCTTTGTTGCCTTATCCTTTCCCTTCGCACCCACTTTACTAACACCGCCTCTTGGTTTGGCGGGGGCTTTCTTCCTCTTTCCCTTGGCTTTCGCCTTAGACCTAGAGGAAGAAGATCCTCCTACAAACAAAGCGGGTGTTTCCCTACCCTTCTGTAGGGTGCCCTCTGCGCTCCTCAGCAGGTTGAGGAGTTCTGAAAGTTCAACTTCCTTTTCTTGCAAGTTGAAATTCAGTATGAACTGGGCGTAAGTGGATGGAAGGGACTGGAGAATTAAATCTGTATAGAGTTCACTGTCCAACGTGGTCCCAAGTTCCGCGAGCTCCTCAGTGTAGCCAATCATCTTAAGCACGTGGTCCGCTACCGATGATCCGATGGCCAACTTTGTCGAAAATAACTTCTTCGACACTTCGTATCTTGCGATACGAGACTGCTCTCCATACAGTTCTTTTGTATGGAGAAATATGGACTCGAGGTCCATATTCTCATGCCTCCTCTGATGTTCGTTGTCCATAGAGGCAAGCACGAGGCACCTGGCCTTCGCGCAATCAATCTCCCAAGTCTTACGGATTTCCTTATCCGCGACGCTGGAGGTGGGACCTGGGACGGGGGGAGCTTTGGTGGTAAGAAGATACCCCAGCTTGTCGTAAGCGATTGCCAATTTGACATTCCTGAGCCAATCTTTGTAGTTTGGCCCTGTCAGTATGTTTTTATCTAGAAGTAACTTAAGTCCAGTCATTTCGAATTAGGTCGCTGCAGGGGGGAGAGAAGAAACACTTTAGCACGATGCTCTTGCAAGTTTAGAATGGTTTTTAATTTGTCTAAACAGGATGGCTCCCACTGTCTCTCGAATCCCTCCTCAAACCACAAAGGAAGAATTAGCCGGGATCAATCCCACCGTACAATACTTGCTTAACCGTTCAGCCAGGCTAGTGTCGGTACTTCGAGGGAGGTTTTCCAACGCTTTCGCGAAGTTCCTTAATTAAATAACCTCTTTTCCCTGGGGGCGTAGCCCCGCTAACACCTTTCTAGGCACCTACTAGGTTTATAGCATTGATCGTTTAGTGAGAAATTTCCCGAGGAGTAGCATATACTCACAGTAGGATCAGGATCCAAATATCATCGCGTGACGAAAATGAAGGAATCCTACCATAATCATCACACTCCAAATGGTATGCAAATCTAGCAAGTTTCAGTACTTATGAAACTCCCGATGTGGATTTTTGCCCCATGCTCTTATGACCTTGGCGTGAGGTCAAAATGTCATAAGTCACATGTCAAGTTCTTCCCATCATTATCCCGGTTGATTTGAATCCACCCGTACCTACCCTTGACGTAGGCCAAAATGGTGGTACGACTGTCTCAAAACAACGCATTCTATCTATGCAACAGATAAATATCCGGCAGCTACCAATCACTATGCCTTGGCGTGAGGTCAAAATACATAGCTTGAATACTGCCGTATATTTAACTGAAATGATGGAGGGCTACGAATGGTTTTGGCGAAACCGTGAACGTAGTGAACTTGATATAATCGATGGAACGAGATAGCTTTTAGAAGGAGTGGCTCAAGCTCCGCATTTAAAAGTTAGTTTTGAAAAGAACCGAGTGGTTTTTCGAAAGTGTTCCAACGATTTTAACTTGGTTTATTATCTTGCATTAGTTCTTTTAATGCGTGATATTCTTGCATTAGTTCTTTTAATGCGTCCCATCATTTAATCCTACCATTGCAGAAAACAACCAAAATATGACGTACGCTTATGCCATTCGCATTCGCCACGGGGTCCCGTCATCACTCGTTAGGTTACTTAACTAACGACAGAGCGGGGGCTGGGCTAGCGCGGCTGTAAAACATAAGCAACGCCTAAATAGAAAGCAATGATAGACATTACAGATCACAGATGAATACATTGGATATACTAGCAATCCGCAATCCTTTCGAGCCTGCAACGAAAAGCGGATTACACGGTCGCGGTGAATAGCAAATACCCCACCCAAGACCCCTACGGGTGCGGCAAACTACCCGCCAAGTTCCCGGTAGTTTGTGCACCCCTCCATGGGTCTATCCTAGGAGCAAAAACAGTAAAAAGAATTATACAATGACGGCTACAACCCCGACCCGGTTGTGCGGCCAAACAAATAATAATTATTACATCAATTTACATTTACAATGAATGAAAGAAAAACAAAAGCTCATCTCACATCCACCGCGGCTATTCACCCGCGACAGTCCAACACATTCATATACACAATCCAATATCAAACACAGATCATGTATAACCCCGACTAATCGACCTATAGAGATTAGCCGACGTTCAATACATGCAAACATCACAGATATAACCATCATAGTCAAAGTGCAGTGAAGTTCGGAAAAAATACGGAATTATAGGACCCCAAAAGTGAATTTCTGTTCTGGAAAATCTGGGTACATATAATATATTTTAAAAATCCCAAAACCAACACAGAAGAACACTGCACGAAAAACGATGCACAGAAGACGACAAACGGCGGCGCTTCCGCGGCACATGCCTACCTCGTGCGGCGGAAGCGCGGCGTTTTGAATGAATTAGGGCAACGTTTTTCTTGGGTGTTCACACAAAACCCTGAGCCGAATTTACAAGTATAAAGTTTTTCATTTAGAGCAGAAAAAAATTCAACAGAAACTTAGGGTTTTGTTTTTCCGGTTTTGTGATTTTTTCGGTTCCGAACTTCGTTACACTTCACTACCAAGCTAGTTTAAGTTTAGTTAGGCTCTGATACCACTGTAAGTCCATATTGCGACCCCCGGTGCTTACGGGGAGGCGGAAAACGGTATAAAAAACAAATTTTATCGCAAGAGGCAACATGGACTAAAACAATGTCGGGATCGTGTCTAAACCAAAACTAGCATACTTGCTAAAGAGATTTAGCTACTCGGAGGAAGATGGTTATACCTAAACTTGAACTCCTTCTTCTTCAAACTTTTGTAGAGGTTGATGGTTCTCTTCTTGTCGCCTTCTTCCGTCGAAGATGGATCCACCTCGAAAGTTCGACCTTTAGGCTCTTCCTCGATCTTTGAGTGAATTAGGGTTTCCGGCTTGCTAAACCTTGAACCTAGAATGAGTAGAGAGTGACTAGGGGTTGCTTTTCCTTTTAAAGAGAAGGATTCTCAACACATGAGAAGGGTTCTCTTTTGCTAGAGGAAGAAGAAGATGAAGTGAGGAGAGAGAGTTGTTATGATAAAGTGAGCTCTTTTTCTTTTGCAACCATAACATAAAGCAAAAGAATTATCAAATAATAATAATAATGAAAAATGAAAAGGTTGATGGAAAGTTTTAGAATGACCATTATCATTTCAAACATTAAATGAATTTGCTAGAATCAAAGAGCATTTTTCTTTTGTAATGATGATGGTCAAAACTTCAACCATGGTCAACAAGTCAACCATGGTCAACAAGTCAACATAAAAACCAACCATGACACAATTTCATTTTATTATATATTATTAATTGATATAACATAAATCCATTAGGGTTTGGAAAAAGACGACTGTCAACTGTGCATACGCACCCGTTCCGAAACCCTAATGAAAGCCCTCTTCCTCTTCCTCAAACAACTGTGCATACACACCTGCATTCTCGTTCCGAGGAACAAGAATACTAAGATATAAAAGCAACCCCAAAACATATACCAGTATCTGGCTCAAACCAGAGCCTGCCGGTATAATCCGTCCGGACTCCAAACGTGCACAAGTGCGCGGATGAGAACGAACCCTGTCGCAAAACCATGCGACCTCTACTCTGTTTTGCCCAGAGGCGAATACCCTCTGTGTGGGACTCTAAAGACTCGACACTACGCTGGCAGTGGGTTTAACCACAAACCGCAAGCGGCACTAGCTGTGCGTAATGGTCCCCAGGTAGATGTCGACAAGAAGGCTGACGAGGTGAAACCCCATCTGAACTCCTACTGAGTCTGAATGTGACAGTCTCCGTACAGTCCGGTCTGTTCGTCTGATACATCGCATGTCGGGCCTAGGGGGCGGTAAAACGTCAGTCCCCCAATAGCGGTACAAGTCGTGTCGGAGTGAAGCCCAAAACACCCTGAGATAACACTGGACGCCTACCAGTATATCTCGCTTGCCCTGGCCAGGGACTACTTGTGTAATGGCTCTCCTAGACACAGCGCGATGTCAACCCCCAATACCGGGAGAGACGAATCCTGTCTAACCGTCACTGCCACCAAGTGCTTCGGGACTGCACCCAACCACCACCTGTTTGCACGACTCCTTTGAGCCGTGGTAGGGTAGTGATCAAAGTGCAGTGGGAACACACTCGAGGCGAAGTGCCAGTGTCAAGTCAGCGGACTAAGCTGTACTCATGTCACCTGGGAACTGATAACTGACGATAGGTATAATACCAACCTGTCAGTTCCCGACGAGTCCTGTCCAGTGTACTCGTAACCCAACGAGCACCCGCATACTATCTCCAGTACGACGTACTGATGGCTGTGGGACAGACCATCTCCCACACTGGGATGAGAAGCGCATACGCTAGTCTACTCCGGAGTATCGATGCCCTGTCTCGATAGTCCTACGACTAGGGACCTGTATAAGGATGTGCTTATAGATTACCCAGCCCCCACTAGTGTGACTGCCATCACAACGCTGGTAATCAAGCAAAGATCCTAAGGGCTCCACTAATGCGTATAAGTGATATACTGAAATAAACACAAGTACACATTGAAGTAGAAACAAACCAAGTAGCATACTACTATATTGAGCAAGATTGTTTATACAAGGTGAATATCCCAAGCTTCCATCAAGTAATATACATACTAGTATGATACAGTAATGGCCTCTAGGGCATATACACTAACAGTATGCACAGTATCGGGGTTTTCCTGTAATTTATTACGGGACCAGTTTTCTGGAGTTGCCAGTTTGCATTCCGTTCCGGCCGGTTTTCCTTTGTTCTTTCCCGGCCGGACTTTTCCGATGGACGGGGTTATTTGCAATTGTGCAAATAACATTTGAGGAGGGGTTTCTTGCATTTGTCTTCATTATGATTTGATTATGATATCTTTCATCCATGCTTTTGCATTAATGAGATGGTATGGGTTTAAAGTGAGAAGTATGGTTGATGTTGTGGTCACCTCTTGCTTTATCCTACACTCACTCTCCTTCTTGGTTTTAATCATGGTTGATTTCTTTTTCCCTCAACCATTCTCACATGATACAATGGCCGGCCACAATTTTGAGTGAGGGAGAGAGAGCTTTGATTTTTGTGGTGTGGCAAATTTCATTCATCTCATCTTTGAAACAAGGAAAAATGAAAGCACCATTTTTCATACCTTCATTCCTCCACATCCATGGCAACCAATATCCCAAAGTGAGACATGCACTCTTCACTATATTCTACAGCACATCTTGGGCACGTCGACTTGCCAGCTTCGTGCCCGAGTTGCCTCGGTATTGAGGCGGGAGCCCGTAAAAGATGCAGGCGATGTGGTGCCCTTCCGGCAAGGATATGGCGACCGGAGGATCCGCGGGAGATCGGGACGATGACGAGAAAACCGGAGGACTCGGATCACTCGGTATATCTCTAACCCGTCTTGTAGTTAGCTAGATCTAGTTTAATGGCCCGATCCGGGGTTTAGTGCGCGGTGGTGCCGGTTTGCAAAGTTCGCAAAATTAAAGTTTATCACCGTTTCCGCATTTGGCCGTCGGATTGACGGCCGGGGCGCCGCCGTGCACTTACAGTGGTATCAGAGCCTCGCCATTAACTTCGTCTAGCTTCGTTTGATGTGTTTTGCATTTCCGATCGACCAAAATTCCAAAATCTACATTTTCCTTAACATCAGTTTTCTGTCGAAATTTTTTTAAGTCTAAAAATTTTTCAGGTTGTAAAATAGTGATGTACTGGAAGTTATATGCATACTGTAGAAATTCGACACTACAACTCGACCACCCAAGCGCGGAACCGCGGCAAAATCCCCCCTTATGCCGCGGTTCCGCCGCCTAACAGTGTCCTTGCTGTGTCAAATTTCTTCAGTAGCTTTCTGGGGTGAAAATAGGGGTTTTGGAATATTAAAATTGGGCCCAGAATTTCTGTGAGTGCTACAGTATTGCTTGGGGGCCCACTTGTTAATTATTTGATCGATCGGATATTTTAAACACATTTTTCACAGTATTTACATTATATCTGCGACCGTGAATGTCACTCGATCGGTAAATCCGGTCTAACTGCTATAGCCCGGTTAGACGGTTTTGCGAACGTGACTTTCACGTTGATGTTCTGTGTTTTTGCTGTGATGTTGCGGATCGGTCGTGGGGGATAGCCTGGATGCAATGCTAGTACTGTGTTGTTGTATTATGTACATTTGATATTGCGAGGCGAGCGTCCGACATGTGGACTGCCGTCACTGCCTGTTTGTATTATTCTTTTGGGGCACGACCTGGTTGCGGTCGATGTACCCGTTGTATGTATATTTTACTTTCTGTACTAGGGTTACCCCGCGGAGGGGTGCACGGATAGCCGGGTTCTAGAGGGCAACGGGCCCGCATCTCAGGGCATTGAGACGGAGGGAGCTTCAGTCTGGAATTGGCGGGCTATTCGCCGCACTCGTAGGGGGTATAGGTTGACCCAGGAGGGGTGTCCAAGTTACCGGATTCCGTGAAGTGCTGGGTGGTCCATTCACGGCGCTGAAGGGGGCTGCCTCGCTTCAGGTTTTGGCGGGTGACTTGCCGCGCCCGTAGGGGTCTAGGATTTCATTGCACAGGCTATCCACACGACCAGGGGAATGTCGGGTTTCAGTAGTGGCTCTGTGAAACCTGGGGATCCCAGATATCTGTATTGTTCTGTGATGCTGTACATTTCTGTGATGTTGCATTTTATTCACGCCTTGAGCGAATACTATATATTGGTATATATATTAGTAGATGGTGTATATGTTTTTCATCCGCGCTAGTCCAGTCCCCGCTCTGCCGTTAGTTAGCTAACCTAACGGGTGATGACGGGACCCAGTGGCGAATGCAGATGGCATATACGTACGTCAGTATATTTTCGTTCTTTGTGGTGTGATCAATTGATGGGACTACATTGATTCGGATCAATGCAAGTTAAACAAACCTATTCTGATGTTGTTGGAACACTTTTCAAAAAGCTGTTATGGCAAGGACGTTCACTTTTGTTTTGCATCGTGGTATTCATTTGGAATATCCTGCTCCTCAGTCGACGAGGCAAGGGCCGAGATCCCTTCACCGGGAGTGACCCCTTGGACAGAAGTTTGCGTCAGGGCATTAACTTCACTATAGCCGATTACTTTTTCTTTGCACAGTGATATTCGGTTATGAATATCCAGCACCCCATTCTACGGGGAAAGAGCCGAGATCCCTTCACCGGGAGTGACCTCTTTAGTAAAGGTTTTCGTCACTATATTTTCTAAAAAGCTATCCGTTCCTTCAACGATATCAAGTTCATTACGTTAAAGGTTTTCGCCAGAAACCATTCGTAGCCCTCCGTCGTTTCATATGGATAGTCAATAGTATTCAAGCTGTGTATGTTGGCCAAAGTCAAGGCACAGTGTTTGGTAGCTGTTGGGTATTCATATGCAGCATAGATAGATGCGTTGGTTTGGGACAGCCGTACTGCCATTTTGGCCAAAGTCAAGGGTATGTACGGGTGGACTCAAATTAACCTGGAGAATGACGGGTTGAACTTGACATGTGACTTATGATATGTTGGCCAAAGTCAAGGTCATAAGAGCATGGGGCAGAAATCACATCGGGAGTTTCAAAAGAACTGAAACTTGCCAGATATGCGCATACCTTCTGGAGTGTTATAGCGTGAGCGGATTCCGTCACGTTATCATGCGATGATAGTTGGATCCCGATTCCCACTGATGAGTTGGTTTACTCCTCGGGTGACCCCGACTAATTCTTCTTTCAGGTTTGGAGGAGGATTTGAGGTACAGTGGGAGGTTTCCAGATTAGATAAATTGGTAACCATTCTGATCTAGGATAGAGTGCACGCTGAGTGTTTCTTTTCTCTCTCTCTTTGGCAGCGACCATTGACCCGACCCTAGACTATGACTCAGTGACCAAGTTGACCGAACCTTCTTAACACTGGCTTTTGGATTGTCAGAGTTGCAGACCTCATTGCCACTCCTACTTTTACCCTTTTCTCCAGGACACCCCGTATTACTGCGAACGTCCACTTCCATTGGACAAAACCATCGTATGGTTAGATACGAACTCGAAGGAATTTATTCGAGGATGGTTTCCGGTTTTGGAGAAAACGGATAGGATTATTCAGTTGTCTTTTCCTTTTACCTTCTCTCAGGTTGCGAGTACTCCTTGGCTTAGGAGATAGTACACCTATTACGCAAATTGGATAGTCTTCTTCCAAACCTTAGGCTGCTGCCGACCGGTAGGGAATGAAGAAAACCAATTAGCATAACGATGGTGTGCAGAAGGTATTAAGTTCAGACAAAGAAAGGGATTAGTAAGAGGGCAAAGTAAAATGCGACTGATATTCACGACCAAACCAAGTATTTCTTCGCCAATCCTAAATCACCTTTGTATCTCCCCAGGACACTCCGTATCACTACGAAGATCCACAGTTTATTGGATAATTCATCGTATGGTTATATACGAACTCGAAAGGAACTTGTTCCAGTTCGGGGATGGATTCTGGTCCAGGAGAAATAGGAATAAGGTTTATTCGGTTGTCTTTTATCTTCACATTCTCTCGCATTGCGAGTGCTCCTAGGACTAGGACAGTACACCCATTATGCTTATTGGATAGTCTTCTTCCAAACCATAGGCTGGTGCCGAACGGTAGGGAAGGAAGAAAACCATTTGGCCTAAGGGGTGTGCAGAAGGTAATGACTAAAGACATATAAAGGGATTTGGAGAGGAGGCAAAGAATTATACGGTTATAGTTGTGAATCTGGATAATGGAAGAGGCAATGCTAGGAATACCAGAATACCCCATCGAAACATTTCAATTTTTCAGTTCAACTGTGTACTGTTAAAAGAAAATTGATTTCCCGATTGGACACTTGCTCCAGGGTATGTATTTACCAGGTTTGATTCTCACATCTCTATGGTTTTACAGATGATGAGTGAGAGTAAGTTATTGGGAATTGGGTGATCATCCTCATTATATCGGGATTCGTTGTAATCGGTGATATTTGAGGAGATCACCTGGGCTGTTTGCCGGTCGGCAAATATTTGGTTTTGAATATCCGCTGTTGTGCACCAATTTCAAATTGATATATCTGTACGTCTATTTTCATAGAGTGAGATATACCTTTTGATATTATGTCGATGACATTTACCTATATCAGTGGATGGTTAGGTAAGGAGCATTAAACATCGGTGTAATTCTTCTTAACCATAAGTACAGTTTTCAACCTACGACACACAGTGAAAGAGTTGTTAGACTCGGCGGACTTATACAGAGTATTGTATGTTGTCCAGTGTCCATTGGGACAGAGGGGTTGGTCCTCATACTATATTCTGTTTACTTTTAACTTCTCTAGTTCTTAGACATGTTTTTCGTAGAAACACAGGGTCTAAGTTTTGAGGAGTTATAGGTATTTGAATAGAGTAGAGAACCAGGTATAGCAAGTATCGGGATTCTTCAAGGTGATCGAAGATGTAGATACTTGTGTATGGTATTCAGTTGATAGTAATGATAAAGAGAAATTGCTTCTCTTTCAGGTTACTCATAATTGGAAGCATTCCTAAGTTGAGTAACATTGATCGGCCTCTCTCCATTTAGTTGACATGCACTGGAGACAGCTGCATGATTTGAATCTGGTTCAATTAAATTAGTGCGTCTGGTTCTATATTGGATATAGTACACTTCATATCTTAACATTGTTAAGGTACGGGGAGTTGTCCGGCTTATGATTAAAACCAGACTCTGGATAACTCAAGGCACGTTTCTGTAATGGCTGTTTATGGGTTGACCCAGGCTATGACGAGGGTTGACTTTCTACCATCTGGCAGATGAATAGAAGTATTGTTCTAGACTCGCCACAGTTTTATTAAAAATGGATTTTTCCAAAAACAGTAGTGGGAGTATGGTAGAACTGGATGTGATTCCAGAACCGCAAACGATTACTGAAGATTTGATAAGGAACCTAAAGATTCAATCTGATTTGACATTCCATTGGCCACTCCGCAGATAAGGTGGGTAACTTCAGACACCCGAGAGGTACTCCGGTAGCCTTAAGGACGGTGACAGGGAAGTTCTTGTTTACCCACACTTGCCATTGTTGTTGTTCCAGGCTGCGATACCCGGCAGGAGGATGAGTATAGCGTCGTTCTAAACTAGCTTTGGAAGTGCGCGTCTATATGACTCTGCCAGAGGGTTGTCGTAGTCAGTGGGAGCAGCGGAAGCATTGGTGGACATCAGGCTTATGTCTATTTATAGACTAAAGCAGAAATAGCGGAGATAGATCATCTATTTCTGATGTGACAGTCATAGGTTTGACGTCATCAGAATAGGGGATGGATCTGTTAAGAAGGTAGTAGGGTGTGATGTCCTGGTTTTTGATGACATACACAGAGTAGGAAAGGAAACTCCTATACTACGATCGGTTATATTTTGGTCGTCACACAGTGGTTTCTCCACGTGGGACTTGGACATTATATCAGACATACTGGTTACTAGATCTATGGTTTTAGATCTAGATTTGGGTGGTTTCCCAATCAGGGTACTTTGACAGCATTCTAAGAGTATTTAGAATGGACGACTCCTGGCACGGTAGTGTACCTGCAGGTGATGGAGTCACCCTCTCTAAAGGTGTCTTATAGACTAAAGTAGAGAGGGATACGCATGATTGGCAGATCACTTGCTCAGGCAATTAAGTCAATCATGAGATGTCAAGTACCACACCAGATGTTGTTCTTGCAGTAGGTGCAATAAGTTGATATTGATCCAATCCTGGAGAAACAGTCGGAAGCAGTTTTAGAACATAAGTGAATGTTCTAGGGATATGATAACGAGAGCCTCATTTGGGAGACAGTTATCATTCCAGGCTTCCAAGGTGACATGGACGACAAGGAGGTTGTCAGAGTTATAGTTTTCCTTCTGACGAGGGGCAGTATTTTGGACAGGTGGTCCAAGGAAATACTGAGGGTGGCATGGCGCAGGATACTGATTAAGTTCAGTTGACGATACAGTCTAAGAAGTTTGGATTTGGAGTTCATTTATGAGCTCGGTCCCATCAGACATCCAGACACTCTAAGACAGGTATTACTCATTTCGGGAGATGGCTTTCTCCGCGAACTTGAGATATAGAGAGACATAGAAAGAAACATCAGAGCGGATCCACTCACTGAGGCTATTCCTCGAACGCAATAGTCTTCCAAACAGGCTTTGTGAGACTGACTAGTAGAGGAGTTGGGTGTTCGGTATCACACGGGCTGTGAGTATGCGACATCGCAATAATTAGCCTTGAGTGCAAGTGGGAGATTGTTGGAGATAATGCCCTCAGAGTCAATTATTGGATCAAAGGCACGTGATTGCAATGATTGAGGGAGGACCTATCCCGGTACAACAGTCTTACTCGAGATGATAGTTTGCTATCTGGTTTACCTTTATCATCGTGTACTGCTTTAGGTGACCTGACATGTCACTATTGCACGTTGATAGAGCCCCTAGGATTCTTACTTGACTGCCGGCAGTATGAGGGCGATCATATAAGTGAGAGCTGGAGTCTACAAGCATATCCTTAAAAGGTCCCTAGTCGCTGGAGTTTCGAGACAGGGCATCGATTCTCCAGAGTAGACTAGTGTATACAGTCGAGACCCCGACGAGGGGCGGTGGCCGGTCTCACAAGCCACTGGTGTCAGTTGGTTCACCTAAGATGTATACAGGTGCTCATTGGGTTATGAGTACACCGGACAGGACTCGCCGGGAACATGCTAGTTGGTCTTATACCTGACGTCAGATAGCAGTTCCCAGGTGACATGTGTACAGGTTAGTTCATCGACCTGGGGATCGTCATTTGTCTCGTGTGAGTTCCCACTGTGCTTTGATTACTACCCTACCACGGCTCAAAGGAGTCGTGCAAACAGGTTTTAGTTGGGTACAGTCCCGAGCCACATGGAGGCAGTGAGCGGATCTTCGGGGGTTCGTCTCTTCCGGTATTGGGGGTGAGGTTGCGCTGTGTCTAGGAGAGCCATTACACGAAGTCCTTGGCCAAGGCAGGAGATTTACTGGTAGGTATTCCAGTAGTATCTCAGGGTGTTCTGGGCTACACTCCGACATGACTTGTACCGCTTTTGGGGGTCTGACTTTTACCCACCCCCTAGGCCCGACATGCGATGCTCATAGATGAACGGACCGGACTGTACGGATATTGTCACTGACAGGCTCAGTTGGGTGTCAGGATGAGTTCGCTCATCGACGTCCCTTTTGGTCAATAGCTGGTGGCCCGTTACGTATTGGCTTATACCTCTGACGTGCTAGTGGTTAAATCCACAGCCATTGTATTGACGAGTCTTTAGAGTCCACCACTCATTCTGTTACTCAAGCTTTCGGGCGAAACGCTGTAGAGGCCGTATGGAGATATGCAGGGTCCGATCAGATACGTGCGGTATTGCGCGGGTCAGGATCGGACGGTTTGTACTAGAGGTCGTATAGATATATGGCAAGGTTCGATCGGATACGTGCGGTATTGCACAGATCGGGATCGAACGGATATTACTAGCCGGCTTTGGTTTAAGCCGGATCCTAGTTTAGTACAGTGTAGATTTTGTCTCTTTGAATTTGTATCCAGACGGAATACAGATGCGGGTGTGTATGCACAGTATCGGGGTTTTCCTGTAATTTATTACGGGACCAGTTTTCTGGAGTTGCCAGTTTGCATTCTGTTCCGGCCGGTTTTCCTTTGTTCTTTCCCGGCCGGACTTTTCCGATGGAGGGGGTTATTTACAATTGTGCAAATAACATTTGAGGAGGGGTTTCTTGCATTTGTCTTCATTATGATTTGATTGTGATATCTTTCATCCATGCTTTTGCATTAATGAGATGGTATGGGTTTAAAGTGAGAAGTATGGTTGATGTTGTGGTCACCTCTTGCTTTATCCTACACTCACTCTCCTTCTTGGTTTTAATCATGGTTGATTTCTTTTTCCCTCAACCATTCTCACATGATACAATGGCCGGCCACAATTTTGAGTGAGGGAGAGAGAGCTTTGATTTTTGTGGTGTGGCAAATTTCATTCATCTCATCTTTGATACAAGGAAAAATGAAAGCACCATTTTTCATACCTTCATTCCTCCACATCCATGGCAACCAATACCCCAAAGTGAGACATGCACTCTTCACTATATTCTACAGCACATCTTGGGCACGTCGACTTGCTAGCTTCGTGCCCGAGTTGCCTCGGTATTGAGGCGGGAGCCCGTAAAAGATGCAGGCGATGTGGTGCCCTTCCAGCAAGGATATGGCGACCGGAGGATCCGCGGGAGATCGGGACGACGACGAGAAGACCGGAGGACTCGGATCACTCGGTATATCTCTAACCCGTCTTGTAGTTAGCTAGATCTAGTTTAATGGCCCGATCCGGGGTTTAGTGCGCGGTGGTGCCGGTTTGCAAAGTTCGCAAAATTAAAGTTTATCACCGTTTCCGCATTTGGCCGTCGGATTGACGGCCGGGGCGCCGCCGTGCACTTACAAGAACAACATTTGGTGTGGTACTTGACATCTCATGATTGACTCAATTGCCTAAGCAAGTGATCTGCCAATCATGCACATCCCTCTCTAATTTAGTCTATAAGACACCTTTAGAGAGGGTGACTCCATTAGCTGCAGGTACACTACCATGCCAGGAGTCGTCCATTCTAAATACTCTTAGAATGCTGTCAAAGTACCCTGATTGGGAAACCACCCAAATCTAGATCTAAAACCATAGATCTAGTAACCAATATGTCTGATATAATGTCCAAGTCCCATGTGGAGAAACCACTGTGTGACGACCAAAATATAACCGATCGTAGTATAGGAATATCACTTCCTACTACCTTCTCAACAGATCCATCCCCTATTCTGATAACGTCAAACCTATGACTGTCACATCAGAAACAGATGATCTAACTCCTCTATATCTGCTTTAGTCTATAAATAGACATAAGCCTGATGTCCACCAATGCTTCCGCTACTCCCACTGACTACGAAAACCCTCTGGCAGAGTCATATAGATGTGCACTTCTAAAGCTAGTTTTGAACGACGCTATACTCATCCTCCTGCCGGGTCTCGCAGTCTGGAACAACAACAATGGCAAGTGTGGGTAAACAAGAACTTCCCTGTCACCGTCCTTGAGGCTACCGAAGTACCTCTCGGGTGCCTGAAGTTACCCACCTTATCTGCGGAGTGGCCAATGGAATGTCAAAACAGATTGAATGTTTAGGTTCCTTATCAAATCTTCAGTAATCGTTTGCGGTTCTGGAATCACTTCCAGTTCTACCATACTCCCACTACTGTTTTTGAAAAAATCCATTTTTATTAAAACTGTGGCGAGTCAAGAACAATATCACTATTGATCTTTCTTATGGTAGAAAGTCAACCCTCGTCATAGCCTGGGTCAACCCACAAACAACCATTACAGAAACGTGCCTTGAGTTATCCAGAGTCTGGTTTTAATCATAAGCCGGACAACTCCCCGTACCTTAACAATGTTAAGATATGAACTGTACTATATCCAATATAGAACCAGAGGCACTGATTTAATTGAACCAGATTCAAATCATGCAGCTGTCTCCAGTGCATGTCAACTAAATGGAGAGAGGCCGATCAGCGTTACTCAACTTAGGAATGCTTCCAATTATGAGTAACCTGAAAGAGAAGCAATTTCTCTTTATCATTACTATCAACTGAATACCATACACAAGTATCTACATCTTCGATCACCTTGAAGAATCCCGATACTTGAGACACCTGGTTCTCTACTCTATTCAAATACCTATAACTCCTCAAAACTTAGACCCTGTGTTTCTACGAAACATATGTCTAAGAACTAGAGAAGTTAAAAGTAAACAGAATATAGTATGAGGACCAACCCCTCTGTCCCAATGGACACTGGACAACATACAATACTCTGTATAAGTCCGCTGAGTCTAACAACTCTTTCACTGTGCGTCGTAGGTTGAAAACTATACTTATGGTTAAGAAGAATTACACCGCTGTTTGATGCTCCTTACCTAACTATCAACTGATATAGGTAAATGACATCGACATAATATCAAAAGGTATATCTCACTCTATGAAAATAGACGTACAGATATATCAATTTGAAATTGGTGGACAACAGCGGATATTCAAAACCAAATATTTTCCGACCGGCAAACAGCCCAGGTGATCTCCTCAAATATCACCGATTACAACGAAACCCGATATAATGAGGATGATCACCCAATTCCCAATAACTTACTCCCACTCATCATCTGTAAAACCATACAGATGTGAGAATCAAACCTGGTAAATACATACCCTAGAGCAAGTGTCTAATCGGGAAATCAGTTTTCTTTTAACAGTACACAGTTGAAACTGAAACATTGAAATGTTTCGGTGGGGTATTCCGGTATTCTTAGTAATGCCTCTTCCATTATCCAGATTCACAACTATAACCGTATAATTCTTTGCCACCTCTCCAAATCCCTTTATATGTCTTTAGTCATTACCTTCTGCATACCCCTTTAGGCCAATTGGTTTTCTTCCCTCCCTACCGTTCGGCACCAGCCTATGGTTTGGAAGAAGACTATCCAATAAGCATAATGGGTGTACTGTCCTAATCCTAGGAGCACTCGGAATGCGAGAGAAGATGAAGAGAAAAGACAACCGAATAAACCGTATTCCTATTTCTCCTGGACCAGAATCCATCCCCGAACTGGAACAAGTTCCTTTCGAGTTCGTATATAACCATACGATGGAGTATCCAAAAACTTGGGATCTTCGTAGTGATACGGAGTGTCCTGGAGAAATACAAAGGTGATTTAGGATTGGCGAAGAAATACTCGGTTTGGTCGTGAATAGCAGTCGCAATTTACTTTGCCCTCTTACTAATCCCTTTCTTTGTCTTAATTTAATACCTTCTGCACACCATCGTTATGCTAATTGGTTTTCTTCATTCCCCACTGTTCGGCACCAGCCTAAGGTTTGGAAGAAGACTATCCAATTTGCATAATAGGTGTACTATCTCTTAAATCAAGGAGTACTCGCAATGAGAGAAGGTGAAAAGAAAAGACAACTGAATAATCCTATTCGTTTTCTCCAGAACCAGAATCCATCCTCGAAGTCCTTCGAGTTCGTATATAACCATACGATGGTTTTGTCCAATGGAAGTGGACGTTCGTAGTAATACGGGGTGTCCTGGAGAAAAGGGTAAAAGTAGGAGTGGCAATGAGGTTTGCAACTCTGACAATCCAAAAGCCAGTGTTAAGAAGGTTCGGTCAACTTGGTCACTGAGTCATAGTCTAAGGGTCGGGTCAATGGTCGCTGCCAAAGAGAGAGAAAAGAAACACTCAGCGTGCACTCTAACCTAGATCAGAATGGTTATCACTTTATCTAATCTGTAAACCTCCCACTGTAACCTCAAATTCTTCCCCAAACCTGAAAGAAGAATTAGTCGGGGTCACCCGAGGAGTAAACCAACTCATCAGTGGGAATCGGGATCCAACTATCATCGCATGATAACATGACGGAATCCACTCACGTCACCACACTCCAGAAGGTATGCGCATGTCTGGCAAGTTTCAGTTCTTTTGAAACTCCCGATGTGATTTTTACCCCTAGGACCCAAGTGACCTTGACGAATAATCAACAAATCAAAAGGTCCTAGTCAAGTTCAGCCCGTCATTATCTTGATTGCGTTAAACCCACCCGCACGACCCTTGACGAATAATCAACAAAGTCGTACGACTGTCCTAACCAATCCACATATCCATACGACAGAAAGCATTACAGAGCTACCGCACACTACGCCTCGGCGAATAGCAACGACAAACGTAGCGCGAATACTAAGCAATACTAATCTGAAATGACAGAGGGCTACGACTGGTTTTTGGCGAAAAACCTTTAACGTAATGAACTTGATATCGTTGAAGGAACTGGATAACCTTTTAGAAAATATAGTGACGAAAAACTTTACTAAAGAGGTCACTCCCGGTGAAGGGATCTCGGCACTTTCCTCATAGAATGAGGTGCAGGATATTCCAACTGAATACCACGATGCAAAGAAAAAGTAATCGGCTATAGTGAAGTTAATGCCCTGATGCAAACTTCTGTCCAAGGGGTCACTCCCGGTGAAGGGATCTCGGCCCTTGCCTCGTCGACTGAGGAGCAGGATATTTCAAATGGATACCACGATGCAAAACAAAAGTGAACGTCCTTGCAATAACAGCTTTTTGAAAAGTGTTCCAACATCATCAGAATAGGTTTGTTTTAACATGCATTGATCCGAATCAACGCAGTCCCATCAATTGATCACACCACAAAGAACGAAAATATACTGACGTACGTATATGCCATCCGCATTCGCCACTGGGTCCCGTCATCACCCGTTAGGTTAGCTAACTAACGACAGAGCGGGGACTGGACTAGCGCGGATGCAAAACATATACAACATCTACTAATATATATACCAATATATTATATTTCGCTCAAGGCGTGATAAAAAAGCAAAATCACATAAATGTACAGTATCATAGAACAATACAGATATCTGGGATCCCCGGGTTTCACAGAGCCACTACTGAAACCCGACGTTCCCCTGGTCGTGTGGATAGCCTGTGCAATGAAATCCTAGACCCCTACGGGCGCGGCAAGTCACCCGCCAAAACCTGAAGCGAGGCAGCCCCCTTCAGCACCGTGAATGGACCACCCAGCACTTCACGGAATCCGGTAACTTGGGTACCCCTCCAGGGTCAACCTGTACCCCCTACGAGTGCGGCGAATAGCCCGCCAATTCCAGACTGAAGCCCCCTCCGTCTCAATGCCCTGAGATGCGGGCCCGTTGCCCTCTAGAACCTGACTATCCGTGCACACCTCCGCGGGGTAATCCTAGTACAGAAAGTAAAATATACATACAACGGGTACATCGACCGCAACCAGGTTGTGCCCCAAAAGAATAATACAATCAGGCAGTGACGGCAGTCCACATGTCGGACGCTCGCCCCGCAATATCAAATGTACATAATACAACAGAAAAAGTACTAGCATTGCATCCAGGCTATCCCCACGACCGATCCGCAACATCACAGCAAAATCACAAAACATCAACGTGAAAGTCACGTTCGCAAATCCGTCTAACCGGGCTATAGCAGTTAGACCGGATTTACCGATCGAGTGACATTCAAGGTCGCAGATATAATGTAAATACTGTGAAATAATGTGTTTAAAATATCCGATCGATCAAAAATTAACAAGTGGGCCCCCAAGCAATACTATAGCACTCACAGAAAATCTGGGCCCAATTTTAATATTCCGAAACCCCTAAAATCAGCCCAGAAGCCTACTGGAGAAATTGGACACAGTGAGGACACCAATGTGCGGCGGAACCGCGGCCCAAGGGGGGTTTGGCCGCGGTTCCGCGCTTCACTGATCGACTCACTGCGTCGAATTTTTACAGCAGTCTTAGAACTCCCTGCACATCATTCTGAGACAACCTGAAAAATTTTTAGAGCCAGAAAAAATTCGACAGAAAACTGATGTGAGTGAAAATGTAGATTTTGGAATTTTGGTCGATCGGAAATGCAAAACACATCAAACGAAGCTAGACGAAGTTAATGGCGAGGCTCTGATACCATGTTGCGCCCCGGCCGTCTATCCGAGGCCAAAATGCGGAATCAAAATTTTCTTAATTTTCAAACTGGCGCTACCGCGGACAATATACCCGGATCGAAACCATTAACCTATACTAGCAAACAAGAGATGGGGTGAGAGATGTACCGAGTGATCCGAGTCCTCCCGTCTTCTCGTCGTCGTCCCGATCTCCCGCGGAAACTCCGGTCGTCGCCTCCTTGCCGGAAGGGCACCACATCGTCTGCATCTTTTACGGGCTCCCGCCTCTATACTGAGGCAACTCGGGCATGAAGCTGGCAAGTGGACATGCCCAAGATATGCTGTAGAATATGTGTAGGACTCATGTCTCATATTAGGGTAGTGGATGTTGCCATTTGATAGATGGAGGAATCAAGATAAGAAAAATGGTGCTTGCATTTTTCTAGCATGAAATGAGATCATGGAAAATTGCCACACTCAAAATGAAACACTCTCACTTTTCCTTAAAATTGTGGCCGGCCATATCTAGAGAATGGTGGAGGGAAAAATGAAATCAACCATCATCAAAACAAGAAGGAGAGTGAGTGTAGTAAAAGTAGAAAGGTGACCATAAACAAAACATCAACCATACTTCTCACTTCAAACCCATACCCTCTCTTTAATGCAAGTGATGGTGGAAAAGAAAAGATGCCATCATAATCTCTCATCTCACAAATAAACCCTCCACAAAATGTTATTTGCAAACTTGCAAATAACCCCCTCCATCGGAAAAGTCCGGCCGGTAAAGAACAAAGGAAAACCGGCCGGAACGAAATGCAAACTGGCAACTCCAGAAAACTGGTCCCGTAATAAATTACAGGAAAACCCCGATACTGTGCAAACACACCCGCATCTGTATTCCGACCGGATATAAATGCAAAGAGACAAAATCTACACTGTACTAAACTAGGATCCGGCTTAAAACAAAGCCGGCTAGCAATGTCCGTCCGATCCTGATCCGTGCAATACCGCACGTATCAGATCGAACCCTGCCATATATCCATACGGCCACTAGTACAAACCGCCCGATCCTGATCCGTGCAATACCGCACGTATCTGATCGGACCCTGCCATATCTCCATACGGCCTCTACAGCGTTTCGCCCGAAAGCTTGAGTAACTGAAAGTGTGGTGGACTCTAAAGACTCGTCAATACTATGGCTGTGGATTTAACCACTAGCACGTCAGAGGTATTAGCCAATACGTGACGGGCCACCAGCTATTGACCAAAAGGGACGTCGATGAGCGAACTCATCCTGACACCCTACTGAGCCTGTCAGTGACAATATCCGTACAGTCTGGTCCGTTCGTCTATGAGTATCGCATGTCGGGCCTAGGGGGTTGGTAAAAGTCAGACCCCCAAAAGCGGTACAAGTCATGTCGGAGTGTAGCCCAGAACACCCCGAGATACTACTGGAATACCTACCAGTAAATCTCCTGCCTCGGCCGAGGGCTTTGTGTAATGGCTCTCCTGGACACAGCGCGACCTCACCCCCAATACCGGGAGAGACGAACCCCTGAAGATCCGCTCACTGCCTCCATGTGGCTCGGGACTGTACCCAACTAAAACCTGTTTGCACGACTCATTTGAGCCGTGGTAGGGTAGTAATCAAAGTACAGTAGGAACTCACACGAGACAAATGACGATCTCAGGTCGATGAACTAACCAGTACACATGTCACCAGGGAACTGCTATCTGACGTCAGGTATAAGACCAACTAGCATGTTCCCGGTGTAACATTTTCAAAAGTATAAAATATTAATTTTGGGAATTTTTATAATTTAATATTATTTTATTGGTTATTTTAATATTAAATCTATAATTAAATGCAAATAAATAGGAAAAATGTTAGAAAAACTATGAAAAATTTTGGAAAATTCTAAAATAGGGTAAATTAGTGAATTATGACATTTTTAAGTTTCTGTGATTTGTTTGACACTAATTTAGTGCTAATCGCGATTAAAATCGCTAATCGGGTTTTTTGGCAATTTTGTGCAAAACTTGCACATATCACTTTTTCTCACACTTGTGCATTTTCTTTCATGATATTTGGGTTTACTATTCTTGTGAGAAGGATTATGGTTTAAAAAGAAAAGGAAAAGAAAAGAAAAAAGATTAAAGAATGAGAGTAGGTGAGAGAGAGGGGCATGGGCTCTTTGACCTTGAGACTTAGCCATTTTCTCCCATCATTTTCCCTTCCTCTCCTCCCTCCTGCTGCTGCTGCTCCTGCACCCCCTTTTCCCTCCCTCTTCAACTCCTCACTTCACCTCAAAATCTATCTCAAAACCTCACATCCCTTTCACGAAAAAAGATGCACAAGCTCGAGATCTACGCAATGGACCAAGAAAGCGTGGATTTTGGCCACTAAGGGCAACTCAAGAATTTTCTTGAGTTGCTAATGGAGGTAATTACTGAACCATTAGCTTAATTATAGCCTTTCCTATAACCCCATGTTAAGATTTAACCGATATTGTGTGATATTATGGACTTGGTGATAACTTAGTTAGGGTTTGAGGGAATCGGTGTTGTATTATGAAATTGAGCTCAGTAGAGGTCTTACCAACACCCTAGTGTATGAATTAGAACCCAAAACCTGAAGCTAGAACCAGAATACGGATTTTAGAAACCGATATCGGGGAAATTATGGAATCTGTGAAGGTTAATTGGAATCTGCTATCATACGAGGTATCCTAAAATAATATTGAGTGGATAGAGATATGTGCAGGCACCCAGGAAGCTAACCCCAAGACCCTAGCCCCAAACTCCCTTTCCCGACCGCCAATTTTCCCCTTTTGGCCGCCAATTGCGGCCTGGGTCCCACCATTTTGGGTCGTGTTGGTTCTGTAGCTTCTACATGTTCATGTCAGACCCCTGATATATATAGATTTGTATAAACAGACCTAGGTTGAAATCTGGGACATATATCCTAAGTTGCTATTTTGGATTCGTGTTTCCGTATTCCGTATTTTTGATTCTGAAATGGTGGAATGTGTTTTGCCTCGACTATTTGTCGTTTATACGACGATATAGAGGATTTATTGATGGTTTTGAAGGCGTGCCATAGGTTCTCACCTATAGGCCCCCTTATCGTATCGTTTTGGATTTCATGCGCCGTTTTAGATTGGATGTGATTTTAATGCGCAAATACGATATTTTGATGTGTAGGTACCCATGAAGATCTCGGGACGACAAGCAAATACGTGGTGACGTCCGCAATTGATGATGCAAGGTGAGTAGACTATATCTACAGGGGGAAGTCGGGTGGATAGCGTATAGCACCCCCGCAGTCCGTAGATAGATTATTATGTAGTTTATTGTGATAGTTAGGTGTATTATGGATAGTGTAGGGTTAGAAATGACTAGTGTAGTTCATAGTCGCGAACCCTAGGATAGAATTGCACCTACACACACACCCTTACATATTACTTATACCTGCACTGTGTTTGATGATATGGGATGACTTTGGAGATGAGTCGATGATGTGGGCTTGGTGCCGTGAGATCGGTGATTTGATACGATTCATATGTGGGATATGACATGTGATTCTTGCGGGCTTGGAATGTGTGTTTACCCCTGCATGCATACTTTATTGATGGTATCGATTTGTACTAGACATAGAGTAGTACCCCAGATTATATGATCTGATGATAGTGATACCTGTTATGTGACGAGATTGTGAGATGTTGGCCCCTACCCAGCTTTTGGGATGCCGTACGATGATTTACCGTACGAGCCGATATTGATGATAGATCCGCGCTGATGACTTGAGGATGTCATATGATATACTGTATCGTACGCGATACTATTGAGGCGGGATCACCGACTATTATATCTATATATATATCGACTCAGATTTAGGTGGTTTCCATACCCCTCCTGATTTACTTGATACTTAGATCTGTAGTTTGCATAGTAGATGTTAGACTAGACCGAGGCATACCTATTTCAAAAACTATGAATCAGGGGTATCTTAAAAGACAAACAAAGGGATTCTGCGAATACTTAAAAGGCGTATCCTTTCTTAAAAACTTCGCATCCCTTATTTTACTAAAACCCTGATTCGTCTTATTTCAAAAGGCATCACTGCAAGACTTATAAATATTAATGTAATTTATTCACTGTAGTGTTGATTATTTGACTTCCACATATTCATGCTATTCATATTTCCTGCATATGTTATTGCTATACTGATATCATGCTGTTAGGACACCAGCACCATTATCGATGATGCGTATGTTCCACGTACACTATTTGCCGGCTCACACACTTCATCATCGATAATTGCCATGCCACTACACTGTAGTACTGCTGCATTCATGATATGATTTCCGCATGGCATATTGTACACATATACCGGTACACAAACATATATGATTCTGACTTGATTAGAGATTTGAGGGCTGCAAGGTATTCTTTAAGAACTGATTTAGTCTAAAGGAGCGGTTTCCCTCGACATATATCACATCGGATCATCATATTGTAGCTCATCTATATGTGACTTGACATGCTACTCATACTTGATGCTTATATCACATCTGATCATCATATTGTAGCTCATCCATATGTGACTTGACATGCTACTCATACTTGATGCTTATATCACATCGGATCATCATATTGTAGCTCATCTACATGTGACTTGACATGACATTTATATTTGACGCACATATCATATCGGATCATTCACTTGCATTCTGGTTTGGATTACATGTGATTTCTGGATTTGGGAACCGTGGCATTGCAAATATGTAATCATTTAAAAACCCGGTTCCCTTGATATGATATTTCGGTGCGTCCACAATGTGTTTTCTCGGTGCTAGAGTGATATATGAAAACCCGAATCGAGGAGGCGGTTGAGGCCGATTACGGGTACATGGTGGACCCGGTATGGTACCCCGGGGCGAGAACGGTTTCGCTGTGTAGTAGACGGTGAGCCCGGCGGAGGGACTACTACCTACCGGTGATTGTATTTGAGCTCGGCGGATATCTAGAGGATACCGACCGGAGTTGAGAGATGGATATGGGCTGACCCGTACTTGTTAGTGTATATGCCCTAGAGGCCATTACTGTATCATACTAGTTTGTATATTACTTGATGGAAGCTTGGGATATTCACCTTGTATAAACAATCTTGCTCAATATAGTAGTATGCTACTTGGTTTGTTTCTACTTCAATGTGTACTTGTGTTTATTTCAGTATATCACTTATACACATTAGTGGAGCCCTTAGGATCTTTGCTTGATTACCAGCGTTGTGATGGCAGTCACACTAGTGGGGGCTGGGTAATCTATAGGCACATCCTTTTACAGGTCCCTAGTCGTAGGACTATCGAGACAGGGCATCGATACTCCGGAGTAGACTAGCGTATGCGCTTCTCATCCCAGTGTGGGAGATGGTCTGTCCCACAGCCATCAGTACGTCGTACTGGAGATAGTATACGGGTGCTCGTTGGGTTACGAGTACACTGGACAGGACTCGTCGGGAACTGACAGGTTGGTATTATACCTATCGTCAGTTATCAGTTCCCAGGTGACATGAGTACAGCTTAGTCCGCTGACTTGACACTGACACTTCGCCTCGAGTGTGTTCCCACTGCACTTTGATCACTACCCTACCACGGCTCAAAGGAGTCGTGCAAACAGGTGGTGGTTGGGTGCAGTCCCGAAGCACTTGGAGGCAGTGACGGTTAGACAGGATTCGTCTCTCCCGGTATTGGGGGTTGACATCGCGCTGTGTCTAGGAGAGCCATTGCACGAGTAGTCCCTGGCCAGGGCAAGCGAGATATACTGGTAGGTTTCCAGTGTTATCTCAGGGTGTTTTGGGCTTCACTCCGACACGACTTGTACCGCTATTGGGGGACTGACGTTTTACCGCCCCCTAGGCCCGCCATGCGATGTATCAGACGAACAGACCGGACTGTACGGAGAATGTCACATTCAGACTCAGTAGGAGTTCAGATGGGGTTTCACCTCGTCAGCCTTCTTGTCGGCATCTACCTGGGGACCGTTACGCACAGCTAGTGCCGCTTGCGGTCTGTGGTTAAACCCACTGCCAGCGTAGTGTCGAGTCTTTAGAGTCCCACACAGAGGGTATTCGTCTCTGGGCAAAACGGAGTGGAGGTCGCATGGTTTTGCGACAGGGTTCGTTCTCATCCGCGCACTTGTGCACGTTTTGGAGTCCGGACGGATTATACTGGCAGGCTCTGGTTTGAGCCAGATACTGGTATATGTTTTGGGGGTTGCTTTTATATCTTGGTAGTCTTGTTCCTCGGAACGAGAATGCAGGTGTGTATGCACAGTTGCTTGAGGCGGAGAATGAGGTTTTTCATTAGGGTTTCGGATCGGGTGCGTATGCACAGTTGACAGTTATCATTTTCCAAACCCTAATGGATTTGTATATTATCTATTAATAATAGTAATTAAATGAGAATTATGTTATGGTTGATTTTTTGTTGACTTGTTGACCTTGGTTGACTTGTTGACCTTTGACCACCATCATGCTTTGAAGATCCTCCTTGATTCATGCTTACACTTCATTTAAAGAAGCATGATAGTGGTCATTCCTAAAATAACCATCAACTATTCTTATTTCAATTATTATCATTTAGATAATTCTTTTCTTTTTGCAATATGGTTGCAAGAAAGAGAAAATATTGCTCATTCTATCATTCTCACTCTCTCTCCTCATTTCATCTTCTTCTTCCTCTTGAAAAGAGAAACCTTCTCATGTGTTGAGAATCATTCTCTTTAGATAGAAAAGCAAACCCTAATCACTCTCTACTCTTTCTAGGATGAAGGTTTAGCAAGCCGGAAACCCTAGTTCACTCAAAGATCGAGGAAGAGCCCAAAGTCGAACCTTCGAGGTGGATCCATCTTCGACGGGAGAAGGCGACGAAAAGAGAACCATCAACCTCTACAAGGTTTGAAGAAGAAGGAGTTCAAGTTTAGGTATAACCATCTTCCATAGTAGCTAACTCTCTTTAGCTTGTTAACTAGTTTTAGTTTAGACAACGATCCCGACAAAGTTTAGTCCATGTTGCCTCTTGCGATAAAAATTCGTTTTTTATACCGTTTCCGCCTCCCCGTAAGTACCGGGGGTCGCAATATGGACTTACAGTGGTATCAGAGCCTAACTAAACTTAAACTAGCTTGGTAGTAAGGTGTAACGAAGTTCGGAACCGAAAAATCGCAAAACCGGAAAATCAAAACCCTAACTTTCTGTTGAATTTTTTTCTGCTCAAATTGAAAAAATTTATACTTGTAAAATCGTCTCAGGGTTTTCTAAGAACACACAAGAAAAACGATATCATGTTCTCTCCAAACCGCCGCGCTTCCGCGGCCTCACCTATTCATCTGGCCGCGGAACCGCCGCATGTTGGTTTCTTCTTTGCATCGTTTTTCGTGCAGTGTTCTTCTGTGTTGGTTTTGGGATTTTTAAGATATATTATATGTACCCAGATTTTCCAGAACTGAAATTCACTTTTGGGGTCCTATAATTCCGTATTTTTTTCCGAACTTCACTGCACTTTGGCTATGTTGGTTATATCTGTGATGTTTGCATGTATTGAACGTCGGCTAATCGCTATAAGTCGATTAGTCGGGGTTATACATGATCTGTAATGTTCTGGAATGTGTATATGAATGTGTTGGACTGTCGCGGGTGAATAGCCGGGGTGGATGTGAGATGAGCTTTTGTTTTTTCTTTCATTCATTGTAAATGTAAATTGATGTAATTATATTATTTGTTTGGCCGCACAACCGGGTCGGGGTTGTAGCCGTCATTGTATAATTCTTTTTACTGTTTTTGCTCCTAGGATAGACCCATGGTGGGGTGCACAAACTACCGGGAACTTGGCGGGTAGTTTGCCGCACCCGTAGGGGTCTTGGGTGGGGTATTTGCTATTCACCGCGACCGTGTTATCCGCTTTTCGTTTCAGGCTCGAAAGAAATGCGGATTGCTAGTATATCCAATGTATTCATCTGTGATCTGTAATGTCTATCATTGCTTTCTATTTAGGCGTTGCTTATGTTTTACAGCCGCGCTAGCCCAGCCCCCGCTCTGTCGTTAGTTAAGTAACCTAACGAGTGATGACGGGACCCCGTGGCGAATGCGAATGGCATAAGCGTACGTCATATTTTGGTTGTTTTCTGCAATGGTAGGAATTAAATGATGGGACGCATTAAAAGAACTAATGCAAGAATATCACGCATTAAAAGAACTAATGCAAGATAATAAACCAAGTTTAAGTCGATGGAACACTTTCGAAAAACCACTCGGTTCTTTTCAAAAACTAACTTTTAAATGCGGAGCTTGAGCCACTCCTTCTAAAAGCTATCTCGTTCCATCGATTATATCAAGTTCACTACGTTCACGGTTTCGCCAAAACCATTCGTAGCCCTCCATCGTTTCAGTTAGATATACGGTAGTATTCAAGCTATGTATTTTGACCTCACGCCAAGGCATAGTGATTGGTAGCTGCCGGATATTTATCTGTTGCATAGATAGAATGCGTTGTTTTGAGACAGTCGTACCACCATTTTGGCCTACGTCAAGGGTAGGTACGGGTGGATTCAAATCAACCGGGATAATGATGGGAAGAACTTGACATGTGACTTATGACATTTTGACCTCACGCCAAGGTCATAAGAGCATGGGGCAAAAATCCACATCGGGAGTTTCATAAGTACTGAAACTTGCTAGATTTGCATACCATTTGGAGTGTGATGATTATGGTAGGATTCCTTCATTTTCGTCACGCGATGATATTTGGATCCCGATCCTACTGTGAGTATATGCTACTCCTCGGGAAATTTCTCACTAAACGATCAATGCTATAAACCTAGTAGGTGCCTAGAAAGGTGTTAGCGGGGCTACGCCCCCAGGGAAAAGAGGTTCTTAAATTAAGGAACTTCGCGAAAGCGTTGGAAAACCTCCCTCGAAGTACCGACACTGGCCTGGCTGAACGGTTAAGCAAGTATTGTACGGTGGGATTGATCCCGGCTAATTCTTCCTTTGTGGTTTGAGGAGGGATTCGAGAGACAGTGGGAGCCATCCTGTTTAGACAAATTAAAAACCATTCTAAACTTGCAAGAGCATCGTGCTAAGTGTTTCTTCTCTCCCCCTGCAGCGACCAAATCGAAATGACTGGACTTAAGTTACTTCTAGATAAAAACATACTGACAGGGCCAAACTACAAAGATTGGCTCAGGAATGTCAAATTGGCAATCTCTTACGACAAGCTGGGGTATCTTCTTAACAGCAAAGCTCCCCCCGTCCCAGGTCCCACCTCCAGCGTCGCGGATAAGGAAATCCGTAAGACTTGGGAGATTGACAGCGCGAAGGCCAGATGCCTCGTACTTGCCTCGATGGACAATGACCATCAGAGGAGGCACGAGAATATGGATTTGGAATCCATATTTCTTCATACAAAAGAACTGTATGGAGAGCAGTCTCGTATCGCAAGATACGAAGTGTCGAAGAAGTTATTTTCGACTAAGTTGGCCGTCGGATCATCGGTAGCGGACCACGTGCTTAAGATGATTGGCTACACTGAGGAGCTCGCGGAACTTGGGACCACGTTGGATAGTGAACTCTACACCGATATAATTCTCCAGTCCCTTCCATCCACTTACGCCCAGTTCATACTGAATTTCAACTTGCAAGAAAAGGAAGTTGAACTTTCAGAACTCCTCAACCTGCTGAGGAGCGCAGAGGGCACCCTACAGAAGGGTAGGGATACATCCACTTTGTTTGTAGGAGGATCTTCTTCTTCTAGGTCCAAGGCGAAAGCCAAGGGAAAGAAGAAGAAAGCCCCCGCCAAACCAAGAGGCGGTGTTAGTAAAGTGGGTGCGAAGGGAAAGGAAAAGGCAACAAAGATAGCGGGGAAGCTTGTTGGTAAAGAGGAATGCTTCTATTGTCACAAGAGTGGACACTGGAAGAAAGATTGCAGGGCTTGGAAAGCCAGGACACAGGAACTGAAGCAGGTTGCGGCTTCAGCTTCAGGTGTGTATGTTATTGAAAACTGTCTTTCTATAAACTCTACTTCCTGGGTATTGGATACCGGATCAGGATCTCATATCTGTAATTCTTTGCAGGCGTTGAGAAACCGTAGGTTTTTGAAGGAAGGTGACATGACCCTCAGAGTTGCGAACGGAGCTAGCATGGATGCTAAAGCCGTGGGGGACTATCACCTAGGAATGTCAGATGGACATGTTTTGGTTTTGCGTAATTGCTTTTTTGTACCCAACGCAACTTGTAATATCATTTCTGTATCTTTGGTTTCTAAAGAAGGTTATGAATTTGCGTTTGTAAGTAATGTTGTTAACATTCACCTTAATCAAGTTCTGATTGGGTCAGGTACACTGAGCAATGGTATATACGTATTAAACCAACCACAGATTTTCAATGTCCAGAATACACACAAAAGAAAGTCACCAGATATTAATCAGACTTTCTTATGGCATTGTAGATTGGGTCACATCAATGAGAGAAGGTTGACGAAGTTACATACAGAAGGGTATTTGAATGCGTTCGAATATCAATCGTATGCCACTTGTCAATCCTGTCTCAAGGGAAAGATGACAAAGACTCCGTTTACCGGACATGGAGTAAGAGCGAGCGAGCTCTTGGGACTCGTACACAGTGACGTGTGCGGTCCAATGTCTACACATGCCCGAAGCGGACATTCTTACTTCATTACTTTTACGGATGACTTCTCAAGGTACGGTTATGTCTTCTTAATGAAACATAAGTCCGAGGCCTTTGGAAAATTCCAGGAGTATAAGAATGAAGTAGAGAAACAGACCGGCAAAAGTATTAAGATTCTAAGATCGGATCGAGGTGGAGAATACTTAAGTGCCGAATTCCTGGACTATTTAAAAGAGAATGGGATTCTCTCTCAGCTTACTCCTCCATACACCCCGCAACATAACGGTGTATCGGAGAGACGGAATCGCACCCTATTGGATATGGTACGGTCTATGATGAGTAACGCTGAGTTACCGCGATCATTCTGGGGGTATGCGCTAGAAACAGCTGCATACCTATTGAACCGAGTTCCTACTAAGACTGTGCCTACCACACCATATGAGTTATGGAGTGGGAAGAAACCCTATCTTCAGTACTTGAAGATTTGGGGATGTCCAGCTTATGTCAAAAAGCAGCATGCGGACAAGCTCGAGGCACGCTCAGTACTGTGCAATTTTGTGGGATACCCAAAGAACTCCAGGGGGTATCTTTTCTATTACGCAGAGGAGCAAAAAGTCCTTGTTTCTCGTAATGCCCATTTTCTGGAACATCAGTTCTTAGAAAAAGAAGTAAGTGGGAGCGAAATAGAACTGGAAGAAATTCCAGAACCACAGACTATTACTGAAAGCTTAATGGAACCAGAGGGTTCAAATGAACAGGACATTCCTATGCCGCTCCGCAGAAGTAGTAGGCAGTCTCATCCGCCCGAGAGATACTACGGTTTTCTCATAGACGGGGATAGAGAGGATTGCATCATAGACTATGATGAGCCTACTAGCTTCCAGCAGGCCGTTCAGAGCATTGACTCGGTAAAATGGCTGGATGCAATGCGGACCGAAATGGAGTCCATGTACACCAACAAAGTATGGACGTTGGACATTGCTCCAGACGGGGTAAAACCCGTAGGATGCAAGTGGATCTTCAAAAGGAAGATTGGTGTAGATGGACAGGTTGAGACCTATAAAGCTAGACTTGTAGCAAAGGGTTTCCGTCAAAGACCTGGCTTGGACTACGACGAAACCTTTTCTCCAGTGGCTATGCTGAAATCCATTCGGATCCTTCTTGCCATTGCTGCCTTCCACGATTATGAAATTTGGCAGATGGACGTAAAAACCGCTTTTCTAAATGGAAATTTAGAGGAGTGTGTCTATATGGATCAGCCAGAGGGTTTCATCCAGAGTGGGAGCAGCGGAAAGGTGTGCAAGTTGCTTAAGTCCATCTATGGACTAAAGCAGGCATCGCGGAGTTGGAACATCTGTTTTGATGAGACGGTCAAGGAATTTGACTTTATCAAAAATCCAGATGAACCATGCATCTATAGTAGATTTGTAGCGAGAACTGTGGTATTCCTTGTTTTATACGTGGATGACATTCTCTTAATAGGAAATGACATTCCTATGCTACAATCTGTCAAGGGTTTCTTGTCACACAGGTTCTCCATGAAAGACCTGGGTGATGCCTCTTACATCCTGGGGATCCGGATCCATCGTGATAGATCCAAGAGGATATTAGGACTTTCACAGTCCAGGTACATCGACACCGTACTGAAAAGATTCAGTATGGAAGATTCCAAGCGCGGTAACTTACCGGCTTGTCACGGGATCACCCTCTCTAAAGAGATGTCTCCCAAGACTGATTTGGAGAGGGATCGCATGTCTATTATACCCTACGCTTCTGCGGTAGGCTCTATAATGTATGCGATGTTGTGTACCAGACCGGATGTAGCTTATGCACTGAGTGTAGTAAGCCGGTATCAGTCAAACCCTGGGGAGAAACATTGGATAGCAGTAAAGAACATTCTCAAGTACCTGAGGAGGACTAAGGAGATGTTCTTGGTGTATGGCGGAAAAGACCTCCAGATTGAGGCCTTTGCTGACTCCAGCTTCCAGAGTGACAAGGATGATTCCAAGTCCATGTCGGGTTTTGTCTTTACCCTCAACGGAGGGGCGGTGTGTTGGAAGAGTTCCAAACAGGAAACCGTTGCAGACTCGACTATGGAAGCGGAATACATCGCTGCATCTGATGCCGCAAAAGAAGCTGTCTGGATAAGGAAGTTCTTAAAAGAACTTCAGGTGGTTCCGTCCATTGTTGACCCAGTACCTCTGTATTGCGACAACAACGGGGCTATAGCTTTAGCAAAGGAACCCAGGTCCCATCAGAGATCCAGGCACATCTTGAGGCGGTATCACCTGATCAGGGAGATCGTGGATCGCAAGGAGATCGAGGTTCGGAGGGTTGCTTCAGAAGAGAACACTGCAGATCCATTCACCAAGGCCCTACCCCAGACTCAGTTCGAGCGGCTGATCGAGATGATAGGTCTTCGATACGCCAGTACATGGCCTTAGTGCAAGTGGGAGATTGTTAGTGTATATGCCCTAGAGGCCATTACTGTATCATACTAGTTTGTATATTACTTGATGGAAGCTTGGGATATTCACCTTGTATAAACAATCTTGCTCAATATAGTAGTATGCTACTTGGTTTGTTTCTACTTCAATGTGTACTTGTGTTTATTTCAGTATATCACTTATACACATTAGTGGAGCCCTTAGGATCTTTGCTTGATTACCAGCGTTGTGATGGCAGTCACACTAGTGGGGGCTGGGTAATCTATAGGCACATCCTTTTACAGGTCCCTAGTCGTAGGACTATCGAGACAGGGCATCGATACTCCGGAGTAGACTAGCGTATGCGCTTCTCATCCCAGTGTGGGAGATGGTCTGTCCCACAGCCATCAGTACGTCGTACTGGAGATAGTATACGGGTGCTCGTTGGGTTACGAGTACACTGGACAGGACTCGTCGGGAACTGACAGGTTGGTATTATACCTATCGTCAGTTATCAGTTCCCAGGTGACATGAGTACAGCTTAGTCCGCTGACTTGACACTGACACTTCGCCTCGAGTGTGTTCCCACTGCACTTTGATCACTACCCTACCACGGCTCAAAGGAGTCGTGCAAACAGGTGGTGGTTGGGTGCAGTCCCGAAGCACTTGGAGGCAGTGACGGTTAGACAGGATTCGTCTCTCCCGGTATTGGGGGTTGACATCGCGCTGTGTCTAGGAGAGCCATTGCACGAGTAGTCCCTGGCCAGGGCAAGCGAGATATACTGGTAGGTTTCCAGTGTTATCTCAGGGTGTTTTGGGCTTCACTCCGACACGACTTGTACCGCTATTGGGGGACTGACGTTTTACCGCCCCCTAGGCCCGCCATGCGATGTATCAGACGAACAGACCGGACTGTACGGAGAATGTCACATTCAGACTCAGTAGGAGTTCAGATGGGGTTTCACCTCGTCAGCCTTCTTGTCGGCATCTACCTGGGGACCGTTACGCACAGCTAGTGCCGCTTGCGGTCTGTGGTTAAACCCACTGCCAGCGTAGTGTCGAGTCTTTAGAGTCCCACACAGAGGGTATTCGTCTCTGGGCAAAACGGAGTGGAGGTCGCATGGTTTTGCGACAGGGTTCGTTCTCATCCGCGCACTTGTGCACGTTTTGGAGTCCGGACGGATTATACTGGCAGGCTCTGGTTTGAGCCAGATACTGGTATATGTTTTGGGGGTTGCTTTTATATCTTGGTAGTCTTGTTCCTCGGAACGAGAATGCAGGTGTGTATGCACAGTTGCTTGAGGCGGAGAATGAGGTTTTTCATTAGGGTTTCGGATCGGGTGCGTATGCACAGTTGACAGTTATCATTTTCCAAACCCTAATGGATTTGTATATTATCTATTAATAATAGTAATTAAATGAGAATTATGTTATGGTTGATTTTTTGTTGACTTGTTGACCTTGGTTGACTTGTTGACCTTTGACCACCATCATGCTTTGAAGATCCTCCTTGATTCATGCTTACACTTCATTTAAAGAAGCATGATAGTGGTCATTCCTAAAATAACCATCAACTATTCTTATTTCAATTATTATCATTTAGATAATTCTTTTCTTTTTGCAATATGGTTGCAAGAAAGAGAAAATATTGCTCATTCTATCATTCTCACTCTCTCTCCTCATTTCATCTTCTTCTTCCTCTTGAAAAGAGAAACCTTCTCATGTGTTGAGAATCATTCTCTTTAGATAGAAAAGCAAACCCTAATCACTCTCTACTCTTTCTAGGATGAAGGTTTAGCAAGCCGGAAACCCTAGTTCACTCAAAGATCGAGGAAGAGCCCAAAGTCGAACCTTCGAGGTGGATCCATCTTCGACGGGAGAAGGCGACGAAAAGAGAACCATCAACCTCTACAAGGTTTGAAGAAGAAGGAGTTCAAGTTTAGGTATAACCATCTTCCATAGTAGCTAACTCTCTTTAGCTTGTTAACTAGTTTTAGTTTAGACAACGATCCCGACAAAGTTTAGTCCATGTTGCCTCTTGCGATAAAAATTCGTTTTTTATACCGTTTCCGCCTCCCCGTAAGTACCGGGGGTCGCAATATGGACTTACAGTACTGCCGGGGCCGAGGGCCGATACCGCAGACGGAGCCCAGAGATGGACATGGGTTGACTCGTACTGCCGGGGGCCGAGGGCCGATACCGTAGATGGAGCCCCATATGGACGAGGATTTACGTGTCGATGCTAGGCACGGGTTTCATGATGTTTTTCCATGATTTTGTTTATATCCTCATATTGCTTACATGATGTTTATTGTCATTGGGTGACGGGTGGACGGGTTCCACGTATATACAGATATAGATCATATACAGACATGGATCATATACAGACTGGATTTACACTGATCATACTTCATTTGTATATATAACAGGGTATGAGGGCGCTGTTATATATACCCTTACACCAATATTAGTGGTATGGGACGCTAATATATGTGTATTGATATCATTGATACTTCATCATATTTACTTCATGCAGACATACCTTATACTGATGACATGTTATTACCTGAGTACTTGGCACCACATACCTGTTTAGATGTTGATTTGCCACCTTATCATGTTTCAGGCTTATTCCTTGAGGTTTATTACTGATTGTTGACTTAGGTTTATGTCTTGCATTCGGTTTCTGCTTGTAGATGTTTCTATTCACGAGTTGGCAACTCACCCCCGTTGTGCCACAGTTCTTGCAGGTTCTGCCGTACAGGTTTCATTGCGGCATTTCTGGCACACTACTTTCTTGCGGGTGGTTTGCTTTTGGTAGGTGGATTCTTTCGCATCAAGAACCACCATTGTATTTATTTTATTCATTGTATCTAGAATTTCCATCAACCAAAACTTGTATATTGTTTCAGACCTACTAGTGATGTATTATTCGACCTTAGAGTCGCGCTTAGTAGTATTGCGGTTTTCTTATTGCTTTGAGCTTTCTTTTGGAATTGATCCTCGCCACTTGGCGTTGTATATCATATCATTGTTGCATATGTGGTTGCGACCGTCATTTGACGAAGAGCTAGCTCCCTCTTGGGGATGCCTTTATCATTGCGTATATATTGTTATCCTTATTGTACCCCATTCGGGGCCAGTTTTACAAAAGAAACTCTGCCGAAATTTTTAGAAAAGACTGTACTGTTTTTAAAATACATATTCGGCTTAGTTATTTAAAAATCTTGATTTCAAACATGTTTTCTTCACTTCTTTAAACCAGTTCTTTACTTATTCTTAAAAATGGTTTTAGATTTCTGGGCTTTTGGCTTATTTGGATCAGATGGAGTCCTATAGGCTTCATATGGTTCAAGGGCCAGTCACGTGCTCTTTCGGGTCGTGACAAAGTTGGTATCAGAGCGCCAGGTTGACCTTGGTTCGAGTCTAAGTTTGACTATGTGGAGCCTAGAACGTTTATATATATACGGAACTTAGGCTTGACCTTACGGAACTTAGACTTGGTCGAGGGGGTATTAGGCCCGAACTTTCGTCGTATTAGGATGACCCTTGGTTGATGGAATAGGTGACTAAAGTAGAGTGACGTACCGTTGGTATGTTCCGCGGCATACTTACGACACGCCACTCCGCTTAAGGAACCTTAGGATGTACATACTTTCGAGATCAGTGATTCTCTTCATATCCTGGATTATACATCCGTTTGAGATCCCCGATTCTATTAGTTTCATGATCATACCTTCATTGATGCTGTTCCTTCCTATGATCATGTATCCATTTTGGATCTGTTGTTTCCTTTCTTGCCATCGATGTGCTCTTTTTGATACTCGACTGAGGTTCCTGTCACCATGTTTGAGCGCAGTTTGGGCTGCTGCTAGGGTTACGGCCGGTGTGAGCTCGTTTGGTACGAGGGCCGACCATTGTGTTTTCTGGTGACATGGGAACGTCTCGAGTTAGTGTTGGTGATTGTGACCTCTAGTGGAGGCGAGTGCTTGGTCTTGCACCGGATGATCGGGCCATTGTTAGAGCTGCCAGTTGAGAGAGGACTGTTGATGTACAGCATACCTCAGAGATTGTGATGTCGCCAACCGTGCAGACAGATGGACCAGCTATTGCTGAGATTGACAGGATGTCGCTTCCGAAGCTTACGAGCTGCGATTGCCGTAGCTTTCAGGCAGATATGAGACAGATGATAGCTAGTCTACCCGATTGAGAGACGAAGGTGATTCGTCCGATTTTGCGCCAGAGCGTGGCCAGTGAGTTGAAGATTTCCAGTGTGGAGAGTCTTACTCAGATCTAGAGCAGACCGATTCAGAGATGACCGCCACTGTGTCGCTTTTCCTGGAGGATTGAGGCGCTGTCCGGCGTACAGGCGAATGAGCCAGTTGCTGCTGCAAATGATGAGATATCGCCCAGACGGTTGGAGCTATTGCAGCATGAGCATGTTCTTGGAGACGTGATAGTGAGTCGCTAGTCACCTGAGGATAAATGTCTAGGACATGTGGTTCGTTCGGTTACCGATGCGAGGTCATCAGATAGATTGTTTCCAGCTAGAGACGACTTCACGCAGGTTCGTTGAGAGTCGATAGAGACAATCGAATGTCAGGAGCCTATTTTCCAAGTTTAAAGTATACGGAAGGACATGCAGGTGATTCTATGGACCCTCTAGAAGAATGAAACCCTAACTCGACTTAATGACCGTGTGAAAGCCTTTGAACCTTAGGGTTTGCGGCAGTTCCGCGGCACCATTAGTGAGGCTTGGGTTTGCCCTTCTACGGCTGGACCACCGACGCTGTGGCATGTACTCGATACTATTAAACTGTACCCGAGATGTGAGCTCTTGGGGGATTATGAGGATCTGACGAGTCGATCGGATGGTTCGACATCTTTCGGATATCGTGATGGGACACTGCTTGGGAGACTCCAGATGCGAGCGTAGCCGTCGGAGCGCAGTTCGTATAGCCACGATGAGATAAGTCCGAATCAGTCGACATTTGAGCAGAGTGAAGAAAAGAGTTCGTATGAGATTTCGACGAGATGACGTCCCACTCCGCTGACATTAGAGATGTGATACGCACCCAGAGGCGTGGTATATGGATATATCTTCCCGAGAGAAGCGCGATAAGTATGCAGCCGTTCCGGAATAAGCTTTAGCTTCAGCATTGGATGATGACTCCCGGGCATTTCGGCAGGATGAGATTTGAGAAAGGAACCTCGACAGGACCTTTCTGGAGTACGATACGAGAAGACCTAGACCCGGGAGTGGTCGTATTGCGCACACCAGCAGGACAGAGTTCGGCATGGTCGACGAGGTAGTTTACCAGGTTCGGATAAAGGGACTTACCCAGATGCGTTGCGAATTGATCAAGGACGGATGAGTGATGAGTATTCCTCCGATGGTTGGGGCGTGTTCCCGAGAACCAGTTCGGCCTGACATCTTCTACAGAATGATGAAGCTACAGAGTACGCGATTTCGAGTCCGTGCGAGAGACTTCAGATTGACCGTGGCCGAGAACAGTGCAGTGCGTAGATAGCATGGCGTGGCGTCATAGTGGACGACGATACAGACAAGCTGAACAAGAGGTTCGTGCGAGACACTGACGAGCTGTCATTACTTCCCATCGAGACTAGAGACCAGATATGCTTACAGAGATGTTGGGATGTGACCAATTTCCGAGAAATGTTGTGCTGAGGATACAGATGTCTATCAAGCGAGAAGAGGTAGTACAAGAGAGCCAGCCTCTGTACAGATCGGCATAGGCATGTTTGGAAGAGACCTTGAGCAGGATTCCTTCCAGGATATTGCTGCAATGATGTTTGCACCCAAGATCAGATGTGTGACGTGCTTTCAGAAAGCCAGAGGCCGACGCCAGTGATATGCTACCTTACGAGTGGTCGTGAGGATTGACCGAGAGGTGACCAGAGAAGTGCCAGAACGGAATCGACCCCGTTAGCGCACCTGACAGAGCCGATGAGCCAATTGACCGCGAGATAGGAATCTGCAAAGAAGATAAAGACCCAGAGTCCGAGGACGCCAGACCGTGAGCAAGCGGCAAGTAGATATCCTGCGCTGCTAGCAGTGGATTGCACCGACTCCTTCTCGACCTCGAAGGAGGAACTACCGACGACGGTATTTATGATTTGTGATTTTGTGATTCGATGATCACGTATCCGTCATTTTGGATTTCGGTATTTTGGGCGTTCTGTTTGCATGATTTAGTTTTGATGACTGAGTTTCATGATATTGGTTTCATGCACCCACTGGATATTTATATATTTTGCGCTGAGTTATTACATTTGAGATATTGATTGAGATTTCATGCCTACCGTATTCAGTGATTTGATTTATACTTCCAGCATAGTTTTCATGCACCTTTAGTGTTTTGGTACACGATCCTGGTGCACACCAGATGCATTGAATCGGGATTCTTCGTGCATGTCACATGCACCTGATTTTTCTGTCAGGCACACACGTTGCCTACGACAGATGTTTCGTGCACACCCGTTGCACCTAGATGTTGTTTTGTACACCTGTTTGACACATATATGGATTTTGATTCCTTGCGCACCAGACGCATAGGATATTCTTATGTATGCATTTTGGGGATTGATTTCTAGTAGAGCAGTACATTTTTTATGATATTCTCTATGTGTTGACGTTTTCGGAGCCCCGACAAAATGGATTGTACTGAAATTGTTTTAGTATTGGGGGTTTAAATTTAAATTCGGGGACCGAATTTCTTTAAGGGGGGTAGATTGTAACATTTTCAAAAGTATAAAATATTAATTTTAGGAATTTTTATAATTTAATATTATTTTATTGGTTATTTTAATATTAAATCTATAATTAAATGCAAATAAATAGGAAAAATGTTAGAAAAACTATGAAAAATTTTGGAAAATTCTAAAATAGGGTAAATTAGTGAATTATGACATTTTTAAGTTTCTGTGATTTGTTTGACTCTAATTTAGTGCTAATCGCGATTAAAATCGCTAATCGGGTTTTTTGGCAATTTTGTGCAAAACTTGCACATATCACTTTTTCTCACACTTGTGCATTTTCTTTCATGATATTTGGGTTTACTATTCTTGTAAGAAGGATTATGGTTTAAAAAGAAAAGGAAAAGAAAAGAAAAAAGATTAAAGAATGAGAGTAGGTGAGAGAGAGGGGGATGGGCTCTTTGACCTTGAGACTTAGCCATTTTCTCCCATCATTTTCCCTTCCTCTCCTCCCTCCTCCTGCTGCTGCTCCTGCACCCCCTTTTCCCTCCCTCTTCAACTCCTCACTTCACCTCAAAATCTATCTCAAAACCTCACATCCCTTTCACGAAAAAAGATGCACAAGCTCGAGATCTACGCAATGGACCAAGAAAGCGTGGATTTTGGCCACTAGGGGCAACTCAAGAATTTTCTTGAGTTGCTAATGGAGGTAATTACTGAACCATTAGCTTAATTATAGCCTTTCCTATAACCCCATGTTAAGATTTAACCGATATTGTGTGATATTATGGACTTGGTGATAACCTAGTTAGGGTTTGAGGGAATCGGTGTTGTATTATGAAATTGAGCTAAGTAGAGGTCTTACCAACACCCTAGTGTATGAATTGGAACCCAAAACCTGAAGCTAGAACCAGAATACGGATTTTAGAAACCGATATCGGGGAAATTATGGAATCTGTGAAGGTTAATTGGAATCTGCTATCATACGAGGTATCCTAAAATAATATTGAGTGGATAGAGATATGTGCAGGCACCCAGGAAGCTAACCCCAAGACCCTAGCCCCCAACTCCCTTTCCCGGCCGCCAATTTTCCCCTTTTGGCCGCCAATTGCGGCCTGGGTCCCACCATTTTGGGTCGTGTTGGTTCTGTAGCTTCTACATGTTCATGTCAGACCCCTGATATATATAGATTTGTATAAACAGACCTAGGTTGAAATCTGGGACATATATCCTAAGTTGCTATTTTGGATTCGTGTTTCCGTATTCCGTATTTTTGATTCTGAAATGGTGGAATGTGTTTTGCCTCGACTATTTGTCGTTTATACGACGATATAGAGGATTTATTGATGGTTTTGAAGGCGTGCCATAGGTTCTCACCTATAGGCCCCCTTATCGTATCGTTTTGGATTTCATGCGCCGTTTTAGATTGGATGTGATTTTAATGCGCAAATACGATATTTTGATGTGTAGGTACCCATGAAGATCTCGGGACGACAAGCAAATACGTGGTGACGTCCGCAATTGATGATGCAAGGTGAGTAGACTATATCTACAGGGGGAAGTCGGGTGGATGGCGTATAGCACCCCCGCAGTCCGTAGATAGATTATTACATAGTTTATTGTGATAGTTAGGTGTATTATGGATAGTGTAGGGTTAGAAGTGACTAGTGTAGTTCATAGTCGCGAACCCTAGGATAGAATTGCACCTACACACACACCCTTACATATTACTTATACCTGCACTGTGTTTGATGATATGGGATGACTTTGGAGATGAGTCGATGACGTGGGCTTGGTGCCGTGAGATCGGTGATTTGATACGATTCATATGTGGGATATGACATGTGATTCTTGCGGGCTTGGAATGTGTGTTTACCCCCGCATGCATACTTTATTGATGGTATCGATTTGTACTAGACATAGAGTAGTACCCCAGATTATATGATCTGATGATAGTGATACCTGTTATGTGACGAGATTGTGAGATGTTGGCCCCTACCCAGCTTTTGGGATGCCGTACGATGATTTACCGTACGAGCCGATATTGATGATAGATCCGCGCTCATGACTTGAGGATGTCATATAATATATTGTATCGTACGCGATACTATTGAGGCGGGATCACCGACTATTATATCTATATATATATCGACTCAGATTTAGGTGGTTTCCATACCCCTCCTGATTTACTTGATACTTAGATCTGTAGTTTGCATAGTAGATGTTAGACTAGACCGAGGCATACCTATTTCAAAAACTATGAATCAGGGGTATCTTAAAAGACAAACAAAGGGATTCTGCGAATACTTAAAAGGCGTATCCTTTCTTAAAAACTTCGCATCCCTTATTTTACTAAAACCCTGATTCGTCTTATTTCAAAAGGCATCACAGCAAGACTTATAAATATTGATGTAATTTATTCTCTGTAGTGTTGATTATTTGACTTCCGCATAATCATGCTATTCATATTTCCTGCATATGTTATTGCTATACTGATATCATGCTGTTAGGACACCAGCACCATTATCGATGATGCGTATGTTCCACGTACACTATTTGCCGGCTCACACACTTCATCATTGATAATTGCCATGCCACTACACTGTAGTACTGCTGCATTCATGATATGATTTCCGCATGGCATATTGTACACATATACCGGTACACAAACATATATGATTCTGACTTGATTAGAGATTTGAGGACCGCAAGGTATTCTTTAAGAACTGATTTAGTCTAAAGGAGCGGTTTCCTTCGACATATATCACATCGGATCATCATATTGTAGCTCATCTATATGTGACTTGACATGCTACTCATACTTGATGCTTATATCACATCTGATCATCATATTATAGGTCATCTATATATGACTTGACATGCTACTCATACTTGATGCTTATATCACATCGGATCATCATATTGTAGCTCATCTACATGTGACTTGACATGACATTTATATTTGACGCACATATCATATCGGATCATTGACTTGCATTCTGGTTTGGATTACATGTGATTTCTGGATTTGGGAACCGTGGCTATTGCAAATATGTAATCATTTAAAAACCCGGTTCCCTTGATATGATATTTCGGTGCGTCCACCATGTGTTTTCTCGGTGCTAGAGTGATATATGAAAACCCGAATCGAGGAGGCGGTTGAGGCCGATTACGGGTACATGGTGGACCCGGTATGGTACCCCGGGGCGAGAACGGTTTCGCTGTGTAGTAGACGGTGAGCCCGGCGGAGGGACTACTACCTACCGGTGATTGCATTTGAGCTCGGCGGATATCTAGGGGATACCGACCGGAGTTGAGAGATGGATATGGGCTGACCCGTACTGCCGGGGCCGAGGGCCGATACCGCAGACGGAGCCCAGAGATGGACATGGGTTGACTCGTACTGCCGGGGGCCGAGGGCCGATACCGCAGACGGAGCCCCATATGGACGAGGATTTACGTGTCGATGCTAGGCACGGGTTTCATGATGTTTTTCCATGATTTTGTTTATATCCTCATATTGCTTACATGATGTTTATTGTCATTGGGTGACGGGTGGACGGGTTCCACGTATATACAGATATAGATCATATACAGACATGGATCATATACAGACTGGATTTACACTGATCATACTTCATTTGTATATATAACAGGGTATGAGGGCGCTGTTATATATACCCTTACACCAATATTAGTGGTATAGGACGCTAATATATGTGTATTGATATCATTGATACTTCATCATATTTACTTCATGCAGACATACCTTATACTGATGACATGTTATTACCTGAATACTTGGCACCACATACCTGTTTAGATGTTGATTTGCCACCTTATCATGTTTCAGGCTTATTCCTTGAGGTTTATTACTGATTGTTGACTTAGGTTTATGTCTTGCATTCGGTTTCTGCTTGTAGATGTTTCTATTCACGAGTTGGCAACTCACCCCCGTTGTGCCACAGTTCTTGCAGGTTCTGCCGTACAGGTTTCATTGCGGCATTTCTGGCACACTACTTTCTTGCGGGTAGTTTGCTTTTGGTAGGTGGATTCTTTCGCATCAAGAACCACCATTGTATTTATTTTATTCATTGTATCTAGAATTTCCATCAACCAAAACTTGTATATTGTTTCAGACCTACTAGTGATGTATTATTCGACCTTAGAGTCGCGCTTAGTAGTATTGCGGTTTTCTTATTGCTTTGAGCTTTCTTTTGGATTTGATCCTCGCCACTTGGCGTTGTATATCATATCATTGTTGCATATGTGGTTGCGACCGTCATTTGACGAAGAGCTAGCTCCCGCTTGGGGATGCCTTTATCATTGCGTATATATTGTTATCCTTATTGTACCCCATTCGGGGCCAGTTTTACAAAAGAAACTCTGCCAAAATTTTTAGAAAAGACTGTACTGTTTTTAAAATACATATTCGGCTTAGTTATTTAAAAATCTTGATTTCAAACATGTTTTCTTCACTTCTTTAAACCAGTTCTTTACTTATTCTTAAAAATGGTTTTAGATTTCTGGGCTTTTGGCTTACTTGGATCAGATGGAGTCCTATAGACTTCATATGGTTCAAGGGCCAGTCACGTGCTCTTTCGGGTCGTGACACCCGGCGAGTCCTGTCCGGTGTACTCATAACCCAATGAGCACCTGTATACATCTTAGGTGAACCAACTGACACCAGTGGCTTGTGAGACCGGCCACCGCCCCTCGTCGGGGTCTCGACTGTATACACTAGTCTTCTCTGGAGAATCGATGCCCTGTCTCGAAACTCCCACGACTAGGGACCTTTTAAGGATGTGCTTATAGACTCCAGCTCTCACTTATATGATCGCTCTCATACTGCTGGCAGTCAAGCAAGAATCCTAGGGGCTCTATCAACGTGCAATAGCGACCTGTCAGGTCACCTAAAGCAGTACACGATGATAAAGGTAAACCAGATAGCATACTATCATCTCGAGTAAGACTGTTCTACCGGGATAGGTCCTCCCTCAATCATTGCAATCACGTGCCTGTGATCCAATAATTGACTCTGAGGGCACTATCTCCAACAGGAACATCCCTCCTTACCTACACCAAGTACCGAAACATTTTCTCTTCCTTTTCCGTATATCGGCTTTGTGGAGGTTTTCCTCTTTTCACCTTTTGCTTTCGCCCTGGATGCAGAAGAGGAAGGTCCCCCATTAAGCAAAGCGGGTGTCTCCCTGGTTTCTTTCAGGGTGTAAGTAGAAGGTAAGGACTGTAGAAATAAGTCAGCATGTGACCTGTTTCCTAACGTGGTCCCCAGGTCCGTGAGCTCATCAATATAGCTAGCCATCGTAAGGACGTCGTCCCTTACAGATGACCCGACAGCCAACCTCGTTTGAGGTCTCATATCTTGCGATACAAGATTGCTCTCCATATAAATCTTTGTTATGGAGGAAGATGAAAACTGAGTCCATCTTCTCGTGCTGCTTCTGGTATACACCATCTACTGAAGCCAACATGAGGCACTTGGCATTCGCACTATCCTTTTTCCTTGTTTGACGGATATCCATATCCGCGACGGTGGAAACTGGACCAGGGAGGCAGGGGCTTGAGTAGTAATAGGGCGGTCCAGCTTGTCATAGGCAATGGATATCTGGACAGACCTTTGCCAGTCATAAAAGTCAGATTCAGTCAACTTGTTATCTAGATGTAACCTAGTCATGGTCACATGGTCGCTGTAGTTGAGAGAGAGAAGAAAACACTTTAGCATGATGCTCTTGCATGTTTAGATTGGTTTTTGGTTTATCTAAACTGGATGGCTCCCACTGTTTCTCGAATCCTTCCTCAAACCATAAAAAAAGAATTGGCCAGGATTGATCTCACCGTATACTACTTGCTTAACCGTTCAGCCAAGCTAGTGTCGGTACTTCGAGGGAGGTTTTACGACGCTTTCGCGAAGTTTCTTAATTAAATAACCTCTTTTCTCTGGAGGCGTAGCCCCGCTGACACTGTTCTAGACACTTGGTTTATAGCATTGATCGTTAAGTGACGAATCTCCTGATGAGTAGCTTATACTCACAGTATGATCGGGATCCAAATATTATCGTGTGATAATGCTGAAGGAATCCTACCAGCATTATCAAACTCCAAATGGTATGCAACACTAGCAAGTTTTAGTTTCTTTAGAAACTCCAGATGTGGATTTTTGCCCCATGCTCTTATGACCTTGACGAAGGCCAACAAATCATAAGTCACATGTCAAGTTCTACCCATCATTATCCTTGTTAATTTGAACGCACACGTACATACCCTTGATGAAGGCCAACAAAGTAATACGACTGTCCCAAACCAACGCATCTATCTATACTACATATGAATACCCCAGCAGCTACCAAACACTATGCCTTGACGAAGGCCAACAAACATAGCTTGAATACTACTGACCATCCATATGAAATGACGGAGGGCTACGACTGGTTTTGGCGAAACCGTGAACGTAGTGAACTTGATATAATCGAAGGAACCTGATAGCTTTTTAAAAGGAGTGGTTAAAGCTCCGCAATTAAAAATTCTGCTCTTTTAAAATAACCGAGTGGTTTCTTTTAAATTTGTTCCAACGATTCAGCTTTGGTTTGTTTTCTTTCCATTAATATAATACGTCACATCATTTATCCTATCATTGCAGAAAACAATGAAAATAAAACGTCCGCTTATGCCATCCGCATTTGCCACTGGGCCCCGTCATTCACCCGTTAGGTTAGTTAACTAATGACAGAGCGGTGGCTAGGCTAGCGCGGATGCAAAACATAAGCAACGCCTACTATATATCATATATAGATATTGTACATTCGTCAGACGTAATAATACGCATTCCAGATCACAGATGAACATATTGGATATACTAGGAATCCGCGTTTTGTTCGAGCCTGCAACAAAAGACGGATTACACGGTCGTGATGAATAGCCAAACCCCACCCTAGACCCCTACGGGTGTGGCAAACTACCCGCCTAGTACCAAAAGTGAAACAATCTCCCTCAACGACATGAGTAGGGCATTAAACACTTCAAAGTACCCGGTAATTTGTGCACCCCATCTTGGGTCTATCCTTGGAGCATAAAACAGTAAATAAAACAATAAAACGGTGGCTACAATCTCAACCCGGATGTGCCCCGCAAAAAAATATTACAACGCATTACAATTTACATCGAATGAAAGATAAAAACTCTCATCTCACATCCCCGGCTATTCTTAGACGACAATCCAATGAAGTTCATATCCACAAACCAATATCCATCACAGAAATGTGCAACCCCCAACTAACCGACATACTAGCAATTAGGGGAGGTTTACGAACACATCAAAAACACAATTTGCAAATAACCAAGAATTTCGATCGACAGCCTTTTTCAATGTCTACCCCAAATGCAAGCCAGCACTGAAATAACCTGGGAAGAAATAAAATATACAGGAAAACAAAACACCCAAAAATAAGACAAACTGTGTAAATACGAGTCAACTCGGAGTCGACTCGGCAGCGGATCCACGGCGTATTGCACCAATCCGCCGCGCTTCCGCGGTCGTCTCACCGAGTTAGCAACTCGTATTTCTCCAGTATTCTTAGAATTCCCTGCTGCGAATTTTCATGCCTCTGAAACAATTTTTTCGACAGGTTTAAAGTTGACAGAAACTTGAGGGGTCCGGGGCTAATTTTGGTGTTTTTCCGATGATCGAAGTTCTAATTAGTTGCTAACAAGCTAGTAAAGGTTTAGTAGGCTCTGATACCACTGTAAGTCCATGTCACGCAACACATGTGTTCGCGGGGATGCGGAATATATGAAAAACAATTATCAAAGCTTCATAACACGGACTTGAGCACACGGATCGTGTCTAAACCATTACTAACAAACTACGAGAGGTTTAACTACTCGGATTCGAAGTTATACCTCATGTTACTTGTCCTTTGGGTCTTCATCGTTGTCCTCCACACCTCATAGGCTCTATGGAACATGGGTACCTCAACGACCTCCTCGAGTCAAAGAAGATCCACCCGAGAGTCTATAGTCCGAGCTCCTATCTCGAATCTGAGATAACTATGGCTTCTAGTTTGCTAATCTAGAAGTCCTAGAGGGTGTGGAATATTTAGATGGATTACTTAGTCACTTAAACCCTAGGATTCTCAACTCATGAGAGCTTTTAGGGTTTGAGGAAGAAGATGAAAACTTGAGGAGAGGGAAGTGTTTTGTGATAATGAAATGAATAATATCTCATGGTAGAATAATATGAAGCATACAAATATCTCACATGGTAATATCAAGATAATATCTAGCATGCTACATTTAATTCTATGAGTGAATCACCTCATGAGTCATTAAGCATTTAATGTTAACAACACCTCATCTCCTCTACCACATTTAGTTTAAATCTAAAAAAAATAAATACAAATGAGTCACCTCCTTCTAAAAGGTTCCCGACAAATTACGCGACTGCCCCTCCCATCCGTATTTCCGAAAAAACACGGATAATCTTTGACTGAATAAATCCATCTGTATAATACTGGAATCTGGCTTAAACCAAAGCCCACTACTATTATGTTAGTTGTATGTATGCCCTAGAGGCCAGTATTGTACAGATGATGTATATTATATTGGATGCTTGGACATATATAGAGATGACTTTCTTGCTCAATATGATAGTATACTATCTGGTTGCTCTTTATCTTAACATGTACACTAGTCTCTTTAAACTGTCTTATAGTTACATGTTGATAAAGCCCTTAGGATGTGTACTTGACTGCCTGGACTATGATGCAGATCATACTAGTGGGGACTGTTATTTATGTATATGCCCTAGAGGCCATTGTTGTACATATGATGTATATTATAATGGATGCTTGGTTATATATAGAGATGACTTTCTTGCTCGTCATGATAGTATGCTATTTGTTTCACTTTATCTTAACATGTTGACTTGTATTGGTTTACTGTTTTACTTTCACATGTTGATAAAGCACTTAGGATCTGTACTCGACTACTGGGACTATGATGAGATCATACTAGTGGGGCTGCGGTAGTCGATGAGTACATCCTATAACTGTTCCTAGTCGAGGGTATATCGAGACAGGGCATCGATACACCAGAGTAGACTAGCGTATACGCATCTTGACCCATATGATGGGCGATGGATGATCCCATATCCATCGGTGTTAGACATCAGAGATGGTGTACGGGTGCTCAGTGGAGACTGGGTACACTGGACGGACTCACCGAGAACTCCCAGATGGTGATATACCACACGTCAGATGGCAGTTCTCCGGTGACACTGGTACAGGGTAGTCTGTAGACCCGAGATCGTCATAGAGTCTTGTGTGATACCCATTGTACTCCGATTTCCACCTTACCACGTCCAAGAGGGCGTGCAAAACGGTGGCTTTTGGGTACAGTCCCGAATCACATGGAGGCAATGAGCGATAGGAGGGGATTCGTCTCTCCCGGTATAGGGAGTTGATGTTGTGCTGTGTTCGATTGGCTATAACTGGAAGTCCCTGGCCAGGGCTGATATAGAGATTTACTGGTAAGTGTTACTAGTAGTTTCTCGACCCGTTATGAGCCATACATCGACACGACTTATCGGTTACTGGGGTCTGACGTATACCACCCCTAGACTTGATATGCGACATATCAGACGAACAGACCGGACTGTACGGGAGTGTTACTGGTTGGATTCACAGGAGAACGCACAGGCTAGCTTGTTGATCTTCTGATAGCTCAATACCTGGGTGGCTGTTACGTTTAGCTGACCGCTTGCAGCTTGTGGGTGTTTGATATGATCATCACCTGCTACCGGCGTATTGACGATTCTTTAGAGTCCTACACAGAGGTTTCTTGGCTCAGGCGAAACGGAGTAGAGGCACATATGTGATATGTGCAGGAACGAGAATAATGCGATATGGGATACCGTATTATATTCTTGCGATATTTAGAAATGAACCGGGTCATCGGATCAAGTGTTGATTCGATGAATCGGTACATGATATATTAGTCGGTAATATTCGATATAGCCGGATCGTCGGATCAAGTGTTGATTCGATGATTTAATGTATAATAATATATATGATATAATATTACATTATCTAATATTGGCTCGCTTTATTATTTCATTTTCTCACTGGATGATACATTGATATATATGCGATATATGTTAATTGTATTATTTTCTTTTGTTGCAAATATATAATATATATGTGATATATATTATTGTGACATGATATGATTAATTGTTAAACATGTTTAAGGATGATTAATTGAGGTTAGGGTTTGATTTAGGTTAGATGCTTCATGCATCTTCTAGAAGTTTTTGCTTTTGTCATTCTTAAGATATTATGGATGACACATTCTTTAACTCAACCAAACCCTAACTCTAGTTATTTGTCTACTAAATCCTAGCCACTCATCGTTGACCATGGTTAACAAATCAATCATATAGTCTTATTTCTATTCATCACAAAAGGATTAATATGATTTTTGATTTTCCATTATCATCTTCTTCTCTCTTGAAAAGCTTGCTAGAAAATCCTTAAGTGATGAATAAATATGAGAAAATGATATAAAAAGAAAGCAAAATTACTACTCTCTCATCCTCATCTCATCTAGCCCATGGGATTAGTGTGTTCATCTCCTTTGAGTGAGAAAGCTTGAGTCTTTGCAACTTCGAGGTAGATCATCGGAGATTTGGAATACTTCGAGCTAGCATGGATCGTTCGAGTCGTGGAGCCTCTCATGAGTCCGGGAGATCGTGGATCGCGGCAAAGGGACTTCTACTCGGAACTTGTGAAGTGAAGGAGCGGACTCCAAAGGTTGTAATCCCTCACACTTAGATAAAAGTTATCATCTTGCATGTTAAACCATAATAATCTAGCAAAGATCCCGGCTTTGGGTTGTTCGGCACGTCTAAATTTTTATCCGGGCATGTTTGATGCCTTTTGAACCTTCACAAGAGTGCCTAGGAACCCTACAGTGGTATCAGAGCCTAGCTAGAGCATTAGGCGATGTGTTTACGAAGTTAAAACTCCGATCGAACCCGAAACGACGAAACTAGACCCCTTTCTGGAAATTTTCTAAATTTTGGGATTTTTCTGAATTAAAAATATGTAAAAAAATCAGCAGGGAATTCTAAGAATTACCATAAAACCCGAGCCCCCAATTCGATCAAACGGCGGCGGAACCGCGGCGAAAGCATGCCTTGCGCGGCGGTTCCGCGGCAAATTGATAGGATTGTGACACGTGGATTTTATGGTAATGTCCGTTGGTGCTTGTTGATGCTTCTGGGTATTTTTAATCTGTTTCAGGTGTTGAAAATTCTGGGGTTTGTTTTGTAATAGTAGACTCGATCGGAAATTTTAAATTCGTATTTCTTTCCGGATATTTAGAAACTGTTAAACTATTTGAACGGATATCATTAACTTACTGTTTCCCGGTACGGCAAATTTTCAAGTGTTGAAATTTTTCCGGTTTTTAAATCTTTCGGACAAATTGTACAAGTTAAGCGGTGGACCCTCTAGAAGACAACAAACCTTAACTCGATTATGTGACCGTCTTGATTTGCCTTTTGAACCTTCGGGTTTGGGGCAGTACGGCGTGCCACATGTGAGGCGTTGGCTTGACCCTTCTACGGCTGGATCACCGGTACTGTGACATATTCTGGGATTATTTGAACTCCGCTCAAGAGTTGAGCACTTTGGGAAATTTTGGGTATTTGATTATCTGTTCGGAAAGTTTAATACTGTCTATTTATCTGGAATGTGATACAATATGTGGAATTCATAGAGTTAGGCATGAAATGCGAAGTATGTGATATTTCGGATTTACGATGTCTAAAGTGATTGTGGATTCCAAATGTTATAGTTTTACACTTTCTTTTCTGTGACCGTAAGTGTAATATGTGATATCGCCAGTTTTGTAGCTATATGTCAACGACAATTGGGATGCACATATATACTTACGTTGATGATATGTGATATTATGTGTTGCTGTGATATGTTATATTGGATCGTCGCGTTCTGAATAGCCGGGGGTTTTATGTGAGATGAGGGTTTTTATTTTCATTCATGTAAAATTCATTTGTAATGTAATATTCTTTTATTTGGGGCACTTCCAGGTTGCGGTTGATGTCACCAGTGTATATTATTTACTTTTCCGCATTAGGTAGACCCAAGGAGGGGAGCACAAGTAACCGGGTTCTAGGGTCCAGTGGGAGGCCATCTCGAGGAGTCGAGACCGGGTCTCCTAACCCTAGAATTGGCAGTGTTACTTGCCGCTCTCGTAAGGGTCTTGGGGTGTGGGTTTGGCTATTCGTCGCGACCGTGGAATCCGTGTTTTATACAGGCTCGTATTAAAAACACGGACGTCCTAGTATATCCAATATTTCATATATGTTCTTCTGCTGCAATGTTCTGTGATGAGATCATATTACTGCCTGAGACGAATGCTTATATTATATATATATATATGCTGATATATAAATATTACTGCTTTCGTTTCTTCTGTGATGCTTAGGAAGCATAAGCTGATGGGATTTTTATTAATAAGATTAATAAAAGGAAAAGAAACCTAAAGTTGTTGTAGAATCAAAACTTTATAAAAGGGGAAGCTACAGTTTTGCTTTGCACAGTGATATATACGATATATTCTGCACCTTATTCGATGAGGAAAGGACCGAGATCCCTTCACCGGGAGTGACTCCTTTGGCAAAACTGGCAGATGCTACAAAACTCGGTTTGTCTTTTGATTGCTTTTAGTGTTTTGCTTTGCACAGCGGTATATATGATATATCCTACACCTTATTCGATGAGGAAAGGGCCGACGATCCCTTCACCGGGAGTGATCCCTTTAGCGAAACTAAGAAAAGCCTAAAAAACACTCCTCTTCAAAAACTACTCGATTCTACGACGATATCAAGTTCATCACGCTCAGGGTTTTCTGAAAAACCTGCGTAGCCCTCCGTCATTTCAGATAAATACTACTTAGTATTCGTGCTACGGTAGTTTGGCCTTCGTCAAGGCATAGTGTACGGTAGCTAACTAGTACTTATCTGTTAGCATACGATGCGATTGGATTAGGGTATTCGTACGGCGTAGTTTGGCCTTCGTCAAGGGTCGTACGGGTGGGTTTAATTCAATCAAGAAATGAATGGGTTGAACTTGACTAGCGCCCTATGGGTAGTTTGGCCTTCGTCAAGGTCATAGGACGCTAGGGGCAAAAGTATTATTGGGAATTTCAAGTGTTGAAATTTGCAATGAGATTGCATACCTTCTATGAGATAGTTGGATCCCGATACCCACTACGAGTAAGAGTTACTCCTGGGAGAGTTTTACACAGGGCAATTAGCCGATCAAGTAGGTGTCTAGAAAAGTGTTAACGGGGTTACGCCTCTGGGAAAACGAGGTTTACATTAATTAGGTCCGTGCGAAAGCACGGGGAACCTCTCTCAAAGTACCGACACTGATCTGGCTGAAAGATTGACGAAATTGTAAGGTGTAATTAATCCCGGCTAATCTTACCTTTTAGGGTTTTAAGGTAGATTTGATAAAACCAGTGGGAGACATCCTGATTAGATAAGATAATAACCAATCTAATCTTGCAAGAGCATACGCTAAAGTGTTTTCTTCTCTCTCTCTCCAGGTAGCGACCATGTCATGCCATAATCAAGATAATAATATGGATGTATTGACTGAACCCGATCATTATACTGAGCAAGGGAACGTTACAGCTGTTCTTTCTTATAAGAGTTATAAGACTGAACAGGAAACATGAGAATATCTAGATTCTCACGCCGCCCAAAAGAACATAGATGTTGATGCATCTTCTTCGGGTGTGTTAGTTATTGAGAACTGTTTCTCAGTTCACCCTACGTCCTGGGTATTAGATACCGGATCAGGATCCCACATATGTAAACAGTTACATGGGCTACGAAAAGGTAGAGAACTAGGAAAAGGTGATCATTCCGTTCACGTAGGGAACGGTGCAAGTATTGTAGCCAAAGCAGTTGGCGAATATTACCTTGTATTACCAAGTCGTAATACACTGATTCTAAATGAATGCTATTATATACCGAACATGATGTGCAACATTATATCAGTCTCTTTATTAAGTAAAGAAGGATATAATTTGGTAGTACAGGATAATGTTATGAACATATTCCTAAATCAAAAGTTGATTGCATCAGGCTCGTTACATAATAGTATATTCATTCTAAATCAGAATACAGTTCTGAATATACAAAACACACACAAGAGGAAAAGTTCAGATATGAACGAATCCTACTTATGGCATTGTAGACTTGGTCATATCAATGCAACACGACTGGCTAAATTACATAAAGATGATTATTTGAATCCGTTCGAATTATCATCTTATGATACTTGCCATTCATGTCTTAAAGGAAAAATGACCAAAGCTCCGTTTAGTGGACACGGAGAAAGAGTTACCGAACTCTTAGGGCTGATACATAGCGATGTATGCGGTCCCATGTCTACGCATGCCAGGAACGGTTTTTCCTACTTCATTACATTCACTGACGATCTCTCTAGATACGGACATGTGTTTCTGATGAAACACAGGTCTGAAGCTTTTGAGAAATTCAGAGAATATAAGCACGAAGTAGAAAACCAAACGGGCAAAAGTATTAAGATTCTTCGATCTGATCGAGGAGGTGAATACTTAAGCGGTGAATTTTTAGATTATCTAAAAGAGAATGGGATTCTCTCTCAGCTTACTCCTCCTTATACACCACAGCACAACGGTGTATCTGAGCGGAGGAATCGCACCCTATTAGATATGGTACGCTCTATGATGAGCGAGGCTGAGTTACCTATATCCTTCTGGGGGTATGCGCTTGAGACAGCCATACATCTATTGAATATGGTTCCTACCAAATCAGTGCCTACCACCCCATATGAGATATGGAAAGGGAAGAGACCATCTCTTATGTATATTAAGATATGGGGTTGTCCAGCCTATGTCAAAAGACAAAATCCGGACAAGCTCGAGGCAAGATCTGTCTTATGTAAGTTTATTGGATATCCCAAACATTCGCGAGGGTATATCTTCTACCACTCCGAGGAACAAAAAGTGTTTGTTTCTCGACATGCCACCTTTTTAGAAAAGGGTTTTCTTATGAAAGACATTGATGGCAATGAGGTAGAACTGGAAGAAGTTCCAGCAGAACAAACTACAACAGATGATTTAGTGGAACCAGAGGATTCAGTGGTACCCGACGAACCCCAGCCTCTCCGCCGATCTAGTAGAGTTTCTCGTCCACCTGAGAGATACTACAGTTTTCTCATTGATGGTGGAAGCGAAGATTGCATCATGGATGATGATGACCCCACTAGTTTCGAGCAGGCCATCACGAGTGGTGACTCTGTGAAATGGCTGGATGCAATGCGATCTGAGATGGAATCCATGTACACCAATAATGTATGGATTTTGGAAAATGCTCCTGAAGGGGTAAAACCCATTGGGAGTAAGTGGATTTTTAAAAAGAAATTTGGTGTAGATGGAAAAGTTGAGACTTTCAAAGCTAGACTTGTAGCAAAGGGTTTTCGTCAACGACCAGGTGTGGATTATGACGAAACCTTTTCTCCAGTGGCTATGCTTAAGTCCATCCGAATCTTACTTGCCATTGCTGCATACCATGACTACGAAATCTGGCAAATGGATGTTAAGACCGCCTTTCTAAACGGTGATTTAGAAGAGAGCGTGTACATGACTCAGCCAGAGGGCTTCGTAGATAGTGGGAGCAGCGGAAATGTAACACTTTGAATTCCCGTTTGATGTCTTTCGTGATAATTAGTGATTGCACGTGTTATTATATATGTTCCTAGGATTATTAGTTATTTTAGTAGTGTTAGCATATTGAGAATTTTCCTTGTAGTGTATACCTTGCACACTTAGACCTTTTTGAGACATAGGTTTAAGTGTTAGCCATATTCTTGTGTGCATGGTTGCTAACTTATTTTCCCCACCATTTTAACCTAAACAAAACCCTTTTTCATAATTCAAATCCAATTAAAAAATTGAAGCATGGTGGTTAGGTGAAGCATTGACTTTTGACCTATTTCTTTCTCTTCTCTCTCTCTCTTCTCCTCACTTGAGAAATTCTGGAATTTCCAGCAGAGAAACCCCCTCTTCCTCCATCTTTTCTTCTCCTTTTTCATTTCCCTTTGATCCATACACAAAACCCTATGCATATCAACACATTTTCATCACAAAACCTTAGGAAAAGTGAGCTTTTTGAGGTGTTGAAGCAAATCTGCATACTTGAGGGAAAAGGCTGGAACTTTTGGTCTTCCTAGGGTCTTTAGAAGGTATAAACTCATGTCTTAACCTCTTTTTCCATAACTTGTAGTCTTGTTTAGCAAAAATCCCTTTTTTTGTGCATTTTTAGTGATATTTGTGATGTATATATTATATTGGTGTTCTCATAGTTTAGTTAGCTCCTTTAAGTGTTATTAGAGCTATTTTAACTAGGTTATACTTCAGGTTGCACAAAAATACCCTAAAGTTCCATTTTTAGTGCAAAGTGTGGATTTTTAACTAGAATTTGGGCACTGTAGGATCTGCTGTTACCCGAGGCATTTCAGAGTAAAACTAGGTGTTACTGTAGCTTGTATGGGGGGTATAGAGTGCACACACCCAACCTGGGAGCCCAATTCCCATTTCGGGCCGCCAAAATATGCATTCTGGCCGCAATTGGCGGCCAGATAGGGGAGTTTTGGGTTGGGGTTTGGGGTGTGGATGTCTGCTACTATGTGGGTTGTTTTGGTATATATATTTTTCCAATATCTTTCCTGTATCAAAATCTGGGGTAGAATACCTATTTTCCCGTATTTTCAACCTTTCGCGACACGCGTGATACGTGTGTGTGGGTTTTGGGTTTCTACGTATCGCGACGCGTCGGAGTGATTTCAGACGCGTAACCACACGTTTCAGCGTATCGCGCACACGCGCGTTTGGTTCACGACACGAGTTACTAGTTCGGCTTAAATGTCGCGTTTGTGTGACTTCAAGCTTACATATGATATATTGTGTAATTCTAGCTTCGCAGGCGAGTACGGCGGACGCCGCGAAGAAGGGGAAGCAGGTTGTGGGCTACACCTAGCGAGAGACTACGGTGAGTAGATTTCACATCTACGGGGATATCGCCCGCATGGCGTTCTACGTCAGGGCTGATAGGACCTTATAGTGTTCCTTATATATATTGCATGTTCATGGTTACTATTTTGTACGTATTGCATTCCCTACTACACAGATATAAATTTGAATTGATAGAACACCGTACCATTACTAACGGTCCATGTGCACGAGCACCATCCTGTATGTTACACACACACCGTTAATAATTGCCATGACACGTAGGAATCATATATCACATCGGATCATTGCATTGTAGCTCATCTATATGTGACATGACTTGATATTCATACTTGATGCCTATATCACATCGGATCATTTCATTGTAGCTCATCTATATGTGACATGACTTGATATTCATACTTGATGCCTATATCACATCGGATCATTTCATTGTAGCTCATCTATATGTGACATGACTTGACATTCATACTTGATGCCTATATCACATCGGATCATTGCATTGTAGCTCATCTATATGTGACATGACTTGATATTCATACTTGATGCCTATATCACATCGGATCATTGCATTGTAGCTCATCTATATGTGACATGACTTGACATTCATACTTGATGCCTATATCACATCGGATCATTTCATTGTAGCTCATCTATATGTGACGTAACTTGACATTCATACTTGATGCCTATATCATATCGGATCATTGCATTGTAGCTCATCTATATGTGACATGACTTGATATTCATACGTGATGCTTATATCACAACGGATCATTATATTATAGCTTATCTATAAGTGACTCAACGTGCTATTCATAACTGATGCATATATCACATCGGACCATTATATTGCAGCTTATCTATATGTGACTTGACATGATATTTACATTTGACGCACATATCATATCGGATCAATGACTTGTATTTTGGGTTGGATTACATGTGATTTCTGGATTTGGGAACCGTGGTTATTTCAAATATATAATCACTTAAAAACCCGGTTCCCTTGATATGATATTTCGGTGCGTCCACCATGTGTTTTCTCGGTGCTAGAGTGATATATGAAAACCCGAATCGAGGAGGCGGTTGAGGCCGATTACGGGTACATGGTAGACCCGGTATGGTACCCCGGGGCGAGAACGGTTTCGCTGTGCAGTAGACGGTGAGCCTGGCAGAGGGACCACTACCTACCGGTGATTGGTTGGACCTGACAGTTATCCGTAGGGTACTGATCAGAGTCTATAGATGGATGCGGGGTGATCCGTACTGCTGGGGCCGAGGGCCGATACCGCAGACGGAGCCCGTGGGCTGACCCGGACTGACGGGGCCCGATGGATGAGGATTTGCGTGTCGATGCTGGACACGAGTATTTATGATATTTGGGTGCCGATGTTGGGCACTCGGGACTCTCAGAGATGTACAGGATTCGAGGGCCGATGAGGGTGCCGGCGCCTGAGCTATTTGGGAGATCTGGGTGCATTAATGGACACCGATATATATATTCCACGTCGACATTCCGTGTAGATACTATATTTCCCCTGCTCAGCATTTATTATTGTATCTCATCCTGTAGTTACATTACCTGATAGAGCATTTGCTACCTCATCCTGTAGTTACATTACCTGATAGAGCATTTGCTACCTCATCATGTAGTTACATTACCTGATAGAGCATTTGCTACCTCATCATGTAGTTACATTACCTGATAGAGCACTTGCATGATTATTTCACAAACTGCTTATCACATATTGATATCATCTGTTGGCATATGATAGAGTAGCGTAGTACGTGCATGCTCGCGATTACCTTTATATGTTATCTCTATTCACGAGTTGGCAACTCACCCCCGTTGTGCCACAGTGTTTGCAGGTTGCCCCTCGGAGTAGTCGCGGCAGGCTGCTTTGCATCTTTTGACACAGATACCCCCATAGTTGGTGTACTAGCTCTTTTGCTGATAGGTGGGTTTTGTGCGGTATCTGTTTATCTTTCAGTATGTACATTGTTGTATCTAGTATCCTCCATCTACCATGTATGTATTTGACTTAGAGACAGTGTGAGGATGATGTTGTATTTTACTCGTATTCTGGTGTCGAGCTCGTTATGAGCCGACTGTACTTGCAGTTTATTCTATCTGTGATGTTCCCACTTGTGGATCTTGATCTTCGCTACGGCGTCGTATATTACTATCTTGGTGATTGTTTACTTAGATTTCTTGTCATGTTAGTAAATGCTTTCCTTTTAAAACTTATAACACTCTATACTTTCACTGGTTTGATTTCTGGGTTTTCGGTTCACTTAATCGCGTTACGCCTGTAGACGTTACGTGGTTAAGTGCCGGTCACGGGCCAAACTTCGGGTCGTGACAAAGTTGGTATCAGAGCGTAGGTTTTACCTTTCGGAGTGTAGGATGACCCTGGTATGATGGAGTAGGTAGCTGCGGCTGGGTAGCGTAGCGTGTGTATGTTCCGCGGCATACTCACGACACGGTACTCCGCCTACGCGACCTTAGGACTTGTTGATTTAAATTCCTTCTTGAGTATATACATTCTTGCGATTTGATTTCCGTATCCTTATCGAATCCTGTTGTTCCTTATAGCCAATATGCCGCCAAGGACTACGAGGGCGTAGAGAGCGGCCGCGAGAGCCGAGGTTCGAGTTGATTCATCTGAGACGAGGACTAATCCGAGTAGTACTCCTGTTGTACCAGGACAGATTGTTTCCCCTACGACAGCTCAGATCGCTAGACTAGTGGTAGAGATGCAGGGCCTACGCCAGGCGATGAGCTCGTTGGTAGAGGTCGTGCGAGCGCAGCGACAGGTGGTTGTCACCCCTGTTACCCAGTTGTTCCTTGCGATCATCATGCAGTATTCCGTCCCCTACATAGCACCGGTAGGGGCAGCCTCAGTTTACGGGACACGTCTTCCAGAGACCGTGAGAGTTCCAGAACAGTTAAGGAATCGTACTGGTGTACCCGCCCAGAGCAGAGGCTTAGGACGAGGACAGTTGTTCGGCTCTCATCCCCAGGGAGGACGGCAGCCAGCGCGTAGATGCTTGCGATGTGGGAGCCTTCAACACCTCATCAGGCAGTGTTCCTTCACACCACGTCAGGGTCGTATTCTGAGACGTCGTGGACATAGAGGGTTCGCGCAGAGGGGTCCGGTTAGTAGAGGAGGAGTTCGGTCAGTCGCCGATGAAGGACAGGCACAAGTTTTTGCTTCGACTCATCGGGACGTGAGGGCGTCCAACGCAGAGCTTTCAGGTACTCTTTCAGTTTGTCTTTTGTTGCACACGTACTATTCGATCCCGGATCCACGCACTCGTATGTATCCACACACCTTGTGCCGAGTTTGGGTAGAGAGTCCGGTTTGCTTGGTCAACCGCTAGTTGTGACTACTCCTGCGGGAGAGTCGTTTGTTGCTAGGCACGTATTCCGATCCTGTACCGTCCGTATTGGCGAGAGAGAGTTGCCGGTCGATTTGATTCTTCTTGAGATGCTGGACTTCGACGTTCTTTTGGGCATGGATTGGTTAGCCACGTGCTATGCTTTTGTTGACTGCCGCGAGAAGACAGTTCGATTTTGTTTTCCCGGCGAGTCGGTTGTTGTTGTGATGGGGGACCGTGGTGCCACCCCTCACAGTGTGATTTCTTCTGTTCGCGCTGGACAGCTTTTGCGGAAGGGATGTCAGGGATTTCTCACCTATGTTTGCGATACTAGGGCTAAAGAGGTTCCTTTAGATCAGGTTCCAGTTGTTAGCGAGTTCCCTGATGTGTTCCCTGACGAGCTTCCTGGGCTACCGCCCGAGCGTGATATTTCTTTCTGCATTGATTTGGTTCCTGGCACGGGGCCTATTTCAGTACCGCCTTATCGGATGGCCCCGGCGGAACTTAGAGAGTTGAAGGGTCAGTTGCAGGACTTGCTGGATTAGGGACTTATTCGACCCAGTGTTTCTCCTTGGGGTGCTCCAGTCCTGTTCGTCAAGAAGAAGGACGGCAGCATGCGTTTGTGTATTGACTACCGCCAGCTGAACAAGGTGACAGTGCGGAATCGATATCCTTTGCCACGCATCGACGATTTGTTCGACCAGCTTCAGGGGGCAGGATACTTTTCGAGGATCGATTTGCGATCAGGCTACCATCAGCTGCGGGTTCGACAGGAGGACATTCCTAGGACAGCTTTCCGCACACGTTACGGCCATTATGAGTTTTTGGTGATGTCGTTCGGACTCACCAACGCGCCAGCAGCATTTATGGACATGATGAATCGTATTTTCCGGCCGTATCTTGATCTGTTCATTATAGTGTTTATTGACGATATCTTGATGTATTCTCGGAGTAGAGAGGAGCACGAGCAGCACCTGCGGATTTCACTGCAGACCTTGAGGGAGCATCAGCTTTTCGCCAAATTCTCCAAGTGTGCCTTCTGGCTAGACAGCATAGACTTCTTGGGGCACGTGATTACACGAGATGGTATATGTGTCGACCCGAGAAAGATAGAGGCAGTTCGGAGTTGGCCTAGACCCATGTCAGTGACGGAGGTTCGCAGCTTTCTAGGGCTGGCAGGTTATTACAGGCGATTTGTGCAGGACTTCTCTCGCATTGCTACACCTTTGACCGGGTTGACCCGGAAGGGGGTTCACTTCGATTGGACGGAGGAGTGTGAGCACAGTTTCCAACGGCTACGGGCTCTACTGACTACGACACCAGTGCTATCATTGCCTTCAGGATCAGGCGGATTTGTGGTCTTCTGCGATGCTTCACGAGTAGGGCTGGGGTGCGTTTTGATGCAGCATGATAGGGTGACTGCGTATGCTTCACGGCAATTAAAGAAACATGAACAAAATTACCCCACTCATGATCTGGGGATGGCTACAGTGGTCTTTGCACTCAAGATCTGGCGACATTATCTGTATGGAGAGTCGTGCCAGATACTCACTGACCACAAGAGCTTAAAGTACATATTTCAGCAGCGAGACCTGAACCTTAGACAGCGCCGATGGATGGAGTTAGTGAAGGACTACGATTGCGAGATCTTGTATCACCCGGGCAGGGCGAATGTAGTGGCAGATGCTTTGAGCAGGAGGTCCGGGGGTAGTCTATCGTGTTTGAGCGCAGTGCAGAGGCAGTCGTCGGCGGATTGGCAGATCTTATGCGACAGCCGGGTACAGTTCGAGTTTACGCCGATCGGAGGACAGATTGCGCATGTTCGGGCACGCCCACAGTTGCTTGACCGTATACATAAGGCACAGCACAGTGATAACCACTGTTCAGAGATCAGGACGCAGATGGGACATGGCAGATTTTCCGAGTTCGTGATCGATGATCAGGGGATACTACGATTTGGAGCTAGACTGTGCGTACCAGATGCTGAGGGATTGCGGCGCGAGATTCTTGAGGATGCACATCGATCGGTATATAGTGTTCATCTCGGTTCCACCAAGATGTACCATGACTTGAGAGATGTTTACTGGTGGGACGGTATGAAGAGGGACATTGCAGATTTTGTGTCGAGATGCCTGACTTGTCAGCAAGTCAAGGCTGAACACTAGAGGCCCGCGGGAGAGCTACAGCCGTTACCCATTCCGGAGTGGAAATGGGAACAGATATCTATGGACTTCATTGTGGGTCTACCCAGGACTAGTCGAGGGTATGACTCCATCTGGGTGATCGTGGATCGTTTGACGAAAGCGGCTCACTTCCTACCGGTGAAGACGACTTTCGGATTTACTCAGTATGCCCAGGTTTACATTGATCAGATTATATGACTGCACGAAGTTCCGACATGCATCGTGTCCGATAGAGGCACCCAGTTTACCAGCCGGCTATGGCAGAGGCTTCAGGAGGCTTTGGGCACTCGCTTGAGTTTCAGCACAGCATTCCACCCGCAGACCGACGGACAGTCAGAGCGGACTATTCAGACTCTCGAGGACATGCTCAGAGCATGCGTATTAGACTTCGGAGGTAGCTGGGATCATCATTTGCCCTTAGTAGAGTTCTCCTACAACAACAGCTACCAGGAGACCATTCAGATGGCACCGCTTGAGGCTCTTTATGGGAGGAGATGCAGGTCGCCCACCTGTTGGACGGAGCTCAGTGGGAGCAGTATCTTAGGGCCACAGATTGTGGAGGAGACGACAGCGAAGATCCAGTTGATTCGCGATAGGATGAGAGCAGCCCAGAGTCGGCAGAGATCTTATGCGGACTGTCGTCGGCGAAGACTTGAGTTTTCTGTTGGTGATCATGTTTTCTTGAGGGTCTCCCCAATGAAGGGCGTGATGAGGTTTGGGAAGAAGGGGAAGCTTAGTCCCAGATACGTGGGCCCCTTCGAGATCCTTGAGCGTATTGGTGCAGTTGCGTATCGATTAGCCCTTCCACCCAGTTTTCCAGACATGCATCCCGTATTCCACGTTTTGATGCTCCGCAGATATCTTCATGATCCTTCGCATGCGATTCAGCACCCGACGATCCAGCTTGAACGCGACCTTTCCTATGCAGAGCAGCCGGTGATGATCTTGGATCGACAAGTGAAGAAATTGAGGTCGAAAGAGATACCGTCCGTCAAGGTACTTTGGCGTGGCCGAAGCGGCGAGGAGGTCACTTGGGAGACCGAGAGCGAGATGAGGAAGAGGTATCCCCATATTTTTGAAGGTGCGTATAGTTAGATTTATAAATTCGGGGACCGAATTTCATTAAGGGGGGTAGATTGTAACACTTTGAATTCCCGTTTGATGTCTTTCGTGATAATTAGTGATTGCACGTGTTATTATATATGTTCCTAGGATTATTAGTTATTATAGTAGTGTTAGCATATTGAGAATTTTCCTTGTAGTGTATAACTTGCACACTTAGACCTTTTTGAGACATAGGTTTAAGTGTTAGCCATATTCTTGTGTGCATGGTTGCTAACTTATTTTCCCCACCATTTTAACCTAAAAAAAACCCTTTTTCATAATTCAAATCCAATTAAAAAAATGAAGCATGGTGGTTAGGTGAAGCATTGACTTTTGACCCATTTCTTTCTCTTCTCTCTCTCTCTCTTCTCCTCACTTGAGAAATTCTGGAATTTCCAGCAGAGAAACCCCCTCTTCCTCCATCTTTTCTTCTCCTTTTTCATTTCCCTTTGATCCATACACAAAACCCTATGCATATCAACACATTTTCATCACAAAACCTTAGGAAAAGTGAGCTTTTTGAGGTGTTGAAGCAAATCTGCATACTTGAGGGAAAAGGCTGGAACTTTTGGTCTTCCTAGGGTCTTTAGAAGGTATAAACTCATGTCTTAACCTCTTTTTCCATAACTTGTAGTATTGTTTAGCAAAAATCCCTTTTTTTGTGCATTTTTAGTGATATTATAGGATATTTGTGATGTATATATTATATAGGTGTTCTCATAGTTTAGTTAGCTCCTTTAAGTGTTATTAGAGCTATTTTAACTAGGTTATACTTCAGGTTGCACAAAAATACCCTAAAGTTCCATTTTTAGTGCAAAGTGTGGATTTTTAACTAGAATTTGGGCACTGTTGGATCTGCTGTTACCCGAGGCATTTCAGAGTAAAACTAGGTGTTACTGTAGCATGTATGGGGGGTATAGAGTGCACACACCCAACCTGGGAGCCCAATTCCCATTTCGGGCCGCCAAAATATGCATTCTGGCCGCAATTGGCGGCCAGATAGGGGAGTTTTGGGTTGGGGTTTGGGGTGTGGATGTCTGCTACTATGTGGGTTGTTTTGGTATATATATTTTTCCAATATCTTTCCTGTATCAAAATCTGGGGTAGAATACCTATTTTCCCGTATTTTCAACCTTTCGCGACACGCGTGATACGTGTGTGTGGGTTTTGGGTTTCTACGTATCGCGACGTGTCGGAGTGATTTCAGACGCGTAACCACACGTTTCAGCGTATCGCGCACACGCGCGTTTGGTTCACGACACGAGTTACTAGTTCGGCTTAAATGTCGCGTTTGTGTGACTTCAAGCTTACATATGATATATTGTGTAATTCTAGCTTCGCAGGCGAGTACGGCGGACGCCGCGAAGAAGGGGAAGCAGGTTGTGGGCTACACCTAGCGAGAGACTACGGTGAGTAGATTTCACATCTACGGGGATATCGCCCGCATGGCGTTCTACGTCAGAGCTGATAGGACCTTATAGTGTTCCTTATATATATTGCATGTTCATGGTTACTATTTTGTACGTATTGCATTCCCTACTACACAGATATAAATTTGAATTGATAGAACACCGTACCATTACTAACGGTCCATGTGCACGAGCACCATCCTGTATGTTACACACACACCATTAGTAATTGCCATGACACGTAGGAATCATATATCACATCGGATCATTGCATTGTAGCTCATCTATATGTGACATGACTTGATATTCATACTTGATGCCTATATCACATCGGATCATTTCATTGTAGCTCATCTATATGTGACGTGACTTGACATTCATACTTGATGCCTATATCATATCGGATCATTGCATTGTAGCTCATCTATATGTGACATGACTTGATATTCATACGTGATGCTTATATCACAACGGATCATTATATTATAGCTTATCTATAAGTGACTCAACGTGCTATTCATAACTGATGCATATATCACATCGGACCATTATATTGCAGCTTATCTATATGTGACTTGACATGATATTTACATTTGACGCACATATCATATCGGATCATTGACTTGTATTTTGGGTTGGATTACATGTGATTTCTGGATTTGGGAACCGTGGCTATTTCAAATATATAATCACTTAAAAACCCGGTTCCCTTGATATGATATTTCGGTGCGTCCACCATGTGTTTTCTCGGTGCTAGAGTGATATATGAAAACCCGAATCGAGGAGGCGGTTGAGGCCGATTACGGGTACATGGTGGACCCGGTATGGTACCCCGGGGCGAGAACGGTTTCACTTTGCAGTAGACGGTGAGCCTGGCAGAGGGACCACTACCTACCGGTGATTGGTTGGACCTGACAGTTATCCGTAGGGTACTGATCAGAGTCTATAGATGGATGCGGGGTGATCCGTACTGCTGGGGCCGAGGGCCGATACCGCAGACGGAGCCCGTGGGCTGACCCGGACTGACGGGGCCCGATGGATGAGGATTTGCGTGTCGATGCTGGACACGAGTATTTATGATATTTGGGTGCCGATGTTGGGCACTCGGGACTCTCAGAGATGTACAGGATTCGAGGGCCGATGAGGGTGCCGGCGCCTGAGCTATTTGGGAGATCTGGGTGCATTAATGGACACCGATATATATATTCCACGTCGACATTCCGTGTAGATACTATATTTCCCCTGCTCAGCATTTATTATTGTATCTCATCCTGTAGTTACATTACCTGATAGAGCATTTGGTACCTCATCCTGTAGTTACATTACCTGATAGAGCATTTGCTACCTCATCATGTAGTTACATTACCTGATAGAGCATTTGCTACCTCATCATGTAGTTACATTACCTGATAGAGCACTTGCATGATTATTGCACAAACTGCTTATCACATATTGATATCATCTGTTGGCATATGATAGAGTAGCGTAGTACGTGCATGCTCGCGATTACCTTTATATGTTATCTCTATTCACGTGTTGGCAACTCACCCCCGTTGTGCCACAGTGTTTGCAGGTTGCCCCTCGGAGTAGTCGCGGCAGGCTGCTTTGCATCTTTTGACACAGATACCCCCATAGTTGGTGTACTAGCTCTTTTGCTGATAGGTGGGTTTTGTGCGGTATCTGTTTATCTTTCAGTATGTACATTGTTGTATCTAGTATCCTCCATCTACCATGTATGTATTTGACTTAGAGACAGTGTGAGGACGATGTTGTATTTTACTCGTATTCCGGTGTCGAGCTCGTTGTGAGCCGACTGTACTTGCAGTTTATTCTATCTGTGATGTTCCCACTTGTGGATCTTGATCTTCGCTACGGCGTCGTATATTACTATCTTGGTGATTGTTTACTTAGATTTCTTGTCATGTTAGTAAATGCTTTCCTTTTAAAACTTATAACACTCTATACTTTCACTGGTTTGATTTCTGGGTTTTCGGTTCACTTAATCGCGTTACGCCTGTAGACGTTACGTGGTTAAGTGCCGGTCACGGGACAAACTTCGGGCCGTGACAGGAAAGGTGTGCAAGCTGCTTAAATCCATTTATGGGTTAAAGCAAGCATCGCGCAGTTGGAACATCTGTTTTGATGTTGTAGTCAAAGAGTTTGACTTCATCAAAAATATAGATGAACCTTGTATCTATAAGAAGGTAGCAGAGGGTAAGGTTGTCTTCCTCGTATTATACGTGGATGACATACTCTTGATAGGAAATGATATACCTATGCTGCAATCAGTCAAGCTCTTCTTATCACAGAGATTCTCAATGAAAGATCTAGGTGATGCCTCCTGCATATTGGGAATCATGATCTATAGAGATAGATCTAAACGGATACTGGGATTGTCCCAATCCAGGTACATTGACACCATACTAAAGAGGTTTAGTATGGAAGAATCCAAGCGTGGGAACCAACCCACGATCTCTGGACTCACTCTCTCCAAAGAGATGTCTCCCAAGACTGATTTGGAGAGAGCTCGCATGCAAGGGATACCCTATGCTTCGGCAGTAGGCTCTATCATGTATGCGATGCTATGTACCAGACCCGATGTAGCATACTCACTAAGTGTAGTGAGTCGGTATCAAGCAGATCCTGGAGAGAGTCACTGGACAGCTGTGAAGAACATTCTCAAGTACTTACGAAGGACTAAGGAGATGTTCTTGGTGTATGGTAACGGAGAACTCCAGGTGGAGTCCTTTACCGATTCCAGCTTCCAAAGTGATAAGGACGACTCTAAGTCGCATTCGGGTTTTGTCTTTACCCTCAATGGAGGGGCGGTATGTTGGAAGAGTTCCAAACAGGATACCGTTGCAGACTCAACGATGGAGGCTGAATACATCGCTGCCAACGATGCTGCCAAAGAGGCTGTCTGGATCAAGAAGTTCATTAGTGAACTTGGTGTGGTTCCATCCATTGAGCATCCAATACCTCTGTATTGTGATAACAATGGAACTGTGGCTTTAGCCAAGGAACCCAAGTCCCATCAAAAGTCCAGACATATTCTGAGGCGGTATCACCTGATCAGGAAGATAGTTGATCGCCGGGAGATCGAGGTCAGGAGAGTAGATACGAAGGACAACACTGCGGATCCATTCACGAAGGCTATTCCCCAGATACAGTTTGAGAGATTATTCGGGATGCTAGGTATGAGATACTACAGCAGCTGGCCTTAGTGCAAGTGGGAGATTGTTAGTTATGTATATGCCCTAGAGACCATTGTTGTACATATGATGTATATTATAATGGATGCTTGGTTATATATAGAGATGACTTTCTTGCTCGTCATGATAGTATGCTATTTGGTTTCACTTTATCTTAACATGTTGACTTGTATTGGTTTACTGTTTTACTCTCACATGTTGATAAAGCCCTTAGGATCTGTACTCGACTACTGGGACTATGATGAGATCATACTATTGGGGCCGTGGTAGTCGATGAGTACATCCTATAACTGTTCCTAGTCGAGGGTATATCGAGACAGGGCATCGATACACCAGAGTAGACTAGCGTATACGCATCTTGACCCATATGATGCGCGATGGATGATCCCATATCCATCGGTGTTAGACATCAGAGATGGTGTACGGGTGCTTAGTGGAGACTGGGTACACTGGACGGACTCGCCGAGAACTCCCAGATGGTGATATACCACACGTCAGATGGCAGTTCTCCGGTGACACTGGTACAGGGTAGTCTGTAGACCCGAGATCGTCATAGAGTCTTGTGTGATACCCACTGTGCTTTGATTTCCACCTTACCACGTCCAAGAGGGCGTGCAAATATCACGACCCGAAAAGAGCACGTGACTGGTACCTGAACCATATGAAGTCTATAGGACTCCATCTGATCCAAGTAAGCCAAAAGTCCAGAAATCTAAAACCATTTTAAGGGTAAATATGAAAATTTGTGTTTAGGAAGTAAGGAAAAACATGTTTGAAGTCAAGGTTTTTAAATAACTAAGCCAAAAATGGATTTAAAAAGTAAAGTCTTTTCTAAAAATTTCGGCAGAGTTTCTTTTGTAAAAACTGGCCCCGAACGGGGTACAACAAGAATAACAATATAAATGCAATGGTAAAAGGCATCCCCAAGCGGGAGCTTGCTCTTCGTCCAAGACGGTCACAACCACACAACAATATAATATACAACGCCAAGTGGCGAGGATCAAATCCAAAAGAAAGCTCAAAGCATGAAAAAAACCCGCAATACTACTAAGCGCGACTCTAAGGTCGAAATAATACAACACTAATGTCTACGTCTGAAACAATATACAGTTTTGGTTGAAGGAAATTCTAGATACAAAGGATAAAATAAATACAATGGTGATTCTTGATGCAAAAGAATCCACCTATCAAAAGCAATTCACCCACAAGGAAGTACTGTACCAGAAATGCCGCAAGGGAACCTGTACGGCAAAACCTGCAAGAACTGTGGCACAACGGGGGTGAGTTGCCAACTCGTGAATAGAAAACATCTACAAGCAGAAACCGAATGCAAGACATAAACCTAGGTCAACAATCAGTAATATAAACCACAAAAGTACATCTGAAGTATGATAAAGTGGCAAAGTGACATCTAATCATGTATGTAGTGCCAGGTACTCAGGTAATAACATGTCATGAATGTAAGGTATGCTGCATGAAGTAAATATGATGAAGCATCAATGAAGATCAATACACATATATTAGCGTCCCATACCACTAATATTGGTGTAAGGGTATATATAACAGCGCCCTCGAACCCTGTTATATATACAATGAAGTATGATCAAAGTAAAACCGGTCTATATGTGATCAATGTCTGTATAAGTGTGGATCCCGTCCACCTGCCACCCAATGACAATAAGCCTCATGCATGTAAATATCGAAATACATATGTATGGAAATATGAGGATATAAGCAATCATGGAAATATCATAAAACATCATGAAATCTGTGCCTAGCATCGGCACGTAAATCCTCATCTATCAGGCGCTGTCACCAAGACTGACCCTGATAGGTACGTATCATACGCTGTCTCGAAAACCCAAGTGCCCAGCTTCGACCCTCGAATTTCGACGTATCTATACGTACATACTCCAGTCGGTATCCCCACGATAACCGCCGAGTCCAATTACTATCACCGGTAGGTAGTGCTCCCCTGCCAGGCTCACCGTCTAACATATACGAGTCTTCTTGCCCCGAGGTACCTTACCGGGTCCACCATGTACCCGCAGACGGTGCCTACCGCTCCTCGAATCGGGTTTCATATGCCACTCTCAGAACCGAGAAAACACATGGTGGACGCACTGAAATATCATATCAAGGAAACCGGGTTTTCAAAGACAATATACATTCTTAGTTGAAATAGCCACGGTTCCCAAATCCAGAAATATCATGGAAACACATATCTCAATGCGTATGATCAGAAACATAATGTATGCAACATATAAAAGAATGTAGGCATATCGATATATCATGCAATACGGAAAAGTGATATGCACATAATGGGGAAGCCGCTCTTTTCAAATGATTCCGTTTTAAAGAGTATTTTGCGGTTCCCAAATCTAGAAATATCATCTGTGTATGTGCAAGTATGTGTACAATTATATGTGTACAATGGGTATGTATACAAGTATGCAATGCAATGGTCGTATACTGAATGCGGCAATACTACAGTGTAGTGACATGGCAATTATCGATGATAAAGTGTGTGAGCCGGCAAGCGAGTGTAAGTGGAACATATGCATCATCGATAATGGTGCTGGTGTCCTAACAGCATGATGGCAACATATGCAGGCAATATGAATAGCATGAGTATGCGAGAAATTAAATAATCAACACCACAGTGAAGAAACTACATCAATATGTATGTATCATGCAGTTATGCCTTTTGAAACCACACGAATCAGGGTTTTTAGTAAAATAAGGGCTACGGTGTTTTTAAGAAAAGGTACGCCCTTTAAAGTATCCGTAGAATCCCTTTGTTTGTCTTTAAGATATTCCTGATTCGTAGTTTTTGAAATAGGTCTGACTCGGTCTAGTCTAACATCTACTATGCAAACTACTGATATAAGTATCAGGTCAATCGGGAGGGGTATGGAAACCACCTAAATCTGAGTCGATATGTATATATATAGTCGGTGATCCCGCCTCAGTAGAATCGCGTACGATACAATATATCATATGACCTTCTCAAGTCATGAGTGCGGATCTATAATCAGTGTAAAGCTCGTACGGTAAATCGTCGTACGGCATCCCAATAGCTGGGTACGGGTCAAATCACATTCCTCTTATTAATTATCAGGTGTCATTATCATCATATCCCATAATCAGGGTGATTGATCTAAGTCTAGTACATCTGATACCATCTATGAAGTATGAATGCGGGGGTAAACACACATTCCAAGCCCGCAAGAATCACATGCCATATCCCAAATATGCATCATATCAAATCACCTATCTTGCGGCACAAGGCCCAATATCATCGACTCATCTCCAATGTCATCAAATATCATCCACCAAGTGTAAGTATAAGGAATAAATAAGTGTAGGCGTGTAGGTGCAATTCTATCCTAGGGCTCGCAACTAGGAACTACGCTAATTACTTCTAACCCTAACTAACCATAATACATCTAACACAAAACCACGACACAATATAAACTATTATATATCTAATATACATAGTATACTAACTACGGACTGCGGGGGTGCTATACGCCATCCACCAGACTTCCCCCTGTAGATATAATCAACTCACCTAGGGTCTTCATTTGTCGACGTCGCCACGTGCTTTCTGGTCGTCCCGAAGTCTTCATGGGGTACCTACACAGCAAGTATCGTATATACGCAATTAAAACCAAAACCAAGCTAAAACGGCACATGAAATCCAAAATGATACGAGAAGGGCCTATAGGTGAGAACCTACGGCACGCCTTCAAAACCATCAATAAATCCTCTATATCGTCGTATAAACGCCAAATAGTCGAGGTAAAACGAAACACACCAATGCAGAAATGAAAATACGAAATACGGAAACTAAAATCCAAAACAGCAACTCATGAAATATGTCCCAGATTTTACCAGAGATCAATTTATACAAATCTATATATACCAAGGGCCTAAAGTAAGCATGTAGGAGCAACAGAACAAACAGGAGGCAAAATGGTGGGACCCAGGCCGCAATTTGGGCCAATTGGGAGGAATTGGCGGCCGGGTAAGGAGGTTAGGGGCTGGGGCTTTGGGGGTAGCTCTCTGGGTGCCTATACATATTACTGTCCACCCAATATTATTTTAGGGGTCTCGGGGTGTTAGCAGATTCTTAATAACAGTGACAGATTCCAGTTTTTCCCCGATATCGGTTTCTAAAATCCGTATTCTGGTTTTTGGCTTCAGGTTAGAGTCTCAATTTAGGCACTATGGTGTTTATATAACCTCAACTGAGCTTAATTTCCCAATACAACACAAGTTTCTCTCAAACCCTAACTAGGTTTTCATCAAGTTCATAATATCACACAATATCGATTCTATAACAACATTGGGGTATAGGGAATGCTAGAATTAAGCTAATGTTTTAGAAATTACCTCAATTGGCAACTCAAGAAAATTCTTGAGTTGCCCCTAGTGTCCCAAATCCTTACTTCTTTAGCTCCAAGTGTAGATCTAGGGATGGTGCACACTTTTAATGAAAAGAGTGTGTGGTTTTGGTGAAGTTTGTGAGATGATTTGGGGCATTGAAGTGAGGAGGGGAGGTGAAGAAGCAGCAGCAGCAGCAAGCAAAGGAAGAGGGAGAGAAATGAGGGGGAAAATGGCTAAGGGTTTGGTCAAATGAAGCCCATACCTCACTCTCTCACCTACCCTCAATTCTTTATTACTTTCCCATTTTCTTTTTCTCTTTTCTATAACTCCACAAATCCTTCTCACATAAACCATAAACCCAAATGAGAAACCATGGTGGAAAATGCACAAGTGTGATAAAAATGAAATGTGCAAGTTTTGCTCAAAAATTGCTAAAACCGATTAGCGATTTTTAATCGCGATTAGCATTAAATTAGCATATAATTAATCACAAAAACTTAAAAATGGCATAAATCCATAAGATACCCTATTTTAGAATTTTCCATAATTTTTCTCAAATTTTTCCTATTTATTTGTATTTAATAATACCAAAATATTAAAATATTCCATAAAATAATATTAAATTATAAAAATTCCCAAAAATAGTATTTTATTATTATTATTAATTTTTGAGATGTTACAATCTTCCCCCCTTAAAGAAATTCGGTCCCCGAATTTTAAATTTAAACCCCCAAATACAAAAACATTCAGTAAAAGTCGAAATTGTCGGGGTTCCGAAAACATCAATACATAGCGAATCTCATCAAAGTGTACTGCTCTACTAAAAATCAATCCACAAAATGTATATATATAAGAATATCCTATGCGTCTGGTGCGCAAGGAATCAAAATCCATATATGCGTCATACAGGTGTACAAAACATCTAGGTGCAACGGGTATGCACGAAACATCTGTCATAGGCAACGTGTGTGCCTGACAGCAAAACAGGTGCATGTGACATGCACGAAGAATCTCGATTTAGTGCATCTGGCGTGCACTAAAATCGTATATCAAAACACTAAAGGTGCATGAAAACTATGCTGGAAGTGTATATCAAATCACTGCATACGACAGGCATGAAATCTCAATCAATATCTCAAATGTAATAACTATGCGCAAAAATATAAATATCCAGTGGGTGCATGAAACAAATATCATGAAACTCAGTCATCAAAACTAATTCATGCAAACAGAACGCCCAAAATACCGAAATCCAAAACGACGGATACGTGATCATCAAATCACAAAATCACCAATCATAAATACCGTCGTCGGCAGTTCCTCCTTCGAGGTCGAGAAGGAGTCGGTGCATCCAATGCTAGGAGCGCAAGATATCTACTTGCCTCTTGCTCACGGTCTGGCGACCTCTGACTCTGGGTCCTTATCTTCTCTGGGGATTACCAATCTCCCAATCAATCGGCTCATCGGCCCTGTCAGATGTACTAACGGGGACGATTCCGTTCTGGCACTTCTTTGGTCATCCCTCAATCAACTCTCGCGACCACTCGTAAAGCAGCATGTCACTGGCGTCGGCCTCTGGCTTTCTGAATGCACATCACACATCTGATCCTGGATGCAAATATCATTGCAGCAATGTCCTGGAAGGAATCCTGCTCAAGGTCTCTTCCGATCTTGCCTAAGCCGAACAGTATGGAGGCTAGCTCTCTTACATAAGCTCTTCTCGCTCGGTAGACGGCTGTGTCCTCCGCACAACATTTTCTCGGAACTGGTCGCATCCCAATGCCTCTGCAAGCTTATCAGGTCTCGGGTCTCGACGGAAAATAATGACAGCGCATCAGCGTCTCACACGAACCTCTTGTCCCGCTTGTCTCTATCGTCGACCAATATGACATCACGCCATGCTATCTACGCACTGCACTGTTCTCGGCCACGGTCAATCCGAAATCTCTCACACGGACTCGAAATCGCGTACTCTGTAGCTTCATCATTCTGTAGAAGATGTCTGGCCAAACAGGTTCTCGGGAATGCGTCCCAACCATCAGAGGAATACTTAATACTCGTCCGTCCTTGATCAATTCGCAACACATCTGGGTAAGTTCCTTTATCCGAACCTGGTCCACTATCTCGTCAACGATGCCGAACCTTGGCCTGCTGGGTGTGTACAATATGACCACTCCTGGGTCTAGGCCTTCTCATAAAATGTTCCCGAAAGGTCCTGTCGAGGTCTCTCTCAAATCTCACTTCTGCCGAATTGCCCGGAAGTCATCATCCAATGCTGAAGCAAATTCTTGTTCCGGAACGGCTGCATATTTATCGCGCTTCTTTCTGGAAGATATATCCATATACCACGCCTCTGGGTGCGTATAACATCTCTGATGTCAGCGGAGTAGAACGTCATCTCGTCGAAATATCTTGCGAACTCTTTTCTTCACTCTGCTTCACTGTCGACTGATTCGGACTCGTCTCATCATGGCTGCATGGACTGTGCTCCAACGGCTATCCTCGTACATGGAGTCTCCTAAGCAATGCATCCCATCACATGATGTCCGAATGATGCCGAAACATCCGATCGACTCATCAGAACCTCATAATCCCCCAAGAGATCACATCATGGGTACAGTCTAATAGTATCGAGTACATGCCACATCATCGGTGGTCCAGCCGTAGAAGGGCAAACCCAAGCCTCACTAATGGCGCCGCGGAACCGCCGCAAACCCTAAGGTTCAAAGGCTTTAACACGGTCATTAAGTCGAGTTAGGGTTTCATTCTTCTAGAGGGTCCATAGAATCACCTGCATGTCTTTCCGTATACTTTAAACTTGGAAAAGGGGCTTCTGACATTCGATCGTCTCTATCGACTCTCAACGAACCTGCGCGAAGTCGTCTCTAGCTGGAAATGATCTATCTGATGACCTCGCATCGGTAATCGAACGAACCACATGTCTTAGTCATTAGTCCTCAGGTGACTAGCGACCGTCCATCACATCTCTAAGTATAATCTCGTACTGCAATAGCTCCATCATCTGGGGCGATATCTCATTCGATCGCAGCAACAACTGGCCCATCCGTCTGTACGCTGAACAGCGCCTCCATCAACCTGAATAAGCGATATATCAATGGTCATCACATCTGGCTGGCCTCTAGCAGTAGCCTGCTCCTCTGGTACCAAATGGTACGTCCGAGAAATCTCGTAAGGGTGGTCCATCCAACGCTCATGGCGCGAGAACACAACTAGACGACGCCTCTCAATGCAATCGTAAGTCTCTGAAATCACGCTCTGGTCAGTCCTCGTCCACGACGAGCTCATGCTGACGCAACTCTAGCCGTAGCTCTCTCTACCCGTGTGATCGTAGTAGCAAAATCATAACCAGTATCGATGAAGATAGATCAGGAATGAATATAATACCAGGCAAGGAAATGTACATCCTAAGGCTCCTTAAGCGGAGTGGCGTGTCGTAAGTATGCCGCGGAACATACCAACGGTACGTCACTCTACTTTAGTCACCTGTTCTATCAACCAAGGGTCATCCTACGTGAAGAAAGTTCGGGTCTAGTACCCCCTCGACCAAGTCTAAGTTCCGTAAGGTTTAGCCTAAGTTCCGTATATAGATAACGCCCTAGGCTCCACATAGTCAAACTTAGACTTGAACCAAGGTTAACCTAGCGCTCTGATACCAAGTTTGTCACGACCCGAAAAGAGCACGTAACCGGCACCTGAACCATATGAAGTCTATAGGACTCCATCTGATCCAAGTAAGCCAAAAGCCCAGAAATCTAAAACCATTTTAAGGGTAAATATGAAAATTTGTGTTTAGGAAGTAAGGAAAAACATGTTTGAAGTCAAAGTTTTTAAATAACTAAGCCAAAAATGGATTCAAAAAGTAAAGTCTTTTCTAAAAATTTCGGCAGAGTTTCTTTTGTAAAAACTGGCCCCGAACGGGGTACAACAAGAATAACAATATAAATGCAATGGTAAAAGGCATCCCCAAGCGGGAGCTAGCTCTTCGTCCAAGACGGTCACAACCACACAACAATATAATATACAACGCCAAGTGGCGAGGATCAAATCCAAAAGAAAGCTCAAAGCATGAAAAAAACCCGCAATACTACTAAGCGCGACTCTAAGGTCGAAATAATACAACACTAATGTCTACGTCTGAAACAATATACAGTTTGGGTTGATGGAAATTCTAGATACAAAGGATAAAATAAATACAATGGTGATTCTTGATGCAAAAGAATCCACCTATCAAAAGCAATTCACCCACAAGGAAGTACTGTGCCAGAAATGCCGCAAGGGAACCTGTACGGCAAAACCTGCAAGAACTGTGGCACAACGGGGGTGAGTTGCCAACTCGTGAATAGAAAACATCTACAAGCAGAAACCGAATGCAGGACATAAACCTAGCTCAACAATCAGTAATATAAACCACAAAAGTACATCTGAAGTATGATAAAGTGGCAATGTGACATCTAATCATGTATGTAGTGCCAGGTACTCAGGTAATAACATGTCATGAATGTAAGGTATGCTGCATGAAGTAAATATGATGAAGCATCAATGAAGATCAATACACATATATTAGCGTCCCATACCACTAATATTGGTGTAAGGGTATATATAACAGGGCCCTCGAACCCTGTTATATATACAATGAAGTATGATCAAAGTAAAACCGGTCTATATGTGATCAATGTCTGTATAAGTGTGGATCCCGTCCACCTGTCACCCAATGACAATAAGCCTCATGCATGTAAATATCGAAATACATATGTATGGAAATATGAGGATATAAGCAATCATGGAAATATCATAAAACATCATGAAATCTGTGCCTAGCATCGGCACGCAAATCCTCGTCAATCAGGCGCTGTCACCAAGACTGGCCCTGATAGGTACGTATCATACGCTGTCTCGAAAACCCAAGTGCCCAGCTTCGACCCTCGAATTTCGACGTATCTATACGTACATACTCCGGTCGGTATCCCCACGATAACCGCCGAGTCCAATTACTATCACCGGTAGGTAGTGCTCCCCTGCCAGGCTCGCCGTCTAACATATACGAGTCTTCTTGCCCCGGGATACCTTACCGGGTCCACCATGTACCCGCAGACGGTGCCTACCGCTCCTCGAATCGGGTTTCATATGCCACTCTCAGAACCGAGAAAACACATGGTGGACGCACTGAAATATCATATCAAGGAAACCGGGTTTTCAAAGACAATAAACATTCTTAGTTGAAATAGCCACGGTTCCCAAATCCAGAAATATCATGGAAACACATATCTCAATGCGTATGATCAGAAACATAATGTATGCAACATATAAAAGAATGTAGGCATATTGATATATCATGCAATACGGAAAAGTGATATGCACATAATGGGGAAGCCGCACTTTTAAAATGAATCCGTTTTAAAGAGTATTTTGCGGTTCCCAAATCTAGAAATATCATCTGTGTATATGCAAGTATGTGTACAATTATATGTGTACAATGGGTATGTATACAAGTATGCAATGCAATGGTCGTATACTGAATGCGGCAATACTACAGTGTAGTGACATGGCAATTATCGATGATAAAATGTGTGAGCCGGCAAGCGAGTGTAAGTGGAACATATGCATCATCGATAATGGTGCTGGTGTCCTAACTGCATGATGGCAACATATGCAGGCAATATGAATAGCATGAGTATGCGAGAAATCAAATAATCAACACCACAGTGAAGAAACTACATCAATATGTATGTATCATGCAGTTATGCCTTTTGAAACCACACGAATCAGGGTTTTTAGTAAAATAAGGGCTACGGTGTTTTTAAGAAAAGGTACGCCCTTTAAAGTATCCGTAGAATCCCTTTGTTTGTCTTTAAGATATTCCTGATTTGTAGTTTTTGAAATAGGTCTGACTCGGTCTAGTCTAACATCTACTATGCAAACTACTGATATAAGTATCAGGTCAATCGGGAGGGGTATGGAAACCATCTAAATCTGAGTCGATATGTATATATATAGTCGGTGATCCCGCCTCAGTAGTATCGCGTACGATACAATATATCATATGACCTCCTCAAGTCATGAGTGCGGATCTATCATCAGTGTAAAGCTCGTACGGTAAATCGTCGTACGGCATCCCAATAGCTGGGTACGGGTCAAATCACATTCCTCTTATTAATTATCAGGTGTCATTATCATCATATCCCATAATCGGGGTGACTGATCTAAGTCTAGTACATCTGATACCATCTATGAAGTATGAATGCGGGGGTAAACACACAATCCAAGCCCGCAAGAATCACATGCCATATCCCAAATATGCATCATATCAAATCACCTATCTTGCGGCACAAGGCCCAATATCATCGACTCATCTCCAATGTCATCAAATATCATCCACCAAGTGTAAGTATAAGGAATATACCAGTGTAGGCGTGTAGGTGCAATTCTATCCTAGGGCTCGCAACTAGGAACTACGCTAATTACTTCTAACCCTAACTAACCATAATACATCTAACACAAAACCACGACACAATATAAACTATTATATATCTAATATACATAGTGTACTAACTACGGACTGCGGGGGTGCTATACGCCATCTACCCAATTTCCCCCTGTAGATATAATCTACTCACCTTGGGTCTTCATTTGTCGACGTCGCCACGCGCTTTCTGGTCGTCCCGAAGTCTTCATGGGGTACCTACACAGCAAGTATCGTATATACGCAATTAAAACCAAAACCAAGCTAAAACGGCACATGAAATCCAAAATGATACGAGAAGGGCCTATAGGTGAGAACCTACGGCACGCCTTCAAAACCATCAATAAATCCTCTATATCGTCGTATAAACGCCAAATAGTCGAGGTAAAACGAAACACACCAATGCAGAAATGAAAATACGGAATACGGAAACTAAAATCCAAAACAGCAACTCATGAAATATGTCCCAGATTTTACCAGAGATCAATTTATACAAATCTATATATACCAAGGGCCTAAAGTAAGCATATAGGAGCTACAGAACAAACAGGAGGCAAAATGGTGGGACCCAGGCCGCAATTTGCGGCCAATTGGGAGGAATTGGCGGCCGGGTAAGGAGGTTAGGGGCTGGGGCTTTGGGGGTAGCTCTCTGGGTGCCTATACATATCACTATCCACCCAATATTATTTTAGGGGTCTCGGGGTGTTAGCAGATTCTTAATAACAGTGACAGATTCCAGTTTTTCCCCGATATCGGTTTCTAAAATCCGTATTCTGGTTTTTGGCTTCAGGTTAGGGTCTCAATTTAGGCACTATGGTGTTTATATAACCTCAACTGAGCTTAATTTCCCAATACAACACTAGTTTCTCTCAAACCCTAACTAGGTTTTCATCAAGTCCATAATATCACACAATATCGATTCTATAACAACATTGGGGTATAGGGAATGCTAGAATTAAGCTAATGTTTCAGAAATTACCTCAATTGGCAACTCAAGAAAATTCTTGAGTTGCCCCTAGTGTCCCAAATCCTTACTTCTTTAGCTCCAAGTGTAGATCTAGGGATGGTGCACACTTTTAATGAAAAGAGTGTGTGGTTTTGGTGAAGTTTGTGAGATGATTTGGGGCATTGAAGTGAGGAAGGGAGGTGAAGAAGCAGCAGCAGCAGCAGCAAGCAAAGGAAGAGGGAGAGAAATGAGAGGAAAAATGGCTAAGGGTTTGGTCAAATGAAGCCCATACCTCACTCTCTCACCTACCCTCAATTCTTTATTACTTTCCCATTTTCTTTTTCTCTTTTCTATAACTCCACAAATCCTTCTCACATAAACCATAAACCCAAATGAGAAACCATGGTGGAAAATGCACAAGTGTGATAAAAATGATATGTGCAAGTTTTGCTCAAAAATTGCTAAAACCGATTAGCGATTTTTAATCGCGATTAGCATTAAATTAGCATATAATTAATCACAAAAACTTAAAAATGGCATAAATCCATAAGATACCCTATTTTAGAATTTTCCATAATTTTTCTCAAATTTTTCCTATTTATTTGTATTTAAAAATACCAAAATATTAAAATATTCCATAAAATAATATTAAATTATAAAAATTCCCAAAAATAGTATTTTATTATTATTATTAATTTTTGAGATGTTACAGCAAAACGGTGGCTTTTGGGTACAGTCCCGAATCACATGGAGGCAATGAGCGATAGGAGGGGATTCGTCTCTCCCGGTATAGGGAGTTGATGTTGTGCTGTGTTCGATTTGCTATAACTGAAAGTTCCTGACCATGGCTGATATAGAGATTTACTGGTAAGTGTTACTAGTAGTTTCTCGACCCGTTACGAGCCACACATCGACACGACTTATCGGTTACTGGGGTCTGACGTGTACCACCCCTAGACTTGATATGCGACATATCAGACGAACAGACCGGACTGTACGAAAGTGTTACTGGTTGGATTCACAGGAGAACGCACAGGCTAGCTTGTTGATCTTCTGATTGCTCAATACCTGGGTGGCTGTTACGTTTAGCTGACCGCTTGCAGCTTGTGGGTGTTTGATATGATCATCACCTGCTACCGGCGTATTGACGATTCTTTAGAGTCCTACACAGAGGTTTCTTGGCTCAGGCGAAATGGAGTAGAGGCATATATGTGATATGTACAGGAACGAGAATAATGCGATATGGGATACCGTATTATATTCTTGCGATATTTAGAAATGAACCGGGTCATCGGATCAAGTGTTGATTCGATGAATCGGTACATGATATATTAGTCGGTAATATTCGATATAGCCGGATCGTCGGATCAAGTGTTGATTCGATGATTTAATGTATAATAATATATATGATATATTATTACATTATCTAATATTGGCTCGCTTTATTATTTCATTTTCTCACTGGATGATACATTGATATATATGCGATATATGTTAATTGTAATATTTTCTTTTGTTGCAAATATATAATGTATATGTGATATATATTATTGTGACATGATATGATTAATTGTTAAACATGTTTAAGGATGATTAATTGAGGTTAGGGTTTGATTTGGGTTAGATGCTTCATGCATCTTCTAGAAGTTTTTGCTTTTGTCATTCTTAAGATATTATGGATGACACATTCTTTAACTCAACCAAACCCTAACTCTAATTATTTCTCTACTAAATCCTAGCTACTCATCCTTGACCATGGTTAACAAATCAATCATATAGTCTTCTTTCTATTCATCACAAAAGGATTAATATGATTTTTGATTTTCCATTATCATCTTCTTCTCTCTTGAAAAGCTTGCTAGAAAATCCTTAAGTGATGAATAAATATGAGAAAATGATATAAAAAGAAAGAAAAATTACTACTCTCTCATCCACATCTTATCTAGCCCATGGGATTAGTGTGTTCATCTCTTTTGAGTGAGAAAGCTTGAGTCTTTGCAACTTCGAGGTAGATCATCGGAGATTTGGAATACTTCGAGCTAGCATGGATCGTTCGAGTCGTGGAGCCTCTCATGAGTCCGGAAGATCGTGGATCGTGGCAAAGGGACTTCTACTCAGAGCTTGTGAAGTGAAGGAGCGGACTACAAAGGTTGTAATCCCTCACACTAAGATAAAAGTTATCATCTTGCATGTTAAACCCTAATAATCTAGCAAAGATCCCGGCTTTGGGTTGTTCGGCACATCTAAATTTTTATCCGGGCATGTTTGATGCCTTTTGAACCTTCACAAGAGTGCCTAGGAACCCTATAGGGACATGGTAGTCCATAAGTACATCCTTCAAGGTCCCTAGTCGTGGGTGTATCGAGACGGGGCATCGATATACCAGTGTAGACTAGCGTATACGCTTCTCGACCTATGAGATGGGTGATGGATGATCCCATATCCATTGGTGTTTGACATCAGAGATGGTGTACGGGTGCTCAGTGGAGACTGGGTACACTGGACGGACTCGCCGAGAACACCCAGATGGTATTATACCTCACGTCAGATGGCAGTTCTCAGGTGACACTTGTACAGGTTAGTCTGTCGACCCGAGATCGTCATAGAGTCTTGTGTGATTCCCACTGTGCTTTGATCTCCACCTTACCACGTCCATGTGGGCATGCAAAACGGTGGTCTTTGGGTACAGTCCCGAGTCACATGGAGGCAATGAGCGATAGGAGGGGTTTCGTCTCTCCCGGTATTGGGGGTTGATGTTGCGCTGTGCTCGATTGGCCGTAACAGGGAAGTCCCTGGCCAGGGCTGATCAGAGATTTGCTGGTAAGTGTTACCAGTAGTTTCTCGACCCGATATGAGCCTCACATCGGCACGACTTATCGGTTATTGGGGTCTGACGTTTACCACCCCTAGACTTGATATGCGACATATCAGACGAACAGACCGGACTGTACGGTAAGTGTTACTGGTTGGATTCACAGGAGTGTGAGTGGGCTAGCTCGTCGATCTTCTGATCGCTCAATACCCGGATGGCCGTTACGTTTAGCAGACCGCTTGCGGCTTGTAGGTGCTTGATATGATCATCATCTGTTACCGGCGTATTGACGAGTCTTTAGAGTCCTACACAGAGGTTTCCTGGCTCAAGCGAAACGAAATAGGAGCGCATATGAGATATGTGCAGGACCGAGAATAATGCGTGTATGTGATACCGTATTTCATTCTCGCGATGGATGTATCGATTGGTTATATTCGATATAACCTAGATATCAAATCAAGGATTGATTCGATAAGCCGATACATAGGATACTAGTCGGTTATATGCGATATGACCGGATCGTTAAATCAAGTGTTGATTTAATGATTTAATGTATAATTATATATTTGATATATTACTTTGCATTAGCTAGTATTAGTTCACTTTAAATGGATTTTCTCACTTGATGTGCAAGTTGTATATGTGATATACTTTTGTGCACATGTTTGTATCATGTTTGATGATGCTTGCTCATTTGGTCAAGTGTATAGAATTAAACCATGGTTAAGTTGATGATTAGGGTTTTGCTTTTTCATTTATTTATTTATTTGTTTATTTATTTATTTGGAAAAGATAAAGATGAGAATGGTGGCTTTCTTTATATCTTATTGATGCTTCATGAAGCTTTGACTTAGTCACCATTCTTGTCTCATGCTTAACCCTAACCATTTGAACTAACTCTAGTTCATTCTCTACACTTAACTATGGTTAAGATTATGATAAGTTTTCATTTTTCTTTTTCATTTGAGAACACTTATCATATTCTATCTTCATCTTCTTCTTCTTCTTAAAAAGAAAAAGCTTGACACCATTAATAGCACCTTGAGCTAAAGAGTGAGAAATCCAATTCTAAAGTGAACCCACCTCCTATTTCTTAATCTTCTACCTCTTGCCAAGTGGTTTTGGGTGTTTTCTTCACAAGTTTCACAACTTGGTGAAGTTGGAGCTTGAACTTGTGATGCCTCGACGTAGATCATCTTCGGCACGAAGCCGACGACCTAGCTCGCCCATTTCTCCGATGAAGCCGATGCTTGAGTCCGGGATTCGAGACGGACAGCGAGAGGACTTCTACGTGGAGCTAAGGAAGTGGAGAACTGGATCTACAAAGGTTGTAGCATCTTTCTTTTAGTTAAGTAGTTAACTTGTTTCACTTTGTCGCCTAAACTCTAGTCAACGATCCGTATTAGGTTTTCTCGGCACCCGTAAAATTTGAAATTAGCATGGTTGATGCCTTGTGAGACCTCTTGAGAGTGCTTAGGAACCCTACAGTGGTATCAGAGCCTAGCTAGAGCCTTAGGCGAAATCTAGACGATGTTTGAAACCCGATCGAACCGAAACCCTAAAAGCCAAAATGCTCTCTGGAAATTTTCTGAAAATTTGGATTTTTGTCAATTAAAAATATGCAGAAAAATAAGCAGGGTCTTATTTGAATTACTGTTAAATACGAGGGCCTAAATCGATTTTTCCACCGCGGAACCGCGGCACGAGCTAGGCATGTGCGGCGGTTCCGTGGCCGTACTGTCCCCTTGTCTGATGATTTCTGCACAGTAACTCATATAATTTAATGCTATATTTTCTGGGTATTTTTATTGTGACTCTACAGATGAGTATTCTGGGGTTGTATTGGGAATCAAAGATTCGATCGGATTTTCAAATTTTGTCTGTGTGGTTTTCCGGATAATTTTCGAATATGTTAAAAAGTTCGACCGGATATAAATACCCAACTTTTCCCCTGCCGGAAAATTTCCAAGTGTTGGATTTTTCTGTGGTTTAAAGACGTTCTAAGTAGTGCAAGTAACGCGATGGTCCCTCTAGAAGACAACAAACCTTAACTCGATTATGTGACCGTCTTGAACTGCACTTTGAACCTTCGGGTTTGAGGCAGTACGGCGTGCCACATGTGAGGCGTTGGCTTGACCCTTCTACGGCTGGACCGTTGGTACTGAGGCATGAAATGAATGTCTTTGAACTTATTTCTTGTGTTGAACGGTTTCGGGAAAACTTGGGTGTTCGAATGTTCGATCGGAAAGTTTAATATTTTCTATTTATCCGGAATGGGATACAATAATTGGAATTCGCAAACAGTTATGAGATAACTGGATGAATGTTATAAATCTAGCGGTTTAGTTTCATTTGATATTGAAAAGAGTTTTCGATAATGAGACTAAAATGCGGGGTTTATAACTGTTAGGCATGTGATATCTAAGTATTTCATTTGATTAGGCATGTGATGTCTAAAGAGGTTGCGGATTCCAACTGTTGTAGTTTTACACTTTCTTTTCTGTGACCGTAAGTGTAATATGTGATATCGCCGGTTTCGTTGCTATATGTCAACGACAATTGGGATGCGCATATTTACTTACGTTGATGACATGTGATGTTATGTGTTGCTGGATATGTTATATTGGATTGTCGTGTTTGAGTAGCCGGGTTTTTTTTATGTGAGATGAGTGTTTTTTCATTTTCATTCATGTAAAAACTTGTATGTAATATTCTTTTATTTGGGGCACTTCCAGGTTGCGGAAGTTGTCACCTTTTGTATATTATTTACTTTTCCGCATTAGGATAGACCCAAGGAGGGGAGCACAAGTAACCGGGTTCTAGGGTCCAGTGGGAGACCATCTCGAGGAGTCGAGTCCGGGTCTCCTAACCCTAGAATTGGCAGGGTTGCTTGCCGCTCTCGTAGGGGTTTAGGGGTGTGGGATTGGCTATTCATCACGGCCGTGGAATCCGTGTTTTATACTGGCTCATATTGAAAATACGGACGTCCTAGTATATCCAATGTTTCATATGTTTCATCTGCTGCGATATCTGTGATGTGATCCTGTGATGTTCTGTGATAGATACTTTATATAGTATATATGATATATTATATAGGCGTTACTTATGTTTTACACCAGCGCTAGCCCTGCCCCGCTCTGCCGTTAGTTACCTAACCTAACGGTTCACGAGGGGACATCGAGGCGAATGCGGATGGCATAAGTGTACGTCGTATTTATCTGTGATGATTAGGTATTTAAATGATGGGACTTCATTAATGTGATTAATGAATGAAAAGAAACCTAAGATGTTGTAGAATCAAATTTTAAACAAAACAGGTAGCTACAGTTCTTGCTTTGCACAGCGGTATATATGATATACCCTGCACCTTATTCGATGAGGAAAGGACCGAGATCCCTTCACCGGGAGTGACTCCTTTAGCGATAACTGGCAGATGCTACACACTCGGTTTGTTTTTGATTGCCTCTATAGTTTCTTCTTTGCACAGTGATATATATGATATATCCCGCACCTCATTCGACGAGGAAAGGGCCGACGATCCCTTCACCGGGAGTGACCCCTTTAGCAAAACTAGAAAAGCCTCAAAATCATTCCATTTCAAAACTTCATTTGATTCTACAACGATATCAAGTTCATTACGCTCATGGTTTGCAGAAAAACCTGCATAGCCCTCCGTCATTTCAGATAAGTACTATTTAGTATTCATGCTGCGGTAGTTTGGCCTCCGTCAAGGCGTAGTGTATGGTGGCTAACTAGTGCTTATCTGCCAGCATATGATGCGATTGGATTAGGGTATTCGTACGGCGTAGTTTGGCCTCCGTCAAAGGTTGTACGGGTGGGTTTAATTCGATCAAGAAATGACGAGTTGAACTTGACTAGCGCCCTGTGGGTAGTTTGGCCTCCGTCAAGGTCACAGGACGCTAGGGGCAAAAGCATTATCGGGAATTTCAAGTGTTGAAATTTGCAATGAGATTGCATTTCTTCTATGAGATAGTTGGATCCCGATACCCACTGCGAGTAAGTGTTACTCCTGGGAAAGTTTTACACATTGCAATTAGCTGATCGAGTAGGTGTCTAGAAAAGTGTCAACGGGGTTACGCCTCTGGGAAAACGAGGTTTACATTAATTAGGTTCGTGCGAAAGCACGGGGGACCTCCCTCAAAGTACCGACACTGGCCTGGCTGAAAGATTGGCGAACTTGTAGTGTGTAATTAATCCCGGCTAGTCTTTCCTTTTAGGGTTTGAAGGAAGATTTGATAAAAACCAGTGGGAGCCATCCTGATTAGATAAGATAATAACCAATCTGATCTTGCAAGAGCATACGCTAAAGTGTTTTCTTCTCTCTTTCTCCAGGTAGCGACCATTTCATGCCCTAATAAAGATAATAATATGGATGTATTGACCGAACCCGCATGTTATACTGTGCAGGGGAACGTTGAACCCGTTCTATCTTATAAGTGTTATCAGAATGAACAGGAAACAGGAGAATATCTGGATGCTCACTCTGCCCAAACGGAGAACATGCATGTTGATGCATCATCTTTGGGTGTGTTTGTCATTGAGAACTGTTTCTCAGTTCACCCTACGTCCTGGGTATTAGATACCGGATCAGGATCCCACATATGTAAGATGTTACATGGGCTGCGGAAAGGTAGAGAACTGGGAAAGGGTGATCATTCCGTTCAAGTTGGGAATGGGGCAAATGTTGCAGCCAAAGCAGTTGGCGAATATCACCTAGTATTACCAAGTGGTGATACAATGATTCTGAATGAGTGCTATTATATACCGAACATGATGTGCAACATTATATCAGTTTCTTTATTGAGTAAAGAAGGATATAATTTTGTAGTACAGGATAATGTTATGAACATATTCCAAGATCAAAAGTTGATTGCATCAGGCTCGTTACATAATGGCATATTCATTCTAAATCAAAATACAGTCCTCAATATACAAAACACACACAAGAGGAAAAGTTCAGAAATGAACGAATCCTACTTGTGGCATTGTAGACTTGGTCATATCAATGCGACACGACTGGCTAAGTTACACTAGGATGGTTATTTGAATCCGTTCGAATTATCATCTTATGATACTTGCCATTCACGTCTCAAAGGAAAAATGACCAAAGCTCCATTTAGTGGACACGGAGAAAAAGTTACTGAACTCTTAGGACTGGTACATAGTGATGTATGCGGTCCCATGTCTACCCATGCCAGGAACGGTTCTTCCACTTCATTACATTCACTGACGATCTCTCTAGATTCGGATATATGTTCCTGATGAAACACAAATCAGAAGCTTTTGAGAAATTTAGAGAATTTAAACAAGAAGTAGAGAACCAAACGGGCAAAAGTATTAAGATCCTTCGATCTGATCGAGGAGGAGAATACTTAAGTAACGAATTCAGAGATTATCTAAAAGAGAATGGGATTCTCTCTCAGCTTACTCCTCCTTATACACCACAGCACAACGGTGTATCGGAGCGGAGAAATCGCACCCTATTAGATATGGTGCGCTCTATGATGAGTGCAGCTGAGTTACCTATTTCCTTCTGGGGATATGCACTGGAGACTGCTGCATATCTTTGAATAGAGTTCCAACCAAATCAGTGCCTACCACTCCATATGAGATATGGAATGGAAAGAGACCATGTCTTAATTTTATTCAGATATGGGGTTGTCCGGCCTATGTTAAAACACAAAATCCAGACAAGCTCGAGGCAAGGTCTGTTCTATGTAAGTTTGTTGGATATCCCAAACATTCGCGAGGGTATATCTTCTACCACTCCGAGGAACAAAAAGTGTTTGTTTCTCGACATGCCACTTTCTTAGAAAAGAGTTTTCTTATGAAACAGACAAGTAGCATTGAGGTAGAACTGGAAGAGGTTCCAGCAACACAAACTGTAACAGAAGACTTGGTAGAACCAGAGGATTCAGTAGAACTCGACGAACCCCAGCCTCTCCGCCGATCTAGTAGGGTATCTCGTCCACCTGAGAGATACTACGGTTTTCTCATTGACGGTGGAAGTGAAGATTGCATCATGGAGGATGATGACCCAACTAGCTTCGAGCAGGCCATCATGAGTAGGGACTCAGTGAAATGGCTGGATGCTATGCGGTCCGAGATGGAATCCATATACACCAACAAAGTATGGACTTTGGATGTTGCTCCTGAAGGGGTAAAACCCATCGGGAGAAAATGGATCTTCAAGAAGAAACTTGGTGTAGATGGGAAAGTGGAGACTTTCAAAGCTAGACTTGTTGCAAAGGGTTTTCGTCAAAGACCAGGTGCGGACTATGACGAAACCATTTCTCCAGTGGCTATGCTTAAATCCATCCGGATCATGCTTGCCATCGCTGCATATCATGATTACGAAATCTGGCAAATGGATGTTAAGACCGCCTTTCTAAATGGTGATTTAGAAGAGTGCATGTACATGACTCAGCCATAGGGCTTCGTAGACAGTGGGAGCAGCGGGAAGGTGTGCAAGCTGCTTAAATCCATTTATGGATTAAAGCAAACATCGCGGAGTTGGAACATCTGCTTTGTCGTCGTTATCAAAGAGTTTGATTTCGTCAAAAACCCAGATGAACCTTGTATCTACAAGAAGGTAGCAGAGAGTAAGGTTGTCTTCCTCGTATTGTACGTGGACGACATACTCTTGATAGGAAATGATATTCCTATGCTGCAATCGGTCAAGCTCTTCTTATCACAAAGATTCTCGATGAAAGATCTTGGTGATGCCTCCTGAATATTGGGAATTGGGATCTATAGAGATAGATCCAAACGGATATTGGGATTGTCCCAATCTAGGTACATTGACACCATACTAAAGAGGTTTAGTATGGAAGAATCCAAGCGTGGGAACTTGCCCACGATCTCTGGAGGCACTCTCTCCAAAGAGATGTCTCCCAAGACTGATTTGGAGAGAGCTCGCATGCAAGGGATACCCTATGCTTCGGCTGTAGGCTCTATCATGTACGCGATGCTATGTACCAGACCCGATGTAGCATACTCACTAAGTGTAGTGAGCAGGTATCAAGCTGATCCTGGAGAGAGTCACTGGACAGCTGTGAAGAGCATTCTCAAGTACTTACGAAGGACTAAAGAGATGCTCTTGGTGTATGGTAACGGAGAACTCTAAGTGGAGTCCTTTACCGATTCGAGCTTCCAGAGTGATAAGGACGACTCTAAGTCGCAGTCGGGCTTTGTCTTTACCCTTTACGGAGGGGTGGTTAGCTGGAAGAGTTCTAAGCAGGAAACAGTGGCAGACTCGACGATGGAGGCTAAATACATCGCTGCCAACGATGCCGCTAAAGAGGCTGTCTGGATCAAGAAGTTCATTACTGAACTTGGTGTGGTTCCATCCATTGAGCATCCAATACCTTTGTATTGCGATAACAATGGAGCGGTGGCTTTGGCCAAGGAACCTAGGTCCCATCAGCGATCCAGGCATATTCTGAGGCGGTATCACCTGATCCGGGAGATAGTTGATCGCCGGGAGATCGAGGTCAGGAGGGTTGACACGAAGAACAACACGGCGGATCCACTCACGAAGGCCATTCCCCAGATACAGTTTGAGAGACTCTTCGGGATGCTCGGTATGCGATACTACAGCAGCTGGCCCTAGTGCAAGTGGGAGATTGTTAGTTGTATGTATGCCCTAGAGGCCAGTATTGTACAGATGATGTATATTATATTGGATGCTTGGACATATATAGAGATGACTTTCTTGCTCGATATGATAGTATGCTATCTGGTTGCTCTTTATCTTAACATGTACACTAGTATCTTTAAATTGTCTTATAGTTACATGTTGATAATGCCCTTAGGATGTGTACTTGACTGCCTGGACTATGATGCAGATCATACTAGTGGGGACATGGTAGTCCATAAGTACATCCTTCAAGGTCCCTAGTCGTGGGTGAATCGAGACGGGGCATCGATATACCAGTGTAGACTAGCGTATACGATTCTCGACCCATGAGATGGGCGATGGATGATCCCATATCCATTGGTGTTTGACATCAGAGATGGTGTACGGGTGCTCAGTGGAGACTGGGTACACTGGATGGACTCGCCGAGAACTCCCAGATGGTATTATACCTCACGTCAGATGGCAGTTCTCAGGTGACACTTGTACAGGTTAGTCTGTAGACCTGAGATCGTCATAGAGTCTTGTGTGATTCCCACTGTGCTTTGATCTCCACCTTTCCACGTCCATGAGGGCGTGCAAAACGGTGGTCTTTGGGTACAGTCCCGAGTCACATTGAGGCAATGAGCGATAGGAGGGGTTTCGTCTCTCCCGGTATTGGGGGTTGATGTTGCGCTGTGCTCGATTGGCCGTAACAGGGAAGTCCCTGGCCAGGCTGATTAGAGATTTGCTGGTAAGTGTTACCAGTAGTTTCTCGACCCGTTATGAGCCTCACATCGGCACGACTTATCGGTTATTGGGGTCTGACTTTTACCACCCCTAGACTTGATATGCGACATATCAGACGAACAGACCGGACTGTACGGTAAGTGTTACTGGTTGGATTCACAGGAGTGTGAGCTGGCTAGCACGTCGATCTTCTGATCGTTCAATACCCAGATGGCCGTTACGTTTAGCAGACCGCTTGCGGCTTGTAGGTGCTTGATATGATCATCATCTGCTACCGGCGTATTGACGAGTCTTTAGAGTCCTACACAGAGGTTTCCTGGCTCAAGCGAAACGAAATAGGAGCGCATATGAGATATGTGCAGGACCGAGAATAATGCATGTATGTGATACCGTATTTCATTCTCGCGATGGATGTATCGATTGGTTATATTCGATATAACCTAGATATCGAATCAAGGATTGATTCGATAAGCCGATACATAGGATACTAGTGGGTTATATGCGATATGACCGGATCGTTAAATCAAGTGTTGATTTAATGATTTAATGTATAACTATATATTTGATATATTACTTTACATTAGCTAGTATTAGTTCACTTTAAATGGATTTTCTCACTGGATGTGCAAGTTGTATATGTGATATACTTTTGTGCACATGTTTGTATCATGTTTGATGATGCTTGCTCATTTGGTCAAGTGTATAGAATTAAACCATGGTTAAGTTGATGATTAGGGTTTTGCTTTTTCATTTATTTATTTATTTGTTTGTTTATTTATTTGGAAAAGATAAAGATGAGAATGGTGGCTTTCTTTGTTTCTTATTGAAGCTTCATGAAGCTTTGACTTAGTCACCATTCTTGTCTCATGCTTAACCCTAACCATTTGAACTAACCCTAGTTCATTCTCTACACTTAACTATGGTTAAGATTATGATAAGTTTTCATTTTTATTTTTCATTTGAGAACACTTATCATATTCTATCTTCATCTTCTTCTTCTTCTTAAAAAGAAAAAGCTTGATACCATTAATGGCACATTGAGCTAAAGAGTGAGAAATCCAATTCTAAAGTGAACCCACCTCCTATTTCTTCATCCTCTACCTCTTGCCAAGTGGTTTTGGGTGTTTTCTTCACAAGTTTCATAACTTGGTGAAGTTGGAGCTTGAACTTGTGATGCCTCGACGTAGATCATCTTCGGCACGAAGCCGACGACCTAGCTCGCCCATTTCTCCGATGAAGCCGATGCTTGAGTCCGGGATTCGAGACGGACAGCGAGAGTACTTTCTACATGGAGCTAAGGAAGTGGAGAACCGGATCTACAAAGGTTGTAGCATCTTTCTTTTTGTTAAGTAGTTAACTTGTTTCACTTTGTCGCCTAAACTCTAGTCAACGATCCGTATTAGGTTTTCTCGGCACCCGTAAAAGTTGAAATTGGCATGGTTGATGGCTTGTGAGACCTCTTGAGAGTGCCTAGGAACCCTACATATTATCTGCCCGATCATAGTACGCGCACAAGTGTACGTAAGTGATCGTAGCCCTGCCGTAAAACCATACGGCCTCTACACCTTTAGCCCGGTGCAGGGAAACTCTCTGTGTGGGACACTAAAAACTCGACACTGCACTGGCAGTGGGTTTAACCACAGGCCGCAAGCAGTACTAACTGTACGTAACGGACCCCAGGTAAATGTCGATAAGAATGACGATGAGGAAACCTATCCGAACTCCTACTGAGCCTGATGTGACAATCTCCGTACAGTCCGGTCTGTTCGTCTAGGACTATCGCATTTCGGGCCTAGGGGGAGGTAAACGTCAGACCCCTAATAGCGGTATAAGTCATGTTGGAGTGAAGCCCATTATACCTTGAGAAACTACTGGAACCTACCAGTAAATCTTGCTTGCCCTGGCCAGGGACTTTGCGTAATGGCTCTCCATACACAGCGTGATATCAACCCCCAATCCCGGGAGAGACGAATCTTGTCTAACCGCCACTGCCTCCAAGTGCTTCGGGACTGCACCCAACTACTACCTGTTTGCACGACTCCTTTCAACCGTGGTAGGGTAGTAATCTATGTACAGTGGGAACACACCCGAAGCAATGTAGCATTGTCAAGTCGACAGACTAAGCTGTACTCATGTCACCTGGGAAGTGCTATCTGACGATGGGTATAGAACCAACCTGCAGTTCCCGGCGAGTCCTGTCCAGTGTACCCGTAACCTAACGAGCACCTGCATACTATCTCCAGTACGACGTACTGATGGCTGTGGGACAGACCATCTCCCCATGGTGGGATGAGAAGCGTATACACCAGTCTATTCCGGAGTATCGATGCCCCGTTTCGATAATCCTACGACTAGGGACCTGTATAGGATGTTGCTTACAGACTACCTAACTCCCACTAGTGTTACTGGCATCATAACGCTGGTAATCAAGCAAAGATCCTAAGGGCTCTACTAATATGTATAAGCGACATGTTAAAAGAAACACAAGCACATATTACAGTGGACACAAACCAAGTAGCATACTACCATTTTTAGCAAGACTGTCAATACAACTGTGAATATCCCAAGCTTCCGTTAAGCAATATACAAACTAGTATGATGCAGTAATGGCCTCTAGGGCATAAACACTAACAACACGAAGCATTTCCACTCTACCCAGGCCGCAAATTGCGGCCAAAAGGGGTAAATTTGCGGCCACAAGATGGAATTGGGGTCCTGGATTTTGGGTAAAGGTTCTAGGTTTCTTGCACAGCTCTCAGTAATTGCAACTTTACTTATATAGCCCCTGTTTGATAGCAGATCACTAAACAACCTCACAAATCCAACACAAATCCGATATCGACAAATCTAAAGTTCACAAAATGGAGTTTAGTCTCAGGTTTGATCAGGTATACTAATACTACAGGGGTTGTATAGCCTCTACTAACCTCACTTTACCCTCTCACTTTACCCTTCACAACTCATAAAATCCCCTAACCCCTTCTTGGAAAATTTTCAAGATCTTGAAACCACACTTAATCAATTCTAAACTAAAATAGATGCTAAAGGAAAAGAATTACTAAACTAATGGTGAAGAAAATACCTCATTTGGAAACTCAAGAAAATTCTTGAGTTGCCCCAAGTGCACAAAATCCAAACTTTCTTGGTCCAAAGTGCTTGTGATGAGATTGTGCATGTTTTTAGTGAAAGGGGGATGATGTTTTGATGTGGGATTGAGGGGATTTGTGAGGGTTTAGAGGAGGTGGAGACGAGGGCAGCCATGGTTAGAGGAAGAGGGAAAATGAAGAAGGAAATAATGGAGGGAAGCAAATGGGAGAATGGTCAAAGACCCCGCACCTCTCTCTCCATTCTCTCTCTTGCCCATACCCATTATTCTAACCTTTTCGTTTCTTTTCTTTTCTTTTCTTCTCATTTCAATTTAAAAAAAATTGAAGCAAAAGAAAAATAAAATCCATGGTCGAAAAATTTAAAAAGTGTAATGTGAAAAATGACTTGGTGCATATCACATGCACAAAACAAGCTTAATGCACGATTAGTGATATTTAATCGCGATTAGCAATAAAATGGAATATAATTAATTATATACAATCTATGAATGCTCCATTTTTATAATTTCTTTCAAACTCAATAATTAACATAATTTCCAAATATTTCCTAATTTATCGGTATTTAATTATATCGCACTATTAAAATATTCATAATATTTATTATTTAATTATATAAATTCCCAAAAATAATATTTTATTTTTCTGAAATGTTACAATCTTCCCCCTTAAAGAAATTCTGTCCCCGAATTTAAATTTGAACCCTTAAATACTAAAACATTTCAGTAAATAGATCAAGTCGTCAGGGTTCCGAAATCATAAATAAATAAAGCACATCGTAGCGCAATACTTTCACATGAAAACGTGTATATAATACAAAATCAAAACTGCGTCAAGCATCCCGCAATCATCGGAATTATGGTGAAGACACCAATGTCAAAACCCAATACGAAAACCAACATGATATACATCAAACTATACATGTACGCATCGTTAAAACATCTGAATGAAATACATGCCAAACTTTTTTCCAATCATTTTGCAATGCGTGTATCGCAGCACAGTGGCGGATGTTTGTTGTAAGAAAATAACTATATATATATATATATATATATATATCCTTCATTTAACATACACGCCTCGCCGTTTTGAAAATAATTTAGAAGGGTTCCCTTGTAAAAAATTTCGTGTCATCTCGGACACGTATGTAAATACTGAGACTATAGCTCCTTTTTGGAAATCTCTTCGATAACTATCAATGCATGCAAGAATATAGTCAGGTATTATTCTCGGACTAGTCCTTCTCAGCTACTATAGCAAATAGTAATATCATAAAACATACTGCTCCAAAAGAAACCATTCCCAAAATGCATACAAGAATGCCACGTACGTCTGGTCCGCACGGAAAACGAAATCCATGAATGTGCCATACATGTGCACAGAAACTAAATCTAAGTGCAACGGGTGTGCACAAAACACATGTCAAAGGCAACAGGTGTGCCTGCCAGCAATATCAGGTGCATCTGATATGCACGAAGAACCTGGATTTAGTGCATCTGGTATGCAACAAAATCGCATCAAGCGCGTCAAGTGTGCAAAAAATCCAACTCAAGTGCACAAGGTGTCTGAAAACAAATATCGAGTATCACAATCGAAATCGACAGTATACAACACATCTCAATCCAAATCAGGTATACCGTGGTATATAATATCACAACCATGTGCATTAGCGTGCATAAAATCGAATTAAAAAACTAAAAGTGCATGAAAACTATGACGAAAGCATATGTCAGATCACATGCATGCCATAGGCATGAAATCAAAATCAACATCTCGAATGACATCAAATCGAACTCAAGTGCAACTGTGGTGCACAAAATCTCAATCATACAAATAAATCGCCCAAATACCGAAATCCAAAAGGACGGAAACAGTTTCACTCTGGCACATCCTCTAAAGATCTATGGCCAACTATCATGGTCACTCATAATATGTCTCATCGACGATGCCGAACTCTGGCATGCTGGGTGTGCACAATATGACCGCTCCTGGGTCTAAATCTTCTAATATAGTATTCCAGAAAGGTTCTGTCGAAGTCTCCCCCAAATATCCTTTCTGCCGAACTTCTTGGAAGTTATCACCTTTTATAAAATCTATTTCTTGTTCCGGAATGGCTGCATACTCATCGCGACTACTTCTGGAATGTATTTCAATATACAACGCCACTGCATGCGTATCACATCTCTGATCTCAGCGGATAGGAACGTAATCTCATCAAGATCTCGTAAGAAGCTCTTACTCCGCTTTTCTCTAATGTCGACTGATTCGGACCCGTCTCTTCGTGGCTGCATAGACTGTACTCCAATGACTATACTCATATCTGGAGTCTCCCAAGCAATGTATCCCATCACATGATATCCGAACGACGTCGAACCATTCGATCGATTAATCAAAGTTCCATAATCCCCCAAGAGCTGAATATCTTGAGTACAGTTTAATAGTATTCCAGTACATACCACAGTACCTATGGACCAGCTGTAGAAGGGCAAACCCAAGCCTCATTAATGGCACCGCAGAACTGCTGCAAACCCTACGGTTTCAAAGCATTCTCATGGTCATTATATCGAGTTAGGGTTTCATTCTTCTAGAGGGTCCATGGAATTACTTGCATGTTTTTCCGAATACTTTAAACAAGGAAAAATGGGTTTCTGACATTCGATCGTTTTTCTTCGACTCTTAACGTACCTGCGTGAAGTCTCCGCTAGCTAGAATCAATCAATCTGATGACCTCGCATCGGGATAGGCAACGAATCACATGTCCTATTCATTCCACTTTGGGTGACTAGTGATCTTCTATCATATCTCTAAGTACAACTCGTGTGGCTTTAGCTTCAAACATCTGGGGCGATATCTCGACAGTCGCAGCAGCAACCGAATCATTCGTCCGCACGCTGAACATTGCTTCAATCATCAAGAATAATCGGTGCATTGACGGTCATCACATTCTGGCTGACCTCTAGCAGTGGCCCAATCCTCCGTTGCTGATCTGCTCGTTCGAGAAATTTATAAAAGTGATCCATCAAACACTCATGGCGCGAAAACACAATAGGACGATCATCATAACTATGTCTCGTACGGTAAATCCATCGTACGGCATCCCAAATCTGGGTATGGGTCAAATATCACATTTATCTCATTATTCATCTGGTATCCTTATCATCATATCCTGAATTATGGGTACAGATCTAAAGTCTAGTACACTCTGATACCATCAACATATATATGCGTGTGTATAAAAACACATCGCCTAAAGATCCGCTATAATATCATGTCGTTTATCATAATACGAACCAAATCACATCACCGATCTCATGGAATCATGCCCAATCACATCGACTCATCTCCAAGTACCATATACTATCCTCATTATCTATGTATATGTATACATATATATATATATATGTATACATATATATATATATATATGTATACATATATATATATATATGTATACATATATATATATATGTATATATATATATACATACTCACATACATATATGTGTGTGTGTGTGTCCCCATATACGCATAAGAAGTAAAATGTATGCATGTGTGTGTGCGTGTACCTTATTCTAGGGTTTCACGACTAAAAACTAGTTAAAGACACTATCATCCAATTACACTAAAATTTATCCATGAACACCTAAAGTCTATCTAGATAATCATTTAGTCTTACAAACACCATATATATATATATTCATTGTTAGTGTATATGCCCTAGAGGCCATTACTGTATCATACTAGTTTTTATATTACTTAATGGAAGCTTGGGATATTCACCATTGTATAGGCAATCTTGCTCAAAATAGTAGTATGCTACTTGGTTTGTTTCTACTTCAATATGTGTACATGTGTTTCTTTTAACATATCGCCTATACACATTAGTGGAGCCCTTAGGATCTTTGCTTGATTACCAGCGTTGTGATGGCAGTCACACTCGTGGGGGCTGGTTAATCCACAAACATATCGTTATGCAGGTCCTTAGTCGTAGGACTGTCGAGACAGGGCATCGATACTCCGGAGTAGACTAGCGTATGCGCTTCTCATCCCAGCAGGGGAGATGGTCTGTCCCACAGCCGTCAGTACGTCGTACTTGAGATAGTATGCGGGTGCTCGTTAGGTTAAGAGTACATTGGACATGACTCGTCGAGAACTGTTGGTTGGTACTATACCTATCGTCAGTGATCAGTTCCCAGGTGACATGAGTACAGCTTAGTCCACTGACTTGACACTGTCACTTCGTCTCGAGTGTGTTCCCACTGTACTTTGATTACTACCCTACCACGGCTCAAAGGAGTCGTGCAAACATGTAGTAGCTGGGTGCAGTCACGAAGCACTTGGAGGCAGTGACGGTTTATAGGATTCGTCTCTCCCGGTATTGGGAGTTGATATCGCACTGTGTCTAAGAAAGCCATTACACATAGTCATCCCTGGCCAGGGCAAGCGAGATGCACTGGTAGGTTTCCAGTGTTGTCCCAGGGTGTTCTGGTTTACACTCCGACACGACTTGTACCGCTATTAGGGGACTGACGTTTACCACCCCCTAGGCCCGCCATGCGATATTCTCAGACGAACAGACCGGACTGTACGCAGATTGTCACATTCAGGCTCAGTAGGAGTTCGAATGAGTTCACCTCGTCAGTCTTCTTATCGGCATCTACCTGGGGGCCGTTACGCACAGCTAGTGCCGCTTGCGGTCTGTTGTTAAACCCACTGCCAGCATAGTGTCGAGTCTTTAGAGTCCCACACAGAGAGCTTTTCGCCTTTAGGCAAAAGAGTAGGGGTCGCATGGTTTTGCGACAGGGTTCGGTCACATCCATACACTTGTGCTCGTTTAGTGTCCGGGCAGTTATCACTAGCGGGCTTTGGTTTAAACCAGATCCTCGTGTACGTTTTGGGATTAGTTTTATCTCGTTTGTATTCGTGTTCCCCGGAACGCGAATGCGGGTGTGCATGCACGGTTGATAGAGACAGAGGCAGAGGATTCTCATTAGGGTTGTTGACTGTTGACTTTTACTAAACCCTAATAAGAATAAGAAATATGATTAATAATAATATTAATTAAGTATTATTGTGCCATGGTTGGGCTGAAAGGTTGACTTTGTTGACTTGTTGACTTTGTTGACCGGTCGACTAGGTTGAACTTGTTGACCACCATCATGACAATGGCTATCATTTCATGGCATTGACCTTTGCTTGCTTGTTTTGTTCACAAAATGCATTAAGTGCATGAAATGATAAAGCCATTGACATGAACCATCGCAAGATACTTAATTATTGTTATTATTATGATTATTTTATATTATGAGAGCATGGGTGGAAAAAGGCTTACTCAATTCTATCATTCTCATTCTCTCTCATCCTCAAGCTCTCCCTCTTCCTTTTGCTCTCTCTAGCTCAAGGAAACTCCCTCTCATGAGTTGAGAACCATTTCCTTAGAGATAAAACTCAAAACATTTCTCTACTCATCCTAGTATACAAGGTCTAGCAAAATAAATGTTCTAGTTTCCTCTAGTTTGAGGTTGAAGCCAAAGGTAGAAGTTTTCGGGTGGATCCATCTTCGGCGCAAGGAGGCAACGAGGTGAGGCCGATTCGACTACCGCAAGGAGTTGAAGAGAAGGAGTTCAAGTTAAGGTATAACCCCCTAACCGAGTAGGTAAAACTCCTAGTTAGGTTGTTAGATAGTTGTTTAACAAAGATCCGTATTTTGAGTCCATGTTACCCACCATAGAAAATCGTTTTTCACCATTTCCGCAACCCCAAAGAACCGAGGACGGGTAACGTGGTCTTACAGTGGTATCAGAGCCTAGATAAACACTATCTAACTTGTTAGCAAAGTAACTAGAAGTTCGATCGGAGAAAAAGTCACGAAACACGCCCGTAATGTATACTTTCTGCCGATTTTTTTTCCTGTTCAAAAAATAATTTATCTTACACTAAAAATCGGCTCAGGCTTTTTAAAACACACCCAAGAAAAATAGTCCATCGACTCGGTCAAAGCGCCGTGGAAACGCGGCAGGAGCATGCTCCAGCCGTGGATCCACGTCCGAATTGACTCGGCCATGGGCAATTTTTCCTGCAGTTTGTTCAGTAGGGTGTTTTGGGATTTTTACAATATGTTTTTTCAGCCCAGATTTTCCAGAAAGCAAAATTTGTTTTTGGGGTTCAAAAATCCGTATTTTGATGGAACTTCTGAAGACTTAAGCTAACGGGTTTATATCTGTGATTTGATATATGTATTGAACGTATGCTAATCGCTATACGTCGATTAGTGGGGGTTATACATATCTGTGACATGTAATGTTGATGGTATGTGCATATGAATTCATTGGATTGTCACGGATGAATAGCCGGGGGTTTATGAGATGAGAGTTTTCTTTTTCTTTCAATTCATGTAATTTGTAATTGATATAATATTATTTATATGGCCGCACAACCGGGATGAGGTTGTAGCCGTCATTGCATAATTTCTTTTAGTGTTTTTGCTCCTAGGATAGACCCATGGAGGGGTGCACAAACTATCGGGTACCTCGAAGTGCCGAGTGGCCTACTCACGTTGTTGAGGGAGGTTGCTTTGCTTCGGGTATTTGGCGGGTAGTTTGCCGCACCCGTAGGGGTCTATGGTGGGGTATTGGCTATTCACCACGACCGTGTAATCCACTTTTCGTTACAGGCTCGTACGGAATGCGGATTCCTAGTATATCCAATGTGTTCATCTGTGATCTGGAATGGCTATCATTGCATCTGACGAATGTATATATCTATATATGATATTTATTTAGGCGTTGCTTATGTTTTTCATCCGCGCTAGTCCAGCCCCTGCTCTGTTGTTAGTTAACTAACCTAACGGGTTATGACGGGGCCCCGTGGCGAATGCGGATGGCATAAGTGTACGTCATATTTTCGTTGTTTTCTGCAATGGTAGGATTAAATTATGGGACGCATTAAAATTAATGTAAGAAAATAAAACAAGTAAAAGTCGTTGGAACACTTTCAAAACCACTCGGTTCTTTTTAAAAACCAACTTTTAAATGCGGAGCTTGAACCACTCCTTTTAAAAGCTATCTCGTTCCATCGATTATATCAAGTTCACTATGTTCACGGTTTCGCCAAAACCATTCGTAGCCCTCCATCATTTCAGTTAAATATTCGGTAGTATTCAAGCTATGTATTTTGACCTCACGCCAAGGCATAGAGATTGGTAGCTGCCGGATATTTATCTGTTGCATAGACAGAATGCGTTGGTTTGAGACAGTCGTACTGCCATTTTAGCCTACGTCAAGGATAGGTACGGGTGGGTTCAAATTAACCTGGAAAATGATGGGTCGAACTTGACATGTGACTTATGACATTTTGACCTCATGCCAAGGTCATAAGAGCATGGGGCAAAAAATCCACAACGGGAGTTTCAAAAGAAACTGAAACTTGCTAGCGTTGCATACCATTTGGAGTGTGATGATTCGGGTAGGATTCCTTCAGTTTTGTCATGCAATAATATTTGGATCCCGATCCTACTGTGTGTATATGCTACTCCTCGGGAAATTTCTCACTTAACGATCAATGCTATAAACCAAGTAGGTGTCTAGAAAGGTGTTAGCGGGGCTACGCCCCCAGGGAAAAGAGCTTATTAAATTAAGGAACTTCACGAAAGCGTTGGAAAACCTCCCTCGAAGTACGGACACTGGCCTGGCTGAACGATTAGGCAAGTATTGTACGGTGAGATTGATCCCGACTAATGCTTCCTTTTTGGTTTGAGGAGGGATTCGAGAAACAATGGGAGCCATCCTGTTTAGACAAACTAAAAACCACTCTAAACTTGCAAGAGCATCATGCTGAGTGTTTCTTCCCTCTCTCCTAATTGCAGCGACCAATCATCATGACCGGACTTAAGTTACTTCTAGATAAAAACATACTAACAGGGCCAAACTACAATGATTGGCTCAGGAATGTCAAAATGGTAATCACTTACGACAAACTGGGGTATCTCCTTACCACGAAAGCTCCCCCTGTCCTAGGTCCCACCTCCAGCGTCGCGGATAAGGAAATCTGTAAGACCTGGGAGATCGATTGCGCGAAGGCCAAGTGCCTCGTGCTTTCCTCTATGGACAATGAACATCAGAAGAGGTACAAGAATATGGACCTGGAATCCATATTTCTTTATACAAAAGAACTGTATGGAGAGCAATCCCGTATCGCCAGATATGAAGTCTCGAAAATGTTGTTTTCGACGAGATTGGCCGTCGGATCATCGGTAGCGGAACACGTGCTTAAGATGATTGGCTTCATTGAGGAGCTCGCGGACCTTGGGACCATGTTAGATAACGAGCTCTATACGGACTTGGTTCTCCAGTCCCTTCCTTCCACTTATACCAGTTTATCCTGAACTTCAACTTGCAAGGAAAAGAAGTTGAACTTCTGGAGCTCCTCAACATGTTGAGGAGTGCAGAGGGCACCCTACAGAATGCTAGGGAAACAACCACTTTTTTTGTAGGAGGATCTTCCTCTTCTAAGTCCAAGGCGAAAGCCAAGGGAAATAAGAAGAAAGCCCCCGCCAAACCAAGGGGCGGTGTTAGTAAAGTGGAAACGAAGGGAAAAGCAAAGGCAACAAAGATAGTGGGGCAACTTGTGGGAAAGGAAGAATGCTTCTATTGTCATAAGAAGGGACACTGGAAAAAGGATTGCAGGGCTCGGAAGGCCAGAAACCAGGATCCGAAGCAGGTCGCTGCTTCGGTTTCAGGTGTGTATGTTATTGAAAACTGTCTTTCAATAAACTCTACTTCCTGGGTATTGGATACCGGATAAGGATCTCATATCTGTAATTCTTTGCAGGCATAGAGAAGGAGTAGGGTTTTGAACGTAGGTGATATGACCCTCAGAGTTGCAAACGGAGCTGGCATGGATGCTGAGTCCATGGGGGACTATCACCTGGGAATGTCAGATGGACATGTTTTGGTTTTGCGTGATTGTTACTTTGTACCCAATGCAACCTGTAATATCATATATGTATCTTTATTATCTAAAGAAGGTTATGAATTTGCATTTGTTAGTAATGTTGTGAACATTCACCTTAATCAAGTTATGATTGGGTCAGGTACATTAAGCAATGGTATAAACGTATTAAACCAACCACAGATTTTCAATATCCAGAATACACACAAAAGAAAGTCTCCGGAAACAAATCAGGCTTTCTTATGGTATTATAGACTGGGTCACATCAATGAGAGAAGGTTGACGAAACTACATACAGAAGGATATTTGGATCCGTTCGAATATCAATCATATGCAACTTGTCAATCCTGTCTCAAAGGAAAGATGACAAAGACTCCGTTCACTCGACACGGAGTAAGAGAGAGCGAGCTCTTGGGACTCGTGCACAGCGACGTGTGCGGTCTAATGTCTATGCATGCGCGAAGCGGTTATTCCTACTTCATTACTTTTACGGATGACTTTTCATGGTACGGATATGTCTTCTTAATGAAACATAAATCTGAAGCCTTTGGAAAATTCCAGGAATACAAGAATGAAGTAGAAAAACAAACTGGCAAAAGTATAAAGACACTGAGATCTGATCGAGGTGGTGAAATCGAGGTGGTGAATACTTGAGTGCCGAGTTCCTGGATTACCTAAAAGAGAATGGAATTCTCTCTCAGCTTACTCCTCCGTACACTCCGCAACATAACGGTGTATCGGAGAGACGGAACCAAACCCTATTGGATATGGTACGGTCCATGATGAGTAATGCTGAGTTGCCGCGATCATTCTGGGGCTATGCGCTAGAATCGGCTGCATACCTTTTGAACCGAGTTCCAACTAAGACTGTGCCTACCACACTATATGAGATATGGAGTGGGAAGAAACCCTATTTTCAATATCTGAAGATCTGGGGATGTCCAGCTTTTGTCAAAAAGCAGCATGCTGACAAACTCGAGGCACGCTCAGTACTGTGCAAGTTTGTGGGATACCCAAAGATCTCCAAGGGGTATCTTTTCTATTACGCAGAGGAACAAAAGGTTTTTGTTTCTCGTAATGCCCACTTTCTGGAACACCAGTTCGTAGAAAAGGAAATATGTGGGAGCGCAATAGAACTGGAAGAAATTCCAGAAACACAGACTATTAGTGAAAGCTTGGTAGAACCAGAGGGTTCAAAAGAGCTGGACATTCCTACGCCGCTCCGCAGGAGTGGTAGGCAGTCTCATCCGCCCGAGAGATACTACGGTTTTCTCATAGACGGTGATAGAGAGGATTGCATCATTGATAGTGATGAGCCGACTAGCTTCCAGCAGGCCATTTAGAGTGCTGACTCAGTAAAATGGCTGGATGCAATACGGACCAAAATGGAGTCCATGTACACCAACAAAGTATGGACTTTGGACGTTGCTCCAGATGGGGCAAAACCCGTAGGCTGCAAGTGGATCTTTAAGAAGAAGATTGGTGTAGATGGACAGGTTGAGACCTATAAGGCTAGACTTGTTGCAAAGGGTTTTCGTCAAAGACCTGGTTTGGACTATGATGAGACCTTTTCTCCAGTGGCTATGCTGAAATCCATTCGGATCCTTCTTGCCATCGCTGCCTTTCACGATTATGAGATTTGGCAGATGGACGCAAAGAAAGCCTTTCTAAATGGAAATTTGGAAGAGTGTGTCTATATGGACTAGCCAGCGGGTTTCATTCAGAGTGGGAGCAGCGGAAAGGTGTGCATGTTGCTTAAGTCCATCTATGGACTAAAGCAGGCATCACGGAGTTGGAACATCTGCTTTGATGAGACAGTCAAAGAATTTGGCTTTATCAAAAATCCAGATGAACGATGCATCTATAGTAGATTTGTAGCAAGAACTGTCATATTCCTCGTATTATACGTGGATGACATTCTGTTGATAGGAAACGACATTCCTATGCTACAATCTGTCAAAGGCTTCTTGTCACACAGGTTCTCCATGAAAGACCTGGGTGATGACACTTACATTCTGGGGATCCGGATCCATCGTGATAGATCCAAGAGGATGTTAGGACTTTCGCAGTCCAGGTACATCGGCACCATACTGAAAAGATTCAGTATAGAAGATTCCAACCGCGGTAATCTACCGTCTTGTCACGGGATCACCCTCTCCAAAGAGATGTCTCCCAAGACTGATTTGGAAAGGGATCGCATGTCTATTATACCCTACGCTTCTGCGGTAGGCTCTATAATGTATGCGATGTTGTGTACAAGACCGGATGTAGCTTATGCACTGAGTGTGGTAAGCCGGTATCAGTCAAACCCTGGAGAGAAACACTGGATTGCGGTAAAGAACATTCTCAAGTACCTGAGAAGGGCTAAGGAGATGTTCTTGGTGTATGGTGGAAAAGACCTCCAGATTGAGGCCTTTGCCGACTCCAGCTTCCAGAGTGACAAGGATGATTCTAAGTCCATGTCGGGTTTTGTCTTTACCCACAATGGAGAGGCGGTGTGTTGGAAGAGTTCCAAACAGGAAACCGTTGCTGACTCGACAATGGAAGCGGAATATATCGTTGCATCTGATGCCGCAAAAGAAGCCGTATAGATGAGGAAGTTCTTGAAAGAACTTCAGGTGGTTCCGTCCATTATTGATCCAATACCTCTGTATTGCGACAACAACGGGGCTATAGCTTTAGCGAAGGAACCCAGGTCCCATCAGAAATCCAGAAACATCTTGAGGCGGTATCACCTGATCAGGGAGATCGTGGATCGCTAGGAGATCGAGGTTCGGAGGGTTGCTTCAGAAGATAACACTGCAGATCCATTCACGAAGGCCTTGCCCCAGACTCAGTTTGAGCGGCTGATCGAGATGATAAGTCTTCGATACGCCAGTACATGGCCTTAGTGCAAGTGGGAGATTGTTAATGTATATGCCCTAGAGGCCATTACTGTATCATACTAGTTTGTATATTACTTAATGGAAGATTAGGATATTCACTATTGTATGGACAATCTTGCTCAAAATAGTAGTATGCTACTTGGTTTGTTTCTACTTCAATGTGTGTACATGTGTTTCTTTTAACATATCGCCTATACACATTACTGGAGCCCTTAGGATCTTTGCTTGATTACCAGCGTTGTGATGGCAGTCACACTCGTGGGGGGTGGGTAATCCACAAGCACATCCTTATGCAGGTCCCTAGTCGTAGGACTATTGAGACAGAGCATCGATATTACGGAGAAGACTAACGTATGCGCTTCTCATCCCAGCACGGGAGACGGTCTGTCCCACAGCCATCAGTACGTCGTACTTGAGATAGTATGCGGGTGCTCATTAGGTTACGAGTACACTGGACAGGACTCGTTGGGAACTATTGGTTGGTACTATACCTATCGTCAGTTATCAGTTTCCATGTGACATGAGTACAGCTTAGTCCGCTGACTTGACACTGTCACTTCTCCTCGAGTGTGTTCCCACTGTACTTTGATTACTACCCTACCACGGCTCAAAGGAGTCGTGCAAACAAGTAGTAGTTGGGTGCAGTCCCGAAGCACTTGGAGGCAGTGACGGTTGATAGGATTCTTCTATCCCGGTATTGGGAGTTGATATTGCGCCGTGTCTAGGAGAGCCATTACACATAGTCGTCCCTGGCCAGGGCAAGCGAGATGCACTGGTAGGTTTCCAGTGTTGTCTCAGGGTGTTCTGGGCTACACTCCGATAGGACTTGTACCGCTATTAGGGGACTAACGTTTACCACCCCCTAGGCCCGCCATACGATATTCTCAGACGAACAGACTGGACTGTACGCAGATTGTCACATTCAGGCTTAGTAGGAGTTCAGATGAGTTCACCTCGTCGGTCTTCTTATCGGCATCTACCTGAGGGCCGTTACGCACAGCTAGTGCCGCTTGGGGTCTGTGGTTAAGCCCATTGCCAGCGTAGTGTCGAGTCTTTAGAGTCCCACACAGAGAGCTATTCGCCTTTAGGCAAAAGAGTAAGGGTCGCATGGTTTTGCGACAGGGTTCGGTCACATCCGTGCACTTGTGCTCGTTTAGTGTCCGGGCAGTTATCACTAGCGGGCTTTGGTTTAAGCCAGATCCTAGTGTACGTTTTGGGATTGGTTTTATCTCCTTTGTATTCATGTTCCCCAGAACGCGGATGCGGGTGTGTATGCACGGTTGACAGAGACAGAGGCAGAGGATTTTCATTTGGGTTCTTGACTGTTGACTTTTACTAAACCCTAATGAGAATAAGAAATATGATTAATAATAATATTAATTAAGTATTATTGTGCCATGGTTGGGCTGAAAGGTTGACTTTGTTGACCGGTTGACTAGGTTGGACTTGTTCACCACCATAATGACAATGGCAATCATTTCAAGGCATTGACCTTTGCTTGCTTGTTTTGTTCACAAAATGCATGAAATGATAAATCCATTGACATGAACCATTACAAGATGCTTAATTATTGTTATTATTATGATTATTTTGTATTATGAGAGCATGGGTGGAAAAAGGCTTACTCAATTCTATCATTCTCATTCTCTCTCATCCTCAAGCTCTCCCTCTTCCTCTTGCTCTCTCTCTAGCTCAAGGAAACTCCCTCTCATGAGTTGAGAACCATTTCCTTAGAGATAAAACCCAAAACACTTCTCTACTCATCCTAGTATATAAGGTCTAGCAAACCAAGTGTTCTAGTTTCCTCTAGTTTGAGGTTGAAGCCAAAAGTAGAAGCTTTCGGGTGGATCCATCTTCGGCGCAAGGAGACAACGTAGTGAGGCCGATCCGACTACCCCAAAGAGTTGACGAGAAGGAGTTCAAGTTAAGGTATAACCCCCTAACCAAGTAGGTAAAACTCCTAGTTAGGTTATTAGATAGTTGTTTAACAAAGATCCGTATTTTGAGTCCATGTTACCCACCGGAGAAAATCGTTTTTCACCATTTCCGTAACCCCAAAGAACCGGGGACGGGTAACGTAGACTTACATTCGTATACTACACTGCGAAACTGCTGAGGTGCTATACGCCATCCACTCGACTTCCCCCGTAGATATATATCTACTCATCTTTATCCTTGTTTGTAGAAGTCGATGTCGCCATCCTCTTCTTCATCGTCCGAAATCCACATGAGGGGGTAGCTACATATATATCACATGAAATCGTAAATAGAAATCGCTCACGAAAACAAAAACGGCACGCGTATCATACATGGGTTAAAACCTACGGTCTACACATTCAAGAAAAACAAAACAACCCTCGTCGGTGATGTATAAACGTCATACAACGGGACATAATATCAAATACAAAATCCCAATTCATTAAAAGACGAAAAACGAAATTAGAAACTTGGGAAAACTCTTCCAGATTTTACCCTAGGTGAAATTAGTCAATTTTGCATATGGGAGGGGTCTAATTTACTGCAAATGGAAGCATTTCCACTCTAGCCAGGCCGCAAATTGCGGCAAAAAGGGGTAAATTTGTGGCCACAAGATGGAATTGGGGTCTTGGGTTTTGGGTATAGGTTCTAGGTTTCCTGCACACCTCTCAGTAATTGCTACTTTACTTATATAGCCCCCGGGTGATAGCAGATCACTAAACAACCTCACAAATCCAACACAAATCCGATATTGGCAAATCTAAAGTTCAGAAAATAGGGTTTAGTCTCATGTTTGATCCAATATACTAACACTACAGGGGTTGTATAGGCTCTACTAACCTCACTTTACACTTCACAACTCATAAAATCCCCTAACCTCTTCTTGCAAAATTTCAAGATCACGAAACCACACTTAATCAATTCTAAACTAATATAGATGCTAAAGCAAAAGGATTAGTTAACTAATGGTGAAGAAAATACATCATTTAGCAACTCAAGAAATTTCTGGAGTTGTCCGAAGTGCTCCAAATCCAAACTTTCTTGGTCCAAAGTGCTTGTGATGAGCTTGTGCATGTTTTTAGTGAAAGGGGGATGATGTTTTAATATGGGATTGAAGGGGTTTGTGAGGGTTTAGAGGAGGTGGAGATGAGGGCAGCCATGGTGAGTGTAAGAGGGAAAATGAAAAAGGAAATAATGGAGGGAAGTAAATGGGAGAATGGTCAAAGACCCCTCACCTCTCTCTCCCTTCTCTCTCTTGCACATACCCATTATTCTAACCTTTTCTTTTCTTTTCTGTTCTTTTCTTTTCTTTTCTTCTCATTTCAATTTAAAACAAATCCAAGTAAATGAAAAATAAAAGCCATGGTAGAAAAATGTAAAAAGTGTAATGTGAAAAATGACTTGGTGCATGTCACATGCACAAAACAAGCTTAATACACGATTAGTGATATTTTGTCGCGATTAGCATTAAAATGGAATATAATTAATTATATAAAATCTATGAATACTCCATTCTTATAATTTCTTTCAAATTCAATAATTAACATAATTTCCAAATATTTCTCAATTTATCGGTATTCAATTATATCGCACTATTAAAATATTCATAATATTTATTATTTAATTATATAAATTCCCAAAAATAATATTTTATTTTTCTGAAATGTTACTCCATTATTGATGATATAGTAGATGCTTGGACATATATATAGAGGACTTTCTTGCTTGGCAAAATAGTATGCTATCAGGTTATCTTTATCTTAACATGTAGACTGGTATTTATACCGTCTGTCTCTTACATATTTATAAAGCCCTTAGGATATGTAGTTGACTACCAGGATTATGATGAGATCATAATAGTGGGGCCAGGGTGGTCCACATGTACATCCTTTAATCAGTTCTTAGTCATAGGAATATCGAGACCAGGGCATCGATATTCCAGAATAGACTAGTGTGTACGTTTCTTGTCCCTTAGAGGGCGATGGTTGATCCCACAACCATTGGTGTGTAACATCAAAGATTGTACACAGGTGCTCATTGGAGAATGGGTACACTGAACAGGACTCGTCGAGGACTCCTATGTGGTAGTATACCTATCGTCATATAGCAGTCATCTGGTGACACTGGTACAGGTTAGTCTGTAGACCCGAGATAGTCATAGAGTCTTGTGTGGCTCTCACTGTGCTTTGATTTCCTCCCTACCACGGCTCAAAGAAGTCGTGCAAACAGGTGGATTTTGGGTACAGTCCCGAGTCACATGGAGGCAATGAGCGATAGGAGGGGTTTCGTCTCTCCCGGTATTGGGGGTTGATATTGCGCTATGCTCGATTGGCTATAACTGGAAGTCCCTGGCCAGGGCTGCTGCTGAAATTTACTGATAAGAGTTGTCAGTAGTTTCTCAAACCGTTATAGGCCAGACATCGGCATGACTTATCACGTTATTGGGGCCTGACGTTTACCACCCCTAGACATGATATGCGACATATCAGACGAAGAGATAGGACTGTACGGTAGTGTTACTGATAGGCTTCATGGAGAGTATGGACGAGCTTGCTTGTTGATCTTCATATCGCTCAATACCCGGGTAGCCGTTACGTCCAGCTAGTACCGCTGACGGCTTGTAGGTGATTGATCTGATCATCACCTACTACTGGCGTATTAACGAGTCTTTAGAGTCCAACACAGAAGTTTCCAGGTTCGAGCGAAACGAAGTAGGGCACATATATTTATATGTGCGTGTGCCTGATTAAATATGAGTATGCGATACCGTATTATAATCTGATGGTTATCTGAAGTCGGTCAGGTTATATATGATATAACTAGATTATCGAATCAAGTGTTTGTTTGATAATGTGATATTCAGATTAATGGTATTAGTCGGTCATATGTGATATAACTGGATTATTAAATCAATTGTTGATTTAATAATTTGATATACATTATATGTGATATAATTATATGTTAACTAATATCATTAGCTCACTAATTATTCTTCATAATATTTATATTAATATATATGATATATATATATAATAATGAATCATGGCATTAAATTCTATTTTGTGAAAATAGAAATTAGGTGGAAATTGAGAGCATGGTTGCAAGTATGGGATTTACATTTGTTTATCCATCTTGAGTCACTATTCTGTTTCAATTTTAAATTGAAAAATTCCATGCTTGAATGTGTGGGGGTCAAGAGTTGCCATTCATTCTTTGCCCATTCTCAACACTTAGCCATTTTCATGAATTGCTCTCTTGGGTTAGTTATATGTATGACCTAAAGGCCATTATTGTACATGAGATGTATATTATAGTAGATACTTGGATATATATAGAGAGGACTTTATTGCTCGACATAATAGTATGCTATCTGGTTGCTCTTTTTCTTAACATGTTGACTTGTATTAGTGATGCTGTCTTGCTCTCACATGTTGATAAAGCTCTTAGGATGTGTACTTGACTACCAGGACTATGATGGAGATCATACTAGTGGGGCCAATGGTAGTTCACAAGTACACCCTATAATTGTTCCTATTTGAGGGTGTATTGAGACAAGGCATCGATATTCCAGGGTAGACTAGCGTATACGCTTCTTGACCCATATGATGGGCGATGGATGATCCCATATCCATTGGTGTTTGACATCAGAGAAGGTGTACTGAAGGGTTGCCTAGCACAGCAGCAAGGTTTCGGGAGGCATCGTCCATGCTAAATCCAAAAATTTGCCGTTCTAGCTAACCTTAACCATGAATCGTAACTAGAAATAATACGGAAAACATATGCAAACACTTTGCAAGTTATAGTGAGCACGGAATACAACCTTTGTAGACCGGTCCTTCACTTCAAATAGCTCCATGTAGTTGTCCCCTTTGCTGCGATTGCAAACTCCAGACACCAGAGAGGATCCCTTTAAGAAACGAACGTGCTTGCTTCGATGTCTTCGAGGCCGAAGATGATCTACATCGAGGAGACACTAACCCAAGCTATTTCTTCACAAATCATATAATTAGTGAAGCAAACACACTCTACTAAATAGAAAGTAGTAGAGGATGATGGAGTAGGATGTGGGCTCACTTTAGATTTCATTTTCTCACAATTTTTCTCAAAACTCCGTTGAAGCCAGAAGCTTTTGATGAAGAAGAAGAAGATGAAGAAAATATCGCGTCAATTATTCATCCAAATGAATTATTGCAACCATGGGTGAGTTAAAGCCATCATGCTTAATTCATGTCGAGAATAAACCATACACTATGCTTAAGGGTTGGGTTTGATAAATATCTTTAACTAGACAAAAGAGTTGACTTTGTCAAAACTTATTCAAAAGCTTTTGTCCGAGCTTTACCATGACAAACTCAATCTGTTTTGAAGTAGCTTAACATAAATAGAAAGCCTAACTTAACCCTAGTATGGTATTAATCTCATACATCCATCATGTATGTATCATCAAACATGACACAATACATGTACACAAATATACATATCACATATATACAATGTACACATCTAGTGAGAAAAGAAATCATAAGTGAGCTAAATATTAGTTAATGTAGTATAATATATCAAATATATAATTATACATTAAATTATCAAATCAACACTTGATTTAATAATCCGGCTATATCATATACAACTGACTAATACTATATGAATCAACATACACTAGTAAAATAGGGGGTTGCCCCTACGGATATTGGAATCCGTAGGGGTAGATTTAACTAGGCCCTACGGATTAATCCGTAGGGCTAAAAGGTTGCCTCTACGGACCCAGACGTCCAAGAATAAAAATATTAATTCTTAATTTGGTGTTTGCCCCTACGGAGCCGCAAACAAAGGACCTACGGGTATATCCGTAGGGGCAACTAAATATCGATTTAATAAAGGCACAGATCGATCGCCTACGCTCACTTTCTTTCTCTCTCTCTCGATCGCGCGCGAAAAAAATCCCCAAATCGCCACGCCGTTCTCCTCGTCGCCACCGCCGTTCTTGTCGCCACCGCCGTTCTCGTCGCCACCGCCGTTCAGGTCGTCGCCACCGCCGTTCAGGTGAGTAAATCATGAGGTAAATTAAAGAATTTTTTGATTATTTTGGGCTTAGGGTCCATGGCTGGGTCTGGGGTTGCGCGCGCGAGTTGGGGTTCGGCAGGGGTCGCGGTCGGGGTCGGGGTCGGGGTTGGGGTTAGGGTTGGGGTTGGGGTTCGGCAGCTGCTGGGGCTGGGGCTGGGGTTTGGGTTTGCCTTAGGGTTGGTGTTGGGGTTTAGCTGGTCGCGCTGGGGTTAGGGTTAGGTTGGGGCTGGGCTGGGCTGGGGCTGGGGCTAGGGCTGGGCTGGGGCTGGGGCTGGGGTTAACACGTGGGGAATTGGAAAAAACAAGAAAATGAAAGAGTAATGAATGTGAGAAATTAAGAATGAGAACAGTTGCACAACAAATTTGTTGACAAGAAAATGAGAGAGTAATGAATATGAGAAATTAAGAATGAGAACAATTGCACAGAGAAAGCTATGCTTGACTAGGGGGGATGGTTCTATGTGCTTTCAGAGAGCAACTTGGGGTTAGGGTTAGGTGGATTGATGACAACAAAATACCATAATTTATAACTATATTACTCATCTAATGTGTATGGCATGTGAAAGCTAGATGAAGGTCGAGGCAACCACAACAAATTTGTTGGATAGGACAATGTCAATAGGAGCTCAATGCTATTTGGAAAAATAATGATTCAAAGACATAGTGGAGTTTCCGATTGGTGGCATGGACTGGTTTGATGTATGTAGTTGGTTTGATTTATGAAAAAATGGGGAGACAACATGCATGTATGCATATAGGTAACATCTGCCAATATGTCATATCCAGACCGCAATCTATTTTTACCTATTGGCTAATATGAAAATATCGGCCCTCGTATATGACATAATCAAAGTTGTTAAATCTTGATACGGTTTGTGTTTCGTTTTTTTATTTATCAGTTCTATCAATGTTACGTATAACGCTTTATGATATCAGTATCCTACATTTGTAGTTTTAATTGTTGATTGTTATAGATGATTACCATTGCAATAATAGTTTTTGGTTGATGAATGCTATTGCAATGTAGGATGATCAGTTCTATCAATCTTGATCTCAATGGTTTAAAATCTTGTTATACATACAACACGAATGCAGAACAAACGCATAATTAGAGAGCGACTCGAGATATTCAGGTTAAAACCAATATATGATACTCGATGATAATATGAAACCTTCATATTCCCATCGATACTCATATATGAAACTAAAAGCGCCACTTAGTCCCCGTCTATCGGTTAACCTACGTGCGATGCTCGTCGTGACCTAGAACTATACGAAAGTTGTTAAATATCGGACAGTATAGCTCGATACTAACAACCGTCGTATAGTCTACGCGACGAGAAAATTCAATCGTATGGTAACCCATAGTTTTGTCCCGTGTGGACAAGTTAAGAATGTATAAAGCAAGCGCCTTCATTCACTTGTGTTTTCATTCGTTTCGAGATATTTCGTCGGTACCTTTCCGCTGGTTCTCCGTGTACAAAGATAGATTAGATGTTCATTTCAACGTTGTTTCACAGCTTTGAAATGATTATCTATTCTATTACAGTGTACTCGGAGAACAGTAGGGAGGTGCTGCCGAAATTTACTCGAAACGGTTGAAGGCACAATTGATGGGCGTTCGCTCAATGCATTCTTAATGGGATAGAAGCCTACCCCCGACAGCCGGAACACACACATACAACAAGAATACACAACAAACGCATAATTAGAGAGCGACTCGAGATGTTCGGGTTAAAACCAATATATGATACTCGATGATAATATGAAACCTTCATATTCCCATCGATACTCATATATGAAACTAAAACCGCCACTTAGTCCCCGTCTATCGGTTAACATACGTGCGATACTCATCGTGACCTAGAACTATACGAAGGTTGTTAAATATCGGACAGTATAGCTCGATACTAACAACCGTCGTATAGTTTACGCGACGAGAAAATTCAATCGTATGGTAACCCATAGATTTGTCCCGTGTGGACAAGTTAAGAATGTATAAAGCAAACGCCTTAATTCACTTGTGTTTTCATCCGTTTCGAGATATTTCGTCGGTACCTATTGTTAGTTATATGTATGCCCTAGAGGCCATTACTGTACATTGGATGTATATCGTGGTGGATGCTGGGATATATATAGGTAGGACTTTCTTGCTCGACATGATAGTACGCTATCTGGTTGCTCTTTGTCTTAACGTGTATACTTTCCGTCTCTCTGTTACATGTTGATAAAGCTCTTAGGATGTGTACTCGACTTCCAGGACTATGATGCAAATCATACTAGCGGGGCCTGGATAGTCTAAGAGTACATCCTTGAAATGTTCCTAGTCGAGGGAATATCGAGACGGGGCATCGATATTCCAGAGTAGACTAGCGTATATCTTCTCGACCAATGCGATGGGCGATGGATGATCCCATATCCATTGGTGTTTGACATCGAAGATGGTATGCGGGTGCTCAGTGGAGACTGGGTATACTGAACGGACTCGCCGAGAACTCCCAGATGGTATTATACCTCACGTCAGATGGCAGTTCTCTGGTGACACTGGTACAGCTTAGTCTGTTGACCCGAGATCGTCATAGAGTCTTGTGTGTCTCCTACTGTGCTTTCATTTCCACCCTACCATGGCTCTACTGAGTCGTGCAAACAGGTGGTTTTTAGGTACATTCCCGATTCACATGGAGGCAATGAGCGATAGGAGGGGATTCGTCTCTCCCGGTATTGGGGGTTGATATTGCGCAATGCACGACTGGCCATAACAGGAAATCCCTGGCCAGGGTTGCAGTGATATACTGGTAAGAGTTATCAGTAGTTTCACGAATGTTATGGACCCTACGTCGGCATGACTTACGAGCTACTGGGGTCTGACGTTTACCACCCCTAGGCGAGATATACGACATGTCAGACGAACAGACCGGACTGTACGGTAAGTGTTACTGGTTGGATTCACAGGAGTGTGAGCGGGCTTGCTCGTCGATCTTCTGATCGCTCAATACCCGGGTGGCCGTTACATTTAGCAGACCGTATGCGGCTTGTGGGTGTTTGATATAATCAACATCTGCTGCCGGCGTATTGACGAGTCTTTAGAGTCCTACACAGAGTTTTCCTGGCTCAAGCGAAACGAAATAGGAGCGCATATGAGATATGTGCGGGACCGAGAATAATGCGTGTATGTGATACCGTATTCTGTTTTCGCGATGAATGTATCGATTAGTTATATGCGATATAACCTAGTTATCGAATCAAGGATTGATTCGATAAGCCGATACATTGGATACTAGCCGGTTATATGCGATATGACCGGATCATTGAATCAAGTGTTGATTTAATGATTTAATGCATAATTATATATATTTGATATATTACTTTGCATTAACTAGTATTGGTTCACTTTAAAAGGATTTTCTCACTTGAATTGTGCAAGTTGTATATGTGATATACTTTTGTGCACAAGATTGTATCATGTTTGATGATACTTGCTCTTTTGGGTTTGTGTAAAGATTAAACCATCTTTAGTGAATGGTTAGGGTTTCTTTTCTCTTATTTATTTATCCATTTATTATTGTTTTGGAAAAGATAAAGAGAAAAAGAAATGGTGGCTTATTTTGTTTTTTCTTTGAAGCTTCTTGAAGCTTTGAACAAGTCTACCATTCTTGTCTCTTCTTTAACCCTAACCACTCATCTAAACCTTAGTTAAATCTCTACACTAAACCATGGTTGAAGTTATGATAAGTATTCTTTTTATTTTCCTTTTTAATTAACTTATCATATCTTCTTCTTCTTCTTCATCATCTTCTTCCATGAAGAAAACTAGTGACCATCAATGGCAACTAGTGAAATTGAGTGAGAAATCCAAATTTAAAGTCTACCAACTTCCTATTTCTTCATCCTCTACCTCTTGCCAAGTAGTATAGGGTGTTTCCTTCACAAGTTTTCTTGACTTGGTGAAGTTGGAGCTTGATCTAGCGATGCCTCGACGTAGATCATCTTCGGCATCGTCGTCGATGACCTAGCCCGTTTTTCTCCGATGAAGCCGACGCTAGAGCCCAAGATATGATTTGGATAGCGAGGGGACTTCATCACGAAGTCTGGGAGGAGGTGGACCGGATCTACAAAGGTTGTTGCCCCTTTCCTTTAGCTATATTTCCGTTTGCTTGCTTGCTTCGCCTATATATCTAGTTAACGATCCGTTCTAGGGTTTCTCGGCACCGTATTTTTTAGAAATTTGCATGGATGATGACTTGTGAGACTCTATTAGAGTGCCTAGGAACCTTACAGTGGTATCAAAGCCTAGCTAGAACCTTAGGCGAAGTCCCGACGGAATTAAAAGTCCGATCGACCCAAAACCCCGACTTTAAAAATGCTCTCTGGACATTTCTGTAAAATGTGGATTTTTGTAGATTAAAAATATTCAGAAAAATCAGCAGGGGATTGTAAGGGTTACTGCAAAATTTGATCGCCTAATTCCTTAAAAGCACCGCGGATCCGCGGCATGAGCATGCTCATGCGGCGGTTCCGCGGCAGTTTTGTCTTTTTGTGCATCGAAGTTTCCACCGTAATTCTCAGTAAAAGGTGCTGGTTTTCCTGGGAATATTTTAATATTTATTCCAGAGTTTTATTTTCTGGGTTGTATTGGGACTCGGTGTATTCGATCGGACTGTCTAATTTTTGTCGGTGTGCTTTTCCGGGTATTTTTTAGAATATGTTAAAAAGTTCGACCGGATATAAATACCCGCTTTTTCCCCTGCCGGGAAATTTCCAATTGTTGGATTTTTCCGTAGTTTAACGACATTCTAAGTAGTGCAAGTAACTCGATGGACCCTCTAGAAGACAACAAACCTTAACTCGATTATGTGACCGTCTTGAACTGTCCTTTGAACCTTCGGGTTTGGGGCAGTACGGCGTGCCACATGTGAGGCGTTGGCTTGACCCTTCTACGGCTGGACCGTTGGTACTGAGGCACGAACTGAATGTTGTTAGACTTATTTCATGTGTTGAGCTGTATCGGGAAAACTTGGGTGTTCGATTGTTCGATCGAAAAGTTTAGCATTTTCTATTTATCCGGAATGTGATACAATAATTGGAATTCACAAATTGTTATGAGATAACGGAATGAATATTATAAACGTAGCAGTTTAGTCTCACTTGATCGGTTGCCACGGAATTTTGATGTGATCAAAAGTCCGTCGCAATCACGTAGCGTACGCGGATACTCGCCGGGTAAACTTGATAAACAGCCTCACCCCATAGCCCCGACCGAGTGACTGTAGGAGAACCCCGTCGCCGAAAGCATCCGTCCGGGTGCTCGCGGCAGCGGTGTTCCGCCTTGGTGCACTTCGTCGACGGCATCGGGGGTGCGGCCGCCTACTAAAGTTTGCGACGAGCATTCGATCAGTTTTTCGGGAATCTTGTTGAATTGCCCCACATGATATTGAAAAGTGTTTTCGATAATGAGACCAAAATGCGGGGATTATAATTGTTAGGCATGCGATGTCTAAAGAATTCATTTGGTCAGGCATGCGATGTCTGAGGTGGTTGCGGATTCCAACTGTTGTAGTTTTACACTTTCTTTTCTGTGACCGTAAGTGTAATATGTGATATCGCTGGTTTCGTTGCTATATGTCAACGACAATTGGGATGCGCATATTTACTTACGTTGATGACATGTGATGTTATGTGTTGCTGGATATGTTATATTGGATCGTCGTGTTTGAATAGCCGGGTTTTTTTTATGTGAGATGAGTGTTTTTCATTTTCATTCATGTAAAAACTTGTATGTAATATTCTTTTATTGGGGCACTTCTAGGTTGCGGAAGTTATCACCGTTGATGTATATTTTTTACTTTTCTGCACTAGGATAGACCCAAGGAGGGGAGCACAAGTAACCGGGTTCTAGGGTCCCGAGGGAGACCATCTCGAGGAGTCGAGTCCGGGTCTCCTAACCCTAGAATTGGTAGGGTTGCTTGCCGCTCTCGTAGGGGTCTAGGGGTGTGGGATTGGGTATTCATCACGACCGTGGAATCCGTGTTTTATACTGGCTCGTATTGAAAACACGGACGTCCTAGTATATCCAATATTTCATATGATTCTTTCTGCTGCGTTATCTGTGATGTGATCATGCGATGTTCTGTGCTCTGTTCAGATAGATATAGTATATAGTATATATGATATATTGTATAGACGTTACTTATGTTTTACACCCGCGCTAGCCCTGCCCCGCTCTGCCGTTAGTTACCTAACCTAACGGTGCACGAGGGGACATCGAGGCGAATACGGATGGCATAAGTGTACGTCATATTTATCTGTGATGTTTAGGTAATTTAAATGATGGGATATTCATTAATGAGATTAATGAAAGAAAATAAACCTAATTGATGTTGTGGAATCGAATTTCAAAATAAAATAGGTAGCTACAGTTCTTGCTTTGCATCGTGGTGTTTCTTGTAGAACATCCTGCATCTTATTCGATAAGGAAAGGACCGAGATCCCTTCACCGGGAGTGACTCCTTTAGCAATAACTGGCAGATGCTACAACCCTCGGTTTGTCTCTGATCGCTTCTATAGTTTCCGCTTTGCACAGTGATATAGATGATATATCCCGCACCTCATTCGACGAGGAAAGGGCCGACGATCCCTTCACCGGGAGTGACCCCTTTAGCAAAACTAGAAAAGCCTCAAAAACATTCCATTTAAAAACCATTTGATTCCGCAACGAGATCAAGTTCAAAGCGTTAAAGGTTTTCACAAAAACCATTCGCAACCCTCCGTCATTTTAGGAAGTAGAGTACTTAGTATTCGTGCTGTGTTTGTTGACCATAGTAAAGGCACAGTGTACGGTAGCTAAGTGATGTCTTCATACACCGCATATGATGCGATTAGTTAGGACAGTCGCGTGACTTTGTTGACCTTAGTTAAGGGTCATGTGGGTGGGTCTGATTAATCACGAAATGACGGGTAGAACTTGACTAGTGCTTATGATTTGTTGACCTTAGTTAAGGTCATAGGTGCTAGGGGTAAAAACCTTTATCGGGAGTTTCAAGTGTTGAAATTTGCAATGAGATTGCATACCTTCTATATGATAGTTGGATCCCGATACCCACTGCAAGTAATTGTTACTCCTGGGAGAGTTTTGCACTTTGCAATTAGCCGATCAAGTAGGTGTCTAGAAAGGTGTCAACGGGGTTACGCCTCTGGAAAAACGAGGTTTACTGTAATTAGGTCCGTGCGAAAGCACGGGGAACCTCCCTCAAAGTACCGACACTGGCCTGGCTGAAAGATTGGCAAACTTGTAGAGTGTAATTAATCCCGGCTAGTCTTTTCCTTTAGGGTTTGAAGGAAGATTTGATAAAAACAGTGGGAGCCATCCTGATTAGATAAAATATATAACCAATCTGATCTTGCAAGAGTGCACGCAGAGTGTTTTCTTCTCTCTCTCTCCTGGTAGCGACCATATCACGCCTTAATCAAGATAATAAAATGGATGTATTGACCGAACCCGCTTGTTATTCTGAGCTGGGGAACGTTGGTCCCGCTCCAACTTATAATTGTTATAAGACAGAGCAGGAAATTGGGGAATACCAGAATTCCTATGCCGCCCAAACGAAGAAAGTGCATATGATGCATCTCCTTCGGGTGTGTTCATTACAAAGAACTGTTTCTCAGTATCCTCTGCATCCTGGGTATATGATACCGGATCAGGATCCCAGATATATAATCTGTTACATAGGGCTACAAAAAGGTAGAAAAACTGAGAACGGGTGATAAGTTTAATGAGGCAGAAAACGGGGCAAGTGTTGCAGCCAAGTCTTTGGTCACTGTCACCCTGTATTACGAATACATTGATTCTGAACAAATGCTGTTAGATACCGAACCTGATATACAAAATCATATCAGTCTCTTTATCAGTAAAGAAAGGATATAATTTTGTATTGATGGATAATGTTTTGAACATTTCCTATATCAAAAGTTGATCGGTTCAGGCACGTTATCTAAAAGCATTGACGTTCTAAATCAAACTACAGTTCCTTGTATACTGAACACACACAAGAGGAAGAGTTCAGAAATGAACAAATTCTTTTTGAGGTATTGTAGACTAGGTCATATCAATGCGACCCGACTAGCTGAAATTACATTTAGATGCATATTTAAATCAGTTTGAATTTACATCTTGTGAAACTTGCCAGTCATGTCACAAAGATATAATGACACCGGCTCTGTTTACTGGAAACTGAGAAAGAGTTAGTAAACTCTTGGGACTGATGCATGATGATGTATGTAAGGTCTCCTGTCTACACATGCCAAGACTGGTTCTTTATACTTCATTATATTCTCTGATAATCTCTCAAGATTCAGTCATATATTCCTGTTGAAATATAAGTCCGAACCTTTTGAGGTATTCACAGAATATAAGTAGGAAGTAGAGAACCAATATACGGGTATAAGTATTATGTCCTATGATGAGATCAGGGAGGAGAATACTTGTGCATGGAATCCTTGGACTATTCTAAAGGTAAATGAGATTCTCTCTCAGTATTACTCCTCTGAATACACCACAGCACAACGGTGTATCGGGGCGGAGCAATCACACAATATTAGATATCGTGTGCTCTATGATGAGTATTACTGAGTTACCTATTTCCTTTTGGGAGTTATGCGCTTGAGAAGCTGCATACCTATTGAATTAGGTTCGAATCAAATCAGTGCCTACCATTCCATATGAGATATGGTATGGGAAGAGCCTATCTCTTAAGTAAGTTATGATTTGGGATTGTCCGGCCTATGTCAAAAGCAAAATCCGGACAAGATCGAGGCAAGATCAGTTCTGTAGAACTGGAAAGGTTCCAGCTGTACAAAACTGCTAATGATTTCACAGAACCAAAGAATTCACTAGTTTCCGACGAACCTCAGCCTCTCCGCCGATCTAGTAGGGTTCCTCACCCACCTGAGAGATACCTCGGTTTCTCGATGCCAGTGGGATCGAGGATTGCATTATGAGATGATGACCCAACCAGTTTCGAGCAGGCCATCGAGAGTAGGGACTCTGTAAGAATGCTGGATGCTTAGTGATCTGAGATGGAATCCTTATACACCAACAAGTATGGACTTTGGTTGCTATATCTGAAGGGTTAAATCCCCATCAGGAGAAAGTATATCTTGAGAAGATTACTTGGTGTAGATGGAAAAGTTGAGACTTTCAAAGCTAGACTTGTTAAAGGTTTTCGTCATCGACCAGGCGTGGATAATAACGAAACCTTTTTCCAGTAGCTATGCTTAAGTCTATCCAGATCCTACTTACCACGGCTACATACCATGACTACGATATCTGGCATTTGGGTGCCATGACTGCCTTTTTTAAATACTGATTTAGAAGAGAACGTCTATAAGAACACAGCCAGAGGTCTTCGTAAAACAGTGGGAGCAGCGGAAACGTGTGCAAGTTGCTTTACATAATGAAGCAGGCATCGCGGAGTTAGAGCGTCTGTTTTGATGTGAAAGTCAAAGTGTTTGACTTCATCAAAATGGTAGACGAACCTTGTATATACAAAAGGGTAGTAGAGAGTAAGGTGGTCATCTTCGTATTGTACGTAGACAACATACTCTTGATAGGAAAAGAGTTTCCTATACTACGATCGGTCAATCTCCTATTATCACTAGGATTCCCCAAATAGGATCAAAGTAATACCTCCTAAATCTTGAGTTTTCATCTATGAGATAGATGTAATTGGATGCTAGGATTCTCACTAGATGTAGTGAGATGGTATCAATCGATCCTGGGAAGAATCACTGGAAGAGTTCCAGGGTGATAAAGACGACTGAATGTCAGTCATGGGCATTTTCTTTACCCTCAGTAGAGGGACGGTATGTTGGAAGAGTTCCAAGCTAGATACCGTGGCAAACTAGACGATAAAGGCTGGTAACATCGCTGTTAAAGATACTACCAAAGAGGAAGTTTGGGTGTATATTGGTTCATAAGATGAACTAGGTTCCTGCCATTGTATGACAATGGAAGTGTGGCTTTGGCCCTGGAACCCTGGTCCCATCAGTGACCCAGACAAATTCTGAGGAAGCATCACCTGATCATGGAGATAGTTGATCTCCGGGGTGATCGAGGTTAGGAGAGTAGACTCAGAGGACAACACGGCGGATCCACTCACGAAGGCCTTTTCCCAAAGAGAGACTTTTAGGGGATGGTTGAGTATGTGATACTGCAACCACTGCTACAGATGGCCCTAGTGCAAGTGGGAGATTGTTAGTTATATGTATGCCCTAGAGGCCATTACTGTACATTGGATGTATATTGTGGTGGATGCTGGGACATATATAGGTAGGACTTTCTTGCTCGACATGATAGTACGCTATCGGGTTGCTCTTTGTCTTAACGTGTATACTTTCCGTCTCTCTGTTACATGTTGATAAAGCCCTTAGGATGTGTACTCGACTTCCAGGACTATGATGCAGATCATACTAGCGGGGCCTGGATAGTCCAAGAGTACATCCTTGAAATGTTCCTAGTCGAGGGAATATCGAGACGGGGTATCGATATTCCAGAGTAGACTAGCGTATATCTTCTCGACCCATGCGATGGGCGATGGATGATCCCATATCCATTGGTGTTTGACATAGAAGATGGTATGCGGGTGCTCAGTGGAGACAGGGTACACTGAACGGACTCGCCGAGAACTCCCAGATGGTATTATACCTCACGTCAGATGGCAGTTCTCTGGTGACACTGGTACAGCTTAGTCTGTTGACCCGAGATCGTCATAGAGTCTTGTGTGTCTCCCACTATGCTTTGATTTCCACCCTACCACGGCTCTACTGAGTCGTGCAAACAGGTGGTTTTTGGGTACAGTCCCGATTCACATGGAGGCAATGAGCGATAAGAGGGGATTCGTCTCTCCCGGTATTGGGGGTTGATGTTGCGCAATGCACGACTGGCCATAACAGGAAATCCCTGGCCAGGGTTGCAGTGATATACTGGTAAGAGTTATCAGTAGTTTCACGAATGTTATGGACCCTACGTCGGCATGACTTATCGAGCTACTGGGGTCTGACGTTTACCACCCCTAGGCGATATATGCGACATATCAGACGAACAGACCGGACTGTACGGTAAGTGTTACTGGTTGGATTCATAGGAGTGTGAGCGGGCTTGCTCGTCGATCTTCTGATCGCTCAATACCTGAGTGGCCGTTACATTTAGCAGACCGCTTGCGGCTTGTGGGTGTTTGATATGATCAACATCTGCTGCCGGCGTATTGACGAGTCTTTAGAGTCCTACACAGAGTTTTCCTGGCTCAAGCGAAACGAAATAGGAGCGCATATGAGATATGTGCGGGACCGAGAATAATGCGTGCATGTGATACCGTATTCTATTCTCGCGATGAATGTATCGATTAGTTATATGCGATATAACCTAGTTATCGAATCAAGGATTGATTCGATAAGCCGATACATTGGATACTAGCCGGTTATATGCGATATGACCGGATCATTGAATCAAGTGTTGATTTAATGATTTAATGCATAATTATATATATTTGATATATAACTTTTCATTAACTAGTATTGGTTCACTTTAAAAGGATTTTCTCACTTGAATTGTGCAAGTTGTATATGTGATATACTTTTGTGCACAAGAATGTATCATGTTTGATGATACTTGCTCTTTTGGGTTTGTGTAAAGATTAAACCATCTTTAGTGAATGGTTAGGGTTTCTTTTCTCTTATTTATTTATCCATTTATTATTGTTTTGGAAAACATAAAGAGAAAAAGAAATGGTGGCTTATTTTGTTTTTTCTTTGAAGCTTCTTGAAGCTTTGAACAAGTCTACCATTCTTGTCTCTTCTTTAACCCTAACCACTCATCTAAACCTTAGTTAAATCTCTACACTAAACCATGGTTAAAGTTATGATAAGTATTCTTTTTATTTTCCTTTTTAATTAACTTATCATATCTTCTTCTTCTTCATCATCATCTTCTTCTATGAAGAAAACTAGTGACCATCAATGGCAACTAGTGAAATTGAGTGAGAAATCCAAATCTAAAGTCTACCCGCTTCCTATTTCTTCATCCTCTACCTCTTGCCAAGTAGTATAGGGTGTTTCCTTCACAAGTTTTCTTGACTTGGTGAAGTTGGAGCTTGATCTAGCGATGCCTCGACGTAGATCATCTTCGGCATCGTCGTCGATGACCTAGCCCGTTTTTCTCCGATGAAGCCGACGCTAGAGCCCAAGATATGATTTGGACAGCGAGGGGACTTCATCATGGATTCTAGGAGGTGGTGGACCGGATCTACATAGGTTGTAGCCCCTTTCCTTTAGCTATATTTCCGTTTACTTGCTTGCTTCGCCTATATATCTAGTTAACGATCCGTTCTAGGGTTTCTCGGCACCGTATTTTTTAGGAATTTGCATGGATGATGACTTGTGAGACTCTATTAGAGTGCCTAGGAACCTTACACCAATCCGCTGGTTCTCCGTGTACAAAGATAGATTAGATGTTCATTTCAACATTGTTTCACAGCTTTGAAATGATTATCTATTCTATTACAGTGTACTCGGAGAACAGCGGGGAGGTGCTGTTGAAATTTACTCCAAACGGTTGAAAGCACAAGTGATGGACGTTCGCTCTATACATTCCTAATGGGATAGAAGCCTACCCCCGACAGCCGGAACACACACATACAACAAGAATACACAACAAAAGAATAATTAGAGAGCGATTTGAGATGTTCGGGTTAAAACCAATATATGATACTCGATGATAATATGAAACCTTCATATTCCCATCGATACTCATATATGAAACTAAAAGCACCACTTAGTCCCCGTCTATCGGTTAACATACGTGCGATGCTCGTCGTGACCTAGAACTATACGAAGGTTATTAAATATCGGAAAGTATAGCTCGATACTAACAACCGTCGTATAGTCTACGCGACGAGAAAATTCAATCGTATGGTAACCCATAGATTTGTCCTGTGTGGACAAGTTAAGAATGTATAAAGCAAACGCCTTCATTCACTTGTGTTTTCATCCGTTTCGAGATATTTCGTCGGTACCTTTCCGCTGGTTCTCCGTGTACAAAGATAGATTAGATGTTCATTTCAACGTTGTTTCACAGCTTTGAAATGATTATCTATTCTATTACAGTGTACTCGGAGAACAGCGGGGAGGTGCTGCCGAAATTTACTCGAAACGGTTGAAAGCACAAGTGATGGGCATTCGCTCTATACATTCTTAATGGGATAGAAGCCTACCCCCGACAGCCGGAACACACACATACAAAAGCATAATTATAGAGCGATTCGAGATGTTCGGGTTAAAACCAATATATGATAATATGAAACCTTCATATTCCCATCGATACTCATATATGAAACTAAAAGCGCCACTTCGTCCCCGTCTATCGGTTAACATACGTGCGATAATTTATTCTTTTCAACGACAAACGCACATACAAAGCATATACACAGATTTTCTCCTTTGTCAGTAACTATCCCGTTCTTATATTTCTCAATATAGTCAGCATAACCTACAATTTATATGTTATTCAGTCTAACATGGCCCATGAGTACGTCAGAGTTAAGGACTGGATGTATGTGGATTGGAAACAACGTATACAACCTAAGTTTGTCGCAGGAGTTGCTGCTTTCCTTGAATTTGCACGCGCACATATTAAGATCATAATAGAGAAGATTCTCTGTCCGTGCGATAGATGTGGCAATAAGTACTGGCAGAAGGTAGAATTGGCAGAGCTTCATATTGTAAAACATAGGTTTACTAGACTTTATTCAACTTGGAAATATCACGGGGAAGGAGAAGAATGCAGTACTGCGGTAGAAGAAGAAGGAGAACACGATAATGCGGCAGGAGAAGAAGAAGAATTCGGTAATACGGCAGGAGACGGAAATTTATTTCCATCAGAAGAAATGGAGGATATGGTAGAGTCTGCCCGAGGTGAATCTATTCGTAACGAAGATGACATTCTTTCCGGTCAAGGACCGCGTGCGGATAAATATGAAAATTTCATGAATGATGCTAGGAAACCAATTTATGAGAATGCAAAGTATTCCATCCTCTCATGGTTCGTCCAACTTTTCCAGATTAAGTGCCTAAATGGATGGAGCAACAAGTCATTCACAATGCTTCTTTCGTTCTTGAAAGATTCTATGCCTCCGGGAAATAATGTGCTTGAAAGCTGGTACGAAGCCCAGAAGATGATGTCTGATTTGGGTCTAAAGTGCGAGAAGATTCAAGCATGTCCTAAAAATTGCGTGTTGTACCGGAAAGAGAATTCAGATTTGAAAGAGTGTCCAACATGCGGAGAGGCCAGGTATAAGCCGAAAGATTCTGATAAGAAGCCTGATATATCTGTGTAGATAGCACCATACTTTCCCATAACACAGAGGCTACAGAGGCTATTCAGGTGCAAGAAAACAGCCGAGGCAATGATTTGGCATCACCGTGCTCCTCCAAGCGAAAATGGAAAAATGAGCCATCCAAGAGATTCACCGGCATGGAAGGATTTCGATAGGAGGCACGCAATATTCAGTAGCGATCCTCGCAATGTCCGGCTCGGACTGGCTACCGATGGCTTCTGCCCATTCAACTACATGGCTGGAAGTCACAGTACATGGCCCGTTGTAATGATAATTTATAATCTGTCGCCTTGGTTGGCTATGGACCAATCATACTTTATGATGCCTCTTCTTATCGACGGACCAAACTCACCGGGGAACAATATCGACGTCTATCTCCGACATCTGATCGAGGAGCTGAAAACTTTGAATAGAAACATCTAGAACCACTCAGAATAGTGGGATTGCGACAGTAGGATCGGACGGTGTGATCTACTATGGGTACTTAAATTGTATACTCGGCATCCACTATCCCAGAAGATCAGAACCCTTTTATATATTCCAGTGTACTTGGTACGATCCGCGAACCGATACGGACAGGTGGAGAAGCAGTCTTGAGACTTAGAAAGATGAATATGGATTGACCAGTGTGAACACACTTCGATTTTACGGTCAGGAAGATCCGTTTATCTTTCCGAACCAAGCGTTCCAAGTATACTATTCACAGTGTTTGAAGCATCCGGGGTGGAGTCTTGTATGCCGATGGAAACCCAGAGATGTCTACGATGTCCCAGAATACGAGGACAGCGATGAGGACGAAGAAGAGAGAAAGCTTAAAGTTCTCCGACCGTCTGTTTCGAAGGACGGGTTGTCTTCGACCGATCATGAAGTTACGTGGGTTAGAAATGACATCGACGATGAAATCCAAGTAGATATGTATGATGCGCCCTCGAAACGAAAAAGGTTATCAGTAATGTTATATTATTACTTCACATTTTACGCTCTATACATATATAGTCAATACTTTTAATGATTGTCTAATGCGTCCACGAACCGTTTATCTAGATTTGATGACGATGTCGGGAGCAGCGAGGGGCGGCAGGAGCACCAGCCGCGGCAGAGGTAGAGGAAGAGGCAGAGCGGTTCTGCCGCCCGGAGAGCTCCGTAGGGAGCTTCAGAGGGCCGGTCTTGCACCAAGATCGGAGACCCCTTCGGATGCCTCCTTCCGTGTGGATTTTGCCACACGTCCAGGTATACTGCACGCATATCCATTTTGAATGTAATATTACAGATATTCATGCCTGTTTATGTCAAAATTACTTATACTGTCAATGTTTGATTGTCTAGTTGTTGGTGATGCGTCCACATCTGGGACAGAGGCCACCCCCGCTCCTCCAGGTATGTTTATATATCATATAGTGTATGTATATTGATTTAGAATGCTATATCATAAATACACACATTCCTTTTGCTCTTACTTAGCAATTTTTATTATTGTCTAGCTGTAGGTGGTGACACCACCGCACCTGCGGGTATGTTTATATATCCTATAGTGCATGCATATTGATTTAGAATGTTATATTATTGATCTACACATTCTTTTTGCAATTACTTATATAATCTATTTTTAATTGTCTAATTATAGGTGGTGCGTCCACATCTTCCGCAGGGGCCACTCCTGCCGCTTCCATACCCTCCGCATCGTCTGCAGGTTAGTATGAATAAATTTGAAATATTTACTCATTTTACATATGCTCTATAGATTAAATATGAACTTCATGGAAATTTAGCGTCGATGTTTATTTTCTAGTTGGAGGGGATGCGTCCGGGACCCCGGTTGTTCCTCACCGGAGGAACTATCGTCCCGCTCGTGCTGCTGCCCGGGCCCAGGCTCGTGCGATAATCACCGGAGGTATATATTGTAGGGTTCCTAGGCACACTATAGAGGTCTCACAAGGCATCGAACATGCCAATTTAAAATTTTATGGGTGCCGAGAAACCCTAATACGGATCGTCGGCTAGATTTCTAGGCGAAACTATAAACTAGTTAACACTTTAACTAAAAATTAGATGCTACAACCTTTGTAGATCCGGTTCTCCACTTTCTTAGCTCCACGTGGGTGTCCTCTCGCTGTCCATCATGAATCCCGAACTCAATCGTCGGCTTCATCGGAGAAACGAGCGAGCTTGGTCGTCGGCTTCGTATCAAAGACGATCTACATCGAGGCATCACAAGTTCAAGCTCCGACTTCACAAAGTTGTGAAATTTGTGAAGAAAACACCCAAAACAACTTGGCAAGAGGTAGAGGGTGAAGAAATAGTCGGTGGGTTCACTTTAGAATTGGATTTCATTCACTTTTGCTCAAGTTGCCATTGATGGCATCTAGTTTTCTCTCTTGAAGAAGAAGGAGAAGATGAAGCTAGTTTATGATAAGTTGTTTTAAAATGAAAAGAAAAATCCATACTTATCATAATCTAACTAGGGTTAAGTGTAGAGAATAAACCATGGTCACTTGAGAGGGTTAGGGTTAAGCATGATGACAAGAATGGTTGCATAAGTCAAAGCTTCATGAAGCTTCAACTAGAAACAAAAGAAGCCACCATTCTTATCTAAATCATTTCCAAATAAATAAACAAATAAATAAATGAAAAAGCAAAACCCTAATCATCTCTTAACCATGGTTTAATTCTTTACACTTAACCACATGATCAATTATCATCAAACATGATACAAAAATGTGCACAAAAGCATATCACATATACAATGTGCATCAAGTGAGAAAAATCCGTTTAAAGTGAACCAATACTACTTAATGTAAAGTAATATATCAAATATATAATTATACATTAAATCATTAAATCAACACTTGATTCAATGATCCGGTTATGTCGCACATGACCGACTAGTATTATATGTATCGGCTTATCGAATCGATCTTCGATTCGATAACTAGGTTATATCACATACAACCAATCGAAACATTAATCGCGAGAATAAAATACGGTATCACATACACGCATTATTCTCGGTCCCGCACATATCTCATATGCGCTCCTATTTCGTTTCGCTTGAGCCAGGAAACCTCTGTGTAGGACTCTAAAGACCCGTCAATACGCCGGTAGCAGATGATGATCATATCAAGCACCCACAAGCCGCAAGCGGTCTGCTAAACGTAACGGCCACCCGGGTATTGAGCGATCAGAAGATCGACGAGCTAGCCCGCTCACACTCCTGTGAATCCAACCAGTAACACTTACCGTACAGTCCGGTCTATTTGTCTGATATGTCGCATATCAAGTCTAGGGGTGGTAAACGTCAGGCCCCAATAACCGATAAGTCGTGCCGATGTGAGGCTCATAACGGGTCGAGAAACTACTGGTAACACTTACTAGCAAATCTCTGATCAGCCTTGGCCAGGGACTTCCCTGTTACGGCCAATCGAGCACAGCGCAACATCAACCCCCAATACCTGGAGAGACGAAACCCCTCCTATCGCTCATTGCCTCCATGTGACTCGGGACTGTACCCAAAGACCACCGTTTTGCATGCCCTCATGGACGTGGTAAGGTGGAGATCAAAGCACAGTGGGAATCACACAAGACTCAATGACGATCTCGGGTCTACAGACTAACCTGTACAAGTGTCACCTGAGAACTGCCATCTGACGTGAGGTATAATACCATCTGGGAGTTCTCGGCGAGTCCGTCCAGTGTACCCAGTCTCCACTGAGCACCTGTATACCATCTCTGATGTCAAACACCAATGGATATGGGATCATCCATCGCCCATCTCATGGGTCGAGAAGCGTATACGCTAGTCTACTCTGGTATATCGATGCCCTGTCTCGATACACCCACGACTAGGGACCTTGAAGGATGTACTTATGGACTACCATGTCCCCACTAGTATGATCTACATCATTGTCCAGGCAGTCAAGTACACATCCTAAGGGCTTTATCAACATGTAACTATAAGACAGTTTAAAGAGACTAGTGTACATGTTAAGAAAAAGAGTAACCAGATAGCATACTATCATATCGAGCAAGAAAGTCATCTCTATATATGTCCAAGCATCCAATATAATATACATCATCTGTACAATACTGGCCTCTAGGGCATACATACAACTAACAATCTCCCACTTGCACTAAGGCCAGCTGCTGTAGTATCGCATACCGAGCATCCCGAAGAGTCACTCAAACTGTATCTGGGGAATGGCCTTCGTGAGTGGATCCGCCGTGTTGTTCTTCGTGTCAACCCTCCTGACCTCAATCTCCCGGCAAACAACTATCTCCCGGATCAGGTGATACCGCCTCAGAATATGCCTGGATCGCTGTTGGGACCTGGGTTCCTTGGCCAAAGCCACCGCTCCATTGTTATCGCAATACAAAGGTATTTGATGCTCAATGGATGGAACCACTCCAAGTTCAGAAATGAACTTCTTGATCCAGACAGCTTCTTTAGCAGCATCGTTGGCAGCGATGTATTCAGCCTCCATCGTCGAGTCTGCCACGGTTTCCTGCTTGGAACTCTTCCAGCTAACCGCCCCTCCGTAAAGGGTAAAGACAAAGCCCGACTGCGACTTAGAGTCGTCCTTATCACTCTGGAAGCTCGAATCGGTAAAGGACTCCACTTGGAGTTCTCCGTTACCATACACCAAGAACATATCTCTAGTCCTTCGCAAGTACTTGAGAATGTTCTTCACAGCTGTCCAGTGACTCTCTCCAGGATCTGCTTGATACCGACTCACTACACTTAGTGAGTATGCAACATCGGGTCTGGTACATAGCATCGCATACATGATAGAGCCTACTGCCGAAGCATAGGGTATCCCTTGCATGCGAGCTCTCTCCAAATCAGTCTTGGGAGACATCTCTTTGGAGAGAGTGAGTCCAGAGATCGTGGGCAAGTTCCCACGCTTGGATTCTTCCATACTAAACCTCTTTAGTATGGTGTCAATGTACCTGGATTGGGACAATCCCAGTATCCGTTTGGATCTATCTCTATAGATCCTGATTCCCAATATGCAGGAGGTATCACCAAGATCTTTCATTGAGAATCTTTGTGATAAGAAGAGCTTGACCGATTGCAGCATAGGAATATCATTTCCTATTAAGAGTATGTCGTCCACGTACAATACGAGGAATACAACCTTACTCTCTGCTACCTTCTTGTAGATACAAGGTTCATCTGGATTTTTGACGAAATCAAACTCTTTGATAACGACGTCAAAGCAGATGTTCCAACTCAGCGATGCTTGCTTTAATCCATAAATGGATTTAAGCAGCTTGCATACCTTCCCGCTGCTCCCACTATCTACGAAGCCCTCTGGCTGAGTCATGTACACGCACTCTTCTAAATCACCATTTAGAAAGGCGGTCTTAACATCCATTTGCCAGATTTCGTAATCATGATACGCAGCGATGGCAAGCATGATCCGGATGGATTTAAGCATAGCCACTGGAGAAAAGGTCTCGTCATAGTCCACACCTGGTCTTTGACGAAAACCCTTTGCTACAAGTCTAGCTTTGAAAGTCTCCACTTTCCCATCTACACCAAGTTTTTTCTTGAAGATCCATTTGCTCCCAATGGGTTTTACCCCTTCAGGAGCAACTTCCAAAGTCCATACTTTGTTGGTGTACATGGATTCCATCTCGGACCGCATAGCATCCAGCCATTTCACCGAGTCCCCACTCGTGATGGCCTGCTCGAAGCTAGTTGGGTCATCATCCTCCATGATGCAATCTTCGCTCCCACCGTCCATGAGAAAACCGTAGTATCTCTCAGATTGGCGAGGAACCCTACTAGATCGACGGAGAGGCTGGGGTTCGTCGGGTACTACTGAATCCTCTGGTTCCACTAAATCTTCAGTTTGAGTTTGTGTAGCCGGAATTTCTTCCAGTTCTACCATATCCCCACTAATTTCTTTTGTAAGAAATTCCTTTTCTAAAAAGGTGGCATGTCGAGAAACAAACACTTTTTGTTCCTCTGTATGGTAGAAAAGATATCCATGTGAATGTTTGGGATATCCCACAAACTTACATAGAACTGACCGTGCCTCGAGTTTGTCCGGATTTTGCCTTTTGACATAGGCCGGGCAACCCCATATCTTAACTCGTTTAAGACATGGTCTCTTCCCACTCCATATCTCATATGGTGTGGTGGGTACAGATTTAGATGGAACTTGATTCAATAGGTATGCTGCTGTCTCCAGCGCATAACCCCAGAAGGAAATAGGTAACTCAGCTGTACTCATCATAGAGCGCACCATATCTAATAGGGTGCGATTTCTCCGCTCCGATACACCGTTGTGCTGTGGTGTATAAGGAGGAGTAAGCTGAGAGAGAATCCCATTCTCTTTTAGGAAGTCCAGGAATTCATTGCTTAAGTATTCTCCTCCTCGATCAGATCGTAGGATTTTAATACTTTTTCCGGTTTGGTTCTCAACTTCTTCTTTATAATCCCTAAATTTCTCAAAAGCTTCTGATTTGTGTTTCATCAGGAACACATACCCGAACCTAGAGAGATCGTCAGTGAATGTAATGAAGTATGAAGAGCCATCCCTGGCATGTGTAGACATGGGACCGCATACATCACTATGTATCAATCCCAAGAGTTCGGTAACTCTTTCTCCGTGTCCCGTAAACGGAGTTTTGGTCATCTTGCCTTTGAGACATGACTGGCAAGTGTCATAGGATGAAAATTCAAACGGATTTAAATATCCATCTTTATGCAACTTAGCTAGTCGTGTCGCATTGATGTGACCCAGTCTACAATGCCACAAGAAGGATTCGTTCAGTTCAGAACTCTTCCTCTTGTGTGTGTTTGTTATGTTCAGAACTGTTGATTGATTTAGAACATAAATGCCATTGCACAACGTGCCTGATCCAACCAACTTTTGGTTTTGGAAAATGTTCATAACATTATCCTGTAATACAAAATTATATCCCTCTTTACTTAATAAAGAAACCGATATAATGTTGCATATCAGGTTCGGCATGTAATAGCATTCGTTCAGAACCAATGTATTACCAGTTGGTAATACAAGGTGATATTCCCCGACAGTCTTAGCTGCAACAATTGCACCATTTCCAACTCTAATGTCTTTATCACCTTCTCCAAGTTCTCTACCTTTTCTAAGCCCATGTAACTGATTACATATATGGGATCCTGACCCGGTATCTAATACCCAGGACGTGGAGCAAATGGAGAAACAGTTCTCTGTAACGAACACACCCGAAGAAAATGCATCAACATGTACTTTCTTCATTCGGGTGGCATGGGAATCCTGGTATTCCCCTATATCCTGTTCAGTCCTATAACTCTTATAGGTAAGAACAGAACCAACGTTCCACAGCACAGTATAACATGCGGGTTCGGTCAATACATCCATATTATTATCTTTATTAGGGCATGAAATGGTCGCTACCTGGAGAGAGAGAGAAGAAAACACTTTAGCGTAAGCTCGTGCAAGATCAGATTGGTTATAATCTTATCTAATCAGGATGGCTCCCACTGCTTTTTATCAAATCTTCCTTCAAACCCTAAAAGGAAAGACTAGCCGGGATTAATTACACACTACAAGTTCGCCAATCTTTCAGCCAGGCCAGTGTCGGTACTTTGAGGGAGGTCCCCCGTGCTTTCGCACGAACCTAATTACTGTAAACCTCGTTTTCCCAAAGGCGTAACCTCGTTAACACCTTTCTAGACACCTACTTGATCGGCTATTTGTAATGTGTAAAACTCTCCCAGGAGTAACTCTTACTCGCAGTGGGTATCGGGATCCAACTATCTCATAGAAGGTATGCAATCTCATTGCAAATTTCAACACATGAAATTCCCGATAATATTTTGCCCCTAGCGTCCTATGACCTTGACAAAGGCCAACAAATCATAGCATGCTAGTCAAGTTCAACCCGTCATTTCTTGATTGAATCAAACCCACCCGCACGGCCCTTGACAAAGGCCAACAAGGTCGTACGACTACCCTGAAACAATCTGCATCATATGCATAAGCAGATAATCACTATTCAGCTACCGCACACTACGCCTTGACAAAGGCCAACAAACGCAGCACGAATACTAAACAGTTCTTATCTGAAATGACGGAGGGCTACGACAGGTTTTTCTGAAAACCTATTGCGTAATGAACTTGATATCGTTGTAGAATCAAATGAAGTTTTGAAATGGAGTGATTTTGATGCTTTTCCAGTTTTGCTAAAGGGGTCACTCCCGGTGAAGGGATCGTCGGCCCTTTCCTCGTCGAATGAGGTGCGGGATATATCATATATATCCCTGTGCAAAGCAGAAACTATAGAAGCAATCAAAAACAAACCGAGTGTGTAGCATCTGCCAGTTATTGCTAAAGGAGTCACTCCCGGTGAAGGGATCTCGGTCCTTTCCTCATCGAATAAGGTGCAGGGTATATCATATATACCGCTATGCAAAGAAAGAACTGTAGCTACCTGTTTTGTTTAAAATCTGATTCTACAACATCTTAGGTTTCTTTTCTTTCATTAATCACATTAATGAAGTCCCATCATTTAAATACCTAAACATCACAGATAAATACGACGTACACTTATGCCATCCGCATTCGCCTCGATGTCCCCTCGTGCACCGTTAGGTTAGGTAACCAACGAGAGAGCAGGGCAGGGTTAGTACGGGTGAAAAACATAAGTAACATCTATATAATATATCATATATACAATATAAAGTATCTATCACAGAACATCACATTATCGCATCACAGATACCGCAGCAGAAGAAACATATGAAACATTGGATGTACTAGGACATCCGTGTTTTCAATACGTGCCAGTATAAAACACGGATTCCACGGTCGTGATGAATAGCCATCCCACACCCCTGGACCCCTACGAGAGCGGCAAGCAACCCTGCCAACTCCTCGAGTCGGTCTCCCACTGGACCCCAGAACCCGGTTACTTGTGCTCCCCTCCTTGGGTCTATCCTAATGCGGAAAAGTAAATAATATACAAAGGGTGACATCTTCCGCTACCTGGAAGTGCCCCAAATAAAAGAATATTACATACAAGTTTTTACATGAATGAAAATGAAAAACACTCATCTCACATAAAAAAACCCCGGCTATTCAAACACGACGATCCAATATAACATATCCAGCAACACATAACATCACATATCATCAACCTAAGTAAGTATGCATACCCCAATTGTCATTGACGTATAGCAACGAAACCGGCGATATGAATATACTACACTTACGATCACAGAAAAGAAAGTGTAAAACTACAACAATTGGAATCCGTAACCTCTTTAGACATCATATGCCTAACAGTTATAAACCCCGCATTTTAGTCCCATCATCGAAAACTCTTTTCGATATCAAGTGAAACTAAACCGCTAGATTTATAACATTCATTCAGTTATCTCATAACTGTTTGTGAATTCCAATTATTGTATCACATTCCAGATAAACAGAAAATGTTAAACTTTCCGATCGAACATTCGAATACCCAAGTTTTCCCGATACAGCTCAACACATGAAATAAGTCTAACAACATTCAGTTCGTGCCTCAGTACCAACGGTCCAGCCGTAGAAGGGTCAAGCCAACGCCTCACATGTGGCACGCCGTACTGCCCCAAACCCGAAGGTTCAAAGGGCAGTTCAAGACGGTCACATAATCGAGTTAAGGTTTGTTGTCTTCTAGAGGGTCCATCGCGTTACTTGCACTACTTAGAACGTCGTTAAACTACGGAAAAATCCAACATTTGGAAATTTCCCGACAGGGGAAAAATTGGGTATTTATATCCGGTCGAACTTTTTAACATATTCTAAAATTTATCCGGAAAGCCATATAGACAAAATCTGATATTCCGATCGAAACACCGAATCCCCAAAACAATCCCAGAAAATTCAACTCTTGAATAAATATTAAAAATTCCCAGAAAATCCTGCACTGCAAAGTAAGAATTACTGTGTGAAAATTTTTGAACAGTAGGGCCGTACGGCCGCGGAACCGCCGCACGAGCCATGCTCGTGCCGCGGAACCGCGGCAGTTTAATTGAATTACACCATTGAATTTCACAGTAAATCTTACAATCTCCTGCTGATTTCTCTGCATATTTTTAATATGGAAAAAACCCCATTTTTGGAAAAAGTCCAGAGAGCTCATGGGTTTTAGGGTTTCGGGTTCGTTCGGACTTCAAACTCCGTCTAGACTTCGCCTAAGGCTCTAGCTTGGCTCTGATACCACTGTAGGGTTCCAAGGCACACTATAGAGGTCTCATAAGGCATCGAACATGCTAATTTAAAATTTTATGGGTGCCGAGAAACCTTAATACGGATCGTCGGCTAGATTTCTAGGCGAAACTATAAACTAGTTAACACTTTAACTAAAAATTAGATGCTACAACCTTTGTAGATCCGGTTCTCTACTTCCTTAGCTCCACGTGGGTGTCCTCTCGCTGTCCATCATGAATCCCGAACTCAATCGTCGGCTTCATCGGAGAAACGAGCGAGCTTGGTCGTCGGCTTCGTGTCAAAGACGATGTACATCGAGGCATCACAAGTTCAAGCTCCGACTTCACAAAGTTGTGAAACTTGTGAAGAAAACACCCAAAACAACTTCGCAAGAGGTAGAGGGTGAAGAAATAGGAGGTGGGTTCACTTTAGAATTGAATTTCACTCACTTTTGCTCAAGTTACCATTGATGGCATCTAGTTTTCTCTCTTGAAGAAGAAGGAGAAGATGAAGCTAGTTTATGATAAGTTGTTTTAAAATGAAAAGAAAAATCCATACTTATCATAATCTAACTAGGGTTAAGTGTAGAGAATAAACCATGGTCACTTGAGAGGGTTAGGGTTAAGCATGATGACAAGAATGGTTGCATAAGTCAAAGCTTCATGAAGCTTCAACTAGAAACAAAAGAAGCCACCATTCTTATCTAAATCATTTCCAAATAAATAAACAAATAAATAAATGAAAAAGCAAAACCCTAATCATCTCTTAACCATGGTTTAATTCTTTACACTTAACCACATGATCAATTATCATCAAACATGATACAAAAATGTGCACAAAAACATATCACATATACAATGTGCATCAAGTGAGAAAAATCCGTTTAAAGTGAACCAATACTACTTAATGTAAAGTAATATATCAAATATATAATTATACATTAAATCATTAAATCAACACTTGATTCAATGATCCGGTCATGTCGCACATGACCGACTAGTATTATATGTATCGGCTTATCGAATCGATCTTCGATTCGATAACTAGGTTATATCATATACAACCAATCGAAACATTAATCGCGAGAATCAAATACGGTATCACATACACGCATTATTCTCGGTCCCGCACATATCTCATATGCGCTTCTATTTCGTTTCGCTTGAGCCAGGAAACCTTTGTGTAGGACTCTAAAGACTCGTCAATACGCCGGTAGCAGATGATGATCATATTAAGCACCCACAAGCCGCAAGCGGTCTGCTAAACGTAACGGCCACCCGGGTATTGAGCGATCAGAAGATCGACGAGCTAGCCCGCTCACACTCCTGTGAATCCAACCAGTAACACTTACCGTACAGTTCGGTCTGTTCGTCTGATATGTCGCATATCAAGTCTAGGGGTGGTAAACGTCAGACCCCAATAACCGATAAGTCGTGCCGATGTGAGGCTCATAACGGGTCGAGAAACTACTGGTAACAGTTACCAGCAAATCTCTGATCAGACCTGGCCAGGGACTTCCCTGTTACGGCTAATCGAGCACAGCGCAACATCAACCCCCAATACCGGGAGAGACAAAACCCCTCCTATCGCTCGTTGCCTCCATGTGACTCGGGACTGTACCCAAAGACCACCGTTTTGCATGCCCTCATGGACGTGGTAAGGTGGAGATCAAAGCACAGTGGGAATCACACAAGACTCTATGACGATCTCGGGTCTACAGACTAACCTGTACAAGTGTCACCTGAGAACTGCCATCTAACGTGAGGTATAATACCATCTGGGAGTTCTTGGCGAGTCCGTCCAGTATACCCAGTCTCCACTGAGCACCCGTATACCATCTCTGATGTCAAACACCAATGGATATGGGATCATCCATCACCCATCTCATGGGTCGAGAAGCGTATACTCTAGTCTACTCTGGTATATCGATGCCCTGTCTCGATACACCCATGACTAGGGACCTTGAAGGATGTGCTTATGGACTACCATGTCCCCACTAGTATGATCTGCATCATAGTCCAGGCAGTCAAGTACACATCCTAAGGGCTTTATCAACATGTAACTATAAGACAGTTTAAAGAGACTAGTGTACATGTTAAGACAAAGAGTAACCAGATAGCATACTATCATATCGAGCAAGAAAGTCATCTCTATATATGTCCAAGCATCCAATATAATATACATCATCTGTACAATACTGGCCTCTAGGGCATACATACAACTAACATATATCACACTTGAATTTTCGTTTAACCTTGATTTCTTAATACAACTTTGTCTTATTATTGATTGTCTTGATATTTCGTGCAGACGCAGGGCCTCCCCATCCCCAGAGGGGGACTTGAGGCCCGAATCAGTCCCATAGGCTGAGGCCTGACAGAGCTAGGGGAGAGGCAGCATTGCCCCCCTTTTTTACCCATGACTATCGCTATACCGGTCCTCATGCTGAGAGGTTCGGCCGATATTTGGGGGACGAGAGCCGGCTTGTGAAGAACTATCCACTTCACGTTGAGTGGGGCGAGCAGCACCAGCGCTCATTCGCCATCTTCTTTGATCAGGCTCGGGTATGTATTAATATATATTTTCATTTGATCTATCCAATATATTTATTATTAACACTTGCAATCAATGCTTTTTTGTATTTTCAGTTGGATTACGATTTTCAACCTGTGGCCGACCCTGATCACCCGGGGAGGGTGCTCGACCTTCATGCTCTGTACAATGGCCTGATGAAGAACATGCAGGCCAAGGTCCGATACAACTGGAATGAGCTGAAGGCCGACTGCTACTCCCTGTGGATGGCGTCCCCCGAGGCAGAGAGAGCGGCCCTCCTATCTGTTAGTTATATGTATGCCTTAGAGGCCATTACTATACATAGGATGTATATTGTAGTGGATGCTGGGACATATATAGGGAGGACTTTCTTGCTCGACATGATAGTATGCTATCTGGTTGCTCTTTACCTTAACGTGTACACTGATTGTCTCTCTGTTACATGTTGGTAAAGCCTTTATGATGTGTACTTGACTACCTGGACTATGATGCAGATCATACTAGTGGGGACATGGTAGTCCATAAGTACATCCTTCAAAGTCCCTAGTCGTAGGTGTATCGAGATGGGGCATCGATATACCAGAGTAGACTAGCGTATACCTTCTCGACCCATACAGATGGGCGATGGATGATCCCATATCCATTGGTGTTTGACATCAGAGATGATATACGGGTGCTCAGTAGAGACTGGGTACACTGGACGGACTCGCCGAGAACTCCCAGATGGTATTATACCTCACGTCAGATGGCAGTTCTCTGGTGACACTGGTACAGAGTAGTCTGTTGACCCGAGATCGTCATAGAGTCTTGTGTGGTTCCCACTGTGCTTTTATTTCCATCTTACCACGTCCAAGAGGGCGTGCAAAACGGTGGTTTTTGGGTACAGTCCCGAGTCACATGGAGGCAATGAGCGATAGGAGGGGATTCGTCTCTCCCGGTATAGGGAGTTGATGTTGCGCTGTGTTCGATTGGCTATAACCGGAAATCCCTGGCCAGGGTTGCTGAGATTTACTGGTAAGTGTTACCAGTAGTTTCTCGAATTGTTATAGACCTCATATCGACACGACTTATCGAGCTATTGGGGTCTGATGTTTACCACCCCTAGGCGAGATATGCGACAGATCAGACGATCAGACCGGACTGTACGGTAGTGTTACTGGTTGGATTCACTGGAGTGTGAGCGGGCTTGCTCGTCGATCTTCTGATCGCTCAATACCCGGGTGGTCGTTACGTTTAGCAGACCGCTTGCGGCTTGTGGGTGTTTGATATGATCATCACCTGCTGCCGGCGTATTGACGAGTCTTTAGAGTCCTACACAGAGGTTTCCTGGCTCAAGCGAAACGAAATAGGAGCGCATATGAGATATGTGCGGGACCGAGAATAATGCGTGTATGTGATACCGTATTTCATTCTCGCGATAAATGTATCGAATGGTTGTATGCGATATAACCTAGTTATCGAATCAAGGGTTGATTCGATAAGCCGATACATTGGATACTAGTCGGTTATATGCGATATAACCGGATCGTTAAATCAAGTGTTGATTTAATGATTTAATGCATATTTATATATTTGATATATTACTTTGCGTTAACTAGTATCGGTTCACTTAAGATGGATTTTCTCACTCGGATGTGCGCATTGTATATGCGATATACTTTTGTGCACTTGATTGTATCATGTTTGATGATACATGTTTACTTGGTTAAGTGTAAAGAATTAAACCATGGTTAAACATATAATTAGGGTTTTATTTTTCCATTACTTATTTATTCATTTATTAATTTGTTTATATATTTTGGAAAATAAATGGAAAAGAGAAAAGAATGGTGGCTTTATTTGTTCTTTAGTTGAAGCTTCATGATACTTTGACTTAGTCCACCATTCTTATCTCATCCTTAACCCTAACCATTGCTTTAACCTTGGTCAATTCTCTACACATAACCATAGTTAGGATTATGATATGTTTGGATATTCTTTTCTTTTTTAAAAAAACTTATCATAACATAATTCTTCTTCTTCTTCCTTTCTTCACTTGAAGAAAGCAAGCTTCATCAATGGTGATTGATGGAAATGAGTGAGAAATCCAATTCTAAAGTCTACCCACTTCCTATTTCTTCATCCTCTACCTCTTGCCAAGTAGTAGAATGTGTTTTCTTCACAAGTTTCTTGACTTGGTGAAGTCGGAGCTTGATTTAGCGATGCCTCGACGTAGATCATCTTCGGCATGGACATCGATGACCTAGCCCGTCCATTCTCCGATGAAGCCGACGCTAGAGCCCGGGACTTGTTATGGACAGCGAGGAGACTTCATTGCAGAGCTATGGACGTGGAGAACCGGATCTACAAAGGTTGTATTTCCTTCTCTCTTAGTTAAGTGTTAACTAGTTTGCTTTTTCGCCTAGAAATCTAGCCAACGATCCGTTCTAGGGTTTCTCGGCACCGTTTAAATTTGAAATTGGCATGGTTGATGCCTTGGGAGACCTCATTAGGGTGCCTAGGAACCCTACAGTGGTATCAGAGCCTAGCTAGAGCCTTAGGCGAAGTCTAGACGACGTTTGAAGTCCGAACGAACCCGGAACCCCAAATCAAAATTGCTCTCTGGAAATTTTCTAAAATCTGGGATTTTTCAATATTAAAAATATGCAGAAAATAAAGCAGGGTTTATTATGAAATACTGTGCAAAACGGAGCCGTAACTCCGTCATGACGGCGCGGAACCGCGGCCTATGCCCACGTGGCGCGGCGGTTCCGCGGCGATACTGTTGACTCTTTGACTTTTGTTTGCACAGTAATTCCTATTTTCTGGAGTTGGATTTTCTGGGAATTTTTAATATTTATTCAAGAGTTGAATTTTCTGGGGTTGCTTTGGGGATTCGGTGTTTCGATCGGGGTATCAAATTTTGTCTATGTGGCTTTCCGGATAAATTCTTGAATATGTTAAAAAGTTCGACCGGATATAAATACCCAATTTTTCCCCTGTCGGGAAATTTCCAAGTGTTGGATTTTTCCATAGTTTAACGACGTTCTAAGTAGTGCAAGTAACGCGATGGACCCTCTAGAAGACAACAAACCTTAACTCGATTATGTGACCGTCTTGAACTGCCCTTTGAACCTTCGGGTTTGGGGCAGTACGGCGTGCCACATGTGAGGCGTTGGCTTGACCCTTCTACGGCTGGACCGTTGGTACTGAGGCACGAACTGAATGTTGTTAGACTTGTTTCATGTGTTGATCTGTATCGGGAAAACTTGGGTGTTTGACTGTTCGATCGAAATGTTTAACATTTTCTGTTTATCTGGAATGGGATACAATAATTGGAATTCACAAACAGTTATGAGATAACTGAATGAATGTTATAAACATAGAAATTTAGTCTCACTTGATCGGTTGCCACGGAGTTTTGATGTGATCAAAATTCCGTCGCAATCACGTAGTGTACGCGGATACTCGCCGGATAAACTTAATAGACAGCCTCACTCCATAGCCCCGACCAAGTGACTGTAGGAGAACCCCGTCGCCGAAAGCATCCGTTCGGGTGCTCGCGGCAACGGTGTTCCGCCTTGGTGCACTTCGTCGACGGTATCGGGGGTGCGGCCGTCTACTGAAGTTTGCGACGAGCATTCGATCAGGATGTCGGGAATCTTGTTGAATTTCCCGACTTGACATTGAAAAGAGTTTTCGATAATGAGACTAAAATGCGGGGTTTATAATTGTTAGGCATGCGATATCTAAAGAATTCATTTGGTCAGGCATGCGATGTCTGAGGAGGTTGCGGATTCCAACTGTTGTAGTTTTACACTTTCTTTTCTGTGACCGTAAGTGTAATATGTGATATCGCCGGTTTCGTTGCTATATGTCAACGACAATTGGGATGGACATATTTACTTACGTTGATGACATGTGATGTTTTGTGTTGCTGGATATGTTGTATTGGATCGTCGTGTTTGAATAGGCGGGGGTTTTTATGTGAGATGAGTGTTTTTCATTTTCATTCATATAAAAACTTGTATGTAATATTCTTTTATTGGGGCACTTCCAGGTTCCGGAAGTTGTCACCGTTTGTATATTATTTACTTTTCCGCACTAGGATAGACCCAAGAAGGGGAGCACAAGTAACCGGGTTCTGGAGTCCAGTGGGAGACCAACTCGAGGAGTCGAGTCCGGGTCTCCTAACTCTAGAATTGGTAGGGTTGCTTGCCGCTTTCGTAGGGGTCTAGGGGTGTGGGATTGGCTATTCATCACGACCGTGGAATCCGTGTTTTATACTGGCTCGTATTGAAAACACGGACGTCCTAGTATATCCAATATTTCATATGATTCTTCTACTGCGATATCTGTGATGTGATCATGTGATGTTCTATGATAGATACAGTATATAGTATATATGATATATTATATAGGCGTTACTTATGTTTTACACCCGCACTAGCCCTGCCCCGCTCTGCCGTTAGTTACCTAACCTAACGGTGCATGAGGGGACATCGAGGCGAATGCGGATGGCATAAGTGTACGTCGTATTTATTTGTGATGTTTAGGTACTTAAATGATGGGACTTCATTAATGTGATTAATGAAATAAAAGAAACCTAAGATGTTGTAGAATCGAATTTCAAAATAAAACAGGTAGCTACAGTTCTTGCTTTGCACAGCGGTATATATGATATATCCTGCACCTTATTCGATGAGGAAAGGACCGAGATCCCTTCACCGGGAGTGTCTCCTTTAGCAATAACTGGCAGATGCTACACACTCGGTTTGTCTTTTGATTGCTTTTAAGTGTTTTTGCTTTGCACAGTGATATATATGATATATCCCGCACCTCATTCGACGAGGAAAGGACCGACGATCCCTTCACCGGGAGTGACTCCTTTAGCAAAACTAGAAAATCCTCAAAAACACTCCATTTCAAAATTCATTCGATCCTACAACGATATCAAGTTCATTACGCAATAGGTTTTCAGAAAAACCTGTCGTAGCCCTCCGTCATTTCAGATAAGTAGTAGTTAGTATTCGTGCTGTGTTTGTTGGCCTTTGTCAAGGCGTATTGTGCGGTAGCTAACTGGTGCTTATCTGCTTATGCATATGATGCAGATTGAGTTAGGGTAGTCGTGCGACCTTGTTGGCCTTTGTCAAGGGCCGTGCGGGTGGGTTTAATTCAATCAAGAAATGACGGGTTGAACTTGACTAGCATCCTATGGTTTGTTGGCCTTTGTCAAGGTCATAGGAGGTTAGGGGCAAAATATTATCGGGAATTTCAAGTGTTGAAATTTGCAATGAGATTGCATACCTTCTATGAGATAGTTGGATCCCGATACCCGCTGCGAGTAAGTGTTACTCCTGGGAGAGTTTTATACATTACAATTAGCCGACCAAGTAGGTGTCTAGAAAGGTGTCAACGAGGTTACGCCTCTGGGAAAACGAGGTTTACATTAATTAGGTTCGTGCGAGAGCACGGGGGACCTCCCTCAAAGTACCGACACTGGCCTGGCTGAAAGATTGGCGAACTTGTAGTGTGTAATTAATCCCGGCTAGTCTTTCCTTTTAGGGTTTGAAGGAAGATTTGATAAAAAGCAGTGGGAGCCATCCTGATTAGATAAAATAATAACCAATCTATTTTTGCAAGAGCGCACGCTGAGTGTTTTCTTCTCTCTCTCTCCAGGTAGCGACCATATCACGTCTTAATCAAGATAATAATACGGATTATTGACCGAACCCGCTTGTTATACTGAGCTGGGGAACGTTGGTCCCGCTCCAACTTATAATTGTTATAAGACAGAGCAGGAAATTGGGGAATACCAGATTTCCCGTGCCGCCCAAACGAAGAGAGTGCATGTTGATGCATCATCTTCGGGTGTGTTCATTATACAGAACTGTTTCTCTGTAACCTCTACATCCTGGGTATGTGATACCGGATCAGGATCCCAGATATGTAATCTGTTACATAGGGCTACAGATAGGTAGAGAACTGAGAACGGGTGATAAGTTTCATGAGGCAGAAAACGGGGCAAGAGTTGCAGCCAAGTCTGTTGGTCACTGTCACCCTGTATTACCATACATTGATTCGGAACGAATGTTATTAGATACCGAACCTGATATACAAAATCATATCACTCTCTTTATTATTAAAGAAATGATAAAATTTTGTATTGTTGGATAATGTTTTGAGCATTTCCTATATCAAAAGTTGATTGGTTTAGGCACGTTATCTAAAAGCATTGATGTTCTAAATCAAACTACAGTTCTTAGTATACGGATCACACACAAGAGGAAGAGTTCAAAAATGAACGAATTCTTCTTGAGGTATTGTAGACTAGGTCATATCAATGCGACCCGACTAGCTAAGTTACATTTAGATGCATATTTAAATCAGTTTGAATTTACATCTTATGAAACTTGCGAGTCATGTCACAAAGATAAGATGACCACAGCTCTGTTTATTGGAAACAGAGAAAGAGTTAGTAAACTCTTGGGATGATACATGTTGATGTATGTAAGGTCCCCTGTCTACACATGCCAGGACAGGTTCTTTGTACTTCATTACATTCTCTGATAATCTCTCAAGATTCAGACATATGTTCCTGTTGAAACATGAGTCCGAGCCTTTTGAGATATTCACAGAATATAAGCGAGAAGTAGAGAACCAAAATACGGGTATAAGTATTATATCCTATGATGAGATCAGGGAGGAGAATACTTGTGCACGGAATTCCTGGACTATTCTAAAGGAGAATGAGATTCTCTCTCAGCATTACTCCTCCGTATACACCATAGCACGATGGTATATCGGGGCGGAGCAATCACACCCTATATGATATGATGTGCTCTATGATGAGTACTACTGAGTTACCTTTTTCCTTTTGGGAGTTATGCACTTGAGAAGATGCATACCTATTGAATAGGGTTCGAATCAAATCAGTTGCCTACCACTTCATATATGATATGGAAAGGGAAGAGCCCATATCTTAAGTTAGTTAAGATTTGGGGTTGTCCGGCCTATGTCTAAAAGCATAATCCGGACAAGCTCGAGGCAAGGTCTGTAATGTAGAACTGGAAAGGTTCCAGATATACAAACTGCAGCTGATGATTTGACAGAACCAAAGGATTCAATAGTTACCAACGAACCTCAACCTCTCCGCCGATCTAGTAGGGTTCCTCACCCACCTGAGAGATACTTCAGTTTCTCTATGACAGTGGGAGCGAGGATTGCATCATGAGATGATGACCCAACTAGTTTCGAGCTGGCCATCAGGAATAAGACTCTGTAAGAATGGCTGGATGCTTAGTGATCTGAGATGGAATCCATGTACACCAACAAAGTATGGACTTTGGTTGCTATATCTGAAGGGTTAAATCCCCATCAGGAGCAAGTATATCTTGAGAAGATTACTTGGTGTAGATGGAAAAGTTGAGACTTTCAAAACTAGACTTGTTAAAGGTTTGCATCATTGACCAGGTGTGGATTATGTTGAAACCTTTTCTAAGGATCTATGCTTAAGTCCATCCAGATCCTACTTGCCATGGCTACATACCATAACTACGATATCTGGCGGTTGGGTGTCGTGACTGCTTTTCTGAATGATGTTTTGGAAGAGAGCGTCTATAAGTACACAGCCAGAGGGCCTCGTAGACAGTGGGAGCAGCGGAAACGTGTGCAAGATGCTTTATAGGATAAAGCAGACATCGCGGAGTTGAAACATCTGTTTTGATGGATTAGTCAAAGAAGTTGACATCATCAGAATGGTAGATGAACCTTGTATATACAAAAAGGTAGTAGGGAGTATGGTGATGATCCTCGTAGAGTACGTGGATGACATACTCTTGATAGGGAAAGAGTTTCCTATGCTACGCTCGATCAATCTCCGCCTATCACAAGGATTCTCCACATAGGATCAAAGTGATACCTACTAAATCCTGGGTTTTAGACCTATGAGATAGATCTAAATGGATGTTAGTATTCTCACTAGTTGTAGTGAGAAGGTATCAATCGACCCTGGGGAGAATCGCTGGAAATGTTCCAGGGTGATAAAGACGACTGAGTGTCAGTCACAGGCATTGTCATTACCCTCAGTAAAGGGACGGTATGTTGGAAGAGTTCCAAGCTAGGTACCGTGACATACTAGATGATAAAGGCAGGATACATCGCTACTTAAGATGCTACCAAGGAGGATGTTTGGGTGTATATTGGTTCATGAGATGAACTACGTTCCAACCATTGTGAGACAATGGAGTTGTGGCTTATGCCAAGGAACGTCCGTCCCATCAGTGATCCAGACATATTCTAAGGCATTGTCACCTGATCATGGAGATGGTTGATCTCCAGGGAGATCGAGGTTAGGAGAGTAGACTCAGAGGACAACACAGCGGATCTACTAACAAAGGCCTGTTCCTAGAGAGAGAATTTTATGGGATGGTTGAGTATGAGATACTACAACCACTGCTATCAGATGGCCCTAGTGCAAGTGGGAGATTGTTAGTTATATGTATGCCCTAGAGGCCATTACTATACATAGGATGTATATTGTAGTGGATGCTGGGACATATATAGGGAGGACTTTCTTGCTCGACATGATAGTATGGTATCTGGTTGCTCTTTACCTTAACGTGTACACTGATTGTCTCTCTGTTACATGTTGGTAAAGCCTTTAGGATGTGTACTTGACTACCTGGACTATGATGCAGATCATACTAGTGGGGACATGGTAGTCCATAAGTACATCCATCAAAGTCCCTAGTCGTGGGTGTATCGAGATGGGGCATCGATATACCAGAGTAGACTAGCGTATACCTTCTCGACCCATACAGATGGGCGATGGATGATCCTATATCCATTTGTGTTTGACATCAGAGATGATATACGGGTGCTCAGTAGAGACTGGGTACACTGGACGGACTCGCCGAGAACTCCCAGATGGTATTATACCTCACGTCAGATAGCAGTTCTCTGGTGACACTGGTACAGAGTAGTCTGTTGACCCGAGATCGTCATAGAGTCTTGTATGGTTCCCACTGTGCTTTGATTTCCATCTTACCACGTCCAAGAGGGCGTGCAAAACGGTGGTTTTTGGGTACAGTCCCGAGTCACATGGAGGCAATGAGCGATAGGAGGGGATTCGTCTCTCCCGGTATAGGGAGTTGATGTTGCGCTGTGTTCGATTGGCTATAACCGGAAATCCCTGGCTAGAGTTGCTGAGATTTACTGGTAAGTGTTACCAGTAGTTTCTCGAATTGTTATAGACCTCATATCGACACGACTTATCGAGCTATTGGGGTCTGACATTTACCACCCCTAGGCGAGATATGCGACAGATCAGACGATCAGACCGGACTGTACGGTAGTGTTACTGGTTGGATTCACTGGAGTGTGAGCGGGCTTGCTCGTCGATCTTCTGATCGCTCAATACCCGGGTGGCCGTTACGTTTAGCAGACCGCTTGCAGCTTGTGGGTGTTTGATATGATCATCACCTGCTGCCGGCGTATTGACGAGTCTTTAGAGTCCTACACAGAGGTTTCCTGGCTCAAGCGAAACGAAATAGGAGCGCATATGAGATATGTGCGGGACCGAGAATAATGCGTGTATGTGATACCGCATTTCATTCTCGCGATAAATGTATCGAATGGTTGTATGCGATATAACCTAGTTATCGAATCAAGGGTTGATTCGATAAGCCGATACATTGGATACTAGTCGGTTATATGCGATATAACCGAATCGTTAAATCAAGTGTTGATTTAATGATTTAATGCATAATTATATATTTGATATATTACTTTGCGTTAACTAGTATCGGTTCACTTAAGATGGATTTTCTCACTCGGATGTGCGCATTGTATATGCGATATACTTTTGTGCACTTGATTGTATCATGTTTGATGATACATGTTTACTTGGTTAAGTGTAAAGAATTAAACCATGGTTAAACATATAATTAGGGTTTTATTTTTCCATTACTTATTTATTCATTTATTAATTTGTTTATATATTTTGGAAAATAAATGGAAAAGAGAAAAGAATGGTCGCTTTATTTGTTCTTTAGTTGAAGTTTCATGATACTTTGACTTAGTCCACCATTCTTATCTCATCCTTAACCCTAACCATTGCTTTAACCTTGGTCAATTCTCTACACATAACCATAGTTAGGATTATGATAAGTTTGGATATTCTTTTCTTTTTTAAAAAAACTTATCATAACATAATTCTTCTTCTTCTTCCTTTCTTCACTTAAAGAAAGCAAGCTCCATCAATGGTGATTGATGGAAATGAGTGAGAAATCCAATTCTAAAGTCTACCCACTTCCTATTTCTTCATCCTCTACCTCTTGCCAAGTAGTAGAGTGTGTTTTCTTCACAAGTTTCTTGACTTGGTGAAGTCGTAGCTTGATTTAGCGATGCCTCGACGTAGATCATCTTCGGCACGGACATCGATGACCTAGCCCGTCCATTCTCCGATGAAGCCGACGCTAGAGCCCGGGACTTGTTATGGACAGTGAGGAGACTTCATTGCGGAGCTATGGAGGTGGAGAACCGGATCTACAAAGGTTGTATTTCCGTATCTCTTAGTTAAGTGTTAACTAGTTTGCTTTTTCGCCTAGAAATCTAGCCAACGATCCGTTCTAGGGTTTCTCGGCACCGTTTAAATTTGAAATTGGCATGGTTGATGCCTTAAGAGACCTCATTAGGGTGCCTAGGAACCCTACACTATCTACTCCGGCGTTTGCGAGAGTCGGCGTAGAGACATGGCCTCTATTGTGCGCTTATTTCGACTCCCAACGCAAACAGGTATGTATTTTAAATGTAATTCATTATTTATGATATAATTTATTTCTTTGTGTTTCTTAATTAGAAAACTAAATGTTAATGCATTGTGCAGAAACAGGCCGCTCAGAATAGAGAGAACAGGAAGTCGGCGAAGAGGGGTCACCCCACTTACACAGGTGGCTCGAGGAATATTACTCGTGTCATGGAGTTATCGGTAAATTACAATAGACCGACGTTTGTGATATTCTGCAATATTAAGAGTTATTTTCTAATATTTATAATATTAAGAGTTACTTTCTAAAATTGCAGACATCTCGGACCGTGGCGTCAGGTGGTACACCGAGCGTGCTGTCCGCATATTTTGCCGTCCACGGCACCTCGACAGATCCCGCCACGGGCGAGTTTCGATATCCCGACGTCGCTACCCAGGAGTACTGCGTAAGTGTTAATATTTTTTCTACCCAAATTTGAAATTTTAGTTTTGGAAGGTTCAAGTTTAAATCTTATACTTATACTTTACTGCTTAATGTGGGTGTAGGAGCGGGTGGTTGAGCAAGCCCAGGCCTCGGGGATTGATTTTACCGGACAGAGCGATCAGAGGCTGCTGATGTAAGTGCACGGCGGCGCCCCGGCCGTCGATCCGACGGCGGAATGCGGAAGCGGTGAATAACTTAAATTTTGCAGACTTAGCAAACCGGCACCACCGCGCACTACTACCCGGATCGAACCACTAACTAGTCCTAGCTAACAACAAGAAAGGGAATAGAGATATACCGATGATCCAAGTCCTCCGGTCTTCTCGTCATGGTCCCGATCTCCTGCGGAAAAGTCCCGTCTCCTCCTCGTCGCCGGAAGTGCTCCACATCGCCTACTTTGTTTACGGGCTCCCACCTCAATGCCGAGGCAACTCGGGGACGAAGCCGGCTACTCGACGTACCCAAGATTTGCTGTAGAATATAATGTGGATTGCATGTCTCATTTTGGGATTATGAAGTTGCCTTTTTGTGGAGGAAGAAGAACTTGGAGAGAGGTGGGAAAAATGTGGCATCCAAAAAAAATGAGAATCACCATTTTTCTCCACCAAAAGAAATGAATCCCATTCCCCATAGGAATGGCCGGCCCCCCCCATCATGTGTGATAGGAGAGAGAGAGAACAAGGTCAATGGGGTGGGTGGAATGCAATGATGCAAGCAAGTGATGATGAAAGAATCCAATGATCACAACCATAACCCACACTCCAAAACAAGTAATCAACAACCATGATTAGCCAAAGTCAAGCCATCATGAAAAAACAAAGTCAAGAAGTCAAGGTAAGGTGCTCCATCATGATACAAGGAAAAATGCAAAGACCCCCCTCCACAATTGCCTATTTGCAACAATGCAAATAAGCCCTCCTCCACCAATCTTCGGCCAATGAACGGAACAATGGAAATTGGCCAAAACGGAAAGCAAACTGGCAACTCCATAAAACTGGTCCCGTAATAAATTACAGGAAAACCCCGATACTGTGCATACACACCCGCATCTGTATTTCGACCGAAATACAAATGCAATGAGACAAAATCTACACTGTACTATACTAGGATCCGGCTTAAACCAAAACCGGCTAGTAATATCTGTTCGATCCTGATCCGTGCAATACCGCACGTATCTGATCGAACCCTGCCATATGACCATACGGCCTATAGTACAGACTGTCCGATCCTGATCCGTGCAATACTGCACGTATCTGATCGGACCTTGCCATATCTCCATACGGCCTCTACAACCTTTCGCCCGAAAGCTGAGTAACTGAATGTGGGGGACTCTAAAGACTCATCAACACCTTGGTTGTGGATTTAACCACTAGCACGTCAGAGGTATAAGCCAATACGTAACGGGCTACCAGGTATTGACTAAAAAGGACGTCGATGAGCGAACTCATCCTGACACCCTACTGAGCCTGTCAGTGACAATATCCGTGCAGTCCGGTCCGTTCGTCTATGAGTATCGCATGGCGGGCCTAGGGGGTTGGTAAAAGTCAGACCCCTAAAAGCGGTACAAGTCGTGTCGGAGTGTAGCCCAGAACACCCTGAGATACTACTGGAATACCTACCAGTAAATCTCCTTGCCTTGGCCAAGGACTTTGTGTAATGGCTCTCCTAGACACAGCACGACCTCACCCCCAATACCGGGAGAGACGAACCCCTGAAGATACGCTCACTGCCTCCATGTGGCTCGGGACTGTACCCAACTAAAACCTGTTTGCACGACTCCTTTGAGCCGTGGTAGGGTAGTAATCAAAGTACAGTGGGAACTCACACGAGACAAATGACGATCCCCAGGTCGATGAACTTACCTGCACACATGTCACCAGGGAACTGCCATCTGACGTCTAGTATATGACCAACTAGCATGTTCCCGGCGAGTCCTGTCCGGTGTACTCATAACCCAATGAGCACCTGTATACATCTTAGGTGATCCAACTGACACCAGTGGCTTGTGAGACCGGCCACCGCCCCTCGTCGGGGTCTTGACTGTATACACTAGTCTACTAATGGAGTATCGATGCCCAGTCTCGAAACTCCCACGACTAGGGACCTTTTAAGGATAAGCTTATAGACCCCCAGCTCCCACTTATATGATCGCCCTCATACTGCTGGTGGTCAAGCAAGAATCCTAGGGGCTCTATCAACGTGTAATAGCGACGTGTCAGGTCACCTAAAGCAGTACACGATGATAAAGGTAAACCAGATAGCATACTATCATCTCGAGTAAGACTGTCCTACCGGGATAGGTCCTCTATCAATCATTACAATCACGTACCTGTAACCTAATAATTGACTCTGAGGGCACTATCTCCAACAATCTCCCACTTGCACTCAAGGCTAATTATTGCGATGTCGCATACTCACAGCCCGTGTGATACCGAACACCCAACTCCTCTACTAGTCAATCTCACAAAGCTCGTTTGCGAAACTATTGCGTTCGAGGAATAGCCTCAGTGAGTGGATCCGCATAGTTGTTTCATTCCATGTCTCTCTATTTCTCAAGTTCGCGGAGAAACCCATCTCCCGAAATGAGCAATACCTGTCTTAGAATGTGTCTGGATGTCTGATGGGACATAGCTCATAAATGAACTCCAAATCCAAACTTCTTAGACTGTATCGTCAACTGAACTTAATCAGTATCCTGCACCATGCCTCCCTCAGTATTGCCTTGGACCAACTGTCCAAAATACTGCCCCTCGTCAGAAGGAAAACTATAACTCTGACAACCTCCTTGTCGTCCATGTCACCTTGGAAGCCTGGAATGATAACTGTTTCCCAAATGAGGCTGTCGTTATCATATCCCTAGAACATCCACTTATGTTCTATAACTGCTTCCGACTGCTTCTCCAGGATTGGATCAATATCAACTTATTGCATCTAGTGCAAGAACAATATCTGGTGTGGTACTTGACATCTCATGATTTACTCAATTGCCTAAGCAAGTGATCTGCCAATCATGCACATCCCTCTCCCCTTTAGTCTGTAAGACACCTTTGGAGAGGGTGACTCCATTACCTGCAGGTACACTACCGTGCCAGGAGTCGTCCATCCTAAATACTCTTAGAATGCTGTCAAGTACCCTGATTGGGAAACCACCCAAATCTAGATCTAAGACCATAGATGTAGTTACCAGTATGTCTGATATAAAATCCATTTCCATTGTGGAGAAACAACTGTGTGACGACCAAAGTATAACCGATCGTAGTGTAGGAGTTTCTTTTCCTACTCTGTGTATATCATCCAAATACCAGGATATCACACCCTACTACCTTCTCAACAGATCCATCCCCTATTCTGATGAAGTCAAACCCATGACTGTCACGTCAGAAATAGATGATCTATCTCCGCTACATCTGCTCTAGTCTATAAATAGACATAAGCAACCTGTCCACCAATGCTTCCGCTGCTCCCACTGACTACGACAACCCTCTGGCAGAGTCATATAGACGTACACTTCTAAAACTGGTTTAGAACGACGCTATACTCATCCTCCCGCCGGGTCTCGTAACCTGGAACAACAGCAATGGCAATTGTGGGTAAACAAGAACTTCCCTGTCACTGTCCTTGAGGCTACCGTAGTGCCTCTCGGGTGCCTGAAGTTACCCACCTTATCTGCGGAGTGGCCAATGGAATGTCAATCCAGATTGAATCTTTAGGTTCCTTATCAATTTTTCAATAATCGTTTGTGGTTCTGAAATCACTTCCAGTTCTACCATACTCCCACTACTGTTTTCTGAAAAAATCCATCTTTAATAAAACTGTGGCGAGTCTAGAACAATATCGCTATTGTTCATCCAGATGGTAGAAAGTCAACCCTCGTCATAGCCTGGGTCAACCCACAAACAGCCATTACAGAAACGTGCCTTGAGTTGTCCAGTGTCTGGTTTTAATCATAAACCGGACAACTCCCCGTACCTTAACATCGTTAAGATATGAACTGTTCTATATCCAATATAGAAACAGAGGCACTGATTTAATTGAACCAGATTCAAATCATGCAGCTGTCCCCAGCGCATGTCAACTAAATGGAAGGAGGCCGATCAGCGTTACTCAACTTAGGAATGCTTCCAATCACGAGTAACCCGAAAGAGAAGCAATTTCTCTTAATCACTACTATCAACTGAATACCATATACAAGTATCTACATCTTCGATCACTTTGAAGAATCCCGATACTTGCTACTCCTGGTTCTCTACTCTATTCAAATACCTATAACTTCTCCAAATTCGGACCCTGTGTTTCCACGAAACACTTGTCTAAAAACTAGAGGAGTCATAAGTAAACCGAATATAGTACGAGGACCAACCCCTCTGTCTTGATGGACCCTGGACAACATACAATACTCTGTATAAGTCCTTTGAGTCTAATAACTCATTCACTGTGTGTCGTAGGTTGAAAACTGTACTTATGGTTAAGAAGAATTACACCGCTGTTTAATGCTCCTTATCTAACCATCCACTGATATAGGTAAATGTCGTAGACATAATTTCAGAAAGGTATATCTCACTCTATGAAAATAGATGTACAGATATATCAATTTGAAATTGGTGCATAACAGCGGATATTCAAAACCAAATATTTGCCGACCGGCAAACAGCCCAGGTGATTTCCTCAAATATCACCGATTACAACGAATCCCGATATAATGAGGATAATCACCCAATTCCCAATAACTTACTCCCACTCATCATCTGTAAAACCATACAGATGTGAGAATCGTACCTGGTAAATACATACCCTGGAGTAAGTATCTAATCGGGAAATCAGTTTTCCTTTAACATTACACAGTGAAACTGAAACATTGAAATGTTCCGATGGGGTATTCGGGTATTCCTAGTAATGCCTCTTCCAGATTCACGACTGTAACCGTATAGTTCTTTGCCACCTCTCCAAATCCCTTCATATGTCTTTAGTCTTTACCTTCTGCACACCCTTTTAGGCCAAATGGTTTTCTTCCTTCCCTACCGTTCGGCACCAGCCTATGGTTTGGAAGAAGACTATCCAATAAGCATAATGGGTGTACTGTCCTAATCCTAGGAGCACTCGCAATGCGAGAGAAGGTGAAGATAAAAGACAACTGAATAAACCTTATTCCTATTTCTCCTGGACCAGAATCCATCCCCGAACTGGAACAAGTTCCCTTCGAGTTCGTATATAACCATACGATGGAGTATCCAAATAAACTGTGGATCTTCGTAGTGATACGGAGTGTCCTGGAGAAATACAAAGGTGATGTGGGAGTGGTAACGAAATATTTGGTTTGGTCGTGAAAATCTGTTGCAATTTACTTTGCCCTCTTACTAATCCCTTGCTTTGTCTGAACTTAATACCTTCTGCACACCATCGTTATGCTAATTGGTTTTCTTCATTCCCTACCGGTCGGCACCAGCCTAAGGTTTGGAAGAAGACAATCCAATTTGCGTAATAGGTGTACTACCCCTAAACCAAGGAGTACTCGTAACCTGAGAGAGGGTAAAAGGAAAAGACAACTGAATAATCCTATCCGTTTTCTCCAGGACCTGAAACCATCCTCGAATAAATTCTTTCGAGTTCGTATCTAACCATACGATGGTTTTGTCCAATGGAAGTGGACGTTCGTAGTAAAACGGGGTGTCCTGGAGAAAAGGGTAAAAGTAGGAGTGGCAATGAGGTTTGCAACTCTGACAATCCAAAAGCCAGTGTTTAAGAAGGTTCGGTCAACTTGGTCACTGAGTCAAAGTCTTAGGGTCGGGTCAATGGTCGCTGCCAAAGAGAGAGAGAAAAGAAACACTCAGCGTGCACTCTAACCTAGATCAGAATGGTTACCAATTTATCTAATCTGGAAACCTCCCACTGTACCTCAAATTCTTCTCCAAACCTAAAAGAAGAATTAGTCGGGGTCACCCGAGGAGTATACCAACTCATCAGTGGGAATCGGGATCCAACTATCATCGCATGATAACGTGACGGAATCCGCTCACGTCAACACACTCCAGAAGGTATGCGCATATCTGGCAAGTTTCAGTTCTTTTGAAACTCCCGATGTGATTTCTGCCCCATGCTCTTATGACCTTGGCGAAGGTCAACAAATCATAAGTCACATGTCAAGTTCTACCCGTCATTATCCAGGTTAATTTGAATCCACCCGTACAAGCCTTTGACGAAGGTCAACAAGGCTATACGACTGTCCCAAACCAACGCATCTATCTATGCAACAGAAAGGTAACAAGCAGCTACCATACACTATGCCTTGACGAAGGTCAACAAACATAGCATGAATACTACGTGCTACCCGTCTGAAACGACGGAGGGCTACGAATGGTTTCTGGCGAAAACCTTTAACGTAATGAACTTGATATCGTCGAAGGAACTGATAGCTTTTTTTAAAAATATAGTGACGAAAACCGTTGCTAAAGAGGTCACTCCCGGTGAAGGGATCTCGGCTCCTTCCCCGTAGAATGGGGTGCAGGATATTCCAAATGAATACCACGGTGCAAAGCAAAAGTAATCGGCTATAGTGAAGTTAATGCCCTGACGTAAACTTTTTGTCCAAGGGGTCACTCCCGGTGAAGGGATCTCGGCCCTTGCCTCGTCGACTGAGGAGCAGGATATTCTAAATGAATACCGCGATGCAAAACAAAAGTGAACGTCCTTGCAATAATAGCTTTTTGAAAAGTGTTCCAACAACATCAGATTAGGTTTGTTTTTAAACTTGCATTGATCCGAATCAATGCAGTCCCATCAATTGATCACACCAAAAAGAACGAAAATATACTGATGTACGTATATGCCATCCGCATTCGCCACTGGGTCCCGTCATTACCCGTTAGGTTAGCTAACTAACGACAGAGCGGGGACTGGACTAGCGCGGATGCAAAACATATACAACATCTACTAATATATATGCCAATATATTATATTTCGCTCAAGGCGTGAATAAAATGCAACATCACAGAGAATGAACAGCATCACAGAAACAATACAGATATCTGGGATCCCCGGGTTTCACAGAGCCACTACTGAAACCCGACGTTCCCCTGGTCGTGTGGATAGCCTGTGCAATGAAATCCTAGACCCCTACGGGCGCGGCAAGTTACCCGCCAAAACCTGAAGCGAGGCAGCCCCCTTCAGCAACGTGAATGGACCACCCAGCACTTCATGGAATCCGGTAACTTGGGCACCCATCCTGGGTCAACCTGTGCCCCCTACGAGTGCGGCGAATGGCCCGCCAATTCTAGAGTGATGCCCCCTCCGTCTCAATGCCATGAGATGCGGGCTTGTTGCCCTCTAGAACCCGGCTACCCGTGCACACCTCCGCGGGGTAATCCTAGTACAGAAAGTAAAATATACATACAACGGGTACATCGACCGCAACCAGGTCGTGCCCCAAAATAATAATACAAACGGGCAGGGACGGCAGTCCACAAGTCGGACGCTCGCCCCGCAATATCAAATGTACATAATACAACCACAACTATACTAGCATTGCATCCAGGCTATCCCTACGACCGATCCGCAACAACACAGCAAATACATAGAACATCAACGTGAAAGTCACGTTCGCAAATCCGTCTAACCGGGCTATAGCAGTTAGACAGGATTTACCGATCGAGTGACATTCACGGTCGCAGATATAATGTAAATACTGTGAAAAATGTGTTTAAAATTTTCCGATTGACCAAAAATTAACAAGTGGGCCCCCAATCAAAACTGTAGCACTCACAGAAAACCTGGGCCCAATTTTAATATTCTAAAACCCATATTTTAAGCCCAGAAAGCCTCTGAAAAAAAATGGTGCAGTGATATCTACAGTGCGCGGCGGAAGGGCGGCGGAATGGGGGTTTGTGCGGCGCTTCCGCGCTCTGACTGTGGAATCACTTCATCGAAATTTTACAGAGTTCTTAGATTTTCTAGTACATCAATATTTTACAACCTGAAAAATTTTTAGAGACCAAAAATTTTCAACAGAAACTGATGCGAAGGTAAAATGCAGTTTTGGAACTTTTTGATCGATCGGAAATGCAAACACATTAAACCAAGCTAGACTAAGTTAATGGGGAGGCTCTGATACCACTGTAAGTGCACGGCGGCGCCCCGGCCGTCGATCCGACGGCGGAATGCGGAAGCGGTGAATAACTTAAATTTTGCGGACTTAGCAAACCGGCACCACCGCGCACTACTACCCGGATCGAACCACTAACTAGTCCTAGCTAACAACAAGAAAGGGAATAGAGATATACCGACGATCCAAGTCCTCCGGTCTTCTCGTCATGGTCCCGATCTCCTGCGGAAAAGTCTCGTCTCCTCCTCGTCGCCGGAAGTGCACCACATCGCCTACTTTGTTTACGGGCTCCCACCTCAATGCCGAGGCAACACGGGGACGAAGCCGGCTACTCGACGTACCCAAGATTTGCTGTAGAATATAATATGGATTGCATGTCTCATTTTGGGATTATGGAGTTGCCTTTTTGTGGAGGAAGAAGAACTTGGAGAGAGGTGGGAAAAATGTGGCATCCAAAAAAAATGACAATCACCATTTTTCTCCACCAAAAGAAATGAATCCCATTCCCCATAGGAATGGCCGGCCCCCCCATCATGTGTGATAGGAGAGAGAGAGAACAAGGTCAATGGGGTGGGTGGAATGCAATGATGCAAGCAAGTGATGATGAAAGAATCCAATGATCACAACCATAACCCACACTCCAAAACAAGTAATCAACAACCATGATTAGCCAAAGTCAAGCCATCATGAAAAAACAAAGTCAAGAAGTCAAGGTAAGGTGCTCCATCATGATACAAGGAAAAATGCAAAGACCCCCCTCCACAATTGCCTATTTGCAACAATGCAAATAAGCCCTCCTCCACCAATCTTCGGCCAATGAACGGAACAATGGAAATTGGCCGAAACGGAAAGCAAACTGGCAACTCCATAAAACTGGTCCCGTAATAAATTACAGGAAAACCCCGATACTGTGCATACACACCCGCATCTGTATTTCGACCGAAATACAAATGCAATGAGACAAAATCTACACTGTACTATACTAGGATCCGGCTTAAACCAAAACCGGCTAGTAATATCTGTTCGATCCTGATCCGTGCAATACCGCACGTATCTGATCGAACCCTGCCATATGACCATACGGCCTATAGTACAGACTGTCCGATCCTGATCCGTGCAATACTGCACGTATCTGATCGGACCCTGCCATATCTCCATACGGCCTCTACAACCTTTCGCCCGAAAGCTGAGTAACTGAATGTGGGGGACTCTAAAGACTCATCAACACCTTGGTTGTGGATTTAACCACTAGCACGTCAGAGGTATAAGCCAATACGTAACGGGCTACCAGGTATTGACTAAAAAGGACGTCGATGAGCGAACTCATCCTGACACCCTACTGAGCCTGTCAGTGACAATATCCGTGCAGTCCGGTCCGTTCGTCTATGAGTATCGCATGGCGGGCCTAGGGGGTTGGTAAAAGTCAGACCCCCAAAAGCGGTACAAGTCGTGTCGGAGTGTAGCCCAGAACACCCTGAGATACTACTGGAATACCTACCAGTAAATCTCCTTGCCTTGGCCAAGGACTTTGTGTAATGGCTCTCCTAGACACAGCACGACCTCACCCCCAATACCGGGAGAGACGAACCCCTGAAGATACGCTCACTGCCTCCATGTGGCTCGGGACTGTACCCAACTAAAACCTGTTTGCACGACTCCTTTGAGCCGTGGTAGGGTAGTAATCAAAGTACAGTGGGAACTCACACGAGACAAATGACGATCCCCAGGTCGATGAACTAACCTGCACACATGTCACCAGGGAACTGCCATCTGACGTCTGGTATATGACCAACTAGCATGTTCCCGGCGAGTCCTGTCCGGTGTACTCATAACCCAATGAGCACCTGTATACATCTTAGGTGATCCAACTGACACCAGTGGCTTGTGAGACCGGCCACCGCCCCTCGTCGGGGTCTCGACTGTATACACTAGTCTACTAATGGAGTATCGATGCCCAGTCTCGAAACTCACACGACTAGGGACCTTTTAAGGATAAGCTTATAGACCCCCAGCTCCCACTTATATGATCGCCCTCATACTGCTGGTGGTCAAGCAAGAATCCTAGGGGCTCTATCAACGTGTAATAGCGACGTGTCAGGTCACCTAAAGCAGTACACGATGATAAAGGTAAACCAGATAGCATACTATCATCTCGAGTAAGACTGTCCTACCGGGATAGGTCCTCTATCAATCATTACAATCACGTACCTGTGACCTAATAATTGACTCTGAGGGCACTATCTCCAACAGCTGACCCCAGTTCTGGACGCCGCACACGGAGGGCACCACGGAGGTTGGGAGAGAGGCCGGGGACTTGGCCCTAGGAGGGCCCATATTAGGTTAGACTCCACCTCGGCGGTTACTTCCTCCGTCTCCGGTGACCGGCGTGTCCATCAGGAACTGGAGAGCTTGAGGGCCACCGTTCAGGAGTTGAAGGAGATGCTGGTATGTATACTGCTTTATAGTAAAATATCATGTCATATTATATAGATATCAACATATCCATAATTAGTACGTAGCTTGAGCTTATTTGGTTTTAGACTTAAGTTTGATTAATCATACATACAGATGTAATTAAAATAAACAACAAACTAGATATCCAAATGGGGTTTCGAAATAACTTAATAATGATACGAATTCGAATAATACACAGTTCTTACACGCTTATTACACACGTTAGGTCCAGACGCGACAGGGTACATCGGCCGAGCCTCCACATGCATCTCCTTCGGCTGCGGCTCCGCAAGCAACTACATCGGCTGCGCTTCCGCAGACAGCTCCTGTAGCTCCACTGCCCACTCAGACTCCTACAGCCGCGGCTCCACAAGCGACTACCTCGACGGCGGCTGCGCAGACCACATCGCCAGCTCCACAGGCCGCTCAGACTCCCGCTCGCGCCGAATTGCAGAGTTTATTGACCGAGGAGCAGGCGCGCGTTATTCTATCATTATTCAGAGGTGGAGCTGGACCGAACAAGGGTAGCTTTTTGGTTCTTATTTTTTGAATCATGTATTTATTTATATCATACACATTGTACTACATTTTGAAACGATATCGATATTGGTTTATATTTATATCATATTCAGTTTTTGGATTTCTTTTGTATATTATATGCGTGAGATGTGATTATGAATACTGCGATATATGTTGTGTGATGATTATTTTTATATTTGATTGATGTATATATTATTGTGAACAGGGCGGGAAAAAATCAGGCAGCACTTTTTTAAAAAGAAAATACAGACAATATCTACCTACGGATTAATCCGTAGGCACACATGTTGCCCCTACGGGTATATCCGTAGGGGCACAATATCAGCAGTAACTGATGTTTGCCCTCTGATCTCAGTACCAGGGGGTTGGAAGTACCCCTACGGACATATCCGTAGGGGCTACTGCCTCTCCCCTACGGCTATATCCGTAGGGGAAAATATCAGGATTCCTGATATTTAGCCCCTACGGATAGGTACCTACGCAGTTATCCGTAGGGTATATAACTTGGACCTACGGACATATCCGTAGGTACACTTAATATATTAAAAAAAACCGTAAATAATATAAATTTTTTTACCCTACGGCTTAATCCGTAGGGACACTAGGACCTATACATAAATCCGTAGGGGCAAGAATTTGCCCGTAGGGGCAAGTTCAGGGCCTCAACTTGCACCTGCGGCCTTTGCACCTACGGGGTATTTTTTCGCCCCTACGTATATATCCGTAGGGGCAGTGGGTTGCCCCTACGGATAAATCCGTAGGGGCAACCCTTATTTGTAGTAGTGATATCGAATCAACACTTGATCCGATAATCCGGCTATATCATATATAACCGACCGATATCACATATCGTGAGAATAGAATACGGTATCTTATATCGTATCAACCTCGGTCCCACACATAACACATATATGCTCCTACTCCGTTTTTCTTGAGCCAGGAAACCTATGTGTAGGACTCTAAAGACTCGTAAATATCTAGCATGGCTCTGTTACCACTGAAGGGTTGCCTAGCACGGCAGCAAGGTTTCGGGAGGTATTGTCCATGCCAAATTCAAAAAATTTCCGTTCTAGCTAACCCTAACCATGAATCATAACTAGAAATAATACGGAAAACATATGCAAACACTTTGCATGTTATAGTGAGCAAGAAATACAACCTTTGTAGACCGGTCCTTCACTTCAAATAGCTCCATGTGGTAGTCCCCTTCGCTGCGATTGGAAACTCCGGACTCTAGAGAGGATCCCTTGATGAACGAACGTGCTTGCTTCAATGTCTTCGAGGCCGAAGATGATTTACGTCGGGGAGACACTAACCCAAGCTATTTCTTCACTAATCATATAATTAGTGAAGTAAACACACTCTACTAAATGGCAAGTAGTAGAGGATGATGAAGTAGGAAGTGGGCACACTTTAGTTTTCATTTTCTCAAAACTCCATTGAAGCTAGAAGCTTTTGATGAAGAAGAAGAAGATGAAGAAAATATCTCATCAATTATTCATCCAAATGAATTATTGCAACCGTGGGTGAGTTAAAGCCATCATGCTTAACTCATGTAGAGAATAAACCACACACTATGGTTAAGGGTTCGGTTTGATAAATATCTTTAACTAGACAAAAGAGTTGACTTTGTCAAAACTTATCCAAAAGATTTTGTCCAAGCTTTACCATGACAAACTCAATCTCTTTTGAATTAGCTTAACATAAATAAAAACCCTAACTTAACCCTAGCATGGTATTAATCTCATACACCCATCATTTATGTATCATCAAATAAGACACAATACATATACCCAAATATACATATCACATATATTCAATGTGCACATCTAGTAAGAAAAGAAATCATATGTGAGCTTAATATTATTTAATGTATTATAATATATCAAATATATAATTATACATTAAATTATCAAATCAACTCTTGATTTATTAATCCGGCTATATCATATACAATTGACTAATTCTATTTGAATCAACACTTGATCCGATAACCCGGCTATATCATATATAACCGACCGATATCATATATCGCGAGAATAGAATACGATATCTCATATCGTATCAAGCTCGGTCCCGCACATATCACATATGTGCTCCTATTCCGTTTCGCTTGAGCCAGGAAACCTCTGTGTAGGACTCTAAAGACTCGTCAATATGCCGACAGTAGGTGATGATCATATCAAACACCCATATGCCGCAAGCGGTTTGCTAAACGTAACGTCCACCCGGGTATTAAGCGATCAGAAGATCAACAAGCAAGCCTGCTCGTACTCCTGCGAATCCAATCAGTAACACTACCGTACAGTCCGGTCTCTTCGTCTGATATGTCGCATATCACAGCCTGGGGGTGGTATAACGTCAGACCCCAATAGCCTGAAAAGTCATGCCGATGCAAGATCCATAACGATTCGAGAAACTACTGATAACACTTACCAGTAGATCTCAGCAACACTGGCCAGGGATTTCATGTTATGGCTAATCGAGCATAGCGTAACATCAACTCCCTATACCGGGAGAGATGAAACCCCTCCTATCGCTCATTGCCTCCATATGACTCGGGACTGTACCCAAAAGCCACCGTTTTGCACGTTCTCTTGAATGTGGTAAGGTGGAAATCAAAGCATAGTGGGAATCACACAAGACTCTATGACGATCTCGGGTCTACAGACTAACCCGTACCAGTGTCACCAGAGAACTGCTATCCGACGATAGGTACAATACCATCTAGGTGTTCTCGGCGAGTCCGTCCAGTGTACCCAGTCTCCACTGAGCACCCGCATACCTTCTCTGATGTCAAACACCAATGGATATGGGATCATCCATCGCCCATCATAAGGGTCGAGAAGCGTATACGCTAGTCTACTCTGGTATATCGATGCCCTGTCTCGATACACCCTCGACTAGGAATATTTGAAGGATGTACTTAACAACTACTCTGTCGCCACTAGTATGATCTGCATTATAGTCCTGGTAGTCAAGTACTCATCCTATGGGATTTATCAACATGTATTATAGAGACAATCAGTGACATGTTAAGATAAAGAGCAACCAGATAGCATACTATTATGTCGAGCAAGAAAGTCCTCCCTATATATATCCAAGCATCCACTGCAATATACATCGTATATACAGTAATGGCCTCTAGGGCATACATATTACTAACAATCTCGCACTTGCACTAGGCCATCTGTTTTAGTATCTCATACCTAACAATCAGCAGTGGTTGAAGTATCTCATACTCAACCATCGCATATAAGTCTCCTCTAGGAATAGGCCTTTATGCGTGGATCTGCCGTGTTGTCCTCTGTGTCTACTTTCCTGAACCTGGATCTCCCTAGTGATCAACCATCTCCATGATCAGGTGATACTGCCCAAGAATATGTCTGGATTACAGATGGGACGAGGGTTCCTTAGCCAAAGCTATAACTCCATTGTCACACAATGGTAGGAACGAAGTTCATCTCATGAACTAGTGTATATCCAGACTATTTCTATGGTAGCATCCTTGGTAGTGATGTATCCAGCCTTTATCGTCTACTTTGTCACGGTATCTAGCTTTGAACTCTTCCAACATACCGTCCCTCCACTGAGGGTAAAGACATTGCCCGTGACTGACAATCAGTCGAGCTTTTCACCTTGAAAGCTATCCAGTGATTCTCCCCAGGATCGATTGATACCATCTCACTACACCTAGTGAGAATCCTAACATCCACTTAGATCTATCTCATAGATCCAAATCCCAGGATTTAGGATGCATCACCTTGATCCTATATGGAGAATCCTTGTGATAAGAGGAGATTGACCGAGTGTAGCATAGAAAACTCCTTTTCCTTTCTTGACAACTCATAACCAAGGGAGCGTAGAGGTAAACGTCGCAATTCAAGCTTCCGTACCAAGCCACAACCATTATATGTGCCGGACCGAGAATAATACGTGTATGTGATACCGTATTAGATTCTCATGATTTGTCATATCGGCCGGGTATATGTGATATAGCCGGGTCATCGGATCAAGTGTTGATTCGATGAACTGATACAGATTATATTAGACGGTTATTTATGAAATAGCCGGATTATCGGATCAAGTGTTAATTCGATAATTTAATGTATAATTATATATGTGATATATTACATTATGTTAACTAATATAAGCTCGCTTTATTGATTCATTTTCTCACCGGATAATACATTGATATATATGCGATATATGTTAATTGTATTATTTTCTTTTGTTGCAAAATATATTATATATTTTATATATAATATTGTAACAAGTTATGATTACAAATACAACATGATTTGTGGAGATTAAACAACTTAGGGTTTAATTTGGGTTAGCATTTGGGTTAGCTTTTTCATGAAGCTTCTAGAAGCTTTATTTTGTTTTAAGCTTAGATATTTTGTATTGATATTTTGTGTTGATATTTCTTAACCCAACCCAAACCCTTTACCCTAGTTAATTCTCTACAAGGGTTAAGCCTTCATTTCTTAACCCATGGTTGATTTGTAACCACAACAATGATTTTCATTATTCATCACAAAAGGTTTGGCTTCATCTTCTTCTTCTTTCTTCATGAAGAAAAGCTTCACTAGCTTTTTCTTTGATGATGAAATAAAGGGAGAAATTGAAAACAAAAGAGAGCTAAATTCCTACTTCATCATCCTCATCTATTCTAGCCACTTAGATTAGGGTGTTTGCTTTGCTATTACTTGATTAGTGAAGCATGAGCTTGGGTTTGTAATTCTTCAAGGTAGATCATCTTAGTTGTTGAAGATTGAAAGCAAGCTTGCATCTTTCTCTTCATGGAGCCTCTCTAGAGTCCGGGTACATGATGATCGCGGCGAAGGGACCTCAACACGGAGCTTATGAAGCGAAAGAACGGACTACAAAGGTTGTAATCCAAAACTCTTAGAAGTAAAGTTGTTTACTTACTATGTTAACCCTAAGTTTATAGTTAAGATCTTGGTTAGGGTTTGTTTAGCAGCACAAAAATTTTAAAGTAGCATAATTGATGCTTGCCAAAACCTTCACAAGGTGCTATACTAACCCTACAGTGACCACTTTAGCAAAACTAGTAAAAGCCTAAAAAATACTCCTTTTCAAAATCACTCGATTTTAAAATGATATCAAGTTCATTACGCTCATGGTTTTCATAAAAACCATCCGTAGGCCCTCCGTCATTTAAGGAAATAGAGTACTTAGTATTCATGCTGCGTATGTTGACTATACCCAAGGCATAGTGTACGCTAGCTAAGTGATGTCCTCCTACACAGCATATGATGTGATTAATTAGAACAGTCGCCTGATTATGTTGACCATAACCAAGGGTCATGTGGGTGGGTCTAATTAATCACGAAATGACGGGTAGAACTTAACCAGGACTTATGATATGTTGACCATAGCCAATGTCATAAGAACTAGGGGTAAAAACCATTATCGGGAGTTTCAAGAGTTGAAATTTGCAATGAGATTACATACCTTCTATGAGATAGTTGGATCCCGATACCCACTGCGAGTAATTGTTACACCTGGGAGAGTTTTGCACATTACAATTAGCCGATCAAGTAGGTGTCTAGAAAGCTGTTAACGGGGTTACACTCCTGGGAAAACGAGGTGTATTTTAATTAGGTCCATGCGAAAGCACAGGGAAACTCCCTCAAAGTACCGACACAGGCCTGGCCGAAAGATTGGCAAACTTATAGCGTGTAATTAATCCCGGCTAGTCTTACCTTTTAGGGTTTGAAGGAAGATTTGATAAAAATAGTGGGAGCTATCCTAATTAGATAAAATAATAACCAATCTCACCTTGCAAGAGTGCACGCAGAGTGTTTTCTTCTCTCCCTCTCCTGGTAGCGACCATGTCACGCCATAATCAAGATAATAATATGGATGAATAAACCGAATCTCCTTATTATACTGTGCCGGGAAACGTTGGTTCCGCTCTATCTTATAACTGTTATAAGTCCGAGCAGGAAATAGGGGAATATCCGGATTCCTATGCAACCTATTCGATGAATAGGCATGTTGATGAATATTCTTTGGTTGTGTTCAATACCAAGAACTGAGAATGGGTGATATATCTCTAAGTATTATCGAATGGTGCAATTGTTGCAGCCAATTCAGTTGGCAAATATCACCTTGTATTACCAAATGGTAAATACATTGATTCTGAACAGATGTTATTAGATACCAAACCTGATATACAGCATTAAATCATTTTCATTATTAAGTTAAAGAAGGATATAATTCTTTATTAGAGGATAATGTTGGGAACATTTTCCTGAATCAAGAGTTGATTGGATCAGGCACGTTATGTAATGGCATATAAGTTCTAAATCAAACCACAGTTCAAAGTATATAGAACACACACAAGAGGAGTAGTTCAGAAATGAACGAATCCTTCTTGTGGCATTGTAGACTAGGTCATATCAATGCGACACGCGACACGACCAGCTAAGTTATATAAGGATGAATATGAGAATCTGTTCTAATTTTCATCTTATGATACTTGCCAGTCTTGTCTCAATTGTAAAATGACCAAAACTCCGTTTACTGGAAACAGAGAAAGAGTTAGTGAACTCTTAGGACAGAAACATAATGATGTATACGTTCCTATGTCTACAAATGCCAGGGTTGGTTCTTGGTACTTCATTACATTCATCGACTATCTCTCAAGATTCGGACATGTGTTCCTTTTGAAACACGAGTCTGAAACTTTTGAGAAATTCCAGGAATATAAGCTTGAAGTTGATAACCAGACGGGTAGAAGTAGTAAAGTCCTACGATGAGATCGAGGAGGAGAATACTTGGGCATGGAGTTCCTGGATTACTTAAAGGAGAATGTGATTCTCTCTAAGCTTACTCCTTCGTACACACCACAGCACAATGGTGTATCGGGGCGGAGGTATCGCACCTTATGAGATATGGCACGCTCTATGATGAGTATTATTGAGTTACCTATTTTCTTTTGGTGTTATGCACTTGAGAAGTTTCATACCTATTGAATGGGGTTCCATCTAAATCAGGGCCTACCACTACATATGAGATATGGAATGGGAAGAGACCATGTCTTAAACGAGTTAAGATATGGGGTTGTCCGGCCTATGTTGAAAAGAAAAATCTGGACAAGCTTGAGGCAAGATCAGTTCTTTATAAGTTTGTTGGATATCCTGAACATTCGCAAGGGAATATCTTCTACCACACTGAGGAGCAAAAGGTGTTTTGTTTCTCAGGATGGCACCCTTTTTAGAAAAGGAATTTCTTGTGAAGAAATTAGTGGTCATGAGGTAGAACTGGAAGGAGTTCCAGCTGGGCAAACTAACAGCTGATGATTTGGTAAAACCAAAGAATTCAATAGTCTCCAACGAAACTCAGCCACTCCGCGAATCTGGTAGGGTTCTTCATCCACTTGAGAGATACTACGGTCTTCTCGGTGACAGTGGGAGCGAGGATTGCATCATGGTAGATGATGGCCGAACTAGGTTCAGGCAGGCCATCATGAGTGGGGACTCTGTGAAATGGCTGGATGCTATGCGATCAAAGATGGAATCCATGCACACCAACAAAGTTTGACTTTTCATGTTTCACCTGAAAGGGTAAAACTCATTGGGAGCAAATTGTATCTTGAGAAGATTCTTACTGTAGATGGAAATGTTGAGACTTTCGAAGCTATGCTTAAGTCCATCAGTATTAAAGCTTGCATCATGGAGATGGAACATCTGTTTTGATGTGGCAGTCAAAGAGTTTGACTTCATCAAAAGATAGATGAACCTTGTATATACAAGAAGGTAGTAGAAAGTGAGATTGTCTTACACGTATTGTACGTAGATGACATACTCTTAATAAGAAATGGTTTCCTATGCTACACTCGGTCAAGCTCCTCTTATCACGAGGATTCTCCATAGATGATCTGGATGATATATAGCTACATCTTATGGATTATGATCTATGGTGATAGATCTAAGTGGATACTGGGAGAATCCCAAATCCAGATACATTGAGACCAAACTAAAGGGGTTTAGTATGGAAGATTCTAAGCGTGGTGGTTCACCAACTAACCGAGGAATCACTCTCTCCAAAAAGATGTCTTCTAAGACTGATTTGGAGAGAGCTCCCGTGCTAGGGATACCCTATACTTCGGCAGTAGGCTCTATCATGTATGCAATGTTTTGTACTAGACTAGATGTAGATAACTCACTAGGTGTATTGATCAGGAATCAATCGGATCTTGGGAGAATCACGGGACAGCTGTGGAGGACATTCTTAAGTACTTCAGAAGCACTAAAAGAAAGTTCTTGGTTCCAGCTTCCAGAGTGATAAGTTCGACTGAAAGTCAGTCACTGGCATTGTCTTTACCCTCAGTGGAGGGTCGGTATGTTGGAAGAGTTCCAAGCTAGTTACCGTGGCATACTAGACGATAACGGTTGAATACATCGCTACCAACGATTCTGCCAAAGTGGCTGTCTGGGCATTACTTGTTCATGAGATGAACATGGTTCCTACCATTAAGCGTCCAATAACTGTTATTGTGACTACAATGGAGTTGTGGATTTAGCCAAGGAACACCAGTCCCATCGGCGATCCAGACATATTCTAAGGCTAGTATCACCTGATCAGGAAGATGGTTGATCTCCAATGGATCGAGGTAAGGAGATATCACGACCCGAAATAGCACATGACTGGACGTTGAATCATATGAAGTCTATAGGACCTCATCTAATTCAAGTAAGCCAAAAGCCCAGAAATCTAAAACCATTTTAGAGAAATGTTTTAGTAAAATAAGCCGAGTAATGCATTTTAAAATCATAAGTATTTTCTGAAAATTTCGGCAGAGTTTCCTTTCTAAATACTGGCCTCGAACGGGGTACAACATGATAAATATATACATGAATGATAAAAGGCATCCCCAAGCTGGAGCTAGCTCTTCGTCAATCGACGGACACAACCATGCAAGCAATATAATATACAACGCCGAAGGGCGAGGATCAAAACTGAAAGGAAAACTTAAAAACAACATGAAAACCCATAATAATACAACCCGTGACTTTACGTCGAAAGAATATACATCACTGGTCTCTAAGTCTGAATGAATATACAAGTTTGGTTGATGGAGTTTACTAGATACAACTGAAATAATTAATATACATGGTATAATAGTGGCTACGATGCATGTGAACCCACCTACCAAAGCAATCACCCGGAAAAGGAAGCAGTGTGCCAGAAAGCCGCAAAAAACTGTACGGCAAAACATGCAAGAATTTGTGGCACAACGGGGGTGAGTTGCCAACTCGTGAGTAGAAAACATCACCGAGCAAAAATCGTATGTATGACACAATCCTAGGTCAATACGATCAAATATGTATATAATCCTCAAATGATAAACTCTGAAGCATGATAAGGTGGCAAGGGTAAACATCCATACAAAAGTGTAATCCCATGTGCTCGTGTTAGTGCCTCAGGTAGCAATATATCGTGTATATGAGGTATGAATGTAATGTAATGAAATGAGTGAGACAACTATTTTCTTTTATTTAATGAGATTTCTGTATGTATATAAATCGAGTATCATCAATGAAATCAACAGAGGAATCCGTGTCAAGCATCGACACAAAACATAAACCCCAATATCTTAATATCTCAGGCTCCGGCTACCCAGACTGGCATGTATCAGCAAATCTCAAAATCTCAGTGTCTCAAACCTCAATATCTCAATGTCTCAATACCTCGAGCTCCGTCAGTCCGGATCGGCCCATATCATAAATCACACGACCACGAACGGTATCCTCCGGATATCTGACACGCCAAACAATCACCGGTAGGCAGTCTGCCCCTGCCGGGCTCATCATCCTCCATGAAATCACTCTTGCCCCAGGGTACTATACCGGGTCCACCATGTACCCGAGACGGTTCTTACAACTCCTCGAATCGGGTCTCGAAATCCATCTCATAAGCGAGAAAACATCATGGTGGACGACTCATAGATCACGAGAAAACCGCACTTTTCATTTTAAAAAGAGAGAGCGAGAGAGAGAAGTTTATATATATTCTTGCGGTTTTCTCCCAAATCCAAGAAATCTCATGAAAATCCGAAATCCAATCATCAATAGCAAGTAAACAGTGAATATCGGCATAAAACTCCATAATACTGCAAAATAGTGAATAATAATATGCATGAAGTAGCAAGTAATAAACAACAATGTCTAGTCTAGCATATAAAGACGAGTACACTAATACCATGTCGAACTATCAGTTAACAAGCTATGTCAATGAGTAATATTCTCTAAAGTGTACGTGACATGGCAATTACCGATGATGATGTGTGTGAGCCAGAAAGTAAGTGTATGTAGAACATACGCATCATCGGTAATGGTGCTGGTGTCCTGACAGCATGATCTCAATAATGGCATATAGAAACACAATATAAGCATGCGATGCGATGCGATCAGTAAGAATATGCGGGAGCTGAATAATAAACACAATGATAACTAATCTGTATTTATATAAATATGAGTCGTACTGTTTTGCCATTTGAAATAACACGAACCGTGGTGTTTTGAAAATAAGGGCTACGGTGTTTTTTAAGAAAAGATACGTCCTATGAAATATCCGTAGAATGTCTTGGCCTGTCTTTAAAATACTCACGATTCGTTAGTTTTGAAATAGGTATGACTCGAGTCTAATCTATCATTTACAAGTAACTACCGGAATAAACTAAACAGGCTGATCGAAAGGTAAGGAAGCCGCCTAACATCCGAGTTGATACATATATATATATATATAATAGTCGTTGATCCCGCCTCAATAGTATCCCATACGATACCCTAATATAATATGACATCCTCGAGTCAAGAGTGTGGATCTATCATCAATATAATGCTCGTATGGTAAATCTGTCGTACGGCCTCCGAAATATGGGTACGGGTCAAATGTCACATCTATCACATTATTCATCTGGTATCCTCTTTATCAAATATCATGATCCGGGGTACAGATCTACGTTTAGTAAAATACTGATACCATCTATGTATAGGCATGCGTGTGTCTGAAAACACCACGTCGAAAGGATCCGCTAAAATATCATGTCGTATCTCAAATACGAACCATGTCACATCACCGATCTCACGGCCTCAAGCCCAATCTCATCGACTCATCTCTAATCCCAAGTACTATCCTCATCATCCATGTATATGTGTATACACACACACACACACACACACACACAGTCTCATACCCATGTGTGTGTGTGTATACATACATATCCCCATTTACACACATGTAAATTAAAGTATGCAAGTGTGTGTGTGCGTGTGTGGGTATAAACCTATTCTAGGGTTCACGACTAAGAAGCTATGCTCGTTTACTTCTAAATACCCTAAACTAAACCATGAACACATAATCATATCCTGATAATTATCCACGTATCATAAACCACATATATATCCATTTATATATATAAGCTATACTACGAACTGCGGGGGTGCTATACGCCATCCACCCGACTTCCCCCGTAGATATATATCTACTCACTTGCTTCTTTTGTGCTGATGCCGATGTCGCCATCTTCATCTTCAACGTCTCGACATCACGTGGGGTACCTACACGTATAATCCAATCGCAATGCGTATTAAAATCCAATCGGAAAAACCAAAACGGCATACGCTACGCTCATAGGTAAAAACCTATAGCCTCGCATGCAAACACGACCAATAATCTTAGTCGTTGACGTTCAAACGCCACACGATGGGAACGAAATATTAAATACCAAAATCCATGTTAAAACGAAGTCGTAAAACAATGCACCAATACAAGAAAATGATCCCAGATTTTACCCTAGGTGAAATTAGCCAATTTTGCATATGCCAAGGGTCTAGTTTACAGGAGATGGAGCTACAGACCAAACACGAAATAGTTCCAACCTACCCTGGCTGCAAATTGCGGCCAGAATGATTAAATCTGAGGCTAAAGGGTGGAGTCAGGGGCTGGGGTCTTGGGTTTAGCTTCCTGGGTGCCTGCATGTATCACTGCGTATGCTAAATAATTTTAAGAGGCTCCGAGTGATAGCAGATGTCAAAATACGCCCACAGAATTCAAAAAATACGGTGTCGGGGATTTCTAAGTTCGCTAATTGGAGTTTTAGTCTCTGGTTTAGGTCTCTAATCAATCACCACAGGGGTTTAAGGTCAATATTAAGCCTCAATTACATTATCTCAATTCAAAATTCCTCAAACCCTAACTTGAAATTTTCAAAGTTCACTAAACCGAACTAAATCACTTCTGAACTTGTATAGGTGATAAAGTAAACCAAATACTACACTAATGGTTCAGAAATTACCTCATTTGGCAACACAAGAAAATTCTTGAGTTGCCCTAAGTGCTTAAAATCAACCCTTTCTTGGTCCAAAGTGTAGCTAGAAGCCTTGTGCACATTTTTTTTTTATGAAATGGAGATGGTTTTTTGGGTTGATTTTGATGGTGTTTGAGAGGATGAAAAGGGGGAAGGAGTGAGGGTAGCAGCCCAAGTGAGAGGGAGAGAAGAATGAGATGAGAATGATGAAGTGTGGAGACAAGCCATGGTCAATGGAGACCCCGCACCCTCTCTCTCTCATGCCCATCCCTCATTTCTTTATTCATATCCCTTTTCTTTTCTTCTCTTAAATTTATTACCATGCATGATAAAAACTAAGAAAGCATGAAAGAAAAAAATGTAACAAGTGCTAAAAATGACATGTGCATGTCATGTGCACAAAACACGTTTAATACACGATTAGCGATATTTAATCGCGATTAGCATTAAAACAGTGTCAAATAAATCATAATTTTTCATAATTTGCTTAATTAACATGAAGCACCCTCATTTCAGTAATTTCCAAAATTTTCCAATTTTTTTCCCAATTTATCGGTATTTAATTATACCGCCTTATTAAAATATTCAATATAATATTATTTAATTTTAAAAATTCCCAAAAATAATATTTTATTTTTCTGAAATCTTACAGGAGAGTTGACATGAAGGATAACACGGCGGATCCACTCACCAAGGCCTGCTTCCCCAAATACTATTTGAGTGATTTTGGGATGGTTGGGTATAGGATACTACAACCACTGCTATGTTGTTGGGTATTGGATACTACAACAGATGGCCTTAGTGCAACTGGGAGATTGTTAGTTATATGTATGCCCCAGAAGCCATTATTATACATGAGATTTAAATTATAGTGGATGCTTAGATCTATATAGAGAGGACTTCCTTGCTCGACATGATAGTGTTGGATATATGTAAGCCTTAGAGGCCATTATATGATAGTGTATGTACCGGTATGGGTGTTTATATATATATATATATATATATATATATATATATATTCAGAGGACAGTCTTGCTCGACATGATAGTATACTATCTGGTTACTCTTTATCATGACATGTTCACTTGAACATTCTTTTACTCATTTGGTACATGTTGATAAAACCCTTAGGATATTTGCTTGACTACAGGGATTATGATGTGGATCATACTAGTGGGACATGTGTAGCTTATATTCTTGAAATGTTCCTAGTTGTGGGTGTATCGAGACGGGACATCGATATTCCAGAGTAAACTAGCGTATACCATTCTTGTCCCATATGATGGGCGATGGATGATCCCATATCCATCTGGTGTGGTGACACCAGAGATTGTATACGGGTGCTCAGTATGACTGGGTACACTGAACGGACTTGCCGAGAACTCCTATGTGGTATTATATCTATCGTCTGATAGCAGTTCTCTGGTGACACTGTTACAGGTTAGTCTGTAGACCCGAGATCGTCATAGAGTCTTGTGTGTCCTCCGACTGTACTTTGATCTCCACCCTACCACAGCTCTACTGAGGTGTGCAAACAGGTGGATTTTGTGTTGGAGATAGTGCCCTCAGAGTCAATTATTAGGTCACAGGTACGTGATTGTAATGATTGAGGGAGGACCTATCCCGGTAGGACAGTCTTACTCGAGATGATAGTATGCTATCTGGTTTACCTTTATCATCGTGTACTGTTTTAGGTGACCTGACACGTCGCTATTACACGTTGATAGAGCCCCTAGGATTCTTGCTTGACCACCAGCAGTATGAGGGCGATCATATAAGTGGGAGCTGGGGGTCTACAAGCATATCCTTAAAAGGTCCCTAGTCGTGGGAGTTTCGAGACCGGGCATCGATACTCCATTAGTAGACTAGTGTATACAGTCGAGACCCCGACGAGGGGCGGTGGCCGGTCTCACAAGCCACTGGTGTCAGTTGGATCACCTAAGATGTATACAGGTGCTCATTGGGTTATGAGTACACCGGACAGGACTCGCCGGGAACATGCTAGTTGGTCATATACCAGACGTCAGATGGCAGTTCCCTGGTGACATGTGTGCAGGTTAGTTCATCGACCTGGGGATCGTCATTTGTCTCGTGTGAGTTCCCACTGTACTTTGATTACTACCCTACCACGGCTCAAAGGAGTCGTGCAAACAGGTTTTAGTTGGGTACAGTCCCGAGCCACATGGAGGCAGTGAGCGTATCTTCAGGGGTTCGTCTCTCCCGGTATTGGGGGTGAGGTCGTGCTGTGTCTAGGAGAGCCATTACACAAAGTCCTTGGCCAAGGCAAGGAGATTTACTGGTAGGTATTCCAGTAGTATCTCAGGGTGTTCTGGGCTACACTCCGACACGACTTGTACCGCTTTTGGGGGTCTGACTTTTACCAACCCCCTAGGCCCGCCATGCGATACTCATAGACGAACGGACCGGACTGCACGGATATTGTCACGGACAGGCTCAGTTGGGTGTCGGGGTGAGCTTCCTCATCGACGTCCCATTTGGTCAGTACCTGGTAGCCCGTCACGTATTGGCTTATACCTCTGACGTGCTAGTGGTTAAATCCACAACCAAGGTATTGACGAGTCTTTAGAGTCCCCCACATTTCAGTTACTCAGCTTTCGGGCGAAAGGTTGTAGAGGCCGTATGGAGATATGGCAAGGTCCGATCAGATACGTGCGGTATTGCACGGATCAGGATCGGACAGTTTGTACTATAGGCCGTATGGTTATATGGCAGGGTTCGATCAGATACGTGCGGTATTGCACGGATCAGGATCGAACAGATATTACTAGCCGGCTTTGGTATAAGCCGGATCCTAGTATAGTACAGTGTAGACTTTGTCTCATTGCATTTGTATTTCGGTCGAAATACAGATGCGGGTGTGTATGCACAGTATCGGGGTTTTCCTGTAATTTATTACGGGACCAGTTTTCTGGAGTTGCCAGTTTGCTTTTCGTTTCGGCCGATTTCCTTTGTTCCGTTCATTGGCCGAAGTTTGGTGGAGGAGGGTTTATTTGCATTGTTGCAAATAGGCATTTGTGGAGGGGGTTCTTTGCATCTTGTAGCATCATGATAGTCTTCATGATGGTGCACCATCCATTGACTTGCTTGACTTTCCATATCATGATGGCTTGACTTTGTTAGCATCATGGTTGTAGTTGATGGTTGTGTGGAGTGTTGGATTTGTTGCTATCATTTCTTCACATGATAACTCCACACTTTCTTTCTAGCATGTTGTTTAACCCCCCCCCCCTTGGTCTTTCTCTCTCCAATCACATTTGTACAAAGGGGGGCCGGCCATTCCATGGCAAGGGATTCATTTTCTTTTTGGGTGGAAAATGTTACTCTCATTTTTGAGGGTGCTACATTTTCCCCATCTCTCTCCAAGCCCTCTTTTCCTTCACCAATGGCAAACTCCTACAACCCCAAGATGAGACAATAGCTCACTACATATTCTACAACGACCCTTGGGCACGTCGAGTAGCCGGCTTCGTGCCCGAGTTGCCTCGGCATTGAGGTGGGAGCCCGTAAACGATGTAGGCAACGTGGTGCACTTCCGGCGACGAGGAGGAGACGGACGGAGATCCCGCGAGGAGATCGGAGTGGAGATGAAGACCGGAGGACTTGGATCGTCGGTATATCTCTTCCCTTTCTTGTAGTTGGCTTAGACTAGTTAATGGTTACGATCCGGGTGTTTAGTGCGCGGTGGTGCCGGTTTGCTAAGTCCGCAAAAATTAAAGTTTTTCACCGCTTCCGCATTCCGGCGTCGGATTGACGGCCGGGGCGCCGCCGTGCACTTACAGTGGTATCAGAGCCTCGCCATTAACTTAGTCTAACTTTGTGTAATGTGTTTGCATTTCCGATCGATCAAAAAGTTCCAAAACTGCATTTTAGTTCGCATCAGTTTCTGTTGAAAATTTTTGGTCTCGAAAAATTTTTCAGGTTGTAAAATATTGATGTACTGGATAATCTAAGAGTTCTGTAAAAATTTGATGAAGTAACTCCACAGTTGGAGCGCGGAACCGCCGCGAAAACCACCTTTGTGCGGCCCTTCCGCCGCGCACTATTCACATCACTTCACCATTTTTTTACAGAGGCCTTCTGGGCTTAAAATATGGGCTTTGGAATATTAAAGTTGGGCCAATTGTTTCTGTGAGTGCTACAGTTTTCTTTGGGGCCCACTTGTTAATTGTTTGATCAATCGGAAATTTTTTAAACACATTTTTCACAGTATTTACATTATATCTGCGACCGTGAATGTCACTCGATCGGTAAATCCGGTCTAACTGCTATAGCCCGGTTAGACGGATTTGCGAACGTGACTTTCACGTTGATGTTCTATGTATTTGCTGTGATGTTGCGGATCGGTCGTGGGGGATAGCCTGGATGCAATGCTAGTACAGTTCTGTTGTATTATGTACATTTGATATTGCGGGGCGAGCATCCGACATGTGGACTGCCGTCACTGCCTGTTTGTATATTATTTTGGGGCACGACCTGGTTGCGGTCGATGTACCCGTTGTATGTATATTTTACTTTCTGTACTAGGATTACCCCGCGGAGGGGTGCACGGATAGCCGGGTTCTAGAGGGCAGCAAGCCCGCATCTCATGGCATTGGGACGGAGGGGGCTTCACTCTAGGATTGGCGGGCTATTCGCCGCACTCGTAGGGGGTACAGGTTTGACCCAGGAGGGGTGCCCAAGTTACCGGATTCCGTGAAGTGCTGGGTGGTCCATTCACGGTGCTGAAGGGGGCTGCCTCGCTTCAGGTTTTGGCGGGTGACTTGCCGCACCCGTAGGGGTCTAGGTTTTCATTGCACAGGCTATCCACACGACCAGGGGAACGTCGGGTTTCAGTAGTGGCTCTGTGAAACCCGGGGATCCCAGATATCTGTATTGTTTCTGTGATGCTGTTCATTCTCTGTGATGTTGCATTTCTTTCACGCCTTGAGCGAAATATAATATATTGGTATATATATTAGTAGATGTCGTATATGTTTTGCATCCGCGCTAGTCCAGTCCCCGCTCTGTCGTTAGTAAGCTAACCTAACGGGTAATGACGGGACCCAGTGGCGAATGCGGATGGCATATACGTACATCAGTATATTTTCGTTCTTTTTGGTGTGATCAAATGATGGGACTGCATTGATTCGGATCAATGCAAGTTAAAACAAACCTAATCTGATGTTGTTGGAACACTTTTCAAAAAGCTGTTATTGCAAGGACGTTTACTTTTGTTTTGCATCGTGGTATTCATTGGAATATCCTGCTCCTCAGTCGACGAGGCAAGGGCCGAGATCCCTTCACCGGGAGTGACCCCTTGGACAGAAATTTGCGTCAGGACATTGACTTCACTATAGCCGATTACTTTTGCTTTGCACCGTGGTATTCAGTTGGAATATCCTGCACCCCATTCTACGGGGAAAGAGCCGAGATCCCTTCACCGGGAGTGACCTCTTTAGCAACGGTTTTCGTCACTATATTTTCAAAAAGCTATCCGTTCCTTCAACGATATCAAGTTCATTACGTTAAAGGTTTTCGCCAGAAACCATTCGTAGCCCTCCATCATTTCAGTTAAATATTCGGTAGTATTCAAGCTATGTATTTTGACCTCACGCCAAGGCATAGTGTTTGGTAGCTGCCGGGTATTTATCTGTTGCATAGATAGATGCGTTGGTTTGGGACAGTCGTACTACTATTTTGGCCTACGTCAAGGGTATGTACGGGTGGATTCAAATTAACCTGGATAATGATGGGCAGAACTTGACATGTGACTTATGATATTTTGACCTCACGCCAAGGTCATAAGAGCATGGGGCAGAAATCTCATCGGGAGTTTCAAAAGAACTGAAACTTGCCAGATATGCGCATACCTTCTGGAGTGTGTTGACGTGAGCGGATTCCGTCACGTTATCATGCGATGATAGTTGGATCCCGATTCCCACTGATGAGTTAGTTTTACTCCTCGGGTGTTCCCGACTAATTCTTCTTTCAGGTTTGGAGGAGAATTTGAGGTACAGTGGGAGGATTCCAGATTAGATAAATTGGTAACCATTCTGATCTAGGTTAGAGTGCACGCTGAGTGTTTCTTTTCTCTCTCTCTTTGGCAGCGACCATTGACCCGACCCTAAGACTTTGACTCAGTGACCAAGTTGACCGAACCTTCTAAACACTGGCTTTTGGATTGTCAGAGTTGCAGACCTCATTGCCACTCCTACTTTTACCCTTTTCTCCGGGACACCCCGTATTGCTACGAACGTCCACTTCCATTGGACAAAACCATCGTATGGTTAGATACGAACTCGACAGATTTATTCGAGGATGGTTTCCGGTTCTGGAGAAAACGGATAGGATTATTCAGTTGTCTTTTCCTTTTACCCTCTCTCAGGTTACGAGTACTCCTTGGTTTAGGGGTAGCACACCTATTACGCAAATTGGATCGTCTTCTTCCAAACCATAGGCAGGTGCCGACCGGTAGGGAATGAAGAAAACCAATTAGCATAACGATGGTGTGCAGAAGGTATTAAGTTCAGACAAAGCAAGGGATTAGTAGGAGGGCAAAGTAAATTGCAACAGATATTCACGACCAAACCAAGTATCTCTTCGCCAATCCTAACATCACCTTTGTATTTCTCCAGGACACTCCGTATCACTACGAAGATCCACAGTTTATTTGGATATTCCATCGTATGGTTATATACGAACTCGAAAGGAACTTGTTCCAGTTCGGGGATGGATCCTGGTTCAGGAGAAATAGGAATAAAGTACATTCAGGTGTCTTTTATCTTCACCTTCTCTCGTGTTGCGAGTGTTCCTAGGATTGGGACAGTACACCCAATATGCTTATTGGATAGTCTTCTTCCAAACCATAGGCTGGTGCCGAACGGTAGGGAAGGAAGAAAACCATTTGGCCTAAAGGGGTGTGCAGAAGGTAAAGACTAAAGACATATGAAGGGATTTGGAGAGGTGACAAAGAACTATACGGTTACAGTCGTGAATCTGGAAGAGGCATTACTAGGAATACCAGGATACCCCATCGAAACATTTCAATGTTTCGGTTTCACTGTGTACTGTTAATAGAAAACTGATTTCCCGATTAGATACTTACTCCAGGGTATGTATTTACCAGATACGATTCTCACATCTGTATGGTTTTACAAATGATGAGTGGGAGTAAGTTATTGGGAATTGGGTGATTATCCTCATTATATCGGGATTCGTTGTAATCGGTGATATTTGAGGAAATCACCTGGGTTGTTTGCCGGTCGGCAAATATTTGGTTTTGAATATCCGCTGTTATGCACCAATTTCAAATTGATATATCTGTACGTCTATTTTCATAGAGTGAGATATACCTTTTGATATTATGTCGATGACATTTACCTATATCAGTGGATGGTTAGGTAAGGAGCATTAAACAGCGGTGTAATTCTTCTTAACCATAAGTACAGTTTTCAACTTACGACACACAGTGAAAGAGTTGTTAGACTCAGCGGACTTATACAAAGTATTGTATGTTGTCCAGTGTCCATCAGGACAGAGGGCTTGGTCCTCGTACTATATTCGGTTTACTTATGACTTCTCTAGTTCTTAGACATGTGTTTCGTAGAAACACAGGGTCTAAGTTTTGAGGAGTTATAGGTATTTGAATAGAGTAGAGAACCAGGTATAGCAAGTATCGGGATTCTTCAAAGAGATCGAAGATGTAGATACTTGTGTATGGTATTCAGTTGATAGTAATGATTAAGAGATCTTGCTTCTCTTTCAGGTTACTCATAATTGGAAGTATTCCTAAGTTGAGTAACGCTGATCGGCCTCCTTCCATTTAGTTGACATGCACTGGGGATAGCTGCATGATTTGAATCTGGTTCAATTAAATCTGTGCCTCTGTTTCTATATTGGATATAGTACAGTTCATATCTTAACATTGTTAAGGTACGGGGAGTTGTCTGGCTTATGCTTAAAACCAGACACTGGACAACTCAAGGCACATTTCTGTAATGGCTGTTTGTGGGTTGACCCAGGCTATGACGCGGGTTGACTTTCTACCATCTGGATGAACAATAGCAATATTGTTCTAGACTCGCCACAGTTTTATTAAAAATGGATTTTTCAGAAAACAGTAGTGGGAGTATGGTAGAACTGGAAGTGATTCCAGAACCACAAACGATTACTGAAGATTTGATAAGGAACCTAAAGATTCAATCTGGATTGACATTCCATTGGCCACTCCGCAGATAAGGTGGGTAACTTCAGGCACCCGAGAGGTACTTCGGTAGTCTCAAGGACGGTGACAGGGAAGTTCTTGTTTACCCACAATTACCATTGCTGTTGTTCCAGGCTGCGAGACCCGGCGGGAGGATGAGTATAGCGTCGTTCTAAACCAGTTTTAGAAGTGTACGTCTATATGACTCTGCCAGAGGGTTGTCGTAATCAGTGGGAGCAGCGGAAGCATTGGTGGACATCAGGCTTATATCTATTTATAGACTAAAGCAGATGTAGCGGAGATAGATCATCTATTTCTGACGTGACAGTCATGGGTTTGACTTCATCAGAATAGGGGATTGATCTGTTGAGAAGGTACTAGGGTGTGATATCCTGGTATTTGGATGATATACACAGAGTAGGAAAGGAAACTCCTACACTACGATCGGTTATACTTTGGTCGTCACACAGTTGTTTCTCCACAATGGAAATGGATTTTATATCAGACATACTGGTTACTAGATCTATGGTCTTAGATCTAGATTTGGGTGGTTTCCCAATCAGGGTACTTGACAGCATTCTAAGAGTATTTAGGATGGACGACTCCTGGCACGGTAGTGTACCTGCAGGTAATGGAGTCACCCTCTCCAAAGGTGTCTTACAGACTAAAGGGGAGAGGGACGGGCATGATTGGCAGCTCACTTGCTCAGGCAATTGAGTCAATCGTGAGATGTCAAGTACCACACCAGATGTTGTTCTTGCACTAGATGCAATAAGTTGACATTAATCCAATCCTGGAGAAACAGTTGGAAGCAGTTTTAGAACATAAGTGGATGTTCTAGGGATATGATAACGACAGCCTCATTCAGGAGACAGTTATCATTCCAGGCTTCCAAGGTGACATGTGTTAGTTATATGTATGCCCTAGAGGCCATTACTGTACATAGGATGTATATTGTAGTGGATGCTGGGACATATATAGGGAGGACTTTCTTGCTCGACATGATAGTATGCTATCTGGTTGCGCTTTACCTTAACGTGTACACTGATTGTCTCTCTGTTACATGTTGGTAAAGCCCTTAGGATGTGTACTTGACTACCTGGACTATGATGCGGATCATACTAGTGGGGACATGGTAGTCCATAAGTACATCCTTCAATGTTCCTAGTCGAGGGAATATCGAGACGGGGCATCGATATTCCAGAGTAGACTAGCGCATATCTTCTCGACCCATGCGATGGGCGATGGATGATCCCATATCCATTGGTGTTTGACATCGAAGATGGTATGCGGGTGCTCAGTGGAGACTGGGTACACTGAACGGACTCGCCGAGAACTCCCAGATGGTATTATACCTCACGTCAGATGGCGGTTCTCTGGTGACACTGGTACAGCTTAGTCTGTTGACCCGAGATCGTCATAGAGTCTTGTGTGTCTCCCACTGTGCTTTGATTTCCACCCTACCACGGCTCTACTGAGTTGTGCAAACAGGTGGTTTTTGGGTACAGTCCCGATTCACATGGAGGCAATGAGCGATAGGAGGGGATTCGTCTCTCCCGGTATTGGGGGTTGATGTTGTGCAATGCTCGACTGGCCATAACAGGAAATCCCTGGCCAGGGTTGCAGTGATATACTGGTAAGAGTTATCAGTAGTTTCACGAATGTTATGGACCCTACGTCGGCATGACTTATCGAGCTATTGGGGTCTGACGTTTACCACCCCTAGGCGAGATATGCGACATATCAGACGAACAGACCGGACTATACGATAGTGTTACTGGTCGGATTCACTGGAGTGTGAGCGGGCTTGCTCGTCGATCTTCAGATCGCTCAATACCCGGGTGGCCGTTACGTTTAGCAGACCGCTTGCGGCTTGTGGATGTTTGATATGATCATCATCCGCTGCCGGCGTATTGACGAGTCTTTAGAGTCCTACACAGAGGTTTCCTTGCTCAAGCGAAACGAAATAGGAGCGCATATGAGATATGTGCGGGACCGAGAATAATACGAGTATGTGATACTGTATTCGATTCTCGCGATGTGACATTGATCGGTTATATCCGATATAGCCGGGTTATCGGATCAAGTGTTGATTCGATAAGTTGTTACTAAAGATACCAGTCGGTTTTGTGCGACATGACCGGATCATTGAATCAAGTGTTGATTTAATGATTTAATGCATAATTATATATTTGATATATTACTTTGCATTAACTAGTATGGGTTCACTTTAAATTGGATTTTCTCACTCGGGTGTGCGCATTGCATATGCGATATGATTTTGTGCACTTGCTTGTATCATGTTTGATGATGCATGCTTTTTGGTTAAGTGTAAAGTGTTAAACCTTGGTTAATGATATGGTTAGGGTTTACTATTTATTATTCATTTATCTTATTTTGTTATCCTTTTATTTTTGATAAATGAATAAAAGAAAGAGAATAGAATGGTGGCTTCATTTGTTGTTTAGCTAAAGCTTCATGAAGCTTTGACTTGGTCCACAATTCTTATCTCATCCTTAACCCTAACCATACCACTCAACCATGATTAATTCTCTACACTAAACCATGGTTCTAAGATGATAAGAATGAATTATTCTTATCATTTTAGAATTATTCTTATGATAATTTTCTTCTTCTTCTTCCTTTCTTCAAGTGAAGAAAACAAAACCTCATCAATGGTGATTGATGATTAAGAATGAGAAATCCATTTCCAAAGTTTACCCACATCCTATTTCTTCATCCTCTACCTCTTGCCAAGAAGTAGAGTGTGTTTCCTTCACAAGATAGTAGGGTTTGGTGAAGGTCGAGCTTGATTTAGCGATGCCTCGACGTAGATCATCTTCGGCATGGACATCGACGACCTAGCTCGTTTTCTCTCCGACGAAGTCGACTTTAGAGCCCGGATTTCTTATGGACAGCGAGAGGACGTCGTTGCGGAGCTATGGAGGTGGAGCAAACGGATCTACAAAGGTTGTATTTCCGTATTCTCATTTGCTAAGTTGTTAGCTTGTTTTTGTTTCGCCTAGACATCTAGTTATAGATCCGTACACTAGGGTTTGTAGGCACCATATTATTTGAAATTGCCATGGTTGATGGCTTGGGAGACCTCACTAGGGTGCCCAGGAACCCTACAGTGGTATCAGAGCCTAGCTAGAGCCTTAGGCGATCCCCGGACGGAATTAGAAACCCGATCGAACCAAAATCCCATTGCAAAATTGCTCTCTGTACTTTTTTCAAAACTGTTGATTTTTGGCAATTAAAAATATCCAGAAAAACAAGCATACTTTTTTAAGAATTACTGTGAAATTTGGTACCCTAATTCCACAATAGCGCGGCGGAAGCGCCGCACAAAGGGGGTTTGCGCGGCGGAAGGGCCGCCAATAAGAAGCCGACACGTGTCAAATTTCACAGTAACTCGTAAAATTCAATGCTCATTTTCCTGGAATATTTAAACTGAACTCAAGAGTTGAGTTGTTCTGAGTTGTTTTGGGAATCATTGTTTCGATCGGAAAGTCTAATTCTGTCCATGTGTTTTCCGGATAAATTTTAGAATATGTTAAAAAGTTCGACCGGATATAAATACCCGATTTTTCCCCTGTCGGGAAATTTCCAAGTGTTGGATTTTTCCGTAGTTTAACGACGTTCTAAGTAGTGCAAGTAACGCGATGGACCCTCTAGAAGACAACAAACCTTAACTCGATTATGTGACCGTCTTGAACTGCCCTTTGAACCTTCGGGTTTGGGGCAGTACGGCGTGCCACATGTGAGGCGTTGGCTTGACCCTTCTACGGCTGGACCGTTGGTACTGAGGCATGAACGGAATGTTGTTATACTTGTTTCATGTGTTGATCAGTATCGGGAAAACTTGGGTGTTCGATTGTTCGATCGAAAAGTTTAACATTTTCTGTTTATCTGGAATGGGATACAATAATTGGAATTCACAATAAGTTATGAGATAACTGAATGAATGTTATAAACGTAGCAATTTAGTCTCACTTGATCGGTTGCCACGGATTTTTGATGTGATCAAAAGTCCGTCGCAATCACGTAGCGTACGCGGATATTCGCCGGTAAACTTAATAGACAGCCTCACCCCATAGCCCCGACCAAGTGACTGTAGGAGAACCCCGTCGCCGAAAGCATCCGTTCGGGTGCTCGCGGTAGCGGTGTTCCGCCTTGGTGCACTTTGTCGACGGCGTCGGGGGTGCGGCCGTCTACTGAAGTTTGCGACGAGTATTCGATCAGGATGTCGGGAATCTTGTTGAATTGCCCGACTTGATATTGAAAAGTGTTTTCGATAATGAGACTAAAATGCGGGGTTTATAATTGTTAGGCATGCGATGTCTAAGTAATTCATTTGGTCAGGCATGCGATGTCTGAGGATATTGCGGATTCCAACTGTTGTAGTTTTACACTTTCTTTTCTGTGACCGTAAGTGTAATATGTGATATCGCCGGTTTCGTTGCTATATGTCAACGACAATTGGGATGCGCATATTTACTTACGTTGATGATATCTGATGTTATGTGTTGCTGGATATGTTATATTGGATCGTCGTGTTTGAATAGCCGGGGGTTTTTATGTGAGATGAGTGTTTTTCATTTTCATTCATGTAATGACTTGTATGTAATATTCTTTTATTGGGGCACTTCCAGGTTGCGGAAGTAGTCACCGTTTGTATATTATTTACTTTTCCGCACTAGGATAGACCCAAGGAGGAGGGCACAAGTAACCGGGTTCTGGAGTCCAGTGGGAGACCAACTCGAGGAGTCGAGTCTGGGTTTCCTAACCCTAGAATTGGCAGGGTTGCTTGCCGCTCTCGTAGGGGTCTAGGGGTGTGGGATTGGCTATTCATCATGACCGTGGAATCCGTGTTTTATACTGGCTCGTATTGAAAACACGGACGTCCTAGTATATCCAATATTTCATATGTTTCTTCTGCTGTGTTTTATCTGTGATCATGCGATGTTCTGTGTTCTGTGACAGGTATTATATATAGTATATATGATATATTATATAGACGTTACTTATGTTTTACACCCGCGCTAGCCCTGCCCCGCTCTGCCGTTAGTTACCTAACCTAACGGTGCACGAGGGGACATCGAGGCGAATGCGGATGGCATAAGCGTACGTTATATCTATCTGTGATGTTTAGGTAATTTAAATGATGGGATATTCATTAATGAGATTAATGAAAGAAAATAAACCTAAATGATGTTGTGGAATCGAATTTCAAAATAAAAACAGGTAGCTACAGTTCTTGCTTTGCATCGCGGTGTTCATTATAGAACATCCTGCACCTTATTCGATGAGGAAAGGACCGAGATCCCTTCACCGGGAGTGACTCCTTTAGCAATAACTGGCAGATGCTACAACCCTCGGTTTGTCTTTGATCGCTTCTATAGTTTCCGCTCTGCACAGTGATATATATGATATATCCCGCACCTCATTCGACGAGGAAAGGGCCGACGATCCCTTCACCGGGAGTGACCCCTTTAGCAAAACTAGAAAAGCTTCAAAAACATTCCATTTAAAAACCATTTGATTCCGCAACGAGATCAAGTTCAAAGCGTTAAAGGTTTTCACAAAAACCAGCCGCAACCCTCCGTCATTTTAGGAAGTAGAGTACTTAGTATTCGTGCTGTGTTTGTTGACCATAGTCAAGGCACAGTGTACGGTAGCTAAGTGATGTCTTCCTACACCGCATATGATGCGATTAGTTAGGACAGTCGCGTGACTTTGTTGACCTTAGTTAAGGGTCATGTGGGTGGGTCTAATTAATCACGAAATGACGGGTAGAACTTGACTAGTACTTATGATTTGTTGACCATAGTTAAGGTCATAGGTGCTAGGGGTAAAAACCATTATCGGGAGTTTCAAGTGTTGGAATTTGCAATGAGATTGCATACCTTCTATGAGATAGTTGGATCCCGATACCCGCTGCGAGTAAGAGTTACTCCTGGGAGAGTTTTATACATTACAATTAGCCGATCAAGTAGGTATCTAGAAAGGTGTTAACGAGGTTACGCCTCTGGGAAAACGAGGTTTACATTAATTAGGTTCGTGCGAAAGCACGGGGGACCTCCCTCAAAGTACCGACACTGGCCTGGCTGAAAGATTGGCGAACTTGTAGTGTGTAATTAATCCCGGCTAGTCTTTCCTTTTAGGGTTTGAAGGAAGATTTGATAAAAAGCAGTGGGAGCCATCCTGATTAGATAAAATAAAAACCAATCTATTCTTGTAAGAGCGCACGCTGAGTGTTTTCTTCTCTCTCTCTCCAGGTAGCGACCATATCACGCCTTAATCAAGATAATAATACGGATTATTGACCGAACCCGCTTGTTATACTGAGCTGGGAAACGTTGGTCCCGCTCCAACTTATAATTGTTATAAGACAGAGCAGGAAATAAGGGAATACCAGAATTCCTATGCCGCCCAAACGAAGAAAGTGCATATGATGCATCTCCTTCGGGTGTGTTCATTACAAAGAACTGTTTCTCAGTATCCTCTGCATCCGGGTATATGATACCGGATCAGGATCCCAGATATGTAATCTGTTACATAGGGCTACAAAAAGGTAGAAAAACTGAGAACGGGTGATAAGTTTCATGAGACAGAAACCGGGGCAAGTGTTGCAGCCAAGTCTGTTGGTCACTGTCACCCTGTATTACCAATACATTGATTCTGAAAAAATGCTATTAGATGCCGAACCTGATATACAAAATTATATCAGTCTCTTTATTAGTAAAGAAATGATAAAATTTTGTATAGTTGGATAATGTTTTGAATATTTCCTATATCAAAAGTTGATCGGTTCAGGTGCGTTATCTAAAAGCATTGATGTTCTAAATCAAACTACAGTTCTTAGTATATGGAACACACACAAGAGGAAGAGTTCAGAAATGAACGGATTCTTCTTGAGGTATTGTAGACTAGGTCAGATCAATGCGACCCGACTGGCTGAAGTTACATTTAGATGTATATTTAAATCGTTTTGAATTTACATCTTGTGCAACTCGCCAATCATGTCACAAAGATAAGATGACCATAGCTCTGTTTATTGGAAACAGAGAAAGAGTTAATGAACTCTTGGGACCGATACATGATGATGTATGTAAGGTCCCCTGTCTACACATGCCAGGACTGGTTCTTTATACTTCATTATATTCTCTGATAATCTCTCAAGATTCAGTCGTATGTTCCTGCTGAAACATAAGTCCGAAGCTTTTGAGGTATTCACAGAATATAAGTTAGAAGTAGAGAACCAATAACCGGGTATAAGTATTATGTCCTATGATGAGATCAGAGAGGAGAATACTTGTGCATAGAATTCCTGCACTATTCTAAAAGAGAATGAGATTCTCTCTCAGCATTACTCTTCCGTATACACCATAGCACGATGGTATATCGGGGTGGGGCTATCACACCCTATATGATAAGGTGTGCTCTATGATGAGTACTACTGAGTTACCTTTTTCCTTTTGGGAGTTATGCACTTGAGAAGCTGCATACCTATTGAATTAGGTTGGAATCAAATCACTGCCTACCACTCCATATAAGATATGGTATGGGAAGAACCTATCTCTTAAGTAAGTTAAGATTTGGGATTGTCCGGCCTATGTCAAAAGCAAAATCCGGACAAGATCGAGGCAAGATCAGTTCTGTAGAACTGGAAAGGTTCCAGCTGTACAAAACTGCTAATGATTTGACAGAACCAAAGGATTCAATATTTTCCGACGAACCTCAGCCTCTCCGCCGATCTAGTAGGGTTCCTCACCCACCTGAGAGATACCTCGGTTTCTCGATGACAGTGGGAGCAAGGATTGCATCATGAGATGATGACCCAACCAGTTTCGAGCAGGCCATCGAGAGTAGGGACTCTGTAAGAATGGCTGGATGCTTAGTGATCTGAGAAGGAATCCTTATACACCAACAAAGTATGGACTTTGGTTGCAATATCTGAAGGGTTAAATCCCCATCAGGAGCAAGTATATCTTGAGAAGATTACTTGGTGTAGATGGAAAAGTTGAGACTTTCAAAGCTAGACTTGTTAAAGGTTTTCGTCATCGACCAGGCATGGATAATGATGAAACCTTTTTCCAGTAGCTATGCTTAAGTCTATCCAGATTCTACTTGCCACGGCTACATACCATGACTGCGATATCTGGTGGTTGGGTGCCCTGACTGCTTTTCTAAATACTGATTTAGAAGAGAACGTCTGTAAGAACACAGCCAGAGGTCTTCGTAAACAGTGGGAGCAGCGGAAACGTGTGCAAGTTGCTTTACATAATGAAGCAGGCATCGCGGAGTTGGAACGTCTGTTTTGATGTGATAATCAAAGTGTTTGACTTCATCAAAATGGTAGACGAACCTTGTATATACAAAAGGGTAGTAGAGAGTAAGGTCGTCATCTTCGTATTGTACGTAGACAACATACTCTTGATAGGAAAAGAGTTTCCTATACTACGATCGGTCAATCTCCTATTATCACTAGGATTCTCCAAATAGGATCAAAGTGATACCTCCTAAAAACCTGAGTTTTCATCTATGAGATAGATGTAAATGGATGCTAGGATTCTCACTAGATGTAGTGAGATGGTATCAATCGATCCTGAAGAGAATCACTGGAAGAGTTCCAGGGTGATAAAGACGACTGAATGTAAGTCACGGGCATTGTCTTTACCCTCAGTAAAGGGACGGTATGTTGGAAGAGTTCCAAGCTCGATACCGTGGCAAACTAGACGATAAAGGCTGGTAACATCGCTATTAAAGATACTACCAAAGAGGCTGTTTGGGTGTATATTGGTTCATAAGATGAACTAGGTTCCTGCCATTGTATGACAATGGAAGCGTGGTTTCGACCCTGGAACCCTGGTCCCATCAGTGACCCAGACAAATTCTGAGGAAGCATCACCTGATCATGGAGATAGTTGATCTCCAGGGTGATCGAGGTTAGGAGAGAAGACTTAGAGGACAACACGGCGGATCCACTCACGAAGGCCCTTTTCCCTGAGAGAGACTTTTATGGGATGGTTGAGTATGAGATACTACAACCACTGCTACAGATGGCCCTAGTGCAAGTGGGAGATTGTTAGTTATATGTATGCCCTAGAGGCCATTACTGTACATAGGATGTATATTGTAGTGGATGCTGGGACATATATAGGGAGGACTTTCTTGCTCGACATGATAGTATGCTATCTGGTTGCGCTTTACCTTAACGTGTACACTGATTGTCTCTCTGTTACATGTTGGTAAAGCCCTTAGGATGTGTACTTGACTACCTGGACTATGATGCGGATCATACTAGTGGGGACATGGTAGTCCATAAGTACATCCTTCAATGTTCCTAGTCGAGGGAATATCGAGACGGGGCATCGATATTCCAGAGTAGACTAGCGCATATCTTCTCGACCCATGCGATGGGCGATGGATGATCCCATATCCATTGGTGTTTGACATCGAAGATGGTATGCGGGTGCTCAGTGGAGACTGGGTACACTGAACGGACTCGCCGAGAACTCCCAGATGGTATTATACCTCACGTCAGATGGCAGTTCTCTGGTGACACTGGTACAGCTTAGTCTGTTGACCCGAGATCGTCATAGAGTCTTGTGTGTCTCCCACTGTGCTTTGATTTCCACCCTACCACGGCTCTACTGAGTTGTGCAAACAGGTGGTTTTTGGGTACAGTCCCGATTCACATGGAGGCAATGAGCGATAGGAGGGGATTCGTCTCTCCCGGTATTGGGGGTTGATGTTGTGCAATGCTCGACTGGCCATAACAGGAAATCCCTGGCCAGGGTTGCAGTGATATACTGGTAAGAGTTATCAGTAGTTTCACGAATGTTATGGACCCTACGTCGGCATGACTTATCGAGCTATTGGGGTCTGACGTTTACCACCCCTAGGCGAGATATGCGACATATCAGACGAACAGACCGGACTATACGATAGTGTTACTGGTCGGATTCACTGGAGTGTGAGCGGGCTTGCTCGTCGATCTTCAGATCGCTCAATACCCGGGTGGCCGTTACGTTTAGCAGACCGCTTGCGGCTTGTGGATGTTTGATATGATCATCATCCGCTGCCGGCGTATTGACGAGTCTTTAGAGTCCTACACAGAGGTTTCCTTGCTCAAGCGAAACGAAATAGGAGCGCATATGAGATATGTGCGGGACCGAGAATAATACGAGTATGTGATACTGTATTCGATTCTCGCGATGTGACATTGATCGGTTATATCCGATATAGCCGGGTTATCGGATCAAGTGTTGATTCGATAAGTTGTTACTAAAGATACCAGTCGGTTTTGTGCGACATGACCGGATCATTGAATCAAGTGTTGATTTAATGATTTAATGCATAATTATATATTTGATATATTACTTTGCATTAACTAGTATGGGTTCACTTTAAATTGGATTTTCTCACTCGGGTGTGCGCATTGCATATGCGATATGATTTTGTGCACTTGCTTGTATCATGTTTGATGATGCATGCTTTTTGGTTAAGTGTAAAGTGTTAAACCTTGGTTAATGATATGGTTAGGGTTTACTATTTATTATTCATTTATCTTATTTTGTTATCCTTTTATTTTTGATAAATGAATAAAAGAAAGAGAATAGAATGGTGGCTTCATTTGTTGTTTAGCTAAAGCTTCATGAAGCTTTGACTTGGTCCACAATTCTTATCTCATCCTTAACCCTAACCATACCACTCAACCATGATTAATTCTCTACACTAAACCATGGTTCTAAGATGATAAGAATGAATTATTCTTATCATTTTAGAATTATTCTTATGATAATTTTCTTCTTCTTCTTCCTTTCTTCAAGTGAAGAAAACAAAACCTCATCAATGGTGATTGATGATTAAGAATGAGAAATCCATTTCCAAAGTTTACCCACATCCTATTTCTTCATCCTCTACCTCTTGCCAAGAAGTAGAGTGTGTTTCCTTCACAAGATAGTAGGGTTTGGTGAAGGTCGAGCTTGATTTAGCGATGCCTCGACGTAGATCATCTTCGGCATGGACATCGACGACCTAGCTCGTTTTCTCTCCGACGAAGTCGACTTTAGAGCCCGGATTTCTTATGGACAGCGAGAGGACGTCGTTGCGGAGCTATGGAGGTGGAGCAAACGGATCTACAAAGGTTGTATTTCCGTATTCTCATTTGCTAAGTTGTTAGCTTGTTTTTGTTTCGCCTAGACATCTAGTTATAGATCCGTACACTAGGGTTTGTAGGCACCATATTATTTGAAATTGCCATGGTTGATGGCTTGGGAGACCTCACTAGGGTGCCTAGGAACCCTACAACATGGACGACAAGGAGGTTGTCAGAGTTATAGTTTTCCTTCTGATGAGGGGCAGTATTTTGGACAGGTGGTCCAAGGCAATACTGAGGGAAGCATGGCGCAGGATACTGATTAAGTTCAGTTGACGATACAGTCTAAGAAGTTTGGATTTGGAGTTCATTTATGAGCTATGTCCCATCAGACATCCAGACACATTCTAAGACAGGTATTGCTCATTTCGGGAGATGGGTTTCTCCGCGAACTTGAGATATAGAGAGACATGGAAAGAGACAACAAAGCGGATCCACTCACTGAGGCTATTCCTCGAACGCAATAGTTCTGCAAACGAGCTTTGTGAGACTGACTAGTAGAGGAGTTGGATGTTCGGTATCACACGGGCTGTGAGTATGCGACATCGCAATAATTAGCCTTGAGTGCAAGTGGGAGATTGTTGGAGATAGTGCCCTCAGAGTCAATTATTAGGTCACAGGTACGTGATTGTAATGATTGAGGGAGGACCTATCCCGGTAGGACAGTCTTACTCGAGATGATAGTATGCTATCTGGTTTACCTTTATCATCGTGTACTGTTTTAGGTGACCTGACACGTCGCTATTACACGTTGATAGAGCCCCTAGGATTCTTGCTTGACCACCAGCAGTATGAGGGCGATCATATAAGTGGGAGCTGGGGGTCTACAAGCATATCCTTAAAAGGTCCCTAGTCGTGGGAGTTTCGAGACCGGGCATCGATACTCCATTAGTAGACTAGTGTATACAGTCGAGACCCCGACGAGGGGCGGTGGCCGGTCTCACAAGCCACTGGTGTCAGTTGGATCACCTAAGATGTATACAGGTGCTCATTGGGTTATGAGTACACCGGACAGGACTCGCCGGGAACATGCTAGTTGGTCATATACCAGACGTCAGATGGCAGTTCCCTGGTGACATGTGTGCAGGTTAGTTCATCGACCTGGGGATCGTCATTTGTCTCGTGTGAGTTCCCACTGTACTTTGATTACTACCCTACCACGGCTCAAAGGAGTCGTGCAAACAGGTTTTAGTTGGGTACAGTCCCGAGCCACATGGAGGCAGTGAGCGTATCTTCAGGGGTTCGTCTCTCCCGGTATTGGGGGTGAGGTCGTGCTGTGTCTAGGAGAGCCATTACACAAAGTCCTTGGCCAAGGCAAGGAGATTTACTGGTAGGTATTCCAGTAGTATCTCAGGGTGTTCTGGGCTACACTCCGACACGACTTGTACCGCTTTTGGGGGTCTGACTTTTACCAACCCCCTAGGCCCGCCATGCGATACTCATAGACGAACGGACCGGACTGCACGGATATTGTCACGGACAGGCTCAGTTGGGTGTCGGGGTGAGCTTCCTCATCGACGTCCCATTTGGTCAGTACCTGGTAGCCCGTCACGTATTGGCTTATACCTCTGACGTGCTAGTGGTTAAATCCACAACCAAGGTATTGACGAGTCTTTAGAGTCCCCCACATTTCAGTTACTCAGCTTTCGGGCGAAAGGTTGTAGAGGCCGTATGGAGATATGGCAAGGTCCGATCAGATACGTGCGGTATTGCACGGATCAGGATCGGACAGTTTGTACTATAGGCCGTATGGTTATATGGCAGGGTTCGATCAGATACGTGCGGTATTGCACGGATCAGGATCGAACAGATATTACTAGCCGGCTTTGGTATAAGCCGGATCCTAGTATAGTACAGTGTAGACTTTGTCTCATTGCATTTGTATTTCGGTCGAAATACAGATGCGGGTGTGTATGCACAGTATCGGGGTTTTCCTGTAATTTATTACGGGACCAGTTTTCTGGAGTTGCCAGTTTGCTTTTCGTTTCGGCCGATTTCCTTTGTTCCGTTCATTGGCCGAAGTTTGGTGGAGGAGGGTTTATTTGCATTGTTGCAAATAGGCATTTGTGGAGGGGGTTCTTTGCATCTTGTAGCATCATGATAGTCTTCATGATGGTGCACCATCCATTGACTTGCTTGACTTTCCATATCATGATGGCTTGACTTTGTTAGCATCATGGTTGTAGTTGATGGTTGTGTGGAGTGTTGGATTTGTTGCTATCATTTCTTCACATGATAACTCCACACTTTCTTTCTAGCATGTTGTTTAACCCCCCCCCTTGGTCTTTCTCTCTCCAATCACATTTGTACAAAGGGGGGCCGGCCATTCCATGGCAAGGGATTCATTTTCTTTTTGGGTGGAAAATGTTACTCTCATTTTTGAGGGTGCTACATTTTCCCCATCTCTCTCCAAGCCCTCTTTTCCTTCACCAATGGCAAACTCCTACAACCCCAAGATGAGACAATAGCTCACTACATATTCTACAACGACCCTTGGGCACGTCGAGTAGCCGGCGTCGTGCCCGAGTTGCCTCGGCATTGAGGTGGGAGCCCGTAAACGATGTAGGCAACGTGGTGCACTTCCGGCGACGAGGAGGAGACGGACGGAGATCCCGCGAGGAGATCGGAGTGGAGATGAAGACCGGAGGACTTGGATCGTCGGTATATCTCTTCCCTATCTTGTTAGTAGCTTAGACTTGTTAATGGTAACGATCCGGGTGTTTAGTGCGCGGTGGTGCCGGTTTGCAAAGTCCGCAAAATTTAAGTTATTCACCGCTTCCGCATTCCGGCGTCGGTTTGACGGCCGGGGCGCCGCCGTGCACTTACAGGGTACAGTCCCGAGGTGCATGGAGGCAATGAGTGATAGGAGGGGTTTCGTCTCTCCCGGTATTGGGGGTTGATGTTGCGCTATGCACAATTGGCTATAACAGGAAGTACCTGGCAAGGGCTGCTAAGATTTACTTATAAGTGTTATCAGTAGTTTCTCGATCTGTTATAGACCATATACTGACATGACTTATTAAGTTATTGGGGTCGACGATACCATCCCTAGACTTGATATGCAGCATATCTGACGAAGAGACCGGACTGTACGGTAAGTGTTACCAGTTGGCTCAATGGGAGTTTTGACAGCTTCGCTTGTTTTTCTTCTAATCGCTCAATACCCGGGTGGCCGTTATGTTTAGCTGACCGCTTGCGGCTTGTGCGTGTTTGATATGATCATCACCTACTGCCGGCATATTGACGAGTCTTAGAGTCCTACACGGGAGTTTCCTAACTCGGGCAAAACGATGTGGTGTGCATATGAGATATGCACAGGAGCTCGATTAAATGCGTGTATTTTAATCGGGCGTTTTCTATTGGTCGGGTCATATAAGATATGACCGGTTTATTAAATCAAGTGTTGATTTAATATTGACCTTTATCTCATTTATATAAACCTTTTCTATTTGGATGAGTGTGCATGTATGCACATACACATGTTGATGTGAATGCATATATACATGCATACATGTGTGTCATGGTTGTTGATACACTAGAGATGGCAATGTAAGACTCACATGGTAGATAAAATCTAATTGTATTTTAATTATTGAGAAAAAGAAATGATTAAATCATGGTTGATTTTTCTTCACCACTATTCTTTGCTTGACCAAACATAGACCATGGTTTAATTTCATTTGCCATTTAACTCACATCTGAAATTATCTAGATATTGTTGGATATAGTGCCCTCAGAGTCAATTATTGGATCACAGGCACGTGATTGCAATGATTGAAGGAGGACCTATGCCGGTTGGACAGTCCTACTCGAGATGATAGTATGCTATCTGGTTTATCTTTATCATCGTGTACTGCTTTAGGTGACCAGACAGGTCGCTATTACACGTTGATAGAGCCCCTAGGATTCTTACTTGACTGCTAGCAGTATGAGGGCGATCATATAAGTAGGAGCTGGTAGTCTATAAGCACATCCTTAAAAGGTCCCTAGTCATGGGAGTTTCGAGACAGGGCATCGATTCTCTAGAGTAGACTAGTGTATACAGTCGAGACCCCGACGAGGGGCGGTGGCCGGTCTCACAAGCCACTGGTGTCAGTTGGTTCACCTAAGATGTATACAGGTGCTCATTGGGTTATGAGAACACCGGACAGGACTCGCGGGGAACCTGCTAGTTGGGATTATACCAGACGTCAGATAGCAGTTCCCTGGTGACATGTGTACAGGTTAGTTCACCGACCTGAGATCGTCATTTTTCTCGTGTGAGTTCCCACTGTACTTTGATTACTACCCTACCACGCTCAAAAGAGACGTGCAAACAGGTTTTAGTTGGGTACAGTCCCGAGCCACATGGAGGCAGTGAGTGGATCTTCAGGGGTTCGTCTCTCCCGGTATTGGGGGTGAGGTCGTGCTGTGTCTTGGAGAGCCATTACATAAAGCCCTCGGCCGAGGCAGGAGATTTACTGGTAGGTATTCCAGTAGTATCTCAGGATGTTCTGGGCTACACTCCGACACGACTTGTACCACTTTTGGGGGTCTGACTTTTACCAACACCCGAGGCCCGCCATGCGATACTCATAGACGAACGGACCGGACTGTACGGATATTGTCACTGACAGGCTCAGTAGGGTGTCAGGATGAGTTCGCTCACAGACGTCCCTTTTGGTCAATAGCTGGTGGCCCATCACGTATGGCTAATACCTCTGACGTGCTAGTGGTTAAATCCACAGCCATAGTATTGACGAGTCTTTAGAGTCTCCCACATTCAGTTGCTCAAGTTTCAGGCGAAACGCTGTAGAGGCCATATGGAGATATGGCAGGGTTCGATCAGATATGTGCGGTATTGCACGGATCATGATCGAACGGAATATACTAGCGGGCTTTGGCTTAAGCCGGATCCTAGTGTAGTACTGTGTAGATTTTGTCTCTGTGCATTTGTATTCGGTCGGAATACAAATGCGGGTATGTATATACAGTAGCGGGGTTTCCTGTAATTCATTACGGGATCAGTTTTATGAAGTTGCCAGTTTGCTTTCCGTTTCGGCCAATTTTCTTTGTATCTTTCATTGGCCGAAGATTGGTGGAGGAGGGCTTATTTGCAATTATGAAAATAAGCATTTTGGAGGGCTATCTTTGCATATTATTGCTTCATGATGGTTGCTCCACCATTTGACTTCTTGACCTCATGATGGCTTGACCTTTGGGTGTGATGATGATTGATGGAGTGTTGGGTTTGGCTTGTGATCATTTCTTTCCATCATCACCTTTTCTCTCTCTTGTATTATGAGAGACTCTCATTCTTTTGATACACACTCTCCCTCATTTTCTCTCTCTCCCCTCTCCATTTTTTGCATGGCCGGCCAAGCACTAGAGGGTGGGGTTTTTTGATTCATTTTGGTGTGGGATTTTTCACTCTCTTCATGCTTTCAAAAATCCCAATTTCATCTCCAAAAAGTTCATATATCATTCCTCCACCAAAAAGGCAACTCCATTCAAACCCCAAGAGACAATGTATTCTACAGACAACCTACAGCAAATCTTGGGCACATCGACTCGCCAACTTCGTGCCCGAGTTGCCTCGGACCAGAGGTGGGTGCCCGTAAAAGAAGCCGGCGATGTGGTGCCCTTCCGGTGAGGAGGCGACGACCGGAGTTTCCACGGGGAGAGCGGGACGATGACGAGAAGACCGGAGGACACGGATCACTCGGTATATCTCTCTTCCCATCTTGTAGTTAGCTAGTAGTTAGGTTAATGGCCCGATCCGGGATTTTAGTGCGTGGTGGTGCCGGTTTAAAGTTTAATGATAAGCATCGGTTCGGCATTCCGGCGTCGGATTGACGGCCGGGGCGCCGCCGTGCACTTACAGATATTTATTAACCATGTATTGGATATGAGTGTAACTCATATATATATTTTTCATTTCTTATTTATCTTGAGATTTATGATTATCACAAAAGAGCTCAAGCTTGCCATCTTCTTGTTCCTCATCTCTCATGCTCTCTTGAGATTTCTAGTGAGCGAGTGAGATAAAAAGAAAGGTTTTTGAAGTGAGAAAACAAACCACATCATCATTCTATACTAGTTTAGCCTATTAGTTTAGAGTGTTAGCTCCACTTCCTCATTGATCAAGTGAAGCTAGAAGCTTTGAGCAAAGTGACTTCGGCTGGATCATCGTGGACTTGGAAGGTCTTTAGCGAGCAGGTTCAAACTCTCAAGGATCCAAGGAGTCAAGAGAAGAGGTCTACAAAGGTTGTAATCTCTTCACTTAGTGATAGTTTTCTTTTAGTATGAGATAGTATTTGTTGTAACCCTAAAATTTCTAGTTCGATTCCTAGGTTAGTTTGTTTAGCACCTCCTAAAATTTTAATATGGCATGTGTGATGCTTGTGAAACCCTAAGCATGGTTTTAAGGAATCCCTAAATCGAGGCAATTCTGGCCGGCCTGCACGGTTTTGGGGGCTTGGTGCTCGGTCAAAAACCGAGGGAATGGCCTCAATTTTGTTCTGTGTTCTATATTATCACATACATCCTTTTGTAGTTGTTTAAATAATTTTGTAATATTTAACATTGTATTGGTAACCTTGACAATGTTTAGCAGTTCGAACGAACTTCAAACCCCACATTATCACCCCTTCTGAAATTTTCAAGAGTTGTAATTTTCCAAGTTGATTATATTCAATGGTCGTCAAAGTATCTCTAAGGACCCTTTAGAAAAACAAAAAACCTTAACGCGATTCTATGTCCACGGAACCGCGACAGAACCCTAGGGTTTGCCGTAGTTCCGTGGTACTATAGGTGAGGCATTGGTTAACCCTTCTACGGCTGGTCCATAGACACTGTGGCACGTTTTTGAGTATTTCAAGTTTGCTCAAGTGTTGAGCTCTCGGGTTAATTTGCGGGTGTTTGTTGATTCGATCGAAACGTTTAACATCGTATTGATTTATATGAAAGTGATCATTGCAATTGTTGTTGTTTTTCACTTTCTCTTCTGCGACCGTAAATATGGTATGTGTTGTATCGCCGGTTTCGTTGCTATACATCAACGACAATTGGGATACGCATACTTGCTTACGTTGGTGATATGTGATGATATGTGTTGCTGAGATATGTTATACAGGATCATCGTCAATGAATGGCCGGGCGTTTTATGTGAGATGAGAGTATTTATTATCATTCATGTAAAATTAAATTGTATGTAATATTCTTTAATTTGGGGCACTTCTGGGTTGAGGATGATGTCACCATTGTTGTATATTATTTACTTTTCCGCATTAGGATAGTCCCATGGAGGGGAGCACAAGTGACCGGGTTCTAAGGTTCAGTGGGAGGCCATCTCGAGGAGTGGAGACCGGGTCTCCTAAATTCTAGAAATGGTAGGGTCATTTGCTGCTCTCGTAGGGGTCTAGGGGTATGGGATTGGCCATTCATCGCGACCGTGGAATCCGTATTTTATATTGTTGGCTAAATACAAAATACGGACCTCCTAGATATCCTATATTTTTATATGTGCTTCTGCTGTGGTGTTCTGTGATGTGATCACTTTATATAATGAGACGAATGGTATTATATATATGATATATAATAAACGTTGCTTATGTTTTGCATCCGCGCTAGTCCCACTCCGCTATGCCGTTAGTTAAGTAACCTAACGGTGCATAACGGAACATTGTGGTGAATGCGGATGGCATAAGCGTACGTTCTATTTTCGTGTCTTTTCTGTAATGTCTTAAGAACTTAAATGATGGGACTACATTAATGAGATTATTGTAAAAAAATTGAACCTAAAAGATGTTGTAGAATCGGATTTGTAACCCAGTCGGCTTTTTATGAAAAAGCAAAGTTTTCAAAGTGCGGAGCTTAAGTCACTCCTTTTTAAACCCATTTGATTCTACAACGATATCAAGTTCAAAGCATTGAAAGTTTTCTTAAAAACTATCTGCAGCCCTCCGCCATTTTAGGAAGTAGAGCACTTAGTATTCGTTCTGCGTATTTTGACTATAGTTAAGGCGCAGTGTACGGTAGCTAATTGTTGTCTTCCTACACCGCATATGATGGGATTAGTTAGGACATTCATATGATTATGTTGACTATAGTTAATGGTCATATAGGTGGGTCTAGTTAAATCATGAAATGACGGGAAGAACTTGACTAGTACTTATGATATGTTGACTATAATTAAGGTCATAAGTGCTAGGGGTAAAAACCATATCGGGAGTTTCAATAGTTGAAATTTGCAATGAGATTGCATACCTTCTATATGATAGTAGGACCCTGATCCCACTGTGAGCAAGAGTTGCTCCCGGGAGAGTTTTGCACTTTACAATTAGCTAACTCATTAGGTGTCTAGAAAGGGGTCAACGGGGCTACGCCTCTGGGAAAACGAGGTTTATTCTAATAAGGTCCGTGAGACAGCACGGGGAACCTCCCTCAAAGTGCCGGCACTGGCCTGGCTGAACAGTTAGCGAAGTTGTAGAATGTAATTAACCCCGGCTAATTTTCATTTTAATGGTTTTAAGGAAAATTTGATAAAAGCAGTGGGAGACATCGATTTGATAAGATAATAACCAATCTGATCTTTGCAAGAGCTTTCGTTGAGTATATTTTTTTCTCTCTCTTAATGGCAGATACCATGACTGGCCTTAATCTTTTACTAGATAAAAACAAGCTGACCAGAGCGAACTATAAAGATTGGCTGAGGAACATTAACATTGCTCTCACATATGATAAGGTATCATATGCATGACTGCCAAAGCCCCGCCCACCCCAGGTCCTGAATCTTCTACTAAGGATAAAGAAATCGACAAAACATGGGATATTGACTGTGCTAATGCTAAATGCCTCGCGCTTTCATTGATGGACACTACACATCAAAAGCAACACGAGCAGATGGATGTTCAATCCATATTTCTCTATATAAAAGAGTTGTATAGGGAGCAATCTCGGACCTTGAGATATGAAGTATCTCGAAAGTTGTTTCAGATACGGATGGCTCCTGGCACACCAGTAGGCGATCATGTTTTGAAGATGATAGCTCTTATTGAAGAGCTTGAGGACCTCGGATGGACAATGGATAACGAAAAATATACTGATATTGTTCTTCAGTCCCTTCCTTCTAGCTTTGCTCAATTCATAGTAAACTTCAACATGCATAACATGGAGAAGTCACTACCCGAACTTCTCAATATGTTGAGAAGTGTGGAGAGCACGCTTAAAGCGAAGTCCCCCTCTCTGATTGTTGGACAATCTTCCTCTTCCGTCCCAAAAGCCAAGGCCAAAGGAAAGAATAAGAAGAAATCCACCAAACCGAGAGGTGGAATCAAGAAGGTAAAAGAAAAGGACAAATCCAAAGCTGCGGAGTCGAGGAAAGGAGAATGTTTCTACTGCAAGAAGAAGGGACACTGGAAGCGGAATTGTACTGAATACCTTGATCTCAAGAAAAAGAAGCATGGTGATGCTTCAGTTTCAGGTGTGTTCGTGACTGAAAACTGTTTCTCTATAAAGTCTGCTTCCTGGGTATTGGATACCAGTTTAGGTTCTCAAATTTGCAATTCTGTGCAGACGTTGAGAAATAGCAGAGTTTTGAAGACTGGTGATCAAACTCTCCGAATTGGAAATGGTTCCAATGTACATGCAGTTTCAGTGGGAGAGTATCACCTAGGGTTGCCATCGGGTTGTATATTGGTTTTGAACCCATGTTATTTCGTACCAAGCATGCTTCGTAATATTATATCCCTTTCTTTGTTAGACAATGAAGGATATCATTTTGTATTGCAGCATAATATTATGAACATTAAACTGAATCAAGAGTTGATCGGTTGCGGTACACTTAATAACGGATATATTTCCTTAATCAACACACAGTTTTCAACATACAATACATAAATAAAAGAAAATTTTTAGATATAAATGAAGCTTTTCTTTGGCATTGTAGACTTGGTCATATTAATGAAACAAGACTAAACAAGGTTCATAAAGATAGATATTTAAATCCTTTTGAGTATAAATCTTATGCAACTTGTCAGTCTTGTATCAAAGGTAAAATGACCAAAACTCCGTTTAATGAACACGGAGAAAGTGCTACCGAGCTCTTGGGCCTCATACATAGTGATGTATGTAGGCCAATGTCTACACATGCAAGATGCGGTTTTTCTTACTTCATAACTTTTACTGATGATTTCTCAAGATTCGGTCATGTGTTTTTAATAAAGCAAAAGTCTGAAGCTTTCGAGAAATTTAAGGACTACAAACTTGAAGTAGAAAAACAAACAGGAATGAGCATCAAGATACTTCGATCAGATCGAAGTGGAGAGTACCTTAGTACCAAGTTTTTGGACTTCCTAAAAGTGAATAGGATTCTTTCTCAGCTCACTCCCCCTTACACACCACAGCACAATAGTATGTCAGAGCGGCGGAATCGTACCCTATTAGATATGGTTCAATCCATGAAGAGTGATGCTGAGTTACCTCTCTCCTTTTGGTGGCATGCATTGGAGACTGCAGCTTTTCTGTTGAACAAAGTTCCAACCAAGACCGTATCTACCACTCTATATGAGATATGGTATGGGAAGAGACCATCTCTTAAGCGAGTTAAGATTTGGGGTTGTCCGACTTTTGTCAAAAAGCAGAATCCAGACAAACTCGAGACACGATCGGTCAAATGTATATTTGTGGGATATCCAAAACATTCGTTTGGTATCATTTCTACCATAAGGAGGAATAAAAGGTGTTTGTTTCTCAGTATGCCACATTTTTAGAAAATGAGATTTTTCCAAATGATATTGATGGCAATGTGGTAGATCTAGAAGTGGTTCTAGAGACACAAGTTACAAATGATGACTTGGTTGAAGCTGATGTTGCAACAGAATCTTATGAACCTCAGCCACTCCATAGATCTGGTAGGAATTCATGCCCACCGGAGAGATACTATGGTTTTCTCGTTGATGGTGATAGAGAAGATTGCATCATGGATGATGATGACCCTGCCAGTTTTCAGCAAGCTATCACGAGTGGTGACTCTGTGAAGTGGCTGGATATCATGAGATCCGAAATGGAGTCTATGTACACCAACAAAGTATGGACTTTGGAGGATGTACCCTCTGGGGTAAAACCTGTAGGGTGCAAATGGATCTTTAAAAGAAAGATCGGTGTAGATGGGAAGGAGGAGACCTATAAGGCAAGGTTGGTAGCGAAAGGTTTTCGTGAAAGACCAGGACTGGACTATGACGAGTCTTTCTCTCCTGTAGCTATGCTTAAATCCATTCGGATCTTACTTGCTATTGTTGCTCACTACGACTATGGAATCTAGCAGATGGACGTTAAAACTGCATTTCTAAATGGTGATTTAGAAGAATGCGTTTATATGGATCAGCCAGAGGGCTTCATTGACAATGGGAGCAGTGGGAAAGCATGTAGGTTGCTTAAATCCATTTATGGATTAAAGCAGGCATCACGGAGTTGGAACATTTGTTTTGATGATGTTATCAAAGATTTTGATTTCGTCAAAAATCCAGATGAACCATGTGTTTCTAAGAAGACTGTAGGGAGAATTGTCGAATTCCTCATATTGTATGTGGATTACATTCTTCTAATAGGAAATGACATTCCTATGCTACAGTCATTCAAATCATTCTTTTCACAAAGGTTCTCCATGAAGGACCTGGGTGATGCCACGTATATTTTGGGCATTAGGATCTATAGGGATAGATCCAAACGGTTATTGGGATTGTCCCAAACCAAGTACATCAACACCATCCTAAAGCAGTTTAGTATGGAAGAATCCAAGCGGGGTGCCTTACCCGCTTGCCATGGAGTCACTCTCTCCAAGGACTTTTGCCCAAAGTCTGATGAAGAGAGAGCTCGCATGAGCATTAGTCCCTACGCTTCAGCCGTAGGATCAATAATGTATGCGATGTTGTGTACACGCCCTGATGTAGCTTATGCACTGGGTGTAGTAAGCAGGTATCAGTCAAACCCAGGGAAGAATCACTGGACAACTGTGAAGAATATTCTTAAGTACTTGCGAAGGACTAATGAATTGTTCTTAGTGTATGATAACGGGGATCTCCAAATGGAGGCCTTTACCGATTCAATCTTCCAATGTGATAAGGATGACAACAAGTCTATCTTAGGCTTTGCAATTACCCTCAACCGAGGGACGGTGAGTTGGAAGAGTTCCAAACAGGATACAGTTGCAGACTCTACGATGGAAGCTGAGTAGATTGCTTCAAATGATGCTGCCAAGGAAGCCGTCTGGACTAGGAAGTTCATCTCGGAGCTAGGAGTAATTCCAACCATTATTGAGCCAATACCAATTTTTTGTGATAATAATGGGCTATGGCATTGGCCAAAGAGCCCAGGTCCCACCAGAAGTCCAGACACATCCTGAGGAGATATCATTTGATCCGGGAGATAGTTGATCGCCACGAGATCGAGATTAGGAGAGTAGATACAAAGGATAACACTGCGGATCCATTCACCAAGACCCTCCCTCAGCCGCAGCATGAGCGACCTTTTGAGATGTTTGGTATGAGATAAGCCAATAATTGGCCTTAGTGAATGTAGGAGATTGTTGGATATATGTATGCCCTGGAGGCTATTATATGATAGTGTGTGTAGCAGTATGTGTGTGTGTGTATATATATATATATATTCAGAGGACAGTCTTGCTCGACATTATAGTATGCTATCTGGTAACTCTTGTTAGGTCCACGTTACCTCTCCCGGTACTTTCGGGGTTGCGGAAACGGTAAAACAAAATTTTTTCTAGACTTGGTAACATGGACCGTAAAAGCCGGATCTTTGCTAAACAACACACTAGCATTCTAACTAGAGATTTATCTACTCGTTTAGGGGTTATACCACAACTTGAACTCCTTCTCTTCTTGTTGTTCTTCTTCTTGCTTGCTCCGAGGGTTGATCCGGACTTTGGTCACCTCCGCGGCCTCCTTGAGTCGAAGACGGTCCACCCGAGAGATGTACACCGAGCTCCACCTCAAGCCGAGGCAATTAGGGCAAAGTGATTGCTAGTCAAGAAGCCCTAGGATGTGTAAAGGAGATGTATGGATGTGTTTGTCTTTGTTGGATCTTTTTCTCTCAACATATGATATCAAAAGATGAGATCAAGAGGAGGAAGAAGAAGGAGAAACTTAGCAACCATGGAGCTTTTCTTTTTCTTCTCACTTCAAGAGAGAGAATGAGAAGAGAATAATGAAAAGATTAAGCCAAAAGAAATGAACCATGGTTCCAATAATACACAAAATCATCATTACTAATCCTATCATGATAGAAGTTGATGGCACATTGAATTGACCATTATCATAACACAAGAAATAAAAAGAAAATGAAAGAAGAGTGTGGATCTCTCTTGAAGGTCAATGGTAAACACGGTCAATGGGTCAACAAAGTCAAGAGAGATCCAAGTGGTCAAATGGTCAATGCAATTAGCCATCACAAATCTATCACTAAAAGGATTAGTAAACAATGTCTCCGGCCCATAACGGTTTTGACCAAACGAACTGTCAAAACCCTAATAAGTGTGCCACATTACGGTTTTAGCCGAACCAACTGCCAAAACCCTAATGGGGAACCTCCTCCTTCATCGCTCCTCAAAACTGTGCATACACACCCGCATCCGCATTCCGTAGAATGCGAATGCACAGAAGACAAATCAAATCCATCTATGCAATACTAGGATCTGGCTTAAACCAAAGCCCACTACTATTGCTTGCTCGAACAGCATACGCACACAAGTGCACGTAAGTGATCGTAACCCCGTCGTAAAACCATACGGCCTCTACACGTTTCGCTCAATGCAGGGAAACTCTCTGTGTGGGACTCTAAAGACTCGACACTACGCTGGCAGTGGGTTTAACCACAGACCGCAAGCGGCACTAGCTGTACGTAATGGTCCCCAGGTAGATGTCGATTAGAAGGACGATGAGGTAAACCCATCCGAACTCCTACTGAGCCTGTATGTGACAATCTCCGTACAGTCCGGTCTGTTCGTCTGATACATCGCATGGCGGGCCTAGGGGGGTGGTGAACGTCAGTCCCCTAATAGCGGTACAAGTCGTGTCGGAGTGTAGCCCAGAACACCCTGAGACATCACTGGAAACCTACCAGTATGTCTCGCTTGCCCTGGCCAGGGACTACATGTGTAATGGCTCTCCTAGACACAGCATGATGTCAACCCCCAATACCGGGAGAGATGAATCCTGTCTAACCGTCACTGCCTCCAAGTGCTTCGGGACTGCACCCAACTACTACCTGTTTGCACGACTCAATAGAGCCGTGGTAGGGTATTAATCAAAGAACAGTGGGAACACACTCGAGGCGAAGTGACAGTGTCAAGTCAGCGGACTAAGCTGTACTCATGTCACCTGGGAACTGATAACTGACGATAGGTATAATACGAACCATCAGTTCCCGACAGTCCTGTCCAGTGTACTCATAATCTAACGAGCACCCGCATACTATCTCAAGTACGACGTACTGACGGCTGTGGGATAGACCGTCACCCATGCTGGGATGAGAAGCGCATAAGCTAGTCTACTCCGGCGTATCGATGCCCTGTCTCGATAATCCTACGACTAGGGACGTGTATAAGGATGTGCTTGTGGATTACCCAGCCCCCACGAGTGTGATCGCCATCACAACGCCGGTAATCAAGCAAAGATCTTAAGGGCTCTACTAATGCGTATAGGTGATATAATAAAGAAACACACATGTACACATTAAAGCAGAGACAAACCAAGTAGCATACTACTGTATTGAGCAAGATTGTCTATACAACTATGAATATCCCAAGCTTCCATCAAGTAATATACATACTAGTATGATACAGTAATGGCCTCTAGGGCATATACACTAACAATCTCCTACTTGCACTAAGTCCATGTACTGGCGTATCGAAGACCTATCATCTCGATCAGCAGCTCGAACTGAGTCTGGGGTAAGGCCTTCGTGAATGGATCCGCCGTATTGGCTTTTGTGTCCACTCTCCGCACCTCGATCTCCTGGCGATCAATGATCTCCCTGATCAGGTGATACCGCCTTAAGATGTCCCTGGATTTCTGATGGGACCTTGGTTCCTTCTCTAAAGCTATAGCCCCATTGTTATCGCAATACAAAGGTATTGGGTTAACAATGGACGGACCCACCAGAAGTTCACTAATGAACTTCTTCATCCAGACCGCCTCTTTTGCGGCATCGCTTGCAGCAATGTATTCGGCCTGCATCGTCGAGTCTGCGAAGGTATCCTGTTCGGAACTCCTGCAACATACCGCCCCTCCGTTGAGGGTAAACACAAAACCCGAGACAGACTTGCTGTCATCATTGTCACTCTGGAAGCTTGAATCGGTAAAGGACTCGACCCTGAGGTCTCCATTACCGTAAACTAAGAACATCTCCTTAGTCCTTCTTAGGTACTTGAGAATGTTCTTCACTGCTGTCCAGTGGTCCTCACCTGGGTCTGACTGATACCGGCTTACCGTGCTCAGCGCGTAAGCTACATCTGGTCTTGTACATAGCATCGCATACATTATAGATCCTACCGCCGAAGCATAGGGTATAGTGCTCATGCGAACCCTCTCCTCGTTAGTATTAGGAGACATCTTCTTGGAGAGGGTAATTCCCTGCAATGCGGGTATGTTACTGCGCTTGGAATCCTCCATACTAAATCTCTTTAGTACGGTCTCTATGTACCTGGACTACGAAAGTCCCAGTAGTCTCTTGGATTTATCTCTATAGATCTTGATCCCCAGAATGTACGAGGCATCACCCAGGTCCTTCATGGAGAACCGTTGTGACAAAAATAGCTTGACCGATTGTAGCATAGGAATGTCATTTCTTATCAAAAGAATGTCATCCACGTACAAGACTAGGAATACGACAGTTCGTCCTACAATCTTCTTATAGACACAAGGTTCATCTTCGTTCTTGATGAAATCAAATTCCTTAATTGCCTCATCAAAACAGATGTTCCAGCTCAGCGATGCCTGCTTTAATCCATAAATGGATTTAAGCAACTTGCACACCTTCCCTCTGCTCCCACTGTCTACGAAACCATCTGGCTGATCCATGTAAACGCACTCTTCCAAACAACCGTTTAGGAAAGCCGTTTTAACATCCATTTGCCAGATTTCATAGTCATGGAAGGCAGAAATGGCAAGTAGGATCCGAATGGATTTGAGCATAGCCACCGGAGAAAAAGTTTCGTCATAGTCCAAACCAGGTCTTTGACGAAAACCTTTTGCAACGAGTCTAGCCTTATAGGTTTCCACCTGCCCATCTACACCAAGTTTCCTTTTGTAGATCCATTTGCATCAAACGGGTTTTACCCCAGGTGGAGCAATATCCAAGGTCCACACTTTATTGGCGTACATGGACTCCATTTCGGATTGCATTGCTTCCTGCCACTTATCAGAGTCCCTACTGATAATGGCCTTCCTGAAACTGGTAGGGTCATCTTCTTCCAAGATGCAATCCTTTCAATCCCCGTCTATTAGAAAACCGTAGTATCTCTCGGGCGGATGAGAAATCCTACCAGATCTGCGGAGTGGCTGAGGTTCATCTGGGGTTATTGAATTCTGAGGTTCTGTCAAATCTTCAGTTTCATTTTGTGGTCGCAGAATTTCTTCCAGTTCTACCGAACTCGCACTTGTTTCTTTTGCAAGAAATTTCCACTATAAAAAGGTGGCGTGGCGAGATACAAACACCTTCTGTTCCTCGGTCTTGTAGAACAGATATCCTGTGGAGTTCTTAGGATATCCCACAAATTTACATAGAACTGAACGTGCCTGATGTTTGTCCGGATTTTGTACTTTTACATAGGCCGGACAACCCCATATCTTAATACGTTTAGGATATGGCATTTTACCATTCCATATCTCGAACGTTGTTTTAGGCACAGATTTAGATGGAACATCGTTCAATAGATATGCTGCTGTCAACAGCGCATGTCCCCAAAATGAAAGAGGTAACTCGGCATTACTCATCATGGAGCGAACCATATCCAGTAGGGTACGATTCCTCCGCTCCGATAGACCGTTGTGCTGTGGTGTATAAGGAGGAGTAAGCTGAGAGAGAATACCATTCTCTTTTAAGTAATCTAGGAATTCCGTGCTTAAGTACTCCCCTCCTCTATCAGACCGGAGGATCTTGATACTTTTGCCAATCTGGTTCTCTACTTCGTTTCTGAATTCCTTGAATTTCTCAAATGCTTCAGATTTGTGTTTCATCAGATACACATATCCGAACCTAGAGAGATCGTCAGTTAATGTGATGAAGTACGAGAACCCACCCCTTGCATGTATAGACATCGGACCACATGCATCACTATGTACGAGTCCCAACAGCTCTACTGCTCTTTCTCCATGTCCGGTGAACGGAGATTTGGTCATCTTCCCTTTGAGACAAGACTGACAAGTTTCATAAGATGAAAACTCGAACGCATCCAAGAGTCCATCTTTATGCAACTTACTCAGTCTTTTCTCTCCGATATGACCAAGTCTACAATGCCACAAGTAGGATTCATTTGTATCTGAATTCTTCCTCTTGAGTGTGTTTTGTACATTGAGAACTGTATTCTGATTTAGAACGTAGATACCATTACACAGTGTACCTTCTGCAACCAGTACCCTATGAAGGTAAATGTTCATGATATTTCTATCAAGAACAAAGTTATATCCATCTTTATCGAGTAAAGAAACTGATATGATGTTGCAAACCATGGAAGGTACATAGTAGCAATCGTTCAAAATCATAGTCTTGCCATTTGGCAATACTAGGTGATATTCACCGACGGGCTGCTGCATTAACTTGTGCTCCGTTCGCTACTCTGAGCGACATATCACCCGGTGCAACTATCCTACTTTTTCTCAGTCCCTGCAATAAATTACAGATATGAGATCCTGATCCGGTATCAAGTACCCAGGAGGTAGGGCTGACCGTAAAACAGTTCTCAATTACAAGAACACCTGAAGTAGATGCAAAACTATGCTTCTTCTTCAACTGGGTATCCTGGGAATCCATACAATCCCCTTTCCCTTGCTTATACTTATGACTGTTGTCACAAGTTAGAGCTGAACCAACGTTCCCCAGCCCCGAATAAGAATTCGGATCGGTCAAGCGATATATTTTATTATCTTGATTAGGGCGTGAAATGGTTGCTACCTGGAGAGAGAGAGAAAAGAAACAATCAGCGTACGCTCTTGCAAGTTTAGATTGGTTTTTAATTTATCTAAACAGGATGGCTCCCACTGTCTCTCGAATCCCTCCTCGAACCATAAAGGAAGAATTAGTCGGGATCAATCTCACCGTACAATACTTACTTAACCGATCAGCCAGGCCAGTGTCGGTACTTCGAGGGAGGTTTTCCAACGCTTTCCCGAAGTTCCTTAATTAAGTAACCTCTTTTCCCTGTGGGCCTAGCCCCGCTAACACCTTTCTAGACACCTACTTGGTTTATAGCATTGATCGTTAAGCGTGAAAGTTCCCGAAAAGTAGCATATACTCACAGTAGGATCGGGATCCAAATATCATCGCGTGACAAAACTGAAGGAATCCTACCAGAATCATCACACTTCAAATGGTATGCAACACTAGCATGTTTTAGTACTTTTGAAACTCCCGATGTGGTTTTTGCCCTTAAGACCCAAGTGACCTTGACTGAGCCAACATATCAAAGAGTCAAGTTCAACCCGTCATTATCTTGACTGCATTAGACCCACCCGTACGAGTCCTTGACTGAGCCAAAATGACCGCACGACTGTCCTAACCAATCACTTTGTATCCTATGGAAAAATATTACATAGCTACCGTACACTACGCCTCGGCTGAGCACGAAATACGTAGCACGAATACTAAGCAATATCAATCCGAAACGACGGAGGGCTACGACTGGGTTTTGACGAAAACCCGTTAACGTAATGAACTTGATTTCGTTGAAGGAACGTGATACAGGTTTTCGAAAATATAGTGGCGAAAACTTTTGCTAAAGAGGTCACTCCCTGTGAAGGGATCTCGGCTCTTTCCTCGTCGAATGAGGTGCAGGATATTCCAAACTGAATACCTCGATGCAAAGCAAGAATAATTGACTATAGTGAAGTTATTACTCTGACGCAAACTTTTTTCCAAGGGGTCACTCCCGATGAAGGGATCTCGGCCCTTGCCTCGTCGACTGAGGTGCTGGGTATTCATAATAACCGAATACCTCGATGCAAAACAAAAGTGAACGTCCTTATAATAACAGCTTTTTGAAAAATTGTTCCAACAACGTCTTTTAGGTTTATTTTCTTGCATTAGTTCTTTTAATGCATCCCATCATTTAAATCCTACCATTGCAGAAAACAACCAAAATATGACGTACGCTTATGCCATTCGCATTCGCCACGGGGCCCCGTCATCACCCGTTAGGTTACTTAACTAACGACAGAGCGGGGGCTGGGCTAGCACGGCTGAAAAACATAAGCAACGCCTAAATAGTTATTATATATAGATATATAGCAATGATAGCCAATCCAGATCACAGATGAACACTTTGGATATACTAGGAACCCGCGATTCGTTCGAGCCTGCAACGAATAGCTGATTACACGGTCGCGATGAATAGCCAATACCCCACCCAAGACCCGTACGGGTGCGGCAAACTACCCTCCAAGTACCCGAAGCGAAGCAACCTCCCTCAACGCCGTGAATAGGCTACTCGGCACTTCGAGATACCCGGTGGTTTATGCATCCCCTCCATGGGTCTATCCTAGGAGAAAAAACAGTAAAAAGAATTATACAATAACGGTTACAACCCCGACCCGGTTGTGCGGCCATACAAATAATATTACATCAATTTACAAATTTATTACATGAATTAAAGAAAAAGAAACTCTCATCTAACATCCACCCCGGCTATTCATCCGCGACAATCCAACGAGTTCATATACACAAACCATCAACAACACAGATCACAGATATGTATAACCCCCACTAATCGACGTATAGCGATTAGCAGACGTTCAATACACATACAACATTACAGATATAACCATTAGCCAAAGTCTATAGAACATCGACCAAAAATACGGATTTTTAAGCCCCAAAAACAAATTTTGCTTTTTGGAAAATCTGGGCAAAAAAGTCATATTGTAAAAATCCCAAAATACCCATATAAGAAAACTGCAGGAAAAAGACTCCTCAACTGAGCTAACTCGGCCGCGGTTTCGCGGCATAAGCAAGCTTATGCCACGGAACCGCGGCGCTTTAGACGACTTGGGGGATCAAATTTCTCCAGTTTTCTAACAAAAGCCTGAGCCGATTTTTAGTGTATGATTTATTAATTTTTTAACAGTTCTAAAAATCGGCAGAAACTTCAAATTTCCGGGGTGTTCTGCGGTTTTTCGTCCGGTCGAAATTCTAAATACTTTGCTAACATGATAGGGTGTGTTTAGTTAGGCTCTGATACCACTGTTAGGTCCACGTTACCTCTCCCGGTACTTTCGGGGTTGCGGAAACGGTAAAACAAAAAAATTTCTAGACTTGGTAACATGGACCGTAAAAGCCGGATCTTTGCTAAACAACACACTAGAATCCTAACTAGAGATTTATCTACTCGGTTAGGGGTTATACCAGAACTTGAACTCCTTCTCTTCTTGTTGTTCTTCTCCTTTCTAGCTCCGAGGGTTGATCCGGACTTTGGTCACCTCCGCGGCCTCCTTGAGTCGAAGACGATCCACCCGAGAGATGTACACCGAGCTCCACCTCAAGAAAAGGCAACTAGGGCAAAGTGATTGCTAGTCAAGAAGCCCTAGGATGTGTAGAGGAGATGTATGGATGTGTTTGTCTTTGTGGGATCTTTTTCTCTCAACACTTGAGATCAAAAGATGAGATCAAAAAGAGGAAGAAGAAGGAGAAATTTAGCAACCATGGAGCTTTTCTTTTTCTTCTCACTTCAAGAGAGAGAATGAGAAGAGAATAATGAAAAGATTAAGCAGAAAGAAATGAACCATGGTTCCAATAATACACAAAATCATCATTACTAATCCTATCATGATAGAAGTTGATGGCACATTGAATTGACCATTATCATAACACAAGAAATAAAAAGAAAATGAAAGAAGAGTGTGGATCTTTCTTGAAGGTCAATGGTCAACACGGTCAACGGGTCAACAAAGTCAAGAGAGATCCAAGTGGTCAAATGGTCAATGCAATTAGCCATCACAAATCTATCACTAAAAGGATTAGTAAACAATATTTCCGGCTCATAACGGTTTTGACCAAACGAACTGTCAAAACCCTAATAAGTGTGCCACATTACGGTTTTAGCCGAACCAACTGCCAAAACCCTAATGGGGCACCTCCTCCTTCATCGCTCCTCAAAACTGTGCATACACACCCGCATCCGCATTCCGTAGAATGCGAATGCACAGAAGACAAATCAAATCCATCTGTGCAATACTAGGATCTGGCATAAACCAAAGCCCACTAGTATTGCCTGCTCGAACAGCATACGCACACAAGTGCACGTAAGTCATCGTAACCCCGCCGTAAAACCATATGGCCTCTACACGTTTCGCTCAATGCTGGGAAACTCTCTGTGTGGGACTCTAAAGACTCGACACTACGCTGGCAGTGGGTTTAACCACAGACCGCAAGCGGCACTAGCTGTACGTAACGGTCCCCAGGTAGATGTCGATAAGAAATCCGATCAAGTAAACCCATCCGAACTCGTACTGAGCCTGTATGTGACAATCTCCGTACAGTCCGGTCTGTTCGTCTGATACATCGCATGGCGGGCCTAGGGGGTGGTGAACGTCAGTCCCCTAATAGCGGTACAAGTCGTGTCGGAGTGTATCCCAGAACACCCTGAGACATCACTGGAAAGCTACCAGTTTGTCTCGCTTGCCCTGGCCAGGGACTACATGTGTAATGGCTCTCCTAGACACAGCGCGATGTCAACCCCCAATACCGGGAGAGACGAATCCTGTCTAACCGTCACTGCCTCCAAGTGCTTCGGGACTGCACCAAACTACTACCTGTTTGCACGACTCAGTAGAGCCATGGTAGGGTAGTAATCAAAGAACAGTGGGAACACACTCGAGGCGAAGTGACAGTGTCAAGTCAGCGGACTAAGCTGTACTCATGTCACCTGGGAACTGATAACTGACGATAGGTATAATACCAACCAACAGTTCCCGACGAGTCCTGTCCAGTGTACTCGTAACCTAACGAGCACCCGCATACTATCTCATGTACGATGTACTGCGGCTGTGTGACAGACCGTCTCCCGTGCTGGGATGAGAAGCGCATACGCTAGTCTACTCCGGAGTATCAATGCCCTGTCTCGATAATCCTACGACTAGGGACGTGTATAAGGATGTGCTGGTGGATTACCCAGCCCCCACGAGTGTGATCGCCATCACGACGCCGGTAATCAAGCAAAAATCCTAAGGGCTCTACTGATGCGTATAGGTGATATAATAAAGAAACACACATGTACACATTAAGGCAGAGACAAACCAAGTAGCATACTACATATTGAGCAAGATTGTCTATGCAACTGTGAATATCCTAAGCTTCCATCAAGTAATATACATACAGTATGATACAGTAATGGCCTCTAGGGCATATACACTAACAACTCTTTATCATGACATGTTAACTTGATCATGCTTTTACTCATTTGGTACATGTTGATAAAGCCCTTAGGATATTTACTTGACTACAGGGATTATGATGTGGATCATACTAGTGGGACATGTGTAGTTTATGAGCATATTGTTGAAATGTTCTTAGTCGTAGGTGTATCGGGACGGGGCATCGATATTCCAGAGTAGACTAGCATATACCATTCTTGTCCCATATGATGGGCGATGGATGATCTCATATCCATCTGGTGTGGTGACACCAGAGATTGTATACGGGTGCTCAGTGAGATTGGGTACACTGAATGGACTCGCTGAGAACTCCTATATAGTATTATATATATCGTCGGATAGCAGTTCTCAGGTGACACTATTACAGGTTAGTCTGTAGACCCGAGATCGTCATAGAGTCTTGTGTCCCCCCACTGTACTTTGATCTCCACCCTACCACGGCTCTACTGAGTCGTGCAAACATGTGGATTTTGTAGGGTTACTAGGCACTCTAATAAGGTTCTACAACGCATCAACCATGCCCGATTAAAATTTTAGCCGTGCCTAACAACCCTAAACAAGATCTTGGCTATACTATTAGGCTATCACATGCAAGTAAAAAGCATTTACTACTAAGTGAATACGAAATACAACCTTTATAGATCGGTACATCACTTCTGTAGCTCCTTGTTGTAGTCCCTTCGCTGCGATCATAGTTCTCCCGGGCTCTTTCATGGCTTCACGAGGCGAAAGAAGCGTCCTTGCTTGAAGTCTTCAAGGCGGAAGTTGATCTACGTCGAGGGAATACCAACTCAAACTTCTACTTCACTAACTAGAGAACTAGTGAAGCAAACACCCTAAACTAAATTGCTAGTTTAGTAGAGGATGGAGAAATAGGAAGTGGGTTCTCTTTAGAATTTTATTTCTCACAATCTATCACTCTCTTTTCAAAACCATAGCTTGCTTTTTCTTTTGCTCAAAGAAGAAGAAGATGAACAAAAGAAAAAGATGAGGATAATTATCAAGTGAGTGAGCTAACCATGGATGGGTGAGTGATTATCATATACTAACTCATGTAGAGACTTAGTCATGGCTAAGTGTGATGGTTAGGTTAACAAAAATCCAAAGTAAAAACAAACTTAGTGGACTTTAGTCAATGCATCCACAAGCTTCATGCATTTTCTAATTTTCCACTAATTTTGTAATTACTTTTAAATATTAAACCCAACATAACAAATTGCATGGTGTGAGTCTCATACACTCATGAAAGATGTATCATCAACCATGATACAAAAAGAAAACACATTTTAATATATATCTAATATATACTAAAGTTGTGCACATGTGAGAAAAATCCTTAAGTGAACAAATGTTCGTTAATGTAAATTAGTATATCATATATACAATTATATACTAAATTATTAAATCAACACTTGACTTAATAATCCGGTTATATCTCATATAACCGACTAACATCCAATGTATCGACTTATCGAATCAACACTGGATTCGATAACCCGGCTATATCACATATAACCGACCGATACAAAAAGTCGCGAGAATAGAATACGGTATCACATACACGCATCATTCTCTGTCCCGCACATATCACATATGCGCTTCTATTTCGTTTTGCCTGAGCCCGTAAAACCTCTATGTAGGACTCTAAAGACTCGTCAATACGCCGGCAGTAAGTGATAATCACATAAAGCACCCACAAGCCGTCAGCGGTACTAGCTGGACGTAACGGCTACCCGGGTATTGAGCGATCAGAAGATCAGCAAGCAAGCCCGCTCCAACTCCGGTAAAAGTCAAACGGTAACACTTCCCGTACAGTCCGGTCTCCTCGTCTGACATGTCGCATATAAAGTCTAGAGCTGGTAAACGTCAGACCCCAATAACCGATAAGTCGTGCCGATGTGAGGCTCATAATGGGTCGTGAAACTACTGGTAACACTTACCAGTAAATCTCTAAATCAGCGTTGGCCAGGGACTTCCCTGTTATGGCCAATCGAGCACAACGCAACATCAACCCCCAATACGGGGAGAGACGAAACCCCTCCTATCGCTCATTGCCTCCATGTGACTCAGGACTGTACCCAAAAACCACCGTTTTGCATGCCCTCTTGGACGTGGTAAGGTGGAAATCAAAGCACAGTGGGAATTGTAGGGTTGCTGGGCACGCGCACAAGGGTCTACGAGGCATCAACCATGCCCGATTAAAATTTTAGCCGTGCCGAGCATCCCAAAGCCGGATCTTTAAACTAGAGTTTATGCGAAAACAAACATGTTAAACACTTTAACATTAAGTGAGAGGAATTACAACCTTTGTAGATCCGGTCCTTCACTTCTTAAGCTCCGTGTTGAGGTCCCTTCGCTGCGATCATCGTGTTCCAGACTCTCGAGAGGCTTCACGAAGAGAAAGATGCAGTCTTTCTTCCGATCTTCGATAACATAGATGATCTACCTTGAAGTTTCATTAACATAAGCTAACACTCACTAAATGAAGTGAACACTCTCATCTAAAGGGCAAGGATAGATGAGAATGATGAAGTAGGATTTTTGCTCTCATTTGTTTTCATATTCTCACTCACTTTCACCACTTAGGAAAAAGCTAGAAAGCTATTTCCAAGAAGGAACTCAAGGAAGAAGATGATAAAAGTATCCTTTTGTGATGAACAATGAAAAGATTAATATGATGAATAATGCAACCATGGTCAACTAAACCCATGTAGAGAATTAACTAGGGTTAGGGTTTTGGTTTGGGTTAAAGCATGAGTCATAACAAAATATCTTTCACAAAACAAAACTAAACTTTCTAGAATCATCTAGAAAGTAGTGACCCAAATCAATCCCTAATCTTTTTTAATCTCTACTAAACATGTTGCATTAGTAATCATATCATGTTACAATATTATATATCACATATATAATATTTATTGTAACCAAATAAAAAAATACATTTAACATATATCGCATATATATCAATGTATTACCCGAGTGAGAAAAAGAATCATTTAGTGCGCTAATATTAGTTAATGTAATTTAATATATCATATATATTATTATACATTAAATTATCGAATCAACACTTGATCCGATAATCCGGCTATATCGCATATAACCGACTAATATTTATCTGTACCGATTCATCGAATCAACACTTTATCCGAAGATCCGGCTGATATCAAATATCACGATAATAGAATACGGTATCTCATATCGTATTATCCTCGGTCCCGCACATATCACATACGTGCCCCTACTCCGTTTTTCCTGAGTCAATAAACCTCTGTGTAGGACTCTAAAGAATCGTCAATACGTCGGCAGTAGGTGATGATCATATCAAACACCCATAAGCTGCATGCGGTCAGCTAAACGTAACAGCCACCCAAGTATTGAGCGCTCAGAAGATCAACAAGCAAGCCTGTACATTCTCCCGTGAATCCAATCAGTAACACTCCCGTACAGTTCGGTCTCGTCGTCTGATATGTCGCATATCTCGCCTAGGGGTGGTTAACGTCAGAACCCAGTAGCTCGATAAGTCATGTCGATATGAGGTCTATAACAGTTCGAGAAACTACTGATAACACTTACCAGTAAATCTCAGCAACCCTGTCCAGGGATTTCCGGTTATAGCCAATCGAGCACAGCACAACATCAACTCCCTATACCGGGAGAGACGAATCCCCTCCTATCGCTCATTGCCTCCATGTGATTCGGTATTGTACCCAAAAGCCACCCTTTTGCATGCCCTCTTGGATGTGGTATGATAGAAATCAAAGCACAGTGGGAATCACACAAGACTCTATGACGACCTCGGGTCAACAAACTACTCTGTACCAGTGTCACCGGAGAACTGCCATCTGACGTGAGGTATAATACCATCTGGGTGTTCTCGGCGAGTCCGTCCAGTGTACCCAGTCTCTACTGAGCACCCGTACACCATCCTTGATGTCAAACACCAATGGATATGGGATCATCCATCGCCCATCATATGGGTCAAGATGCGTATACGCTAATCTACTCTGGTGTATCGATGCCCTGTCTCGATACACCCTCGACTATGAACAGTTATAGGATGTACTCGTCGACTACTGTGGCCCCACTAGTATGATCTCATCATAGTCCCAGTAGTCGAGTACATATCCTAAGGGCTTTATCAACATGTAACATAGAGACAATCAGAGTACATGTTAAGATAAAGTACAACCAGATAGCATACTATCATGTCGAGCAAGAAAGTCCTCCCTATAAATGTCCAAGCATCCATTACAATATACATCGTATGTACAGTAATGGCCTCTAGGGCATACATATAACTAACAATCTCCCACTTGCACTAGGGCCATCTGTTGTGGTATCGCATACCCAACAATTAGCTGTGGTTGAAGTATCTCATACTCAACCAACCCATAAAAGTCTCTACTGGGAAAAAGGCCTTTGTGAGTGGATCCGCGCTGTTGTCCTCTGTGTCTACTCTCCTAACCTCGAGCTCCCTGGAGATCAACCATCTCCATGATCAGGTGATACTGCCTAAGAATTATATCTGGATTTCAGATGGGACGGGGGGTTCCTTGGCAAAAGCCACCACTCCATTGTCATACAATGGTAGGAACGAATTTCATCTCATGAACTTATATATATCCAGACTGCCTCTTTGGTAGCATCCTCGGTAACGATGTATCTTGCCTTTAATCATCTAGTAAGTCACGGTATCTAGCTTGGAACTCTTCCAACATACCGTCCCTCCACTGAGGGTAAAGACAATGCCTGCGACTCACATTCAGTCATCCTTATCACCCTGGAACTTTTCCAGTGATTCACCACACGATCGATTGATACCATCTCACTACTACTAGTGAGTATCTTAACATCCAATTAGATCTATCTCATAAATCCAAAACCTAGGATTTAGGAGGCATCACCTTGATCCTATATTGAGAATCCTTGTGATAAGCGGAGATTGACCGAGCATAGCATAGGAAACTCCTTCCCTATCAAGAGTATGTCATCCACGTACTCTACGAGGATCACCACCATACTCCCTACTACCTTTTTGTATATACAAGGTTCATCTACCATTTTGATAAAGTCAAACTCTTTGACTACCACATCAAAACAGATGTTCCAACTCCGCGATCCCTGCTTTATCCTTTAAAACATCTTGCTCACGTTTCCGCTGCTCCCACTGTCTACGAAGCCCTCTGGCTGTGTACTTATAGATGCTCTCTTCTAAAACATCGTTTAGAAAAGCTGTCATGACACCCAACCACCAGATATCGTAGTCATGGTATGTAGCTGTGGCAAGTAGGATCTGGATGGACTTAAGCATAGCTTTGAAAGTCTCAACTTTTCTATGTACACCAAGTAATCTCCTCAAGATATACTTGCTCCTGATGGGGATTTAACCCTTCTAATAAAGCAACCAAAGTCCATACTTTGTTGGTGTATAACGATTCCATCTCAGATCACTAAGCATCCAGCCATTCTTACAGAGTCCCACTCCTGATGGCCTGCTCGAAACTAGTTGGGTCATCATCTCATGATGCAATCCTCGCTCCCACTGTCATAGAGAAACCGAAGTATCTCTCAGGTGGGTGAGGAATCCTACTAGATCGACGGAGAGGCTGAGGTTCGTTGGAAACTATTGAATCCTTTGGTTCTACCAAATCATCTGCTGTAGTTTGTATAGCTGGAACTCTTTCCAGTTCTACAGAACTTACTTTGCCTCGAGCTTGTCCGGATTATGCTTTTTAGACATAGGCCGGACAACCTCAAATCTTAACAAACTTAAGATATGGGCTCTTCCCTTTCCATATCACATTGAAGTGGTAGGCAACTGATTTGATTTGAACCTTATTCAATAGGTATGCAGCTTCTCAAGTGCATAACTCCCAAAAGGAAATAGGAAACTCAGTAGTACTCATCATAGAGCACACCATAACACATAGGGTGTTATTGCTCCGCCCCGATACATCGATGTGCTGTGGTGTATACGGAGGAGTAATGCTGAGAGAGAATCTCATTCTCCTTTAGAATAGTCCATGAATTCCGTGCTCAAGTATTCTCCTCCTTGATCTCTTCAAAGGACATAATACATATACCTGTTTTTGGTTCTCTACCTCTAACTTATATTCTGTGAATATCTCAAAAGCTTCGGACATGTGTTTCAACAGGAACATATGTCTGAATCTTGAGAGATCATCAGAGAATGTAATGAAGTACAAAGAACCGGTCATGGCATGTGTAGACAGGGGACCTCCATACATCAACATGTATCAATCCCAAGAGTTCACTAACTCTTTCTCTGTTTCCATTAAACGGAGCTGTGGTCATTTTATCTCTGTGACATGACCGGCAAGTTTCACAAGTTGTAAAATCAAACTAATTTAAATATGCATCTTTATGTAACTTCAGTTAGTCGGGTCGCATTGATATGACCTAGTCTACAAAGCCTCAAGAAGGATTCGTTCATTTCAGAACTCTTCCTCTTATGTGTGTTCTATATACTAAGAACTGTAGTTTGATTTAGAACGTCAATGCTTTTAGATAACGTGCCTGAACGGATCAACTCTTGATATAGGAAATGTTCAAAACATTATCCAACAATACAAAATTATATCCTTCTTTACTGATAAAGAAAATGATATGAAGTTGTATATCAGGTTCCGTATCTAATAACATTCGTTCAGAATCAATGTATTCTGGTAATACACGGTGGTAGTGACCAACAGACTTGGCTGCAACACTTGCACCGTTTTCTGTCTCATGAAACTTATCACCCGTTCTCAGTTCACTACTTTTCTGTAGCCCATGTAACAGATTACATATGCGGGATCCTGATCCGGTATCTCATACCCAGGATGTAAAGGATACTGAGAAACAGTTCTCTGTAATGAACACACCAGAAGAAGATGCATCAGCATGCACTTTCTTCGTTTGGGCGGCACAGGAATTCTGGTAATCCCCAATTTCCTGCTATGTCTTATAACAATTATAAGTTGGAGCGGGACCAACGTTCCCCAGCTCAGTATAACAAGCTGGTTCGGTCAATACATCCGTATTATTATCTTGATTAAGGCATGATATGGTCGCTACCTTGAGAGAGAGAGAAGAAAATACTCAGCGTATGCTCTTGCAAGATTAGATTGGTTATCTAATATATCTAATGAGGATGTCTCCCACTGTTTTAATCAAATCTTCCTTCAAACCCTAAAAGGAAAGACTATCTGGGATTAATTACACGCTACAAGTTCGCCAATCTTTCAGCCAGGCAAGTGTCGGTACTTTGAGGGAGGTCCCCCGTGCTTTCGCATGAACCTAATTAAAGTAAACCTCGTTTTCCCAGAGGCGTAACCCCGTTAACACCTTTCTAGACACCTACTTAATCGGCTCATTGTAATGTGTAAAACTCTCCCAGGAGTAACTCTTACTCGCAGCGGGTATCGGGATCCAACTATCTTACAGAAGGTATGCAATCTCATTGCAAATTTCAACACTTGAAATTCCCAATAATATATTACCCCTAGTACTTATGATCTTAACTAAGGTCAACATATCATAAGCACTAGTCAAGTTCTACCTGTCATTTCATGATTAATCAGACCCATCCTATATGACCCTCAATTATGGTCGACATAATCACATGAATGTCCTAACTAATCGCATCATATGCTGTGTAGGAAGACATCACTTAGCTACTGTACACTACGCCTCAACTAAAGTCGACATACGCAGCACGAATACTAAGTACTCTACTTCCTAAAATGACGGGGGCTACGACAGGTTTTTATGAAAAACCCATTGCGTAATGAACTTGATATTGTTGTAGAATCGAGTGATTTTAAATGGAATGTTTTTGAGCCCTTTTCTAGTTTTGCTAAAGAGGTCACTCCCGGTGAAGGGATCGTCGGCTCTTTCCTCATCGAATAAGGTGCAGGATATTTCACAGATATCACTATGCAAAGCAAAAAATATATAAGCAACCAAAAGACAAACCTTGTTTGTAGCATCTTCTAGTTTCGCTAAAGAGGTCACTCCCGGTGAAGGGATCTCGGCTCTTTCCTTATCGAATAAGGTGCTGGATGTTCTACAAGGAACACCGCTATGCAAAGCAAGAACTAGAGCTACCAGTTTTTAAACAAGTTTCTACAACATCTTTAGGTTTCTTTTAGTTTCATTAATCTTATTAATGAAGTCCCATTTTAATTATGCTACACAAGCATTAGATTTGAAATGAAATCTGCAATATAACATATATCTCATATATATATAATATAAACATCTGTCTCAGGCAGCAATATGATCTCATCACAGAACATTGCAGCAGAAGAACATATATGAAATATTGGATATACTAGGAGGTCCGTGTTTTCAATACGAGCCTGTATAAAACACGAATTCCACGGTCGCGATGAATAGCCAAACCCACATCCCTAGACCCCTACGAGAGCGGCAAGCAACACTGCCAATCCTAGGGTTAGGAGACCCGGTCTCGACTCCTCGAGATGGTCTCCTACTGGACCCTAAAACCCGGTTACTTGTGCTCCCCGCCTTGGGTTTACCTATTGCGGAAAAGTAAATAATATACAACAGTGACATCATCCTCAGCCCGGAAGTGCCCCAATAAAAGAATATTACATACAAATGAATTTTACATGAATGAAAAAGAAAAACTGTCATCTCACATAAAAACCCCGGCTATTCAAACGCGACGATCCAATACAACATATCACAGCAACACATAATATCTCATATCATCAACGTAAGCAAGTATGCGTATCCCGATTGTCGTTGATGTATAGCAACGAAGCCGGCGATACACCACATACTACGCTTACGGTCACAGAAAAGAAAGTGCAAAACTACAACAGTTGGAATCCGCAACCTGTTTAGACATCGCATGCCTAACCAAATGAATTCCTTAGACATCGCATGCATAACAATTATAAACCCCGCATTTTAGTCTCTTTATCGAAAAAACTTTTCAATATCAAGCGGAGCAATTCAACAAGATTCCCGACATCCTGATCGCATGCTCGTCGCAAACTTTAGTAGACAGTCGCACCCCCGATGCCATCGATGAAGTGCACTAAGGCGGAACACCGCTGCCGCGAGCACCCGAACGGATGCTTTTGGCGACGGGGTTCTCCTACAGTCACTTGGTCGGGGCTATGAGGCGTGGCTGTCTATTAAGTTTACCCGGCGAGTATCCGCGTACGCTACATGATCGCGACGGACTTTTAATCGCATCAAAATCCCGTGGCAACCGATCAATTAAGACTAAACTGCTAGATTTATAACATTCAAATTAGTTATCTCATAATTATTTGTGGATTCCAAATATTGTATCACATTCCAGATAAAATGACAGTGTTAAACTTTCCGATCGAATAATCAAACACCCAAGTTTTCCAAATAGCTCAACACTTGAGCGGAGTTCAAAAATATCCATCACATGCCACAGTACCGATGGTCCAGCCGTAGAAGGGTCAAGCCAACGCCTCACATGTGGCACGCCGTACTGCCACAAACCCTAAGGTTTAGAGGCAGTTCAAGACGGTCACATAATTGAGTTAAGGTTTGTTGTCTTCTAGAGGGTCCACCGTGTTACTTGCACGACTTTACGAAAGTTTCAAACTCGAGAAAAAAATCCAACTTTTGAAAATTTTCCGACAGGGGAAAAAGTGAGTTATTGATATCCGTTCGAACTTTTGAACAGTTTCTAAAAATTACCCGGACAAACTAAACAAAGTTAAATTATCCGACCCAATCAACGAGTCCCTAATACAACCCTAGAAAACTCAACACTTGAGTGGAATTAAAAAATTCCCAAAAAAAATTGCCAAGAAAGGACCTATGAATAAGTATATGAAATATGAGGGACTAAGTCCAAATTTTGGCCGTGGAACCGCCGCCAAACCCATGGTTTGGCCGCGGTTCCACGGTCACGTGATCGACTTAGTGGACCGTACTTCACAGTAATTCTTAGTTTTTCCTGCTTGTTTTTCTGAGCATTTTTAATTCATAAAAAATCACATTTTTGGAAAATGTACAGAGAGGGGTATAAACCGGGTATTCGGAGTTCGATCGAACTTTAAACTTCGCCTACACTTCGCCTAAAGCTCTAGCTTGGCTTTGATACCACTGTAGGGTGATTAGTTCAAAAATTTATATTAACCGTAATCAGAAACGGCGTCGCTTTGCGGCTAGCCGGTGAATACGGGTCGATCCACAGAGATGTGTAATTTTCTGATTTGTGTTTTTACGAGTTGATTCCGATGGTGGTTTGATTTTTGTTGATTGATTTAAAAACTAATTTATACGATATTAGAGAACTTGTTAGGATTAGGTCTAAGGTAGGGTTGATAAGATTAATATTGTCACCTCTTTCAATACCTTTTGATTAAAACCTTTTAGAAGTCATAACAATTATTAGCAAAGGGGATTAGGATGATTGGGAAGAAACGAAGTTCCTTCCTCTAGATCCTTGTCCGTCCTTTCCTATTAATTGCTATAACCTTCATGGACATCATGTATGTCCGGCCCTTTATACTACGGTTCACCGTTACCTCGTAGGTAGGGTGCCGTACGGAGCGGATCATGCATGCGTGCATGAAGTTCTACTTATGAAAATTTATTGGCATTGAAGGAGATGAGAGATATTCCTCTCTCAATCCCTCCCTTATTCCTAACCCTAACAAACGAGGATTTTACTCGCTCATTAGGGGATCTTCTAAAAATGACATCTTTTTTTTTATGTTTATTGTGTTTTGTTTAAATCTAAAATTATTACTTATCTACTGCAGATTAAAAAGAACTACACTAAGTTAACTAAGGCAGGTGATATGATTACTCTACTGCAAGAATTATACTAGCTAGCTAGGGCAAGAAATGAATTAACACTAAGGCATGAATTAAAATAAAAACACTTACAGAAATGATGCTCTTTTTCTCCCAACAATTCTGAATTTTATTGATTGAAAAGAGGCATCCATTTTACAGATTTATGATTACAATTTATAAGTAAACAGGAAAGCTAGGTTTACAAATTCTCGCACACATGATTTTACAGATATGCCCACGGAAAATTCCAACACCTGCACCGACACACCGACAGCAAAAGTTTCCATCGACACGGGCACCATACGGCCGCGGAACCGCGGCATTTGTTGGCTTGGGCCGCGGTTCCGCGGCCCTTTGGTGAGCTCAGCTCACCAACTTCTCTGGGCTGCATCTTGGTTGTTAGGGCTTCTTAGTTCTTCACAACTTTTCTCTGTTTGGCTTCTTAGTCTTCTTCAGATCTTCAGTGAAATTTGTAGTGGTCTTTTAACCGTTTCCTTTAACATTTCGGACATGCATTGCCTTGTGAATTGTTCTTCGTCTAGGTTTGAGTAGGATCCGTCTACTTGTTGGTCAAAAGTCCCTTTTCTGTATCAACTTTCGTCTTTTTCACTGTGTTCGTATCCAAGAGCCTGTATCCTGTAATATGCCACAAACGTGCGTCAAGAGTACCTGTTTACTTATAAAATGAATAAAAATAGGGAGTACAATAATGCTATATTATAGTATGAATAAATACCCCCAAACTTATCTTTCGCTCGTCCTCGAGCAAACTTATTATTTTTTTCTCAATAAAAGTTAACCGCACTTTCGCAGGGAAACGCGATTGCACTGAGCTCGTGCAACAAGCCGTTAAACCTCTTGGTGTCCCTAGTAGGAAGAGTGTTGTCTCCTGAGGGTTTTCAGCTGATTACACCCACAAAATCCTATCAATTTGGCTCTTTCGACAATAATTCTCCAATTAGGTTTTCTAACACAGAATTCTATTATCATCGACTCATAAACTTTCCACCCATATTCTTCATACTTCCTCATAATTTAACTTAAGATTATATATGTTTTATAGAATCACTCAGCTTTCTGCATTTCTTAGGTTTTCCTTTTAGGGTTCCATCTCCACTTAGGAATTTTTCTATCAATTCTACTAAAGATATAAGTTTTATTCTTCATTCCTTTCTCTTATCTAAACTCTAATTACATATCCCCACGTGTGTGTATAAATCACCCCTACACTTGGAAATTCAAATCAAGCAATCATGCCCTTGTCCATTGTCCCAAGTGCTTATTAATTGGTGAATTTCGCTTACACATCCTTCATTCGACCGTTAATACTTCTTGAGCTACCAACGACCGATTAAAAAATGCGTTAGCGTTTTAAAGCGTACATCCTAGTTTTGTAACACCCAAGGCTTTAGCAGTGACTCCCAAACCAGTTGGTCTAAGGCACTAGGTGATGAAGCACCCTCGCTATATATTTTTCTATTTTTAGCCTTAAGTAATCACAAAACCAGTGTTCATTTTTTTTTATTCACTTCTGTATTTTTCATTTTCTTTGTACTAAGGACTTTTAGACAAGAGCATTTCAAGGTCTCCTCTACTATTCCAAGCTTTAAGGTGTGTGATTGTGCAATTTTGTAGGGTATACATTTTTAGAATCCATACTTAAGCCAGGAATTATTTTTCAACTTATACTCTAATAAGAATATCAATATTTTTCCTTTATTTCAACTTAGCCCAAAAAGTGAACTCAAAATTTGCCTATTTCTAAATAAACTACAAAGACATATACTTTCTACCGTTAATCTTTAAAGAAGGTTATTTTTAGGGTTTTTAATTTACCAAGTCTAAGATCTAGTTGTTCGTAGCAAGTTAACCTATTTGTCAAACTCAAGTTAAATATGGCCAAAATTGAATACAATAATTTTTATAAATTTTGAAAAAATAAAATTTTTTTTATTTTTTTATGGGTTTTCAAATAAATATGCAAATGCAAAAATATGTACAAATGAATGCAAAGGAAAGAAAACGTACCGGGCATACCGCCAAACTTGAACTTGATAGTGTCCTCACTGTCATACTAAACCAAGAGGGTCAAAATGTCGGCATTCCCTGTTTATTCACATTATTACAAATGATACACACCCCCAAACTTGTTCGAAATAAAGTCTTGGAAAAATTGATTGGAAATTCGGGGGTGAAGGTGGAGGAAAATTAATCAGTGTAAATCGGCTCCTGTAAAAACAGGAGCTCCTCCGATGGGTCCGCTGTGAAGAACGGTTTCAGTCGATGCCCATTCACTTTAAATAAGGTACCGTCTTCAGGATTTTCAAGATCAACCGCACCGTGCGGATAAACGGTGCGGACTAAAAAAGGTCCTCTCCATCTAGAACGGAGCTTGCCGGGGTGATAATGTAACCGAGTGTCATAGAGTAAAACCTGTTGACCAGGTTCAAAAGTTTTTCGCAAAAGGTGTTTATCGTGGAACACCTTAGCTCGGTTTTTAGCAATTATGGCATTATCATATGCCTCATCCCCCAGCTCTTCTAGTTCATTCAATTGCAGCTTTCGATTGCTGCCCGCATCTCCTAAAGATAAATTCAGCTCTTTGATAGCCCAAAATGTTTTATGCTCAATCTCTACTGTGAGGTGGCAAGCCTTCCCGTAAACAAGCCGGTATGGAGACATAACGAGATCGGTCTTATATGCAATACGGAAAGTCCATAGTGCATCTATCAGTTTAAGTGACCAATCTTTACGGTTTTTAGAAACCGTTTTCTCCAGGATTTTCTTGATTTGACGATTTGAAACCTCGGCTTGTCCACATGTTTGGGGGTGATATGGCGTTGACAGCTTGTGGTTGATAGAGTATTTGCGCATTAAGGACTCGAAAGTCCTATTGCAAAAATGAGAACCATTATCACTTATTATCGCCCGAGGGTGCCCAAATCGAGAAAATATGTGTTCTTTAAGAAATCGAACGACAACCTTGTTATCGTTCGTTCGGCTGGGCACAGCCTCGACCCACTTTGAAACGTAGTCAACGGCCAAAAGAATATACACATTTCCAAAAGAGTTAGGAAATGGTCCCATGAAATCTATACCCCAAACATCAAAAATGTCCACAACCAAAATTGGTTGGAGCGGCATTTCGTTTCTCCACGATATCCGGCCCAAGTGTTGGCACCGGGAGCAGGTTTTGCAGTATTCGTAAGCATCCTTGAAGAGTCGTGGCCAATAGAAACCACACTGCAAAACTTTTTCGGCTGTCTTCTTTGGGCCAAAGTGCCTGCCACATGCTTGATCGTGGCAAAAAGACAGCACGCTCTTGACCTCACTTTCAGGTACACACCGACGAATGATTTGGTCGGAACAGTATTTAAAAAGATAAGGTTCATCCCAGTAAAAATGCTTTACTTGGGACAAAAATCGAAGTTTATCCTGTTTCGACCAATCTTTAGGTATCAGGCCGGTGGCTAAGTAGTTTACAATATCGGTGAACCATGGTTCGCAAGAAACGGTCAAGAGTTGCTCGTCGGGAAAAACATCAGTGATTGGAAGATCAAGCATGGGCGAAGAAGGAAGTCGTGATAGGTGATCAGCTACTACGTTTTCACATCCTTTTTTGTCCTTTATGACAAGGTCAAATTCTTGTAGTAAAAGGATCCAATGTATTAGCCTTGACTTAGCATCCTTCTTCGCAAAAAGGTGGCTAAGAGCTGAATGATCTGTATATACAACGACTGGAGAGCCAATTAAATAAGGCCGAAATTTTTCAAGTGCAAACACAACCGCTAAAAACTCTTTCTCTGTTGTTGTGTAGTTTAGTTGGGCCTCATTTAGTGTTCGGCTAGCATAATAAATCACATGCATCATTTTATTAATGTGCTGTCCAAGAACAGCGCTAATGGCAAAATCTGATGCGTCGCACATGATTTCGAAAGGGTGCGTCCAGTCAGGAGATGAAAGAATGGGCGCAGAGATGAGGGAATGTTTCAAAGACTCAAATGCTTCAATGCATGTGGATTCAAAAGCAAATGTTGTGTCCTTGGCCAGTAAGAGAGTCAAGGGTCTAGCGATCTTGCAAAAGTCCTTGATGAACCGTCTGTAAAAACCGGCGTGGCCAAGGAAGGCTCTGATATCTTTGATGCATTCAGGGGGAGGGAGGTTAGAAATCACTTCTATTTTAGCTCTATCAACCTCGATGCCGTTTTGCGAGATGACATGTCCTAAGACAATGCCTTCTCGCACCATGAAATGGCACTTCTCCCAATTCAATGTTAGGTTCTTATCCTTGCAGCGGGTAAGAACTGCGTCAAGATGTCATAAACACTCGTCGAAGGAGTCGCCAAAGATGGTGAAATCATCCATAAAGATCTCCAAGAAATTTTCAACTATGTCTGAAAAGATCCCCATCATACACCGCTGAAATGTTGCGGGTGCATTGCATAACCCAAAGGGCATGCGACGATAAGCAAAAGTGCTAAAGGGACAAGTAAATGTTGCCTTGTCTTGATCCTCTTTGGCGATGGGGACTTGATTGTAACCGGAATAGCCATCTTGAAAGCAATAGAACTCGTTCCCTTCCAATCGCTCGAGCATTTGGTCAATGAAAGGTAAAGGAAAGTGGCCTTTCCTTGTCGCGGTATTGAGTTTCCTATAGTCTATGCAGACTCGCCACCGAGTTTGGGTGCGAGTGGGAATTAACTCATTTGCCTCATTGGTAATGACCGTGATGCCCGATTTCTTTGGCACAACATGGATTGGGCTAACCCATTGGCTATCCGAGATAGGGTAAATGATACCACTATCCAGACACTTGACAATCTCCTTCTTAGCAGCCTCTTTCATGATGGGGTTGAGGCGTCTTTGTGGATCCCTTGCCGGCTTGGCATCATCCATCAAGTGCATATGATGTTCGACTATGAGGGGACTAATCCCCTTAATGTCCGCCATAGACCAGCCGAAAGCTTGCCGATTATTATGTAAGACCATCAAAAGAGCCTTCTGTTGCTCAAGAGCAAGAGAGGCCGATATAATGACTGTTAAGGTCTCATTATCACCAAGATAAGCATATTTTAGGTGCGACGGCAAAAGCTTCAATTCGAGTTTAGCAGGTGAAACAATAGATGGTAACAATGGGGTAACTGTTTCAAACTCGAAGGAATCCATCAAAGGTTCAAATCGAGTGTACGCAACAGAGTCGGATGGTTCAACTAACTCATCCGAAAAAGCAAAAGACTTGAATTCATGTGATGAGTCTTCAAAGTAGTCAACGAAGGTAAAACACTCAAAATCATTATCCGCCGTGAAAGCTGTGTCGGATTCTAGGAGGAACGCACTAATGGCGGTAACATTGCTGTGATCGAACAAAAAATTCTCGAACTCACAGTCCTCCTCCGCGATCTCATTGATCGAGCAAACATCGAGTACGCTAGCATTAGGCTCAGCCGGTTGACTTCCCAACTTAAAAATATTGAGCTCAATTGTCATATTGCCGAAGGATAGGTTCATTGAACCATTACGACAATTGATCACTGCGTTGGAAGTTTCCAGAAATGGTCGACCAAGTATTACCGGAATTTGATTCCGGGGGTTAGCGACAGGTTGTGTATCCATCAGAATAAAGTCAACGGGGAAAATGAAATCCCCTACTCTAATTAACACATCCTCCAGCTCTCACCTAGGATGAATGATTGACCGGTCGGCCATTTGGAGAGTACAGTGAGTGGGCTTAAGCTCTCCAACGCCCAATTGCTCGTACACAGAATAGGGTAGCAAATTGACATTCGCACCAAGATCTAATAATGCTCTATTGATGTTCTTGTCCCCAATTGTTATCGAAATGGTCGGACACCCGGGGTCCTTTTGCTTTGGGGGTAAAGAATTGACAAGAGCATCTCTAATAGCACTAGCCACAAAAACTTTCTTTGGCACTTGCGACTTCCTCTTTTTGGTGCATAAGCCCTTTAAAATTTTTGCATATGAAGGAACTTGTTGGATTGCATCCAAAAGAGGGATATTTATGCTAACCTGTTTGAACAACTCTACAATCTTTTCCATCTGTGGAGTTGATTTATTGGATCTCAACCGATTAGGAAAAAGAACATTTTGAAAGGTGGTTGAGTCCAATTTTTGCGGATCAGAATGTCGAGTTGGAACGGCACCCCGTGTAGATGTGTTCGTGTTGTGAGAAATGGGTCCGTTCGAGCTAGAAGAAGTAGAGCCGTGTGAAGGGTGGAGAATAGGCTCTGAAGAAGAAGAAGTAGGTGAAGAAGATGAAGAAGGGCCACCGGAAGAGGTGTCGTTGTTAATACCCACATTGTTTTGCAACACTTTTCCCGATCTCAACGTGGTCACAGCATTTACGTTATGATTCTGCTGTTGATATGCAGCATGTGCGTGACCGGGGTTGGGCAGTGGTTGAGACGGGAGTTTTCCTTTTTGGCGCTCACTCAAAGCTGCATTGAGTTGTGCAATTTGTGCCTCAATAGATTTGATGCTTTGATCGTGTGAAGCACTGTTTTGCACCAAAGATTGAATAGAAGTCTCTAGTCTTGCTGTAGACTGTGTAGATTGCTTAAGGAACGCATCTAGACTTCTTTCGAGCGAGCTAACCTTGTCATTATTAGGTTGAACATAATTGTTTGGCTGGTAAGCAGTGTTAGGCACAAAATTGTTCACCTGATTAGGGTAAGGTTGCTGTTGAAAAGGTTGCTGTTGAAATTGAGTTTGTGAAGGTGCTTGTTGTTGTTGTGGAGGAGGAGGTCTTTGAAAATTGTTATTTCCTTGGAATTGTTGATTTTGGTTCCAAGCGAAATTTGGGTGACTCCTCCACCCCGGATTGTATGTCGAAGAGTACGGATCGTTTCTTTGTCGTTGCTGAAATGCTGCATTGACTTGATCCTGTCCTTGAGTAGATACATTATAAGGACACTCTTCGGTTAGGTGCGATGGATCCGTACAACAAGCGCAAACAGTTCATGGAGGCATAACAGGGGCAGGAGAAGGCGATGAGATTTTAGTCTCAATCGCTTCTAGCTTTTTCGTAAGAGTGGCCATCTCGGCCTTCATAGCAATCGACATCTCTACTTGATGTATGCCTGCCCTAGATTGACCACTAGAAGAAGTTGATGTGGTCTTGGTACTCTTCCACTGAATTGTTTGCTCACTAAGATCCTCAAGAAACTGCCACGCTTCGTCACTAGACGTGGAGAGAAAATGACCTTGACATATGGTTTCTAGCAACTGCTTCGTTGCCGAGTTCAATCCCTCGTATAATGTTTCTTAAAGTTGCCAACTTTCAATCCCATGATGAGGGCAATGAACGAGTAGGTCCTTAAATCTCTCAAAGCACTTCCAAAATGGTTCGGAAGGAAGTTGTGAGAATTGAATTATTTCATTACGGATTCTGGCAGTTTTGTGATGAGGATAGAACTTTTTTAGAAAAACTTTCACAAACTCGTCCCAATTTCTAATGGAATGTGATGCAGTGCTGTATAGCCACTTCTCGGCTAGGTCACATAAGGTGAAAGGAATGACCCTTAGCCTTATAGCGTCGTCACTTAATTGGGTCGTTTTCATCATAGCGCACATATTTTGGAATTTATTAATAAAAATATACGCATCTTCTGATTCCAAACCATGAAATTTTGGCAGCATATTGATGAAATGTGGTTTTATTTCAAAATTGTCCACATGTGCCGGTGGGGGTGAAAGATAGGTAGGTAAAGAAGTGCGGACGGGGTAAAAGAGATCCTGGAGCGTAACTCGTGCGGGTGCTTCAACAGGCGGTTGGTTCGGGTTATTCGCACCTAACGGAGGTGGAATCCTTCCCGTCGGTAAGGTATTGTTGGGGTTGAATCCCGACATGCCTTCGAAAGAAGAATTTGAAGGTGGGGGTAAGAAAGTGGATGGAATGTCCACTTCGGTGTCGAAAGGTTCGTCGGTCGGTACCAACGAAACACGGACTAAGCGGGCGTTAGTATCCCTAGTCCAAAGTGACAAACACTAAAGTGGTAGTGTAGTCAGAAAAAAAAGAAAGACAGAATGTGGAGGTAAGATAACGTTAGTGAAGGGAAGTGGTGGAAGTGAGTTGCAAGTTTTCTTAGCGACAAGTTGCAAGTTTTGAAAAGATTTTTCTTTTTTTTCTTTTTTATATGGGAGTTTTGCAAGGAGATTTTTTTTTTTGAAAAGGGACTCGTGACACAAATGTATCAACCACACATGCACAATCAGGCCTAGATCTAGGGTCACCTAGGTCTGCTAGACAGCTCCTAACTAGGGCTAGAAATAGGACCTCAAACCGCCTCTTCACCGACAAGTACGGCCAGGTAAGTGCCAGGTAAGTGGGAAGGAACCACAATAGTGGGCCTAATTAATAACCACTAGCCTAGACACACTTGCCTAGACACCGCAAAGTCAGTTAGGATAAACGGTCGATGCCTATACTAGTCCTTTTCCTATTGAACCCGATGTCCTTAGGTCCGAGTCTAGATTTTTTAATTAATTGTGGTCAATGCAAATGATTTAAGTGTTTTCTGGGGTCCTGGGAAGGGTGATGAAATCCCCACCCAATCTGAGTTTGGTCAATTAGCCCCTTAAAGTCCGATTAAATTATGCAAAACAATAAATTCACTTGCAATCAATTTTTAGCACAGCGCAAAGAAACCTGCAGAAAATCTGTTATTTAGAAGGGGGAAGAAGAATTTTTTTTTTAGCGCAAAGAATTCCTGTAGAAAGTTTTTACAAAGAGATATATGGAGGTTGACAGAGGGTAGAAAGAGAGAACTAACCCACTAAACCAGAGGTGCTGAAGAGGCTAAGTGGCCGCGATTCCGCGGTCTGGTGAGGAGATCAGGCTCTGAAAATCCTTCTGCTGCTCTGTTACCTAATTTCCCTTCTGTTCTGATGTTCACTTTTCTGTTTAACCTTCTGTAAATTTCCAGATTCGCAATTCTTCGCTGTTCTTGCAAGATTCAAATCATAAAACCCTTGAAAGAGATAAAAATCGATAATTTTTTTTTTAATTTTTTTATATTTTCATATTTTTATAATTTTTAAAATTTATATCAACCCGAAATCACACAAAAGAAAAATTACGCCATCCCCGGCAACGACGCCATTTGATTAGTTCAAAAATTTGTATTAACCGTAATCAGAAACGGCGTCGCTTTGCAGCTAGCCGGTGAATACGGGTCGATCCATAGAGATGTGTAATTTTCTGATTTGTGTTTTTACGAGTTGATTCCGATGGTGGTTTGGTTTTTGTTGATTGATTTAAAAACTAATTTATACGATATTAAAGAACTTGTTAGGATTAGGTCTAAGGTAGGGTTGATAAGATTAATATTGTCACCTCTTTCAATGCCTTTTGATTAAAACCTTTTAGAAGTCATAACAATTATTAGCAAAGGGGATTAGGATGATTGGGAAGAAACGAAGTTCCTTCCTCTAGATCCTTGTCCGTCCTTTCCTATTAATTGCTATAACCTTCATGGACGTCATGTATGTCCGGCCCTTTATACTACGGTTCACCGTTACCTCGTAGGTAGGGTGCCGTAAGGAGCGGATCATGCATCCGTGCATGAAGTTCTACTTATGAAAATTTATTGCCATTGAAGGAGATGAGAGATATTTCTCTCTCAATCCCTCCCTTGTTCCAAACCCTAACAAGCGAGGATTCTACTCCCTCATTAGGCGATCTTCTAAAAATGACATCTTTTTTTTTATGTTTAATGTGTTTTGTTTAGATCTAAAATTATTACTTATCTACTGCAGATTAAAAAGAACTACACTAAGTTAACTAAGGCAGGTGATATGATTACTCTACTGCAAGAATTATACTAGCTAGCTAGGGCAAGAAATGAATTAACACTAAGGCATGAAATAAAATAAAAACACTTAAAGAAATGATGCTCTTTTTCTCCCAACAATTCTGAATTTTATTGATTGAAAAGAGGCATCCATTTTACAGATTTATGATTACAATTTATAAGTAAACAGGGAAGTTAGGGTTACAAATTCACGCACACATGATTTTACAGATATGCCCACGGAAAATCCCAACACCTGCACCGACACACCGACAGCAAAAGTTTCCACCGACACGGGCACCATACGGCCGCGGAACCGCGGCATTTGTTGGCTTGGGCCGCGGTTCCGCGGCCCTTTGGTGAGCTCAGCTCACCAACTTCTCTGGGCTGCATCTTGGTTGTTAGGGCTTCTTAGTTCTTTACAACTTTTCTCCGTTTGGCTTCTTAGTCTTCTTCAGATCTTCAGTGAAATTTGTAGTGGTCTTTTAACCGTTTCCTTTAACATTTCGGACATGCATTGCCTTGTGAATTGTTCTTCGTCTAGGTTTGAGTAGGATCCGTCTACTTGTTGGTCAAAAGTCACTTTTCTCTATCAACTTTCGTCTTTTTCACTGTGTTCGTATCCAAGAGCCTGTATCCTGTAATATGCCACAAACGTGCGTTAAGAGTACCTGTTTAGTTATAAAATGAATAAAAATATGGAGTACAATAATGCTATATTATAGTATGAATAAATACCCCCAAACTTATCTTTCGCTCGTCCTCGAGCAAACTTATTATTTTTTTCTCAATAAAAGTTAACCGCACTTTCGCAGGGAAACGCGATTTCACTGAGCTCGTGCAACAAGCCGTTAAACCTCTTGGTGTCCCTAGTAGGAAGAGTGTTGTCTCCTGAGGGTTTTCAGCGGTTTACACCCACAAAATCCTATCAATTTGGCTCTTTCGACAATAATTCTCCAATTAGGTTTTCTAACACAGAATTCTATTATCATCGACTCATAAACTTTCCACCCATATTCTTCACACTTCCTCATAATTTAACTTAAGATTATATATGTTTTATAGAATCACTCAGCTTTCGGCATTTCTTAGGTTTTCCTTTTAGGGTTCCATCTCCACTTAGGAATTTTTCTATCAATTCTACTAAAGATATAAGTTTTATTCTTTATTCCTTTCTCTTATCTAAACTCTAATTACATATCCCCACGTGTGTGTATAGATCACCCCTACACTTGGAAATTCAAATCAAGCAATCATGCCCTTGTCCGTTGTCCCAAGTGCTTATTAATTGGTGAATTTCGCTTACACATCCTTCATTCGACCGTTAATACTTCTTGAGCTACCAACGACCGATTACAAAATGCGTTAGCGTTTTAAAGCGTACATCCTAGTTTTGTAACACCCAAGGCTTTAGCAGTGACTCCCAAACCAGTTGGTCTAAGGCACTAGGTGATGAAGCACCCTCGCTATATATTTTTCTATTTTTAGCCTTAAGTAATCACAAAACCAGTGTTCATTTTTTTTTATTCACTTCTGTATTTTTCATTTTCTTTGTACTAAGGACTTTTAGACAAGAGCATTTCAAGGTCTCCTCTATTATTCCAAGCTTTAAGGTGTGTGATTGTGCAATTTTGTAGGGTATACATTTTTAGAATCCATACTTAAGCCAGGAATTATTTTTCAACTTATACTCTAATAAGAATATCAATATTTTTCCTTTATTTCAACTTAGCCCAAAAAGTGAACTCAAAATTTGCCTATTTCTAAATAAACTACAAAGACATATACTTTCTACCGTTAATCTTTAAAGAAGGTTATTTTTAGGGTTTTTAATTTACCAAGTTTAAGATCTAGTTGTTCGTAGCTAGTTAATCTATTTGTCAAACTCAAGTTAAATATGGCCAAAATTGAATACAATAATTTTTATAAATCTTGAAAAAATAAAAAAAAAATTATTTTTTTTATGGGTTTTCAAATAAATATGCAAATGCAAAAATATGTACAAATGAATGCAAAGGAAAGAAAACGTACCGAGCATACCGCCAAACTTGAACTTGATAGTGTCCTCACTGTCATACTAAACCAAGAGGGTCAAAATGTCGGCATTCCCTGTTTATTCACATTATTACAAATGATACACACCCCCAAACTTGTTCGAAATAAAGTCTTGGAAAAATTGATTGGAAATTCGGGGGTGAAGGTGGAGGAAAATTAATCAGTGTAAATCGGCTCCTGTAAAAACAGGAGCTCCTCCGATGGATCCACTGTGAAGAACAGTTTCAGTCGATGCCCATTCACTTTGAATAAGGTACCGTCTTCAGGATTTTCAAGATCAACCGCACCGTGCGGATAAACGGTGCGGACTACAAAAGGTCCTCTCCATCTAGAACGGAGCTTGCCGGGGTGATAATGTAACCGAGTGTCATAGAGTAAAACCTGTTGACCAGGTTCAAAAGTTTTTCGCAAAAGGTGTTTATCGTGGAACACCTTAGCTCGGTTTTTAGCAATTATGGCATTATCATATGCCGCATCCCCCAGCTCTTTTAGTTCATTCAATTGCAGCTTTTGATTGCTGCCCGCATCTCCTAAAGATAAATTCAGCTCTTTGATAGACCAAAATGTTTAATGCTCAATCTCTACTGGGAGGTGGCAAGCCTTCCCGTAAACAAGCCGATATGGAGACATAACGAGATCGGTCTTATATGCAATACGGAAAGTCCATAGTGTATCTATCAGTTTAAGTGACCAATCTTTACGGTTTTTAGAAACCGTTTTCTCCAGGAATTGCTTGATTTGACGATTTGAAACCTCGGCTTGCCCACATGTTTGGGGGTGATATGGCGTTGACAGCTTGTGGGTGATAGAGTATTTGCGCATTAAGGACTCGAAAGTCCTATTGCAAAAATGAGAACCATTATCACTTATTATCGCCCGAGGGTACCCAAATCGAGAAAATATGTGTTCTTTAAGAAATCGAACGACAACCTTGTTATCGTTCGTTCAGCTGGGCACAGCCTCGAACCACTTTGAAACGTAGTCAACGGCCAAAAGAATATACACATTTCCAAAAGATTTAGGAAATGGTCCCATGAAATCTATACCCCAAACATCAAAAATGTCCGCAACCAAAATTGGTTGGAGCGGCATTTCGTTTCTCCGCGATATCCGGCCTAAGTGTTGGCACCGGGAGCAGGTTTTGCAGTATTCGTAAGCATCCTTGAAGAGTCGTGGCTAATAGAAACCACACTGCAAAACTTTTTCGGCTGTCTTCTTTGGGCCAAAGTGCCTGCCACATGCTTGATCGTAGCAAAAAGACAGCACGCTCTTGACCTCACTTTCAGGTACACACCGACGAATGATTTGGTCGGAACAGTATTTAAAAAGATAAGGTTCATCCCAGTAAAAATGCTTTACTTGGGACAAAAATCGAAGTTTATCCTGTTTCGACCAATCTTTAGGTATCAGGCCAGTGGCTAAGTAGTTTACAATATCGGTGAACCATGGTTCGCAAGAAACGGTCAAGAGTTGCTCGTCGGGAAAAACATCAGTGATTGGAAGATCAAGCGTGGGCGAAGAAGGAAGTCGTGATAGGTGATCAGCTACTACGTTTTCACATCCTTTTTTGTCCTTTATGACAAGGTCAAATTCTTGTAGTAAAAGGATCCAATGTATTAGCCTTGACTTAGCATCCTTCTTCGCAAAAAGGTGGCGAAGAGTTGAATGATCTGTATATACAACGACTAGAGAGCCAATTAAATAAGGCCGAAATTTATCAAGTGCAAACACAACCGCTAAAAACTCTTTCTCTGTTGTTGTGTAGTTTAGTTGGGCCTCATTTAGTGTTCGGCTAGCATAATAAATCACATGCATCATTTTATTAATGTGCTGTCCAAGAACAGCGCCAATGGCAAAATCTGATGCGTCGCACATGATTTCGAAAGGGTGCGTCCAGTCAGGAGATGAAAGAATGGGCGCAGAGATGAGGGAATGTTTCAAAGACTCAAATGCTTCAATGCATGTGGAGTCAAAAGCAAATGTTGTGTCCTTGGTCAGTAAGAGAGTCAAGGGTCTAGCGATCTTGCTAAAGTCCTTGATGAACCGTCTGTAAAAACCGGCGTGGCCAAGGAAGGCTCAGATATCTTTGATGCATTCAGGGGGAGGGAGGTTAGAAATCACTTCGATTTTAGCTCTATCAACCTCGATGCCGTTTTGCGAGATGACATGTCCTAAGACAATGCCTTCTTGCACCATGAAATGGCACTTCTCCCAATTCAATGTTAGGTTCTTATCCTTGCAGCGGGTAAGAACTGCGTCAAGATGTCGTAAACACTCGTCGAAGGAGTCGCCAAAGATGGTGAAATCATCCATAAAGATCTCCAAGAAATTTTCAACTATGTCTGAAAAGATCCCCATCATACACCGCTGAAATGTTGCGGGTGCATTGCATAACCCAAAGGGCATGCGACGATAAGCAAAAGTGCTAAAGGGACAAGTAAATGTTGCCTTGTCTTGATCCTCGTTGGCGATGGGGACTTGGTTGTAACCGGAATAGCCATCTTGAGGGCAATAGAACTCGTGCCCTGCCAATCGCTCGAGCATTTGGTCAATGAAAGGTAAAGGAAAGTGGCCTTTCCTTGTCGCGGTATTGAGTTTCCTATAGTCTATGCAGACTCGCCACCCAGTTTGGGTGCGAGTGGGAATTAACTCATTTGCCTCATTGGTAATGACCGTGATGCCTGATTTCTTTGGCACAACATGGATTGGGCTAACCCATTGGCTATCCGAGATAGGGTAAATGATACCACTATCCAGACACTTGACAATCTCCTTCTTAACAGCCTCTTTCATGATGGGGTTGAGGCGTCTTTGTGGATCCCTTTCCGTCTTGGCATCATCCATCAAGTGTATATGATGTTCGACTATGAGGGGACTAATCCCCTTAATGTCCGCCATAGACCAGCCGAAAGCTTGCCGATTATTATGTAAGACCATCAAAAGAGCCTTCTGTTGCTCAAGAGCTAGAGAGGCCGATATAATGACTGTTAAGGTCTCATTATCACCAAGATAAGCATATTTTAGGTGCGACGGCAAAAGCTTCAATTCGAGTTTAGGAGGTGAAACAATAGATGGTAACAATGGGGTAACTGTTTCAAACTCGAAGGATTCCATCAACGGTTCAAATCGAGTGTACGCAACAGAGTCGGATGGTTCAACTAACTCATCCGAAAAAGCAAAAGACTCGAATTCATGTGATGAGTCTTCAAAGTCGTCAACGAAGGTAAAACACTCAAAATCATTATCCGCCGTGAAAGCTGTGTCGGATTCTAGGAGGAACGCACTAATGGTGTTAACATTGCTGTGATCGAAAAAAAATTCTCGAACTCACAGTCCTCCTCCGCGATCTCATTGATCGAGCAAACATCGAGTACGCTAGCATTAGGCTCAGCCGGTTGACTTCCCAACTTAAAAATATTGAGCTCAATTGTCATATTGCCGAAGGATAGGTTCATTGAACCATTACGACAATTGATCACTACGTTGGAAGTTGCCAGAAATGGTCGACCAAGTATTACCGGAATTTGATTCCGGGGTTAGCGACAGGTTGTGTATCCATCAGAATAAAGTCAACGGGGAAAATGAAATCCCCTACTCTAATTAACACATCCTCCAGCTCTCCCCTAGGATGAATGATTGACCGGTCGGCCATTTGGAGAGTACAGTGAGTGGGCTTAAGCTCTCCAACGCCCAATTGCTCGTACACAGAATAGGGTAGCAAATTGACATTCGCAACAAGATCTAATAGTGCTCTATTGATGTTCTTGTCCCTAATTGTTATCGAAATGGTCGGACACCCGGGGTCCTTTTGCTTTGGGGGTAAAGAATTGACAAGAGTATCACTAATAGCACTAGCCACAAAAACTTTCTTTGGCACTTGCGACTTCCTCTTTTTGGTGCATAAGCCCTTTAAAATTTTTGCATATGAAGGAACTTGTTGGATTGCATCCAAAAGAGAGATATTTATGCTAACCTGTTTGAACAACTCTACAATCTTTTCCATCTGTGGAGTTGGTTTATTGGATCTCAACCGATTAGGAAAAGTAACATTTTGAAAGGTGGTTGAGTCCAATTTTTGCGGATCAGAATGTCGAGTTGGAACGGCACCCCGTGTAGATGTGTTCGTGTTGTGAGAAATGGGTCCGTTCGAGCTAGAAGAAGTAGAGCCGTGTGAAGGGTGGAGAATAGGCTCTGAAGAAGAAGAAGTAGGTGAAGAAGATGAAGAAGGGCCACCGGAAGAGGTGTCGTTGTTAATACCCACATTGTTTTGCAACACTTTTCCCGATCTCAACGTGGTCACAGCATTTACGTTATGATTCTGCTGTTGATATGCAGCATGTGCGTGACCGGGGTTGGGCAGTGGTTGAGACGGGAGTTTTCCTTTTTGGCGCTCACTCAAAGCTGCATTGAGTTGTGCAATTTGTGCCTCAATAGATTTGATCCTTTGATCGTGTGAAGCACTGTTTTGCACCAAAGATTGAATAGAAGTCTCTAGTCTTGCTGGAGACTGTGTAGATTGCTTAAGGAACGCATCTAGACTTCTTTCGAGCGAGCTAACCTTGTCATTATTAGGTTGAACATAATTGTTTGGCTGGTAAGCAGTGTTAGGCACAAAATTGTTCACCTGATTAGGGTAAGGTTGCTGTTGAAATTGAGTTTGTGAAGGTGCTTGTTGTTGTTGTGGAGGAGGAGGTCTTTGAAAATTGTTATTTCCTTGGAATTGTTGATTTTGGTTCCAAGCGAAATTTGGGTGACTCCTCCACCCCGGATTGTATGTCGAAGAGTACGGATCGTTTCTTTGTCGTTGCTGAAATGCTGCATTGACTTGATCCTGTCCTTGAGTAGATACATTATAAGGAAACTCTTCGGTTAGGTGCGATGGATACGCACAACAAGCGCAAACAGTTCATGGAGGCATAATAGGGGCAGGAGAAGGCGATGAGATTTTGGTCTCAATCGCTTCTAGCTTTTTCGTAAGAGCGGCCATCTCGGCCTTCATAGCAATCGACATCTCTACTTGATGTATGTCTTCCCTAGATTGACCACTAAAAGAAGTTGATGTGGTCTTGGTACTCTCCCACTGAATTGTTTGCTCACTAAGATCCTCAAGAAACTGCCACTCTTCGTCACTAGACGTGGAGAGAAAATGACCTGGACATATGGTTTCTAGCAACTGCTTCGTTGCCGAGTTCAATCCCTCGTATAAAGTTTCTTAAAGTTGCCAACTTTCAATCCCATGATGAGGGCAATGAACGAGTAGGTCCTTAAATCTCTCAAAGCACTTCCAAAATGGTTCGGAAGGAAGTTGTGAGAATTGAATTATTTCATTGCGGATTCTGGCAGTTTTGTGATGAGGATAGAACTTTTTTAGAAAAGCTTTCAGAAACTCGTCCCAATTTCTAATGGAATGTGATGCAGTGCTGTATAGCCACTTCTCGGCTAGGTCACATAAGGTGAAAGGAATGACCCTTAGCCTTATAGCGTCATCACTTAATTGGGTCGTTTTCATCATAGCGCACATATTTTGGAATTTATTAATAAAAATATACGCATCTTCTGATTCCAAACCATGAAATTTTGGCAGCATATTGATGAAATGTGGTTTTATTTCAAAATTGTCCCCATGTGCCGGTGGGGGTGAAAGACAGGTAGGTAAAGAAGTGCGGACGGGGTAAAAGAGATCCTGGAGCGCAACTCGTGCGGGCGCTTCAACAGGCGGTTGGTTCGGGTTATTCGCACCTAACGGAGGTGAAATCCTTCCCGTCGGTAAGGTATTGTTGGGGCTGAATCCCGAAAAGCCTTCGAAAGAAGAATTTGAAGGTGGGGGTAAGAAAGTGGATGGAATGTCCACTTCGGTGTCGAAAAGTTCGTCGGTCGGTACCAACGAAACACGGACTAAGCGGGCGTTAGTATCCCTAGTCCAAAGTGACAAACACTAAAGTGGTAGTGTAGTCAGAAAAAAAAGAAAGACAGAATGTGGAGGTAAGATAACGTCAGTGAAGGGAAGTGGTGGAAGTGAGTTGCAAGTTTTCTTAGCGACAAGTTGCAAGTTTTGAAAAGATTTTTCTTTTTTTTCTTTTTTATATGGGAGTTTTGCAAGGAGATTTTTTTTTTGAAAAGGGACTCGTGACACAAATGTATCAACCACACATGCACAATCAGGCCTAGATCTAGGGTCACCTAGGTCTGCTAGACAGCTCCTAACTAGGGCTAGAAATAGGACCTCAAACCGCCTCTTCACCGACAAGTACGGCCAGGTAAGTGCCAGGTAAGTGGGAAGGAACCACAATAGTGGGCCTAATTAATAACCACTAGCCTAGACACACTTGCCTAGACACCGCAAAGTCAGTTAGGATAAACGGTCGATGCCTATACTAGTCCTTTTCCTATTGAGCCCGATGTCCTTAGGTCCGAGTCTAGTATTTTTTAATTAATTGTGGTCAATGCAAATGATTTAAGTGTTTTCTGGGGTCCTGGGAAGGGTGATGAAATCCCCACCCAATCTGAGTTTGGTCAATTAGCCCCTTAAAGTCCGATTAAATTATGCAAAACAATAAATTCACTTGCAATCAATTTTTAGCACGGCGCAAAGAAACCTGCAGAAAATCTGTTATTTAGAAGGGGGAAGAAGAATTTTTTTTTTTAGCGCAAAGAATTCCTGTAGAAAGTTTTTACAGGGAGACATATGGAGGTTGACAGAGGGGGGAAAGAGAGAACTAACCCACTAAACCAGAGGTGCTGAAGAGGCTAAGTGGCCGCGATTCCGCGGTCTGGTGAGGAGATCAGGCTCTGAAAATCCTTCTGCTGCTCTGTTACCTAATTTCCCTTCTGTTCTGATGTTCACTTTTCTGTTTAACCTTCTATAAATTTCCAGATTCTCAATTCTTCGCTGTTCTTGCAAGATTCAAATCATAAAACCCTTCAAACAGATAAAAATCGATAAATTTTTTTTTTTTTTATATTTTCAGATTTTTATAATTTTTAAAATTTATATCAACCCGAAATCACACAAAAGAAAAATTACGCCATCCCCGGCAACGACGCCATTTGATTTGTTCAAAAATTTGTATTAACCGTAATCAGAAACGGCGTCGCTTTGCAGCTAGCCGGTGAATACGGGTCGATCCACAGAGATGTGTAATTTTCTGATTTGTGTTTTTACGTGTTGATTCCGATGGTGGTTTGGTTTTTGTTGATTGATTTAAAAACTAATTTATACGATATTAAAGAACTTGTTAGGATTAGGTCTAAGGTAGGGTTGATAAGATTAATATTGTCACCTCTTTCAATGCCTTTTGATTAAAACCTTTTAGAAGTCATAACAATTATTAGCAAAGGGGATTAGGATGATTGGGAAGAAACGAAGTTCCTTCCTCTAGATCCTTGTCCGTCCTTTCCTATTAATTGCTATAACCTTCATGGACGTTATGTATGTCCGGCCCTTTATACTACGGTTCACCGTTACCTCGTAGGTAGGGTGCCGTAAGGAGCGGATCATGCATCCGTGCATGAAGTTCTACTTATGAAAATTTATTGCCATTGAAGGAGATGAGAGATATTTCTCTCTCAATCCCTCCCTTGTTCCTAACCCTAACAAGCGAGGATTCTACTCCCTCATTAGGCGATCTTCTAAAAATGACATCTTTTTTTTTATGTTTAATGTGTTTTGTTTAGATCTAAAATTATTACTTATCTACTGCAGATTAAAAAGAACTACACTAAGTTAACTAAGGCAGGTGATATGATTACTCTACTGCAAGAATTATACTAGCTAGCTAGGGCAAGAAATGAATTAACACTAAGGCATGAAATAAAATAAAAACACTTAAAGAAATGATGCTCTTTTTCTCCCAACAATTCTGAATTTTATTGATTGAAAAGTGGCATCCATTTTACAGATTTATGATTATAATTTATAAGTAAACAGGGAAGTTAGGGTTACAAATTCTCGCACACATGATTTTACAGATATGCCCACGGAAAATCCCAACACCTGCACCGACACACCGCCAGCAAAAGTTTCCACCGACACGGGCACCATACGGCCGCGGAACTGTGGCATTTGTTGGCTTGGGCCGCGGTTCCGTGGCCCTTTGGTGAGCTCAGCTCACCAACTTCTCTGGGCTGCATCTTGGTTGTTTGAGCTTCTTAGTTCTTCACAACTTTTCTCTGTTTGGCTTCTTAGTCTTCTTCAAATCTTCAGTGAAATTTGTAGTTGTCTTTTAACTGTTTTCTTTAACATTTTGGACATGCATTGCCTTGTGAATTGTTCTTCATCTAGGTTTGAGTAGGATCCGTCTACTTATTGGTCAAAAGTCCCTTTTCTATATCAACTTTCGTCTTTTTCACTGTGTTCGTATCCAAGAGCCTGTATCCTGTAATATACAACAAACGTGCGTCAAGAGTACATGTTTACTTATAAAATGAATAAAAATGGGGAGTACAATAATGCTATATTATAGTATGAACATAGGGTTGCTGGGCACGCGCACAAGGGTCTACGAGGCATCAACCATGCCCGATTAAAATTTTAGCCGTGCTGAACATCCCAAAGCCGGATCTTTAAACTAGAGTTTATGCAAAAACAAACATGTTAAACACTTTAACACTAAGTGAGAGGGATTACAACCTTTGTAGATCCGGTCCTCCACTTCTTAAGCTCCGTGTTGAGGTCCCTTCGCTGCGATCATCGTGTTCCAGACTCTCGAGAGGCTTCATGAAGAGAAAGATGCAGTCTTGCTTCCGATCTTCGATAACATAGATGATTTACCTTGAAGTTTCATTAACACAAGCTAACACTTACTAAATGAAGTGACCACTCTCATCTAAAGGGCAAGGATAGATGAGAATGATGAAGTAGGATTTTCGCTCTCATTTTTTCTCATATTCTCACTCACTTTCATCACTTAGCAAAAAGCTAGAAAGCTTTTTCCAAGAAGGAACTCAAGGAAGAAGATGATAGAAATATCCTTTTGTGATGAACAATGAAAAGATTAATATGATGAATAATGCAACCATGGTGAACTAAACCCATGTAGAGAATTAACTAGGGTTAGGGTTTTGGTTTGGGTTAAAGCATGAGTCACAACAAAATTTCATTCACAAAACAAAACTAAATCTTCTAGAATTATCTAGAAAGCATTAACCAAAATCAAACCCTAATCTTGTTTAATCTCTACTAAACATGTTGCATTAGTTATCATATCATGTTACAATATTATATATCACATATATAATATTTATTGTAACCAAATAAAATAATACATTTAACATATATCGCATATATATCAATGTATTACCCGAGTGAGAAAAAGAATCTTTTAGTGAGCTAATATTAGTTAATGTAATTTAATATATCATATTTATTATTATACATTAAATTATCGAATCAACACTTGATACGACAATCCGGCTATATCGCATATAACCGAGTAATATTTATCCGTACAGATTCATCGAATCAACACTTGATCCGATGACCCGGCTGATATCAAATATCGCGAGAATAGAATACGGTATCTCATATCGCATTATCTTCGGTCCCGCACATATCACATACGTGCCCCTACTTCGTTTTGCCTGAGTCAAGAAAACTCTGTGTAGGACTCTAAAGAATCGTCAATACGCCGACAGTAGGTGATGATCATATCAAACACCCACAAACTGCAAGCGGTCAGCTAAACGAAACAGCCACCCAGGTATTGAGCACTCAGAAGATCAACATGCAAGCCTCTACATTCTCCTATGAATCCAATCAGTAACACTCCCGTACAGTCCGGTCTCGTCGTCTGATATGTCGCATATCTCGCCTAGGGATGGTAAACGTCAGACCCCAGTAGCTCGATAAGTCGTGTCGATATGAGGTCTATAATAGTTCGAGAAACTACTGATAACACTTACCAGTAAATCTCAGCAACCCTGTCCAGGGATTTCCGGTTATAGCCAATCGAGCACAGCACAACATCAACTCCCTATACCGGGAGAGACGAATCCCCTCCTATCGCTCATTGCCTCCATGTGATTCAGGACTGTACCCAAAAGCCACCCTTTTGCACGCCCTCTTGGACGTGGTATGATGGAAATCAAAGCACAGTGTGAATCACACAAGACTCTATGACGATCTCGGGTCAACAGACTACTCTGTACCAGTGTCACCGGAGAACTGTCATCTGACGTGAGGTATAATACCATCTGGGAGTTCTCGGCGAGTCCGTCCAGTGTACCCAGTCTCCACTGAGCACCCGTACACCATCCTTGATGTCAAACACCAATGGATATAGGATCATCCATCGCCCATCATATGGGTCAAGATACGTATACGCTAGTCTACTCTGGAGTATCGAAGCCCTGTCTCGATACACCCTCGACTAGGAACAGTTATAGGATGTACTCGTCGACTACCGTAGCCCCACTAGTATGAACTCATCATGGTGCCAGTAGTCAAGTACATATCCTAAGGGCTTTATCAACATGTAACATAGAGACAATCAGAGTACATGTTAAGATAAAGTACAACCAGATAGCATACTATCTTGTCGAGCAAGAAAGTCCTCCCTATAAATGTACAAGCATCCATTACAATATACATCGTATGTATAGTAATGGCCTCTAGGGCATACATATAACTAACAAGAACCACACAAGACTCTATGACGATCTCGGGTCTACAGACTAACCTGCACAAGCGTCACCAGAGAACTGCCATCTGACGTGAGCTATAATACCATCTTGGAGTTCTCGGTGAGTCCGTCCAGTGTACCCAGTCTCCACTGAGCACCCGTAAACCATCTCTGATGTCAAACACAAATGGATATGGGATCATCCATCGCCCATCTCATGGGTCGAGAAGCGTATACGCTAGTCTACTCTGGTATATCGATGCCCTGTCTCGATACACCTATGACTAGGAACATTAAATGATGTACTTATGGACTACCATGGCCCCACTAGTATGATCTGCATCATAGTCCTGGTAGTCAAGTATACATCCTTAGGGCTTTACCAACATGTAACTATAAGACAGTATCAACAAACAAGTATACATGTTAAGATAAAGAGCAACCGGATAGCATACTATCATATCGAGCAAGAAAGGCCTCTCTATATATGTCCAAGCATCTAATATAATATACATCATCTGTACAATACTGGCCTCTAGGTCATACATAGAACTAACAATCTCCCACTTGCACTAGGGCCAACTGCTGTAGTATCGCAAACCAAGCATCCCGAAAAGTCTCTCAAACTGTATCTGGGGAATGGCCTTCGTGAGTGGATCCGCTGTGTTGTTCTTCGTGTCAACCCTCCTGACCTCGATCTCCCGGCGATCAACTATCTCCCGGATCAGGTGATACCGCCTCAGAATATGCCTGGATCGCTGATGGGACCTGTGTTCCTTGGCCAAAGTCACTGCTCTATTGTTATCACAATACAAAGGTATTGGATGCTCAATGGATGGAACTGTTAGTTATATGTATGCCCTAGAGGCCATTACTATACATAGGATGTATATTGTAGTGGATGCTTGGACATATATAGGAAGGACTTTCTTGCTCGACATGATAGTATACTATCTGGTTACTCTTTACTTTAACGTGTACACTGATTGTCTCTCTGTTACATGTTGGTAAAGCCCTTAGGATGTGTACTTGACTACCTGGACTATGATGCGGATCATACTAGTGGGGACATGGTAGTCCATAAGTACATCCTTCAAGGTCCCTAGTCGTTGGTGTATCGAGACGGGGCATCGATATACCAGAGTAGACTAGCGTATACCTTCTCGACCCATACAAATGGGCGATGGATGATCCCATATCCATTGGTGTTTGACATCAGAGATGATATACGGGTGCTCAGTGGAGACTGGGTACACTGGACGGACTCGCCGAGAACTCCCAGATGGTATTATACCTTACGTCAGATGGCAGTTCTCTGATGACACTGGTACAGGTTAGTCTGTTGACCCGAGATCGTCATAGAGACTTATGTGGTTCCCCCTGTGCTTTGATTTCCACCTTACCACGTCCAAGAGGGCGTGCAAAACGGTGGTTTTTGGGCACAGTCCCGAATCACATGGAGGCAATGAGCGATAGGAGGGGATTCGTCTCTCCCGGTATAGGGAGTTGATGTTGTGCTGTGTTCGATTGGCTATAACTGGAAATCCCTGGCCAGGGTTGCTGAGATTTACTGGTAAGTGTTACGAGTAGTTTCTCGAACTGTTATAGACCTCATATCGACACGACTTATCGAGCTATTGGGGTCTGACGTTTACCACCCCTAGGCGAAATATGCGACATATCAGACGACGAGAACGGACTGTACGATAAGTGTTACTGGTTGGATTCACAGGAGTGTGAGCGGGCTTGCTCATCGATCTTCTGATCGCTCAATACCCGGGTGGCCATTACGTTTAGCAGACCGCTTGCGGCTTGTGGGTGTTCGATATGATCATCACTTGCTGCCGGAGTATTGACGAGTCTTTAGAGTCCTACACAGAGGTTTCCTGGCTCAAGGGAAACGAAATAGGAGCGCATATGAGATATGTGCGGGACCGAGAATAATACCAGTATGTGATACTGGATTCTATTATCGCGATTTGTATCATCGGCAGGTTATATGTGATATAGCCGGGTTATCGAATCAAGTGTTGATTCGATACATTGATTCACTTGATACTAGTCGGTTGTATGCGATATGACCGGATCATTAAATCAAGTGTTGATTTAATGATTTACTGCATAATTATATATTTGATATATTGCTTTTCATTAACTAGTATTGGTTCAATTTAAATGGATTTTCTCACTTGAAGTGCACATTGTATATATGATATATTTTTGTGCACAAGATTGTATCATGTTTGATGATACATGCTAGTTTGGGTGTATGTTTGGTTTAAACCATAGTTGGTCAATGGTTAGGGTTTCACTTGATTTATTTGCTTATTTATTTATTTATTCATTCATTTTGGCAAAAGGAAAAATGGTGGCTTGATTTGTTTTCTAGTTGAAGCTTCATGAAGCTTTGAATAAGTCCACCATTTTTGTTTCATGCTTAACCCTAACCATTCAACCTAACCTTAGTTTATTCTCTACACCTAACTATGGTTGCAAATATGATAAGTATCATTTGGTTTTCTATTTTGAAAATAACTTATCATATTATCATCTTCTTCTTCTTCTTCTTCAAGAAGAAAGCTTGCCACCATTAATGGCATCTTGAGAAAAAGAGTGAGAAATCCAATTCTAAAGTGAACCCACTTCCTATTTCTTCATCCTCTACCTCTTGCCAAGTAGTATAGGGTGTTTGTAAGTGCATGGCGGCGCCCCGGCCGTCGATCCGACGGCCAAATGCGGAAGCGGTGAATAACTTAAATTTTTGCGGACTTAGCAAACCGGCACCACCGCGCACTATAACCGGGATCGAACCACTAACTAGTCCTAGCTATCAACAAGAAAGGGAATAGAGATATACCGACGATCCAAGTCCTCCGGTCTTCTCGTCATGGTCCCGATCTCCTGCGGAAAGGTCCCGTCTCCTCCTCGTCGCCGGAAGTGCACCACATCGCCTACTTCTTTTACGGGCTTCCACCTCAATGCCGAGGCAACTCGGGCACGAAGCCGGCTACTCGACGTGCCCAGGGTTCGCTGTAGAATGTGTAGTGAGCTATATTGTCTCTATTAGGGTTGAAGGAGTTGCCATATGGTGGAGGAAAAGATACAAGCTTTTGGAGAGGAGCTAAAAAGACTTTGCCAAACCAAAATGAGTGTAATTCCCTTATCTAAAAATTGGGACAGCCCCCAATGAGCCAAGGCCGGCCATGACAATGAGAGGAGGGTGAGAATGGAGAGTCAAGAGAGAGACCAAAGAGGGAGCCATTCTCCACTAATACAAAAAAGAGAGAGGAAAGCTATCATGCAAAAGAAATGATAGCAAGGAAAGTCCAACACTCCAACACCAATGATCATCCATCATCAACAACAATCCCAACACTCTACCAACAACCATGACTAAAACCATGATGATAAAGAAAGTCAAGCAATCATGAGTTTATGAAGTCAAATGATGGGACAAGAATCATGTCATGATAATAAGCAAAGAACCCCCTCCACAAACACTCATTTGCAACAATGCAAATAAGCCCTCCTCCACCAAACTTCGGCCAATGAACGGAACAAAGGAAATTGGCCGAAACGGAAAGCAAACTGGCAACTCCAGAAAAATGGTCCCGTAATAAATTACAGGAAAACCCCGATACTGTGCATACACATCCGCATCTGTATTTCGACCGAAATACAAATGCAATGAGACAAACTCTACACTGTACTATACTAGGATCCGGCTTATACCAAAGCCGGCCAGTAATATCCGTTCGATCCTGATCCGTGCAATACCGCACGTATCTGATCGAACCCTGCCATATATCCATACGGCCTATAGTACAAACTGTCCGATCCCGATCCGTGCAATACCGCACGTATTTGGTCGGACCTTGCCATATCTCCATACGGCCTCTACAACCTTTCGCCCGAAAGCTGAGTAACTGAATGTGGGGGACTCTAAAGACTCGTCAACACCTCGGTTGTGGATTTAACCACTAGCACGTCAGAGGTATAAGCCAATACGTAACGGGCTACCAAGTATTGACTAAAGGGGACGTCTGTGAGTGAACTCAGCCTGACAACCCTACTGAGCCTGTCAGTGACAATATCCGTACAGTCCGGTCCGTTCGTCTATGAGTATCGCATGGCGGGCCTAGGGGGTTGGTAAAAGTCAGACCCCCAAAAGCGGTACAAGTCGTGTCGGAGTGTAGCCCAGAACACCCTGAGATACTACTGGAATACCTACCAGTAAATCTCCTTGCCTTGGCCAAGGACATTGTGTAATGGCTCTCCTAGACACAGCACGACCTCACCCCCAATACCGGGAGAGACGAACCCCTGAAGATACGCTCACTGCCTCCATGTGGCTCGGGACTGTACCCAACTAAAACCTGTTTGCACGACTCCTTTGAGCCGTGGTAGGGTAGTAATCAAAGTATAGTGGGAACTCACACGAGACAAATGACGATCCCCAGGTCGATGAACTAACCTGCACACATGTCACCAGGGAACTGCCATCTGACGTCTGGTATATGACCAACTAGCATGTTCCCGGCGAGTCCTGTCCGGTGTACTCATAACCCAATGAGCACCTGTATACATCTTAGGTGATCCAACTGACACCAGTGGCTTGTGAGACCGGCCACCGCCCCTCGTCGGGGTCTCGACTGTATACACTAGTCTACTAATGGAGTATCGATGCCCAGTCTCGAAACTCCTACGACTAGGGACCTTTTAAGGATAAGCTTATAGACCCCAGCTCCCACTTATATGATCGCCCTCATACTGCTGGTGGTCAAGCAAGAATCCTAGGGGCTCTATCAACGTGTAATAGCGACGTGTCAGGTCACCTAAAGCAGTACACGAAGATAAAGGTAAACCAGATAGCATACTATCATCTCGAGTAAGACTGTCCTACCGGGATAGGTCCTCCATCAATCGTTACAATCACGTACCTGTGACCTAATAATTGACTCTGAGGGCACTATCTCCAACAGTGTTTTCTTCACAAGTTTCATGACTTGGTGAAGTGGGAGCTTGATCTTGTGTTGCCTCGACGTAGATCTCTTCGGCATCGAAGTCGACGACCAAGCCCGCCCTTTTCTCCGATGAAGTCGACGCTAGAGCCCAGGATCCGATGATCGCAGCGAGGGGACTTCATCATGGAGCTATGGAGGTGGAGGACCGGATCTACAAAGGTTGTATTTCCGTTCACTTCTTAGTAAAGTTGTTTACTAGTTATCGTTTTCGCCTAAAATTCTAGTTAATGATCCGTTTTAGGGTTTCTCGGCACTTGTAAATTTTGAAATTAGCATGGTTGATGCCTTGTGTGACCTCATTAGTGTGCCTAGGATCCCTACAGTTTTATCAGAGCCTAGCTAGAGCCTTAGGCGATGCGTAGACGATGTTAGAAGTCCGATCGGACACGAAACCCTAATTTTCAACCCTCTCTGTACATTTTCTGTAATTGTGGATTTTTCTGAATTAAAAATACCTGAAAAATTGAGCAGGGAAATATAAGAATTGTGGTGAAAAACGACCCCCTAGATCGTACATTCCACCGCGGAACCGCGGCAATAGCCTGCTTGGTCCGCGGTTCCGCGGCCGTACAAAGGAGTTAGGTTATCATTTTTGCACCATAATTCCTATTTCTGTGATTTATATTTTATGGGTATTTTTATTATGACTCAAGAGTTGAGTGTTCTGGGGTTGTATTGGGGACTCAATGATTCGATTGGATTATTTAACTTTGTTTACTGTGTTTTTCCGGGTATCTTTAGAACGTGTTAAAAGGTTCGACTGGATATAAATACCCGCTTTTTCCCCTGCCGGGAAATTTCCAAGTGTTGGATTTTTTCCGTGGTTTAAGGACGTTCGGAGTAGTGCAAGTAACGCGATGGTCCCTCTAGAAGACAACAAACCTTAACTTGATTATGTGACCGTCTTGAACCGCCCTTTGAACCTTCGGGTTTGGGGCAGTACGGCGTGCTACATGTGAGGCGTTGGCTTGACCCTTCTACGGCTGGACCGTTGGTACTGAGGCATGAACTGAATGTTTTTAAACTTGTTTCATGTGTTGATCTGTTTCGGGAAAACTTGGGTGTTCGATTGTTCGATCGGAAAGTTTAACATTTTCTAATTATCTGGAATGTGATACAATAATTGGAATCCACAAGCAGTTATGAGATAACTGATTTGAATATTATAAACATAGCACTTTAGTCTCACTTGATCAGTTGCAACAGAATTTTGATGCGATCAAAAGTCCGTCGCAATCACGTAGCGTACGCGGATACTCGCCGGTAAACTTAATAGGCAGCCATGCCCCATAGCCCCGACCAAGTGACTGTAGGAGAACCCCGTCGCCGAAAGCATCCGTTAGGGTACTCGCGGCAGCGGTGTTCCGCTTTGGTGCACTTCGTCAACGGCGTCGGGGGTGCGGCCGTCTACTAAAGTTTGCGACGAGCATTCGATTAGGATGTCGGGAATCTTGTTGAATTGCCCGACTTGATATTGAAAAGAGTTTTCGATAAATGAGACTAAAATGCGGGGTTTATAATTGTTAGGCATGTGATGTTTAAGGTATTCAGATGGTTAGGCATGCGATGTCTAAGCAAGTTGCGGATTCCAACTGTTGTAGTTTTACACTTTCTTTTATGTGACAGTAAGTGTAATATGTGATATCGCCGGTTTCGTTGCTATATGTCAACGAAAATTGGGATACGCCTGTTTACTTACGTTGATGACATGTGATGTTATGTGTTGCTGGATATGTTATATTGGATCGTTGTGTTTGAATAGCCGGGGTTTTTTTATGTGAGATGAGTGTTTTTCATTTTCATTCATGTAAAAAACTTGTATGTAATATTCTTTTATTGGGGCACTTCCAGATTGCGGAAGATGTCACCTTTTGTATATTATTTACTTTTCCGCACAAGGATAGACCCAAGGAGGAGAGCACAAGCAACAGGGTTCTGGAGTCCAGTGGGAGACCAACTCGAGGAGTCGAGTCCGGGTCTCCTAACTCTAGAATTGGTAGGGTTGCTTGCCGCTCTCGTAGGGGTCTAGGGGTGTGGGTTTGGCTATTCATCGCGACCGTGGAATCCGTGATTTATACTGGCTCGTATTGAAAACACGGACGTTCTAGTATATCCAATATTTCATATGTTTCTTCTGCTGTGATATCTGTGATGTGATCATGTGATGTTCTGTGATAAATACTGTATATAGTATATATGATATATTATATAAACGTTACTTATGTTTTACACATGCACTAGCTCTGCCTCGCTCTGCCGTTAGTTACCTAACCTAACGGTGCATGAGGGGACATCGAGGCGAATGCGGATGGCATAAGTGTACGTCGTATTTATCTGTGATGTTTAGGTACTTAAATGATGGGACTCCATTAATATGATTAATGAAAGTAAAAGAAACCTAAGATGTTGTGGAATCGAATTTCAAAATAAAACAGGTAGCTACAGTTCTTGCTTTGCACAGCGGTATATATGATATATCTTGCACCTTATTCGATGAGGAAAGGGCCGACGATCCCTTCACCGGGAGTGACCCCTTTAGCAATAACTGGCAGATGCTACACACTCGGTTTGTCTTTTGATAGCTTCTATAGTTTCTGCTTTGCACAGTGATATATATGATATATCCCGCACCTCATTCGACGTGGAAAGGGCCGACGATCCCTTCACCAGGAGTGAGCCCTTTAGCAAAACTAGAAAAGCCTAAAGAACACTCCATTTTAAAATCATTTGATTCTACAACGATATCAAGTTCATTACGCAATAGGTTTTCAGAAAAACCTGTCGTAGCCCTCCGTCATTTCAGATAAGTGGTAGTCAGTATTCGTGCTACGTTAGTTGGCCTGCGTCAAGGCGTAGTGTGCGGTAGCTAACTAGTATTTATCTGCTTATGCATATGATGCAGATTGGATTAGGGTAGTCGTGCGACTTTGTTGGCCTGCGTCAAGGGTCGTGCGGGTAGGTTTAATTCAATCAGGAAATGACGGGTTGAACTTGACTAGCGCACTATGGTTTGTTGGCCTGCGTCAAGGTCATAGGACGCTAGGGGAAAAATATTATCGGGAATTTCAAGTGTTGAAATTTGCAATGAGATTGCATACCTTCTATGAGATAGTTGGATCCCGATACCCGCTGCCAGTAAGAGTTACTCCTGGGAGAGTTTTGCACATTACAATTAGCCGATCAAGTAGGTGTCTAGAAAGGTGTTAACGAGGTTACGCCTCTGGGAAAACGAGGTTTACATTTATTAGGTTCGTGCGAAAGCACGGGGGACCTCCCTCAAAGTACCGACACTAGCCTGGCTGAAATATTGGCGAACTTGTAGTGTGTAATTAATCCCGGCTAGTCTTTCCTTTTATGGTTTGAAGGAAGATTTGATAAAAACAGTGGGAGCCATCCTGATTAGATAAAATAATAACCAATCTGATCTTGCAAGAGCGCACGCTGAGTGTTTTCTTCTCTCTCTCTCCAGGTAGCGACCATATCACGCCTTAATCAAGATAATAAAACGGATATATTGACCGAACCCGCTTGTTATAATGAGCTGGGGAACGTTGGTCCCGCTCCAACTTATAATTGTTATAAGACAGAGCAGGAATTTAGGGGAATACCAGAATTCCCGTGCCGCCCAAACGAAGAAAGTGCATACTGATGCATCATCTTCGGGTGTGTTCATTATACAGAACTGTTTCTCAGTATTCTCTGCATCCTGGGTATTTGATACCGGATCAGGATCCCAGATATGTAATCTGTTACATAGGGCTACAGATAGGTAGAGAACTGAGAACGGGTGATAAGTTTCATGAGGCAGAAAACGAGGCATGTGTTGCAGCCAGGTCTGTTGGTCACTGTCACCCTGTATTACCTGAGTACATTGATTCTGAACAAATGCTATTAGATACCGAACCTGATATACAAAATCATATCTATCTCTTTATTAGTAAAGAAACAATAAAATTTTGTATTGTTGGATAATGTTTTGAACATTTCCTATATCAATTCAGGCACGTTATCTAAAAGCATTGATGTTCTAAATCAAACTACAGTTTTTAGTATAGAGAACACACATAAGAGGAAGAGTTCAGAAATGAACGGATCCTTCTTGAGGTATTGTAGACTAGGTCATATCAATGCCACCCGACTAGCTCAAGTTACATTTAGATGCATATTTAAATCAGTTTGAATTTACATCTTATGAAACTTGCCAGTTATGTCACAAAGATAAAATGACCATAGCTCTGTTTACTGGAAGCAGAGAAAGAGTTAGTAAACTCTTGGGACTGATACATGATGATGTATGTAAGGTCCCCTGTCTACACATGCCAGGACCGGTTCTTTGTACTTCATTACATTCCCTGATGATCTCTCAAGATTCAGACATATGTTCCTGTTGAAACACATGTCCGAACCTTTTGAGATATTCACAGAATATAAGTTAGAAGTAGAGAACCAAAGAGGGTATAAGTATTATGTCCTTTGATGCGATCAGGGAGGAGAATACTTGAGCACGGAATTCCTGGACTATTCTAAAGGAGAATGAGATTCTCTCTCAGCATTACTCCTCCGTATACACCATAGCACGATGGTATATCGGGGCGGAGCAATTGCACCCTATTCGATATGGTGCGCTCTATGATAATTACTACTGAGTTACATGTTTCCTTTTGTGATTATGCACTTGAGAAGCTGCATACCTATTGAATAGGGTTCCAATCAAATCAGTTGCCTACAACTTCATATGTGATATGGAAAGGGAAGAGCCCATATCTTAAGTTAGTTAAGATTTGGGGTTGTCCGGCCTATGTCTAAAAGCAAAATCCGGACAAGCTCGAGGCAAGGTCTGTTATGTAGAACTGGAAATGTTCCAGCTATACAAACTGCAGCTGATGATTTGATAGAACCAAAGGATTCAGCAGATTCCAACGAACCTCAGCCTCTCCGCCGATCTAGTAGGGTTCCTCACCCACCTGAGAGATACTTCGGTTTCTCTATGACAAAGGGAGCGAGGATGTCATCATGAGATGATGACCCAACTAGTTTCGAGCAGGCCATCAAGAGTAGGGACTCTGTAAGAATGGCTGGATGCTTAGCGATCTGAGATGGAATCCTTATACACCAACAAAGTATGGACTTTGGTTGCTATATCTGAAGGGTTAAATCCCCATCAGGAGCAAGTATATCTTGAGAAGATTACTTGGTGTAGATGGAAAAGTTGAGACTTTCAAAGCTAGACTTGTTAAAGGTTTTCGTCATCGACCAGGCGTAGATAATGATGAAACCTTTTCCATTGGCTATGCTTAAGTCCATCCAGATCCTACTTGCCACGGCTACATACCATGACTACGATATCTGGTGGTTGGGTGTCATGACAGCTTTTCTAAAATGATGTTTTAGAAAAGAGCGTCTATAAGTACACAGCTAGAGGGCTTCGTAGATAGTAGGAGCAGCGGAAACGTGTACAAGATGCTTTATAGAATAAAGCAGGCATCGCGGAGTTGGAACGTCTGTTTTGATGTCGTAGTCAAAAGGTTTGACTTCATCAAAATGGTAGATGAACCTTTTATATACAAAAAGGTAGTAGGGAGTATGGGGGTGATCCTCGTAGAGTACGTGGATGACATACTCTTGATGGGGAAGGAGTTTCCTATGCTACGCTCGGTCAATCTCCGCTTATCACAAGGATTCTCCATATAGGATCAAAGTGATACCTCCTAAACCCTGAGTTTTGATCTATGAGATAGAAGTGATTGGATGTTAGGATTCTCACTAGTTGTAGTGAGATGGTATCAATCGATCCTGAGGAGAATCACTGGAAAGGTTCCAAGGTGATAAGGACGACTTAATGTCAGTCACAGGCATTGTCTTTACCCTTAGTAAAGGGACGTTATGTTGGATGAGTTCCAAGCTAGATACCGTGGCATACTAGACAATAAAGGCTGGATACATCGCTACTTAAGATGCTACCAAAGAGGCAGTCTGGGTGTATATTGGTTCATGAGATGAACTACGTTCCTACCATTGTGAGACAATGGAGTTGTGGCTTAAGCCAAGGAACACCGGTCCCATTTGTGATCCAGACATATTCTAAGGCAGTGTCACCTGATCATGGAGATGGTTGATCTCCAAGGGATCAAGGTCAGGAGAGTAGACTCAGAGGACAACACGGCGGATCCACTCACAAAGGCCTTTTCCCAGAGAGAGACTTTCATGGGATGGTTGAGTATGAGATACTACAACCACTGCTAACAGATGGCCCTAGTGCAAGTGGGAGATTGTTAGTTATAAGTATTCCCTAGAGGCCATTACTAGACATAGGATGTATATTGTAGTGGATGCTTGGACATATATAGGAAAGACTTTCTTGCTCGACATGATAGTATGCTATCTGGTTTCTCTTTACTTTAACGTGTACACTGATTGTCTCTCTGTTACATGTTGGTAAAGCCCTTAGGATGTGTACTTGACTACCTGGACTATGATGCGGATCATACTAGTGGGGACATGGTAGTCCATAAGTACATCCTTCAAGGTCCATAGTCATGGGTGTATCGAGACGGGGCATCGATATACCAGAGTAGACTAGAGTATACCTTCTCGACCCATACAAATGGGCGATGGATGATCCCATATCCATTGGTGTTTGACATCATAGATGATATACGGGTGCTCAGTGGAGACTGGGTACACTGGACGGACTCGCCGAGAACTATCAGATAGTATTATACCTTACGTCAGATGGAAGTTCTCTGGTGACACTGGTACAGGTTAGTCTGTTGACCCGAGATCGTCATAGAGTCTTGTGTGGTTCCCACTGTGCTTTGATTTCCACCTTACCACGTCCAAGAGGGCATGCAAAACGGTGGTTTTTGGGCACAGTCCCGAATCACATGGAGGCAATGAGCGATAGGAGGGGATTCGTCTCTCCCGGTATAGGGAGTTGATGTTGCGCTGTGTTCGATTGGCTATAACCGGAAATCCCTGGCCAGGGTTGCTGAGATTTACTGGTAAGTGTTACCAGTAGTTTCTCGAACTGTTATAGACCTCATATCGACCCGATTTATCGAGCTATTGGGGTCTGACGTTTACCACCCCTAGGCGAGATATGCGACATATCAGACGACGAGACCGGACTGTACGGTAAGTGTTACTGGTTGGATTCACAGGAGTGTGAGCGGGATTGCTTATCGATCTTCTGATTGCTCAATACCCGGGTGGCCGTTTCGTTTAGCAGACCGCTTGCGGCTTGTGGGTGTTCGATATGATCATCACCTGCTGCCGAAGTATTGATGAGTCTTTAGAGTCCTATACAGAGGTTTCCTGGCTCAAGCGAAACGAAATAGGAGCGCATATGAGATATGTGCGGGGCCGAGAATAATACCAGTATGTGATACTAGATTCTATTCTCGCGATTTGTATCATCGGCAGGTTATATGTGATATAGCCGGGTTACCGAATCAAGTGTTGATTCGATACATTGATACACTTGATACTAGTAGGTTATATGCGATATGACCGGATCATTAAATCAAGTGTTGATTTAATGATTTAATGCATAATTATATAATTGATATATTGGTTTGCATTAACTATTATTGGTTCACTTTAAATGGATTTTCTCACTTGAAGTGCACATTGTATATGTGATATATTTTTGTGCACAAGATTGTATCATGTTTGATGATACATGCTAGTTTGGGTGTATGTTTGGTTTAAACCATGGTTGGTCAATGGTTAGGGTTTCACTTGATTTATTTGCTTATTTATTTATTTATTCATTCATTTTGGCAAAAGGAAAAATTGTGGCTTGATTTGTTTTCTAGTTGAAGCTTCATGAAGCTTTGAATAAGTCCACCATTTTTGTTTCATGCTTAACCCTAACCATTCAACCTAACCTTAGTTTATTCTCTACACATAACTATGGTTGCAAATATGATAAGTATCATTTGGTTTTCTAATTTGAAAATAACTTATCATATTATCATCATCTTCTTCTTCTTCTTCAAGAAGAAAGCTTGCCACCATTAATGGCATCTTGAGAAAAAGAGTGAGAAATCCAATTCTAAAGTAAACCCACTTCCTATTTCTTCATCCTTTACCTCTTGCCAAGTAGTATAGGGTGTTTTCTTCACAAGTTTCATGACTTTGTGAAGTGGGAGCTTGATCTTGTGTTGCCTCGACGTAGATCATCTTCGGCATCGAAGTCGACGACCAAGCCCGCCCTTTTCTCCGATGAAGCCGACGCTAGAGCCCAGGATCCGATGATCGCAGCGAGGGGACATCATCATTGAGCTATGGAGGTGGGGGACCGGATCTACAAAGGTTGTATTTCCGTTCACTTCTTAGTAAAGTTGTTTACTAGTTATCATTTTCGCCTAAAATTCTAGTTAACGATCCGTATTAGGGTTTCTCGGCACTTGTAAATTTTGAAATTGGCATGGTTGATGCCTTCTGAGACCTCATTAGTGTTCCTAGGATCCCTACAGGAACCACTCCAAGTTCAGTAATGAGCTTCTTGATCCAGACAGCCTCTTTGGCAGCATCGTTGGCAGCGATGTATTCAGCCTCCATCGTCGAGTCCGCCATGGTTTCCTGCTTGGAACTCTTCCAGCCAACCGCCCCTCCGTAATGGGTAAAGACAAATCCTGAGTGCGACTTAGAGTCATCCTTATCACTCTGGACGCTCGAATCGGTAAAGGACTCCACTTGGAGTTCTCCGTTACCATACACCAAGAGCATCTCTTTAGTCCTTTGCAAGTACTTGGGAATGCTCTTCACAGCTGTCAAGTGACTCTCTCCAGGATCAGCTTGATACCTACTCACTACACTTAGTGAGTGTGCTACATCGGGTCTGGTACATAGCATCGCATATATGATAGAGCCTACTGCCGAAGCATAGGATATCCCTTGCATGCGAGCTCTCTCCAAATCAGTCTTGGGAGACATCTCTTTAGAGAGAGTGAGTCCAGAGATCGTGGGTAAATTCCCACGCTTGGATTCTTCCATACTAAACCTCTTTAGTATGGTGTCAATGTACCTGGATTAGGACAATCCCAATATCTTTTTAGATCTATCTCTATAGATCATAATTCCCAATATGTAGGAGGCATCACCTAGATCTTTCATTGAGAATCTTTGTGATAAGAAGAGCTTGACCGATTACAGCATAGGAATGTCATTTCCTATCAAGAGTATGTCGTCCTCGTACAATACGAGGAAGACAACCTTACTCTCTGCTACCTTCTTGTAGATACAAGGTTTATCTACGTTTTTAACGAAATCAAACTCTTTGATAATGACGTCAAAGCAGATGTTCCAACTCCGCGATGCTTGCTTTAATCCATAAATGGATTTAAGCAGCTTGCACACCTTCCCGCTGCTCCCACTAGCTACGAAGCCCTCTGGCTGAGTCATGTACATGCTCTCTTCTAAATCACCGTTTAGAAAGGCGGTCTTAACATCCATTTGCCAGATTTCGTTGTCATGATATGCAGCGATGGCAAGCATGATCCAGATGGAGTTAAGCATAGCCACTGGAGAAAATGTTTCGTCATAGTCCACACCTGGTCTTTGACGAAAACCCTTTGCAACAAGTCTAGCTTTGAAAGTCTCCACTTTCCCATCTACACCAAGTTTTTTCTTGAAGATCCATTTGCTCCCAATGGGTTTTACACCTTCAGGAGCATCTTCCAAAGTCTATACTTTGTTGGTATACATGGATTCCATCTCGGACAGCATTGCATCCAGCCATTTCACTGAGTCCCCACTTGTGATGGCCTGCTCGAATCTAGTTGGGTCATCATCAACCATGATGCAATCCTCGCTCTCACCATCCATTAAAAAACCGTAGTATCTCTCAGGTTGGTAAGGAACCCTACTAGATCGGCGTAGAGGCTGAGGTTCATTGGGAACTACCGAATCCTCCGGTTCAACAAAATCTTATGTCATAGTCTGTATTGCTGGAACCTCTTCCAGTTCTACCTCCTTACCACTAATCTCTTTTTCAAGAAATTCCTTTCCTAAAAAGGTGGCATGTCGAGAAACAAACACCTTTTGTTCCTCGGTGTGGTAGAAGATATACCCGCGCGATTGTTTGGGATATCCAATAAACTTACACAGAATAGACCTTGCCGCGAGTTTGTCCGGATTTTGTGTTTTTACATATGCCGGACAACCCCATATCTTAACATAATTAAGACATGGTCTCTTTCCTTTCCATATCTCATATGGAGTGGTTGGCACAGATTTGTTGGGAACAATATTCAATAGGTCTGCAGCTGTTTCCAGTGCATACCCCGAGAAGGAAATAGGTAACTCAGCTGTGCTCATCATACAGCGCACCATATCTAATATGGCGCAGTTCCTCCGTTCCGATATACCGTTGTGCTATGGTGTATATGGAGGAGTCAGTTGAGAGAGAATCCCATTCTCTTTTAGGAAGTCCAGGAATTCTTTGCTCAAGTATTCACCTCCTCGATCAGATCGAAGGATTTTAATACTTTTCCCGGTTTTGTTCTCGACTTCTTGTTTATATTCTCTGAATTTCTCAAAATCTTTTGATTTGTGTTTCATCAGGAACACATACCTGAATCTAGAGAGATCGTCAATGAATGTAATGAAGTACGCAGAACCATTCCTGGCATGTGTAGGCATGGGGCCGCATACATCACTATGTACCAGTCCCAAGAGTTCCGTAACTCTTTCTCCGTGTCCCGTAAACGGAGTTTTGGTCATTTTGCCTTTGAGACATGACTGGCAAATGTCATAAGATGAAAATTCAAACGGATTCAAATATCCTTCCTTATGCAACTTAGCTAGTCGTGTCGCATTGATATGACCCAGTCTACAATGCCACAAGAAGGATTCGTTCATTTCTGAACTCTTCCTCTTGTGTATGTTTGTTATGCTCAGAACTGTTGATTGATTTAGAACATAAATGCCATTGCACAACGTGCCTGATCCAACCAACTTTTGGTTTAGGAAAATGTTCATAACATTATCCTGTAATACAAAATTATATCCCTCTTTACTCAACAAAGAAACCGATATAATGTTGCATATCAGGTTCGGCATGTAATAGCATTCGTTCAGTATCAATGTATTACCAGTTGGCAATACAAGGTGATATTTCCCGACGGTTTTAGCTGCAGCAATTGCACCATTTCCAACCCTTATGTCTTTATCACCTTCTCCAAGTTCTCTCCCTTTCCTAAGCCCATGTAACTGATTACATATATGGGATCCTGACCCGGTATCTAATACCCAGGACGTAGAACAAATGGAGAAACAGTTCTCTGTAACGAACACACTCGAAGAAAATGCATCAACATGTACTTTCTTCATTCGGGTGGCATGGGAATCCTGGTATTCCCCTATATCCTGTTCAGTCTTATAACTTTTATAAGAAAGAACGGAACCAACGTTCCCCAGCACAGTATAACATGAGGTTCAGTAAATACATCCATATTATTATCTTTATTAAGGCCTGATATGGTCGCTATCTGGAGAGAGAGAGAAGAAAACACTTTAGCGTATGCTCTTGCAAGATCAGATTGGTTATTATTTTATCTAATCAGGATGGCTCTTACTGTTTTTTATCAAATCTTCCTTCAAACCCTAAAAGGAAAGACTAGCCGGGATTAATCACACCCTACAACTTCGCCAATTTTTCAGCCAGGCCAGTGTCGGTACTTTGAGGGAGGTTTCCCGTGCTTTCGCACGGACCTAATTAAAGTAAAACTCGTTTTCCCAGAGGCGTAACCCCGTTGACACCTTTCTAGACACCTACTTGATTGGCTAATTGTCCTGTGTAAAACTCTCGCAGGAGTAACAATTACTCATAGTGGGTATCGGGATCCAACTATCTCATAGAAGGTATGCAATCTCATTGCAAATTTCAACACTTGAAGTTCCCGATAATATTTTGCCCCTAGCGTCCTATAACCTTGATGCAGGCCAACAAACCATAGTGCGCTAGTCAAGTCCAACCCGTCATTTCTTGATTGAATTAAACCCACCCGCACGACCCTTGACGCCGGCCATCAAAATCGCACGACTACCCTAATCCAATCTGCATCATATGCATAAGCAGATAAATACTAGTTAGCTACCGCACACTACGCCTTGACACAGGCCAACAAACGTAGCACGAATACTAAGTAGGACTTATATGCAATGACGGAAGGCTACGACAGGTTTTTCTGAAAACCTATTGCGTAATGAACTTGATATCGTTGTAGAATCTAGTGAATTTTTGAAATGGAGTGATTTTGAGGCTTTCAATAGTTTTGCTAAAGAGGTCACTCCCGGTGAAGGGATCTCAGCTCTTTCCTTATGGAATAAGGTGCAAAATATATCATATATATCACTATGCAAAGCAAAACTCCAAAAGCAATCAAAAACAAACCGAGTGTTGTAGCATCTGCCAGTTTTGCTAAAGAGGTCATTCCCGGTGAAGGGATCTCGACTCTTTCCTCATCGAATAAGGTTCAGGATATATCTTATATATCGCTATGCAAAGCAAAAACTGTAGCTACTCTTTTTGAAAATTTGATTCTACAACATCTTTTAGGTTTCTTTTCTTTCATTAATCATATTAATGAAGTCCCATCATTTAATTCACCTAAACATCACAGATAAATACGACGTACACTTATGCCATCCGCATTCGCCTCGATGTCCCCTTGTGCACCGTTAGGTTAGGTAACTAACGGCAGAGCAGGGCAGGGCTAGCGCGGGTGTAAAACATAAGCAACGTCTATATAATATATCATATATACTATATACAGTATTTATCACAACATATCAAATGATCACATCACAGATATCGCAGTAGACGAAACATATGAAACATTGGATATACTAGGACGTCCGTGTTTTATTTTGAGCCTCTATAAAACACGGATTCCACGGTCGCAATGAATAGCCAAACCCACACCCGTAGACCCCTACGAGAGCGGCAAGCAACCCTTCCAATTCTAGAGTTAGGGGACCCGGACTCGACTCCTCGAGTTGGTCTCCCACTGGACTCCAGAACCCGGTTACTTGTGCTCTCCTCCTTGGGTCTATCCTATTGCGGAAAAGTAAATAATATACAAATGGTGACATCAACTTCATCCCGGAAGTGCCCCAATAAAAGAATATTACATACATTTAATTTCACATGAATGAAAATAAAGACCCTCATCTCACATAAACCCCCCCCCCGGCTATTCAGAACGCGACGATCTAATATAACATATCCAGCAACACATAACATCACATGTCATCAACGTAAGTAAATATGCGCATCCCAATTGTCGTTGACGTATAGCAACGAAACCGGCGATATCACATATTACACTTACGGTCGCAGAAAATAAAGTGTAAAACTACAACATTTGGAATCCACAATCTTTTTAGACATCGTAAATCCGAAATATCACATACTTCATATTTCATTCTTAACTATATGAATTCCACATATTGTATCACATTCCAGATAAATAGACAGTATTAAACTTTCCAATCGAATTATCAAATACCCAAGATTTCCTTATTAGCTCAACACTTGAGCGGAGTTAAAAAATTCCAGAATACGTTACAGTAGCAACGGTCCAGCCGTAGAAGGGTCAAGCCAACGCCTCACATATGGCACGTCGTACTGCCCCAAACCCTAAGGTTTAGAGGCGGTTCAGACGGTCACATAATCGAGTTAAAGTTTGTGTTCTTCTAGAGGGTCCATCGTGTTACTTGCACGTTTTTCCGAAAGATCTAAACTCAAGAAAAAATTCAACACTTGAAAGTTTTTCATGCCGGGAAAAATTGAGTTAATGATATCCGTTCGAACATTTTAATACTTTCTAAATTATCCGGAAAAAGAACGAAATTAAATTTTCCGATCGAATCAACGAATACAAAATAAACCCCAGAACACTCAACACTTGAGTCAGTTTAAAAATACCCAGAAAATATAACTCACAGAAATAGAGATTACAGTGCAAAATTGAGGGCATATATCCTCTGTACTGCCGCGGATCCACGGCCCAAGCGCGGTACGGCCGCGGTTCCGCGATGGTTTGAACGGATCATGCTCTCGTTTCCCCCTACAATTCTTATATTTCCCTGCTGATGTTTTTAGGCATTTTTAATTCAGAAAAATCACAGTTTTTAAAATTTGTCCAGAGAGGGGTTCATTTTGGCGTTTCGGGGTTCGTTCGGAGTTTTAACTTCGTATACTCGCTGCCTAATGATCTAGCTAGGCTTTGATACCACTGTAGGGTTACTAGGCACTCTAATAAGGTTCTACAACACATCAACCATGCCCGATTAAAATTTTAGCCGTGCCTAACAACCCTAAACAAGATCTTGGCTAGATTATTAGGCTATCACATGCAAGTAAAAAGCATTTACTACTAAGTGAATACGAAATACAACCTTTGTAGATCAGTCCTTCACTTCTATAGCTGCTTGTTGTAGTCCCTTCACTGCGATCATGGTTTTCCCAGGCTATTGCATGGCTTCACGAGGCGAAAGAAGCGTCCTTGCTTGAAGTCTTCGAGGCCGAAGATGATCTACGTCGAGGGAATACCAACTCAAGCTTCTACTTCACTAACTAGAGAACTGGTGAAGCAAACACCCTAAACTAAATTGCTAGTCTAGTAGAGGATGGAGAAATAGGAAGTGGGTTCTCTTTAGAATTTTATTTCTCACAATCTGTCACTCTCTTTTCAAAACCCTAGTTTGCTTTTTCTTTTGCTCAAAGAAGAAGAAGATGAACAAAAGAAAAAGATGAGGATAATTATCAAGTGAGTGAGCTAACCATGGTGAGTGAGTATCATATACTAACTCAGGTAGAGACTTAATCATTGCTAAGTGTGATGGTTAGGTTAATAAAAATCCAAAGTAAAAACAAACTTAGTGGACTTTAGTCAATGCATCCACAGGCTTCCACAAGCTTCATGCATTTTCTTTCCACTAATTTTGTAATTACTTTTAAATATTAAACCCAACATAACAAATAGCATAGTATGAGTCTCATACACCCATGAAGATGTATCATCAACCATGATACAAAAAGAAAACACATTTTAATATAAATCTCATATATACTAAAGTTGTGCACATATGAGAAAAATCCTTAAGTGAACAAATGTTAGTTGATGTAAATTAGTATATCATATATACAATTATACACTAAATTATTAAATCAACACTTGACTTAATAATCCGGTTATATCTCATATAACCAACTAACATCCAATGTATCGACTTATCGAATCAACACTTGATTCGATAACCCGGCTATATCACATATAACCGACCGATGCAAAAAGTCGCGAGAATAGAATACGGTATCACATACATGCATCATTCTCGGTCCCGCACATATCACATATGCGCTCCTATTTCGTTTTGCCTGAGCCAGTAAAACCTCTATGTAAGACTCTAAAGACTCGTCAATACGCAGGCAGTAGGTGATGATCACATCAAGCACCCATAAGCCGTCAGCGGTACTAGCTGGACGTAACGGCTACCCGGGTATTGAGCGATCATAAGATTAGAAAGCAAGCCCTCTCCAACTCCTGCAAAAGCCAAACGGTAACACTTCCCGTATAGTCCGGTCTCCTCGTCTGATATGTCGCATATCAAGTCTAGGGGTGGTAAATGTCAGACCCCAATAACCGATAAGTCGTGCTGATGTGAGGCTCATAACGGGTCGAGAAACTACTGGTAACACTTACCAGTAAATCTCTAAATCATCCTTGGCCAGGGACTTCACTGTTATGGCCAATCGAGCACAGCGCAACATCAACCCCCAATACCGGGAGAGGCGAAACCCTTCCTATCGCTCATTGCCTCCATATGACTCGGGACTGTACCCAAAAACCACCGTTTTGCATGCCCTCTTGGACGTGGTAAGGTGGAAATCAAAGCACAGTGGGAATCACACAAGACTCTATGACGATCTCGGGTCTACAGACTAACCTGCACAAGTGTCACTAGAGAACTGCTATCTGACGTGAGGTATAATACCATCTGGGAGTTCTCGGCGAGTCCGTCCACTGTACCCAGTCTCCACTAAGCACCCGTATACCATCTCTGATGTCAAACACCAAAGGATATGGGATCATCCATCGCCCATCTCATGGGTCGAGAAGCGTATACGCTAGTCTACTCTGGTATATCGATGCCCTGTCTCGATACACCTACGACTAGGAACATTAAAGGATGTACTTATGGAGTACCATGGCCCCACTAGTATGATCTGCATCATAGTCTTGGAAGTCAAGTACACATCCTAAGGGCTTTACCAACATGTAACTATAAGACAGTATCATAAGACAAGTATACATGTTAAGATAAAGAGCAACCAGATAACATACTATCATATCGAGCAAGAAAGTCCTCTCTATATATGTCCAAGCATCCAATATAATATACATCATCTGTACAATACTGGCCTCTAGGGCAGACATACAATTAACAGATTTTGGGTACAGTCCCGAGGCGCATGGAGACAATGAGCGATAGGAGGGGTTTGTCTCTCCCGGTATTGGGGGTTGATGTTACGCTATGCACGATTGGCTATAACAGGAAGTGCCTGGCTAGGGCTGCTGAGATTTACTTATAAGTGTTATCAGTTGTTTCTCGATCTGTTATAGACCATATACCGGCATGACTTATTGAGTTATTGGGGTTGACGATACCATCCCTAGACTCGATATGCAGCATATCTCATGAAGTGACCGGACTATACGGTAAGTGATTCCAGTTGGCTAGACGGGAGTTTTGACAGGTTCACTTGTTTTTCTTCCGATCGCTCAATACCAGGGTGGCCGTTAGGTTTAGCTGGCCGCTTGCGGCTTGTGGGTGTTTGAAGTGATCATCACCTACTGCTGGCGTATTGACGAGTCTTAGAGTCCCATACTGGAGTTTCCTAGCTCAGGCAAAACGATGTGGTGTGCATATGAGATATGTGCGGGAGCTCGATTAAATGTGTGTATTTGATACCATATTTTAATTGGGCGTTTTCTAATAGTCGGGTCATATGAGATATGACCCGTTTATTAAATCGAGTGTTGATTTAATATTGACCTTTATCTCATTTATATAAACCTTTTCTATTTGGATGAGTGTGCATGTATGCACATACACATGTTGATGTGAATGCATACATGCATGCATACATGTGTGTCATGGTTATTGATACACTAGAGATGGCAATGCAAGACTCACATGGTAGATAAATATCTAAATGTATTTTCATTATTGAGAAAAAGAAATGATTAAATCATGGTTGATTTTTCTTCATCACTATTCTTTGCTTGAGACCATGGTTTAATTTCATTTGCCATTTAACTCACATATGAAAATATCAAGACATTTATTAACCATGGTTTGTATATGAGTGTGACTCATATATATATTTTTCATTTCACATTTATCTTGAGATTTATGATTATCACAAAAATGCTCAAGCTTGCCATCTTCTTCCTCCTCATCTCTCATTCTCTCTTGAGATTTCTAGTGAGTGAGAGAGATAAATAGAAAAGTTTTTGAAGTGAGAAAACAAACCACATCATCATTTGATACTAGTTTAACCCATTAGTTTAGATTGTTAGCTCCACTTCCTCATTGATCAAGTGAAGCAAGAAGCTTTGAGCAAAGAGACTTCAGGTGGATCATCGTGGACTTGGAAGGTCTCTAGCAAGCCGGTTCAAACACTCCAGGATCCAAGGAGTCAAGAGATGAGGTCTACAAAGGTTGTAATTTCTTCACTTAGTGATAGTTTTCTTGTAGTATGAAATACTATTTGTTGTTACCCTAAAATTTCTAGTTCGATTCCTAGGTTAGTTTGTTTAGCACCTTCTAAAATTTTAATATGGCATGTGTGATGCTTGTGAAACCCTAGGCAAGGTGCTATGGAAACCCTACAGATAGTATGGAATCTGGTTGCTCTTTGTCTTAACATGTTGACCTGTATAAGTGATGTTGACTTGCTCCCACATGTTGATAAAGCCCTAAAGATGTGTACTTGACTACCAGGACTATGATGAAGATACTAGTGGGGCCAATGGTACTCCACAAGTACACGATATAATTGTTCCTAGTCGAGGGTGTTTCAAGACAGGGCATCGATATTCCAGGGTAGACTAGCATATACGCTTCTTGACCCATGTGATGGGCGATGGATGATCCCACATCCATTGGTGTTCGACATCAGAGAAGGTGTACGGGTGTATAGTGGAGACTGGGTACACTGAACGGACTCGCCGAGAACTCTTAGATGGTATTATACCTATCGTCAGATAGCAGTTCTCAGGTGACACTGGTACAGGTTAGTCTGTCGGCCCGAGATCGTCATAGAGTCTTGTGTGTCTCCCACCGTGCTTTGATTTCCACCCTACCATGGCTCTACTGAGTCATGCGAAACGGTGGTCTTTGGGTACAGTCCCGAGTCACATGGAGGCAATGAGCGATAGGAGGGGATTCGTCTCTCCCGGTATTGGGGGTTGATGTTGCGCTATGCTCGATTGGCCATAACATGAAATCCCTTGCCACGGTTGTTGAGATTTACTGGTAAGTGTTATCATTAGTTTCCTGAACCATTATGGACCTTGCATCAGCATGACTTATCAGGCTATTGGGGTCTGACGTTATACCACCCCAAGGCTGTGATATGCGACATATCTGACGAAGAGAATAGACTGTACGGTAGTGTTACTGATTGGATTCACAGGAGTATGAGTCGACTTGCTTGTTGATCTTCTGATCGCTCAATACCCCGGTGTCCATTACGTTTAGCAGACCGCTGGCGGTTTATGGGTGTTTGATATGATCATCACCTACTGCCGGCGTATTGACGAGTCTTTAGAGTCCTACACAGAGCTTTACTGGATCATGCGAAACGAAGTAGGAGCACATATGTGATATGTGCGGAACCGAGATTAATGCGCATATGTGATACCGCATTCTATTCTCGCGATATATGATATCGGTCGGTTATATGCGATATAGCCAGGTTATCGGATCAAGTGTTGATTCGATAGATTGTTAAATTTGATATTAGTCGGCTGTATGTGATATAGCCGGATTATTAAATCAAGTATTGAATTAATAATTTAATGTATAATTATATATGAGATATATTAATTTACATTAACTAATATTTGCTCACTTAAAAATTTCTTTTTCTCACTTGTGTACACTTATTATATGTGATATATATTAATGTACATCTTTTGTGTCATGCTAGATGGCACATGCAACATGGATGTATGAGACTCATACCGTGCTTTATATAATGTAGGGTTTTATTTTTTTAAGGTTAATCAAAATTAGATGGAATAAGTCACATGGTTGAAACTTGTAGAAGCTTGTGGAACCATTGACCAAGTCCACTAATTTTGTTTTACTTGTAGATATTTATTAGCCTAACCATTATTGATTAGCGATGGTTTAATCTCTACATGAATTAGTGTATGACACTAACTCACCCATGGTTGCTATTCTTACCTCATGAGTTCATTCTCTCATCTTGATTCTTCATCTTCTTATTCGTTAGAAAGCTTGCTCGCTTTTCTCAAAGTGAAAAAATATTGTGAGAAAATTAAATCTAAAGTGAGCCCATTTCCTAATTCATCATCCTCTACTATATTAGTCATTCAGTTTACGGTGTTTGCTTCACTAATCAAACATTAGTGAAGAGGTAGCATGAGCTTGAGTCTCCTCTACGTAGATCATCTTCGGCCTCGAAGACTTCGAGCAAGCTTGTTCATTTCTTCATGTGAACCGTTACTGGAGTTTGGGTGTTCACTAGTTGGAGCGAAGGGACTACTACACGGAGCTTTAGAAGTGAATGACCAGTCTAAAAAGGTTGTATTCCTCATTCACTTAGTATGTAAAGATGTTTTCATGTTGTATTGTTTAAATTTCTAGTTAAGATTCTAGGGTTAGGGTTCTTTAGTATGGAAAAAATTTGAAAACGGCATGGACGATGCCTCCCGAAACCTTGCTGCCAACCTAGAGAACCCTACAGGTTGCTCTCTAGCTTCTTCTTCTTCTTCCTCAATTGCTATAGTTCAAGCTTCAACTCTTACATGTGATGTGAACCATGAAGCTTAAACACAAACTTGTGAGCAAATTAAACCCCTACTTCACCATCACACATTAGATTAGCAATTTGATGTGGACTGTTGCCTTCACTAATAAGATTAGTGAAGGGTTAGCTTGAGCTAGTGGACTTCGGGTGGATCGTCTTTGGCGCGAAGATCACGAAAGAGGTTCGTGTAACTCAAATAGCAGCCTAGTAGAGTCGCATGGACTTCAACCCGGAGCTATTGAAAAGAACGACTTGAACTACAAAGGTTGTATGCTGATCGCACGCTTTTGGCGTGTCGGATGTTCAAAGAATTAAAGTGTAACCGCGATCAGGACGGTGTCGCTATGCAGCTAGCCGGTGAGCACGGGTCGGTCCACAGGGAGATGGTGTTATCTTACCTTCTTGTCTTAGACGAGTCAATAAAGAATCTGCATGTGTTTGTTTGAGACTAACCTATGTGTTTATCTGCAAGTATAAAGTTGTTAAGAAAATACGAGATTGTAAGCTAAGAAATCTGTACTCAAAACCTTTGAGCCGAGTCTTGACCAATTGAAGCTAAGCAATTGGCAACAACGTGGATTAGGAGATTTAAGCGCGGTATTCGTGGAATCCGGCTTGTTTACCCTTGTCCTTCCGTTCTTGTCTCTTGCTTTCGCCTCCGGCCAAACCGAACGCAACCGGTCGTGGTTAGGAATCACCGTTACCTTGTCAGGGTACGGTGCCTAACGGAGCGCTTGCGTCTGGTTCGGGCGGAGTTCAAATGGAAAATAACGGGAAAAGGAATTGGCAAAGAAACGTTAACTTACAATACCTTATTCATTCTTAACAACAACAATAATTACAACATTCACAAAATAAACAAAAGAGAACAAAAAGAAAAGAACAAAGAAAAGAAAAGATACAAGTATTAAAGTGCATGAAATAAAAGTGCATGGAAATAAAGACAAGGTAATAAAAAGCAAGTAATAAAAAGCGATAAAAAGAATACGGAACTAGGACTCAAGACAAGCATGTGATCAATAGCCAACCCTTAAACTTGCAAGCTTAATGAAGAGGTTGCAAGATCAAGGGAAAGGTAGAAATCGCATGTGAAATGAAGTGCTAGTCCCGGGAGAAAATACGACCCTTGAGATCAATAACTAACCCTTAACCATTCAAGCTCAAAGAAGAGGTTGAATGAGAAAGAGAAAGCAAAAATCTCAAGGGGGAGCAAACTAACAAGAAAGATAAAACACCCTCATCTTCATTAATCTTCCACTCAAAAAGCTCTCACTACAATTTTAATGGAGAAAGAATGAAGAAGAGGAAGAAGAAGAACAAAATTACAAAAATGAAGAACAAAGAAAAGCTCCATTGGTTTGGCTCAGATCTGCTGTATTTATAGGCAGGAGAATGGAATTCTAGGGCAACCAGAAGACCACATGTGAAAAGACCAAAACACCCCAGAAAAACGACAGTGAGAGGGCCCCACTTGGCCGCGCATGCGCGGCCAATACCCCCTATTGGCCGCGCATGCGCGGCCGTACAGTGGAATTGGATGGTCTGGTTTCTGGTGGTTTCCTGGTTTGCTGTGCCCTGTTGCTTTCTACATGTATTTTCTGAAAATACATCCACAATTCTTCCAGAATTTCTGTTGAGGAAAGGTGGACTTTTTGTGGATGTCTTTTGTCATGATTGCCTCGAGCTCCGCGTAGATTTCTTGGAACTTGTTGTTGCCATTGAGCCTTGTGCATGAAGGTGACATTGATTGGACATTTTGTCTTCCTAAACTGGTATCTGGCAACATACGGATGACGAGCGGAGACCGTGTTTTCTCAGTTGTTGGCAGGAACCCGGATTTTGTCGTGTTTTCCATGAATTTCACCGTTTTAGAACCGAGAACCTGTATCCTGCAAATATGTAACAAACACGGATTAAAAGCACCTACCTATAAACAACCGAGCGTAAGAATGGGCGGTATAAAATGCAGTATTCTGATATGAACAAATACCCCCAAACTTAACCTTTGCTCGTCCCGAGCAAAACCAATTATTCATAATAATAAAATGATAACCGCACTTTCGCAGAGAACGCGATTGCACTGAGCGCGTGCAACAAGCCGTTAAACCTCTAGGTGTCCCTAGTAGGAGGAGTGTTGTCTCCTGAGGGTTTTCAGCGGATACTACCCACAAAATCCGGTCAAGTTAGTTTTGTACAATAACTAAGATTCAAACCCTAAAGTTTTTGTTTCAGAAAATAACAATTCTACAATCCTAAGTCTAGACTATCGAACCTTTATTTTTCACACCTCGCTTCTTATTTAACTACAGATTTTATATGTCTTCACGTGCAGTGCAAATAGTGTCGTTAAGTTCCAGAAGGATCGATTAAAGTCATCATGTCGCACAATAAAGCCCAGATAACAATTTTAAAAGGATCACATAAGTTTTATAAAGAGTTAAGCATTTTTCAAGTTTCGTTTTCCAGTAAGGTTTCAACTTCAGAATTTCTATCTTCCTTAACAGGAAACTAAGTCGTATTTTTCACTCCACCTTTTTCTTGTTTTCATTTCATACACACCTCTGTGAACGTACAATAGTCTTTATCATAGAATAAAACCTTCATATCTCCATTAAAATTTTTTTATAAAAACCTGTCTTTTATCAAGATTATTCTCATACAAAGAACCGTTAGGAATTTTAACTCGGAGAGAACACTTGCTTGACTTTGTTTTAAACTGGACTTTCTAGGCTTCTTAGCGAGCTTTGGGCCAATGCGCCCAAACCAGTTGGTTTTAGGGCATTAGGTGTAGAAACACCCCAGCGGACTTAATTACTCAAGTTACCTAGGTCCAAAAACCAAAGACAGTTTGACGTGAAAATCAGATGATTTAATACAAACGGAGATATAACCGGCAGTTCAATTATTTTTTTGGATAAAAGACGTGTTTAGTGGGTTTGGTGTGTAATCATTCCAATCAAGTTTCCGATGGGTTATTTTTCAGACTTAGCTCCAATTACGGCATCAATAACATTCCTTCATATTCGCTTTACTTTATAAACTATTCTTGACATTACTTATTTCAGAACAAACCTATTTGATCCTCAGAAAATCATTTATCTGTTTAAAAGTTTAAACATGAAATACTTGTCATCTAATTCCCAAAATTCACGACACGTGTAGTGTGATGTAAAGACGTATATCAGCTATAGTTAACTTCAAAGGAGAGTTATCTTTCAGGTTTTCAAAATCTAAACATAAGATTTAGTTATTCCTATTTTTCAAACAAAAACCGTCGAATGTTGAATCAGAGTTCTTCCACAATCTAACTTGACAAAAAAGTTTTTATATTTTTAGAAAATTTTCAGATTTTTATGGATTTTATGGATTTAATATGCAGATGGAAAATATACATATGAATGCGAAGGAAGAAAGCTTACCGAGCACACCCCCAAACTTAAACTTGACAGTGCCCTCGCTGTCAGGCTATACCAAGAGGGTTAAAATTGCCGGCGCTTCCTAGAAACAAATTATATACAAAACAAAAAGGAAAACAAAAATATATACAAAAAGTGTCCCCCCCAAACTTAAGTGAAACAGTGTTTCCACTGTTAAGCGTTGAAATTCAGGATTTAGGGGGGAAAGAACAGTATCAAGCTATACAAGGCCTTACACAGGCCAAAAGTGAGCACCAACCATTCAAAGATTTTATCGCTATAATGTACAGGTTGGTGGAAGAAGGCGTAGAGAAAAGAGAAGGACAATACGCGAGACCGTATGCGAAGAGAAGCGGGATACGGTCTCGGTATATGAGAGGAAGAAGAATGGCGGAAAGGAAAAAGAAGTGGAATATGAACTTGAGGGTGCAAATGGAGTAAATAGATTAGCACAATTTGTGATGACCGATGTGTGAAAAGTGATTGTGCTAATATATTTACTCGTCGAGAAATTGGGTCAAATCCCTCAAGGTTCGTGAGAAACCATGGCTACGCCGAACTTGGTAAACCAGACATAGTAAATGAAAGTGAGACGGGTTCTTGCAAGGTCGGAACGATGGAAAGGGTGGAGGGAAGTGGTTGAGGAGGGGTATCGGTTAGGGTTTCGGGAGGGTGCACACAGTCAATGAAAGGAACAGGATGAATTGGAAAATCCGACTCATCAATTAAAACTGTTTCATCCTCAAAACTATCCTCAATATTCTCCTCAAAATTTATCTCATCCATGCCTTTATCATCAATATCAAGACGCATATGAAGTTCGGGAAAAACAGTTAAAGACTCGGGATGATGATTTGAAGAGACAAACTCAGCCAAATCTACGGGTTCATCATCCAAAATATCCCCAGCGTCAATATCCTCAATCAAGTGAAAATCAAAATTCTTTGACACCTCATCAAAAGCATGGATATTAATCGATTCTGGTTCTAAGATATAGGTGTAGAGGTCAAAAGGATTAGGTATGGTTTCACTTGGAAGGGACCCTTCACAATCGGGCAAATCAAACACTACGAAGTCGCACAACTCATTCATCATTCTATCTTCAATTGATAAATCATGTGGAACACTAGATAGACATTCAAAATCAGAGTTGTGGGAGTCAATTTGAAACGGGTAGGTTTGATGTGGAAGGGTATACATCTCACTCTCTCCACTCAAATTCACTGGTTGTCCTGCCGCCTCATCATACATTGAAAATGTTGGAGCTAGTTGAAAACTAGCTACCGGGTCACTAGGTTGCATGAGGGCGGCCATAGACGCATTCAAATCCATCTTCTGTTGGCTTGACGCTACCCTAAAGTCTTCCAACGACTGTTCCAGACTAGACATGGGTTGTGAAGGGGTTTCAGTAAAAGATTCAAAGTTGTTTGGATACTGAAAACTCCCAAATGGCGGTTCTGAAGCAATGTCTAGGGAAGGTGCAAAAGTAGGGTAGGGTTGGTAGGAATTGAATGGCTGGACAGGAGTGAGATCAACATTGGGATAAGAAGGTGAATGGAATTGTTGATCCCAAGAATTTGTAGTGTTGAAAGGAGTGAAAGATCGGCTACGGGATTGTTCAATTCGTTCAGCAAGAGACATTGGTCTCGGGGTTACAACTGGACTTTCAAAAGGAGTATCAACGCAAGAAGGGGTGAATGTTTGAAACGGTTGATACGAAGTGGATTGCGGGGTCCAGTTGTTCGTCCTAGACGCGTCTATCCGATCTCTCAATGAAATTTTCGGCATGGATGGATCGTTCGAAGTTCGGCCAAAACAAGAACCGTAGGAAGTTATGTCTGGTTGTGGGTACCAAAGTTCGGCAAGAGTTTTGCGAGGTGGGTTACCCATGATATGAAGAGAGAGAGAAAAAGGTAGAGAAAAGGAGGGGGAAACGAATGTGATTTTTTTTATATTTTTTTATATTTTTTTAAATAAATATTAACAAAAGAATGAAGTATACACACAAAAAGAATATGGACAAAAATAATCACGACACAAAAATACCACACACCTAATCGTTCTAGGGTTCACCTAGGTCAACTAGACCTGCTCAAGAACTTGATTGTTGAAGTGAAACTGTGTCGAGAAACAGACTCAAGATACACTGATCACGAGGCCAGGTAAGTGCAGAGATAAGGGGAGGTTTTCCAACGCTTTCGCGAAGTTCCTTAATTAAATAACCCTTTCTCTTTTGGCGGTTTCGCCGTTAACACTTTCCTAGACACCCCGTAAACAATATACCGTTAAGCAAGCTTCTAAATACAGTTAACTTCTCCTAATGAGCGTGAAGTCCTTAAGGCTTAAAGTCTAATTTCTTTTAAAATTTGTGCGGGTAATCGTTATGCCCAAGTTCGTGATTTGTGGGCCACGGAAAAGGTGATGAAATCCTTTACCGTATGTTGTGGGGTTCGCTTGCCCTTAGTCCGTATTAATGTATGCAATGCGCAATTCAAAAAATTCTATAAAGAATCAAACAATCGTTTTTTTAGTTTAAGCGCGGCGCTGCAACAAATACGGGTTAGTCAATTTTTTAGCGTTTTCAAGCGAACTTGCAAAGAATCCTGCAAAAGAATAGTATATTGGAAGCGTCGGATTTGAGAAGAAGGTGTTAGTAAAATACGTACCGTTAAGTTTTGGGTTAGGAAACCCCCGTTGAATCAAATCCGGTAAGCTTGAAAGGTTCGCTTGCGCGGGTCAAACTACCCGGATCTTTGGCACTGTACTTTGCAATCACCTTAACTTTGAATGTACACTTTGCTCCCCACAATTGCAGTTTGCAAATACGCAAAAATCTGCACACTTGCCCACAAGAATTATCAAAAAAAAAACCAAAAAGAATTTTTTTTTATTTGTTTTTTTTTATAAATATATACAAAAAGAATATTAACCCGAATAACAAGAAAGAAAATACGCTACCGTCTCCCCGGCAACGGCGCCATTTGATCGCACGCTTTTGGCGTGTCGGATGTTCAAAGAATTAAAGTGTAACCGCGATCAGGACGGTGTCGCTATGCAGCTAGCCGGTGAGCACGGGTCGGTCCACAGGGAGATGGTGTTATCTTACCTTCTTGTCTTAGACGAGTCAATAAAGAATCTGTATGTGTTTGTTTGAGACTAACCTATGTGTTTATCTGCAAGTATAAAGTTGTTAAGAAAATACGAGATTGTAAGCTAAGAAATCTATACTCAAAACCTTTGAGCCGAGTCTTGACCAATTGAAGCTAAGCAATTGGCAACAACGTGGATTAGGGGATTTAAGCGCGGTATTCGTGGAATCCGGCTTGTTTACCCTTGTCCTTCCGTTCTTGTCTCTTGCTTTCGCCTACGGCCAAACCGAACGCAACCGGTCGTGGTTAGGAATCACCGTTACCTTGTCAGGGTACGGTGCCTAACGGAGCGCTTGCGTATGGTTCGGGCGGAGTTCAAATGGAAAATAACGGGAAAAGGAATTGGCAAAGAAACGTTAACTTACAATACCTTATTCATTCTTAACAACAACAATAATTACAACATTCACAAAATAAAAAAAAGAGAACAAAAAGAAAAGAACAAAGAAAAGAAAAGATACAAGTATTAAATTGCATGAAATAAAAGTGCATGGAAATAAAGACAAGGTAATAAAAAGCAAGTAATAAAAAGCGATAAAAAGAATACGGAACTAGGACTCAAGACAAGCATGTGATCAATAGCCAACCCTTAAATTTGCAAGCTCAATGAAGAGGTTGCAAGATCAAGGGAAGGGTAGAAATCGCATGTGAAATGAAGTGCTATTCCCGGGAGAAAATACGACCCTTGAGATCAATAACTAACCCTTAACCATTCAAGCTCAATGAAGAGGTTGAATGAGCAAGAGAAAGCAAAAATCTCAAGGGGGAGCAAACTAACAAGAAAGATAAAACACCCTCATCTTCATTAATCTTCCACTCAAAAAGCTCTCACTACAATTTTAATGGAGAAAGAATGAAGAAGAGGAAGAAGAAGAACAAAATTACAAAAATGAAGAACAAAGAAAAGCTCCATTGGTTTGGCTCAGATCTGCTGTATTTATAGGCAGGAGAATGGAATTCTAGGGCAACCAGAAGACCACATGTGAAAAGACCAAAACACCCCAGAAAAACGACAGTGAGAGGGCCCCACTTGGCCGCGCATGCGCGGCCATGCGCGGCCAATACCCCCTATTGGCCGTGCATGCGCGGCCGTACAGTGGAATTGGATGGTCTGGTTTCTGGTGGTTTCCTGGTTTGCTGTGCCCTGTTGCTTTCTACATGTATTTTCTGAAAATACATCCACAATTCTTCCAGAATTTCTGTTGAGGAAAGATGGACTTTTTGTGGATGTCTTTTGTCATGATTGCCTCGAGCTCCGCGTAGATTTCTTGGAACTTGTTGTTGCCATTGAGCCTTGTGCATGAAGGTGACATTGATTTGACATTTTGTCTTCCTAAACTGGTATCTGGCAACATACGGATGACGAGCGGAGACCGTGTTTTCTCAGTTGTTGGCAGGAACCCGGATTTTGTCGTGTTTTCCATGAATTTCACCGTTTTAGAACCGAGAACCTGTATCCTGCAAATATGTAACAAACACGGATTAAAAGCACCTACCTATAAACAACCGAGCGTAAGAATGGGCGGTATAAAATGCAGTATTCTGATATGAACATATGCTCTTTTCTTCTCTTTAGTTCATCACATCGCTGTCACGACCCGATTGTACGGAACGCGACTGGCACTTAAATTACACAACGTCTAGAGGCATAACGCAATATAAGTAAGCCAAAGCCCAGAAATCTAAACCATTTAACGAAAATAGAGTGAAGGAAAACTTGTTTAAAAGTTAACATAGAAATTCACTTGAAAGTCTTATAATAAGCCCAAGTTTTATAAAAATTTCTGCAGAGTGTCCTTTGTAAATACTGGCCCCAAACGGGTACAAAACAAGAATATACATAAGTAATGAATAAAGGAATCCCCAAGTGGGAGCCAGCTCATCGCCAATTGGCAGAAACAACCACGCAAGCAATACAAACATACAACGCCGAAGGCGAGAATCAAAACTCAAAAAGAAATCCAACATCCTCAAGAAAACCAGAGAAGAACCATAATAATACAAGCGCGTGACTCTAAGGTCGAAAGAATAAACAACTGGTTTTCTAAGTCTATCAAATATACAAGGTCTGGTTTATGGATCTTAGTAGATACAACTGAAATAAATAAAAGTGCAACGGTGGTCACGATACAAGTGAACCCACCTACCAAAGCAATCACCCGGAAGGAAGTGGTGTTCCGCTATGGAACCTGTATGGCCAAACCTATAAGAAACTGTGGCATAACGGGGGTAAGTTACCAACTCGTGAGTAGAAGACATCACCAGGCAGAAATCATATGAAAGACGATCTCCTAGGTCGTACAATAATATGCTCATAATATAACACTGAAGCATCTAGTGGTGGCAAATATACTAATCTAAGCATAAGTGTAATACTAATACTTGTGTCTGTGCCTCAGTAGTAACATGTCATATGTATATATATGAATGCATCATGAATGAAACAGACAACCACGAAATCTGAATATATCTGGTATAAGAAAATCTGTGTTTTTATCTTAGTAAAAACTGGAACATCATCAGTGAAATGGACAGAAATCCCGTGTCACGAATCGACATAATATATGTTTATATCAAACTTTCAATATCTCAATATCTCAATATCTCGGGCTCTATCAGTCCGGATCGGCCCATATCATCAAATCTCACGACTACGATCGGTATCCTCCGGATATCCGCTGCGCCAAATGTCACCGATAGGTAGTTTGCCCCTGCCAGGCTCATCGTTTACAACTCGAGCTTCTTGCCCCGGGGTACCATACCGGGCCTACCATCTACCCAAGATGGTTCATCCAACTCCTCGAATCGGGTCTCGAAAACCAACAATAAACAGGAAAACTCATGGTGGACGACACATACATCATATCACGAGAAAACCGCAACTTGCATTTTAAAAAGATAACGAGTTTATAAAAGTCTTGCGGTTTTCCCCCAAATCCAGAAATCCCATAGAAAATCCGGAATCACAGAAACCAAGAGTCAATAAGCAATGAATATCGGTATAAAGCCCACAATATGGCATAATATAATGGATATATAAATGCATGGGGTATCTAAGCAAGGATTGCAATATCCAAACTGGCACATGAAAAGAAGCATAATAATAATATGTTGAAACTTCCTGCTAACAGGTTATACCAATGAAGTAACATTTTCTAAGGTGTACGTGACATAGCAATTACTGATGATGATGTGTGTGAGCCGGCAAGCAAGTGTACGTGGAGCATAAGCATCATCGGTAATGGTGCTGGTGTCCTAACAGACAGGGTTCATAATTACTAAAGAAAACACATGTATAAACATGCAATGGGATGAGAAAAACATGAATATAACGGAGAATGAGTAGCAAACGCAACATTGAAGAATATACATATCTATATACGAGTCATACAGTTTTGGTGTTTGAAATAGCACGAATCATGGTTTTTAGAAAAATAGGGGCCACGGTGTTTTTTTAAGAAAAGATACGCCTTTTTGAAAATACATAGCATCCCTCGGATTACCTTTTGAAAATACTCACGATAGGTTGGTTTTTGAAAATAGGTATAAATCGAGCCTAGTCTAATATCTACCTTATCAACTAATAGACTAAACTAAGAAACTAGTCGAAAGGGGTATGAAAATCCACCTAAATTTCGAGTCGATATACCTAGTAGTTGGCGATCCAGCCTCATAGCGTCACGTACTGTATAATACATAGTACGACATTCTCGAGTCAAGAGTGTGGATCAATCATTATCTATAACTCCTACGGTAAAATTCGTCGTACGGCTTCCCAAAAATCGGGGTATAGGTCAACTATCATATATACATCATCATTCATATGGTATCATCATCGAACAATATCATGATCAAGGATACTGTTCTAAAGTCTCGTACATTCCAATATCATCAACACATATTATTGTATATATATAAATACATGTCGCTCAACGATCCATTATAATATCATGTCGTATAACATATCGCGACCCAATCACATATCACAATCTCACGACATCATGCCCGATCATATCGACTCAACTCCAAGTATCATATACTATCCTCATATCACGTGTGTATGTATTTATATATATATATATATATACATACATATAAACCTACATTAATATATATATGTGTGTGTGTGTGTGTATACACACACACACACATATACATTCAAAAAATCAAGTGTGCGTGTGTGTGTGTGGCTACATATAACCTGTGATTCGCCTCCAAGGTAATCATCCTCTGAGTAGTCTTCCAAGATCAACTTAATCCACCTTAGAGTCTTTTAAATACCCTACTCGCTATGTATCTAATATCACATCCAAGCTCAAGAATATGGTAACAACCTTATTCTACGTTTGCGGGGGTGTTATACGCCATCCACCCGACTTCCTCCGTAGATATACATCTACTCACCTCGATTCTCATTTGCCGATGTCGATGACGCCATACTCTTCCTTGTTGTCTAAAATCCACATGATGGTGCTTACATATATAAACACATAGTATCGTAAACAAGAATCGCGTACGAAAACCAAAACGGCACACGAATCACACATAGGTTAAAACCTATGGTCTACGCATGCAAGAATAACCAAACAACTCCCGATATCAACATACAAACGTCAAGTGACTGAGACAAAACACAAATATCTAAAGTTCAAGTCATTAAAAGTCACAAAACAAAAACAACGCAAGAAAAATGGTTCCATATTTAGTCTCAGGTAAAATTAGGCTAAACAAACAATTGAAGAGGCTATATTATGAGGTAACTGAGCTATACACCAAAATCCAACCCCTTATGCAACCATTGACCCGGCGAGATTGTGAAAAAACGGGTGTCGCCGATCCAAGTAAGGATATTTGGCCTCGTTTTCTTATGGTGGTCTCTTATTAGTATAACTTGGTTAATGTACTTGTTTGATTTTCTTAGAAACATCCCAAGTTGCTCCAGATTCCCTGTAGTCCACAAAATATTCACAAAACCGACATGAAAAGTTTTTAAAGTCAAAGTCTTGGGTACTCTAAGTTCACTTGCTCCAGGATTATGACTAAATGAGTTGTAGTCACTAATTACTCTCAAATACACCATCACAACTTAAGAAAAGCCCTAAGTCTCATCTAGAAAATTTCAAAGCTCAAAAATCCTCACTTAACCAATTCTAAACTAAAATAGAAGCTAAAGAAACTAAATTAGTAAACTAAAAGTGTAGGATTTACCTCATTTAGCAACTTAAGAATTTTCTTGAGTTGCCCCAAGTGCACAAAATCTTAACTTGTTTGGTCCACCATGTTTGTAGTGAGCTTGTGCACAATTTTAATGAAGAGGATATAAGATTTTGATGTGGATTTGGGGGTGTTGTGAGGAGGTAGAGGAGGTGGAGAAGTTAGAGATAAATGAAGGAGATGAAGGAGAATAAGAGATGAAGAATGAAGAAGAGTTTGGGGAGCTCTAGAACTTTCTCACTCTCTCTCTAAACCATGCCATGATACTTGTCACCTCACCCATATTATTTATTCTTTGCTTTTATTTTCCTTTTTCTTTTTCTTCTCATATTAAAACAAAACCATAATTTATGCAAATGAGGAATTATAGTCAGGGTTCATAAAATGTAACAAGTGTATGCAACATGTTTTGTTACATGCCATGAACATAAGCATGATTAATGCATAACTAGTAAAAATTAATCTTGTTTAGTAATAACCTGTATATAATTAGTGGTATATGATTATACCATTTCATTCAAAAACCAATCTCCACACTTACAAAATATTCATAATATTTATTAATTTAATTATTTCAATTCCCCAAAATAATATTTTATTTATTTATTTATATATTTAACATTTTTTTTGAAATGTTACAATCTTCCCCCCTTAAATAAATTCGGTCCCGAATTAAATTTAAAACTCCCCGAAATACTAAAACATTTCAGAAAAACAATCAAGTCGTCGGGGTTTCGAAATCTTAAATACTTAAAATACATCTCAGCGCAATGCATGCACATGAAAAACGAGTGTAAAACTCAAAATCAACACTCCGTCAAGCATCATACAATTATCGGAGTCATGGCGAGAATAAAATGTCAAAATCCTATACGAAAACCAACATGATATAATCAAACTATAATTTGCATGTAGTATGCATCATCATGAAATCGTCAAAACATCCGAATAGTAATGCATGCAAAATCCTTTTTCAAATTGCCGTGTGTTCATATCAGAAATTTGCATTATTATATTCCCCATTCTTAATCATATTGCAAATAAATAGATGTTTTTGATCCATGTCTGCTAAATAGTTGCAGGTTACAGGTTCTCGGTACAATATAGTGAAAATTGTGAAAAAACGCTACAAATGTGAGACTACAACCAACAAATAGATGAATCTGCAAAATGCCGCCTACCAGTTTGAGGAACAAACGAAGATCAGCAAATAGTTCAATATACAAAGTACGAGGGCAACACAAAGATTAAAGACTTCAACTCAAAGCTAAAGTTAAAGTCCACAAATTCTGCATTGTTGGAAATCTGGAAGAAAGTAGAAAATATTCTGAGGAACCAAGTGAAGAAACCAGAAGTACAATGCAACATGAAGAATACCTGAGAAAATAAGCCAGAGAACCTTCAAGATGGCCGCGGAACCACGGCCAAACAAAGCATATGACCGCGGATCCGCGGCCGTGCAGAGCACGTATCGGTGCGTGTCGGTGCATGTCGGTGGGAGTCGGTGCATTGACCGGTTTTCTTAGGGTAGTCTTGTAATTTCAGATGTGGATCAGATGTAAACCCTAGGTTTTCTCCTATCTATAAATAGGAAAGCCTACAGGCTCTTTTGTGGTGTGCCACTTTTGGGTGCCTCTTTTGAGATGGCTCTTTTTAGTTCTTAATCTCTTTTCAATTTCTAGATTTAATTCTCATTTTGTAATGAAACGTTGTGAAATAAAGGTTTTTTTTTTATTTTATCTTGCATTCTTTTTATCTGCAATTTTAATTCCTGCAATTTTTATCTTTCTTTTCTTATCTGCAATTTTAATTCTCATTTAGTTTTCTAATATTAAAAATTATAAAAATGAATTTGATTGTCACCTTCCTAATGAGTGAGTAATTCCTCGCTTGTTAGAGTTAGGATAGGGAACGTTTAAGAGAAGGAAATCTCTCTCCCTCCTTTCTTTGCCTAAATAATTTTATTTAAAGGACTCTCTTTAAATCAAACATAATCCGCTTACTATGGCACCCTATCCTACAAGATAGAGGTGATTCCCTGGTTAGACCGGTTGTGGTTGAATTAATCAGAGGTTAGGGCTAAGAGCCAAGAACGGACGGACAAGGACCAAAGGGAAGAAACATTGTTTCTTTCTAGTCGTGCTAATCCCCGTTGTTGACTATTACCCTAACACCTATATTCTTAATTAGGGCATTAATAGAAGCGAGAGGAATCCCTTTTTCAAACTAACCTAATCCTAATCCAAGCAAGACTTTTTATCAGTTTATTTTCATTCATAGATCTACAACAAAACCTCCAATTTTTTAGACTTAACTCATTAGAACAGAAAGAAAGGAATCCTTCTCCCTATAGTCCGACCCGTACTCAACCGGCTAGCAACCAAGCGACACCATTATTGATTGTGCTATTCTATTCTTTGATTTTAAAACGCACGTACAAAAGCTCTCTCAATCAAATGGCGCCGTTGCCGGGGAGACGGTAGTCTCTTTCTTTGTGTAATTTCGGGTCAAAAATTTTTTTAAAAAAAAATTATAAAAATTGAAATATTTTAAAACAAAATAAAATAAAAATAAAAAATCATCTTGTTCTTTTTTAAAGGTTTTTGTGCAAGTGTGCAAGAAAAGAAGACGGATAGATTCAGATCTGGAAAATCCCAGTGAACAAATCAAGACACAGAAGATCTGAACAGGCAGAGAAGAATCATAACAAGAAAACAGAAAAATTTTAGAGATCTGAACCACCGCGGAACCGCGGCAGAAGTGCAGGTTTGACCGCGGAACCGCGGTCAACCGCTGACGTCAGCAATCCATTTTGCTCTGTAAGCATTCTGTTTCTCCTCTGTAACACCCTGAACTCCACTGAAAATTTTTCCTGCAAGGTTCTTTGTGCAGAATTCTTTCTCCTATCCAATAAATTATTTTTGTGCAGGATTCTTTGCGCTGCCAAATAAAAAAAAATTTGCAAGTATTTTAGTTTTTGTTTGTTAATTGCTTTGCATAGTTAAAACGGACTTTTACGGGACTATAACACCAATCCAGATTGGGTGGGGATTTCATTACCCTTCCTAGGACCTCAGAAATACCAAAAAGCATATGCATCAACCCTTGAGTTAATTAAAAAATATCTAGACTCAGCCAATAAGGATTGTCGCGCTCATTAGGATAAAGGAAGATTATGGGCAATCGGTCGTTTATCTAAACCTGACTTTATGGTGCCTAAGCTAGACAGGTAGGAAAGGTAATTTTAAAAGGCCCTTCTCACGGTGATTCGTGAGCGGATCCCTCTTTTCTTTACTTGTGCTTACCTGGCCACAATTGGCGGTGAAGAGGCGATTTGAGAGATATCTCACAACTTGTCGCTTTGGACCAGTTAGGAGCTGTCTAGTTGACTTAGGAGACCCTAACTCTAGGCTTGATTGTGCATGTATAAATTGTGATTGTTTGAAATTGTTCCGTAGTTCCGTACAAATTTTTGCAAAACTATTTCTAAAAAAAACACTTTCAAAAATTACAAAACTCCAAAAACAAACAAATTTTTTTAAATAAAAAAAATTAAAAAAAGAAAAATTGAAAAGAAAATTAAAAAAAATCATCACATTCTTTTTCTTCTCCTTTCTCACATCATGGGTACCCCACCTCGCAAAACTTTTGCCGAACTTTGGTACCCTCAACTAGACATTACTTCCCACGCACATGGTTTTGGTCGAATTTCAGACGACCCCTCCATGCCCAAAATTTCCTTGAAAGATCGAATAGACGCGAATAGGAGAAATAGTTGGACTCCGCAATCCACTTTGTATCAAGCATTTCAACCTTCACCACCTTCTTACGTTGATACTCCTTCTTCGAGTCCTGTTGTAACTCCGAAACCCATGTCTATTGCTGAACATATTCAACAATCTCGTAACCGATCTTTCACTCCTTTCAACACTTCCAGTTCTTGGGATCAACATGTCCATTCACCTTTTTATCCAAATGTTGATCCTACTGCTGTCCAACCATTCAATTCCTACCAGTCCTACCCGACTTTCGCACCTTCCCTAGACGTTGCTGTAAGTGCACGGCGGCGCCCCGGCCGTCAATCCGACGCCGGAATGCGGAAGCGGTGATAAACTTTAATTTTGCGAACTTAGCAAACCGGCACCACCGCGCACTAAACACCCGGATCGTGCCATTAATCTAGTCCTAGCTATCAAGAGAGGGGGAAGAGAAGTATACCATGCGATCCGAGTCCTCCGGTCTTCTCGCCGTCGTCCCGATCTCCCGCGGAAACTCCGGTGGTCGCCATCTCGCCGGAAGGGCACCACGTAGCCGGATTCTTTTACGGGCTCCCGCCTCTATACCGAGGCAACTCGGGCGCGAAGTTGGCTAGCCGACGCGCCCAAGATTTGCTGTAGAATGTGTAGTATAATTGTCTCTTTGGGGTTTAGGATAATTGCCATGATGGAGGAATTGGTGCAAAAGAAGAAGCCATGGGAACTTGTTGGAAGAATGGAGCATGCTCTTTTTAAGAGCTCGGCCAGGCACTAAAATATGCTCACTGGAAAATGTGGATTGGTTGCAAAAAACCAATCTGCTGGGAATGCAAATCAGCCCCTTTTATAGCAAATCAATTCTTGCAATCTATTTTATTCCATAGGAATGGCCGGCCCCCATGTGAGATTGGAGAGAGAGAGAGAGAAAAGTCAAGGGGGTGGGTGGAATGCAATGATGCAAGCAAGTGATGATGAAAGAAAAACAAATGATCACAAGAAAACCCTCACTCCAACACCACCATCACCAACAACCATGATGACTTTAAAAATCAAGCCATCATGAGGAAGTCAAGAAGTCATGGTCAAGGGATGGGGCTATAATCATGATGCAAAAAAAAATGCAAAGACCCCCTCCACATCCACTTATTTGCAACAATGCAAATAAGCCCTCCTCCACCAATTTTCGGCCAATGAACGGAACAAAGGAAATCGGCCGAAACTAAAAGCAAACTGGCAACTCCAGAAAACAGGTCCCGTAATAAATTACAGGAAAACCCCGATACTGTGCATACACACCCGCATCTGTATTTCGACCGAAATACAAATGCAATGAGACAAAATCTACACTGTACTATACTAGGATCCGGCTTATACCAAAATCGGCTAGTAATATCTGTTCGATCCTGATCCGTGCAATACTGCACGTATCTGATCGAACCCTGCCATATTACCATACGGCCTTTAGTACAAACTGTCCGATCCTGATCCGTGCAATACCGCACGTATCTGATCGGACCTTGCCATATCTCCATACGGCCTCTACAACCTTTCGCCCGAAAGCTGAGTAACAGAATGTGGGGGACTCTAAAGACTCGTCAACACCTTGGTTGTGGATTTAACCACTAGCACGTCAGAGGTATAAGCCAATACGTAACGGGCTACCAGGTATTGACTAAAAGGGACGTCTGTGAGCGAACTCAGCCTGACAACCCTACTGAGCCTGTCAGTGACAATATCCGTACAGTCCGGTCCGTTCGTCTATGAGTATCGCATGGCGGGCCTAGGGGGTTGGTAAAAGTCAGACCCCCAAAAGCGGTACAAGTCGTGTCGGAGTGTAGCCCAGAACACCCTGAGATACTACTGGAATACCTACCAGTAAATCTCCTTGCCTCGGCCGAGGGCTTCGTGTAATGGCTCTCCTAGACACAGCACGACCTCACCCCCAATACCGGGAGAGACGAACCCCTGAAGATACGCTCACTGCCTCCATGTGGCTCGGGACTGTACCCAACTAAAACCTGTTTGCACGACTCCTTTGAGCCGTGGTAGGGTAGTAATCAAAGTACAATGGGAACTCACACGAGACAAATGACGATCCCCAGGTCGATGAACTAACCTGCACACATGTCACCAGGGAACTGCCATCTGACGTCTGGTATATGACCAACTAGCATGTTCCCGGCGAGTCCTGTCCGGTGTACTCATAACCCAATGAGCACCTGTATACATCTTAGGTGATCCAACTGACACCAGTGGCTTGAGAGACCGGCCACCGCCCCTCGTCGGGGTCTCGACTGTATACACTAGTCTACTATGGAGTATCGATGCCCTTTCTCGAAACTCACACGACTAGGGACCATTTAAGGATGTGCTTATAGACCCCCAGCTCCCACTTATATGATCGCCCTCATACTGCTGGTGGTCAAGCAAGAATCCTAGGGGCTCTACCAACGTGTAATAGCGACTTGTCAGGTCACCTAAAGCAGTACACGATGATAAAGGTAAACCAGATAGCATACTATCATCTCGAGTAAGACTGTCCTACCGGGATAGGTCCTCCATCAATCATTGCAATCACGTACCTGTGACCTAATAATTGACTCTGAGGGCACTATCTCCAACAATCTCCCACTTGCACTCAAGGCTAATTATTGCGATGTCGCATACTCACAGCCCGTGTGATACCGAACACCCAACTCCTCTACTAGTCAGTCTCACAAAGCTCGTTTGCGAAACTATTGCGTTCGAGGAACAGCCTTAGTGAGTGGATCCGCTTAGTTGTTTCTTTCTATGTCTCTCTATATCTCAAGTTCGCGGAGAAACCCATCTCCCGAAATGAGCAATACCTGTCTTAGAACGTGTCTGGATGTCTGATGGGACATAGCTCATAAATGAACTCCAAATCCAAACTTCTTAGACCGTATCGTCAACTGAACTTAATCAGTATCCTGCGCCATGCCTCCCTCAGTATTGCCTTGGACCACCTGTCCAAAATACTGCCCCTCGTCGGAGGGAAAACTATAACTCTGACAAGCTCCTTGTCGTCCATGTCACCTTGGAAGCCTGGAATAATAACTGTCTCCCACATGAGGCTGTCGTTATCATATCCCTAGAACATCCACTTATGTTCTAAAACTGATTCCGACTGTTTCTCCTGGATTGGATCAATGTCAACTTATTGCATCTAGTGCAAGAACAACATCTGGTGTGGTACTTGACATCTCATGATTGACTCAATTGCCTGAGCAAGTGATCTGCCAATCATGCATGTCCCTCTCCCTTTTAGTCTGTAAGACACCTTTAGAGAGGGTGACTCCATTACCTGCAGGTACACTACCGTGCCAGGAGTCGTCCATTCTAAATACTCTTAGAATGCTGTCTAAGTACCCTGATTGGGAAAACACCCAAATCTAGATCTAAAACCATAGATCCAGTAACCAGTATGTCTGACATAATGTCCATTTTCTTTGTGGAGAAACCACTGTGTGACGACCATAGTATAACCGACTGTAGTATAGGAGTTTCCTTTCCTACTCTGTGTATATCATCCAAATACCAGGATATCACACCCTACTACCTTCTCAACAGATCCATCCCCTATTCTGATGAAGTCAAACCCATGACTGTCACGTCAGAAACAGATGATCTATCTCCGCTACATCTGCTTTAGTTTATAAATAGACATAAGCTACATGTCCACCAATGCTTCCGCTGCTCCCACTGACTACGACAACCCTCTGGCAGAGTCATACAGACGTGCACTTCTAAAACTAGTTTAGAACGACGCTATGCTCATCCTCCCACCGGGTCTCGCAGCCTGGAACAACAGCAATGGTAATTGTGGGTAAACAAGAACTTCCCTGTCACCGTCCTTGAGGCAACCGGAGTACCTCTCGGGTGCCTGAAGTTACCCACCGTATCTGCGGAGTGGCCAATGGAATGTCAAACCAGATTCAAATCATGCAGCTGTCTCCAGTGCATGTCAACTAAATGGAAGGAGGCCGATCAGCGTTACTCAACTTAGGAATACTTCCAATTATGAATAATCTGAGAAAAAGAAGTAAGTTCTCTTAGTCATTACTATCAACTGAATACCATACACAAGTATCTACATCTTCGATCACTCTGAAGAATCTCGATACTTGCTATACCTGGTTCTCTACCCTATTCAAATACCTATAACTTCTCCAAATTCAGACCCTGTGTTTCCACGAAACACTTGTCTAAAAGCTAGAGAAGTCATAAGTAAACCGAATATAGTACGAGGACCAACCCCTCTGTCCTGATGGACCCTGGACAACATACAATACTCTGTATGAGTCCTCTGAGTCTGATAACTCATTCACTGTGTGTCGTAGGTTGAAAACTGTACTTATGGTTAAGAAGAATTACACCGCTGTTTAATGCTCCTTACCTAACCATCCACTGATATAGGTAAATGTCATCGACATAATATCAAAAGGTATATCTCACTCTATAAAAATAGACGTACAGATATATCAATTTGAAATTGGTGCACAGCAACGGATATTCAAAACCAAATATTTGCCGACCGGCAAACAGCCCAGGTGTTCTCCTCAAATATCACCGATTACAACGAATCCCGATATAATGAGGATGATCACCCAATTCCCAATAACTTACTCCCACTCATCATCTGTAAAACCATACAGATGTGAGAATCATACCTGGTAAATACATACCCTGGAGTAAGTATCTAATCGGGAAATCAGTTTTCCTTTAACAGTACTCAGTGAGACTGAAACATCGAAATGTTTCGATAGGGTATCCTGGTATTCATAGTAATGCCTCTTCCAGATTCACGACTGCAACCGTATAGTTTTTTGCCACCTCTCCAAATCCCTTCACATGTCTTTAGTCATTACCTTCTGCACACCCCTTTAGGCCAAATGGTTTTCTTCCTTCCCTACCGTTCGGCACCAGCCTATGGTTTGGAAGAAGACTATCCAATAAGCATAATGGGTGTACTGTCTCAATCCTAGGAACACTCGCAACACGAGAGAAGGTGAAGATAAAAGACACCTGAATGTACTTTATTCCTATTTCTCCTGAACCAGGATCCATCCCCGAACTGGAACAAGTTCCTTTCGAGTTCGTATATAACCATACGATGGAATATCCAATAAACTGTGGATCTTCGTAGTGATACGGAGTGTCCTGGAGAAATACAAAGGTGATTTTAGGATTGGCAAAGAAATACCTGGTTTGGTCGTGAATATCTGTTGCAATTTACTTTGCCCTCTTACTAATCCCTTGCTTTGTCTTAACTTAATACCTTCTGCACACCATCGTTATGCTAATTGGTTTTCTTCATTCCCCACCGGTCGGCACCTGCCTATGGTTTGGAAGAAGACTATCCAATTTGCGTAATAGGTGTACTATCTCCTAAACCAAGGAGTACTCACAACTTGAGAGAAGGTAAAAGGAAAAGACAACTGAATAATCCTATCCGTTTTCTCCAGAACCAGAAACCATCCTCGAATAAATTCTTTCGAGTTCGTATCTAACCATACGATGGTTTTGTCCAATGGAAGTGGACGTTCGTAGTGATACGAGGTGTCCTGGAGAAAAGGGTAAAAATAGGAGTGGCAATGAGGTTCGCAACTTTGACAATCCAAAAGCCAGTGTTAAGAAGGTTCGGTCAATTTTGGTCACTGAGTCATAGTCTTAGGGTCGGGTCAATGGTCGCTGCCAAAGAGAGAGAGAGAAGAAACACTCAGCGTGCACTCTAACCTAGATCAGAATGGTTATCATTTTTTCTAATCAGGAAACCTCCCACTGTACCTCAAATTCTCCTCCAAACCTGAAAGAAGAATTAGTCGGGGTCACCCGAGGAGTAAACTAACTCATCAGTGGGAATCAGGATCCAACTATCATCGCATGATAACGTGACGGAATCCGCTCACGGTATCACACTCCAGAAGGTATGCGCATATCTGGCAAGTTTCAGTTCTTTTGAAACTCCCGATGTGATTTCTGCCCCATGCTCTTATGACCTTGACGAAGGTCAACAAATCATAAGTCACATGTCAAGTTCTACCCGTCATTATCCAGGGTTAATTTGAATCCACCCGTACAAGCCCTTGACGAAGGTCAACAAGGCTATACAACTGTCCCAAACCAACGCATCTATCTATGCAGCAGAAAAGCAACAAGCAGCTACCATACACTATGCCTTGACGAAGGTCAACAAACATAGCATGAATACTACGCGCTACCTGTCTGAAACGACGGAGGGCTACGAATGGTTTCTGGCGAAAACCTTTAACGTAATGAACTTGATATCGTTGAAGGAACGGATAGCTTTTTAGAAAATATAGTGACGAAAACCTTTACTAAAGAGGTCACTCCCGGTGAAGGGATCTCGGCTCTTTCCCCGTAGAATGGGGTGCAGGATATTCCAACTGAATACCGCGATGCAAGGCAAAAGTAATCGGCTATAGTGAAGTTAATGCCCTGACGCAAACTTCTGTCCAAGGGGTCACTCCCGGTAAAGGGATCTCGGCCCTTGCCTCGTCGACTGAGGTGCTGGATATTCATAACCGAATATCTCTGTGCAAAACAAAAGTGAACGTCCCTGCAATAACAGCTTTTTGAAAAGTGTTCCAACAACATCAGATTAGGTTTGTTTTTAACATGCATTGATCCGAATCAATGCAGTCCCATCAATTGATCACACCACAAAGAACGAAAATATACTGATGTACGTATATGCCATCCGCATTCGCCACTGGGTCCCGTCATTACCCGTTAGGTTAGCTTACTAACGACAGAGCGGGGACTGGACTAGCGCGGATGAAAAACATATACAACATCTACTAATATATATACCAATTTATTATATTTCGCTCAAGGCGTGAAAGAAATGCAACATCACAGAAATGTACAGCATCACAGAACAATACAGATATCTGGGATCCCCGGGTTTCACAGAGCCACTACTGAAACCCGACGTTCCCCTGGTCGTGTGGATAGCCTGTGCAATGAAATCCTAGACCCCTCCTGGGTCAACCTGTACCCCCTACGAGTGCGGCGAATAGCCCGCCAATCCTAGAGTGAAGCCCCCTCCGTCTCAATGCCATGAGATGCGGGCTTGTTGCCTTCTAGAATCCGGCTATCCGTGCACCCCTCCTTGGGGTAATCCTAGTACAGAATGTAAAATATATATACAACGGGTACATCGACCGCAACCAGGTCGTGTCCCAAAAGAATAATACAAACAGGCAGTGACGGCAGTCCACATGTCGGACGCTCGCCCCGCAATATCAAATGTACATAATACAACAGCACTGTACTAGCATTGCATCCAGGCTATCCCCCACGACCGATCCGCAACATCACAGCATAAACATAGAACATCAACGTGAAAGTCACGTTCGCAAATCCGTCTAACCGGGCTATAGCAGTTAGACGGGATTTACCGATCGAGTGACATTCACGGTCGCAGATATAATGTAAATACTGTGAAAGATGTGTTTAAATATTCGATCGATCAAAAATTAACTAGTGGGCCCCAAAGGAATACTGTAGCACTCACAGAAATAATTGGCCCAATTTTAATATTCCAAAACCCATATTTTAAGTCCACAAGCCCTCTGGAAAAAACTGGTGAGCTGAACCCAACTACCCGCGGCGGAACCGCGGCCAACAAGGGGTTATAGCCGCGGTTCCGCGGTCGTACGGAGGGTTCAGGGAACCAAAATTTTCCAGTGGTCTTAGGGTACTCTGTACATCATTCTGCAATCACCTGAAAAATTTTTGGACTTCAAAAAATTTCGACAGAAAACTGATGCAAGCAAAAATGCAGTTTTGGAACTTTTTGATCGATCGGAAATGCAAACACATCAAACGAAGCTAGACTAAGTTAATGGCGAGGCTCTGATACCACTGTAAGTGCACGGCGGCGCCCCGGCCGTCAATCCGACGCCGGAATGCGGAAGCGGTGATAAACTTTAATTTTGCGAACTTAGCAAACCGGCACCACCGCGCACTAAACACCCGGATCGTGCCATTAATCTAGTCCTAGCTATCAAGAGAGGGGGAAGAGAAGTATACCATGCGATCCGAGTCCTCCGGTCTTCTCGCCGTCGTCCCGATCTCCCGCGGAAACTCCGGTGGTCGCCATCTCGCCGGAAGGGCACCACGTAGCCGGATTCTTTTACGGGCTCCCGCCTCTATACCGAGGCAACTCGGGCGCGAAGTTGGCTAGCCGACGCGCCCAAGATTTGCTGTAGAATGTGTAGTATAATTGTCTCTTTGGGGTTTAGGATAATTGCCATGATGGAGGAATTGGTGCAAAAGAAGAAGCCATGGGAACTTGTTGGAAGAATGGAGCATGCTCTTTTTAAGAGCTCGGCCAGGCACTAAAATATGCTCACTGGAAAATGTGGATTGGTTGCAAAAAACCAATCTGCTGGGAATGCAAATCAGCCCCTTTTATAGCAAATCAATTCTTGCAATCTATTTTATTCCATAGGAATGGCCGGCCCCCATGTGAGATTGGAGAGAGAGAGAGAGAAAAGTCAAGGGGGTGGGTGGAATGCAATGATGCAAGCAAGTGATGATGAAAGAAAAACAAATGATCACAAGAAAACCCTCACTCCAACACCACCATCACCAACAACCATGATGACTTTAAAAATCAAGCCATCATGAGGAAGTCAAGAAGTCATGGTCAAGGGATGGGGCTATAATCATGATGCAAAAAAAAATGCAAAGACCCCCTCCACATCCACTTATTTGCAACAATGCAAATAAGCCCTCCTCCACCAATTTTCGGCCAATGAACGGAACAAAGGAAATCGGCCGAAACTAAAAGCAAACTGGCAACTCCAGAAAACAGGTCCCGTAATAAATTACAGGAAAACCCCGATACTGTGCATACACACCCGCATCTGTATTTCGACCGAAATACAAATGCAATGAGACAAAATCTACACTGTACTATACTAGGATCCGGCTTATACCAAAATCGGCTAGTAATATCTGTTCGATCCTGATCCGTGCAATACTGCACGTATCTGATCGAACCCTGCCATATTACCATACGGCCTTTAGTACAAACTGTCCGATCCTGATCCGTGCAATACCGCACGTATCTGATCGGACCTTGCCATATCTCCATACGGCCTCTACAACCTTTCGCCCGAAAGCTGAGTAACAGAATGTGGGGGACTCTAAAGACTCGTCAACACCTTGGTTGTGGATTTAACCACTAGCACGTCAGAGGTATAAGCCAATACGTAACGGGCTACCAGGTATTGACTAAAAGGGACGTCTGTGAGCGAACTCAGCCTGACAACCCTACTGAGCCTGTCAGTGACAATATCCGTACAGTCCGGTCCGTTCGTCTATGAGTATCGCATGGCGGGCCTAGGGGGTTGGTAAAAGTCAGACCCCCAAAAGCGGTACAAGTCGTGTCGGAGTGTAGCCCAGAACACCCTGAGATACTACTGGAATACCTACCAGTAAATCTCCTTGCCTCGGCCGAGGGCTTCGTGTAATGGCTCTCCTAGACACAGCACGACCTCACCCCCAATACCGGGAGAGACGAACCCCTGAAGATACGCTCACTGCCTCCATGTGGCTCGGGACTGTACCCAACTAAAACCTGTTTGCACGACTCCTTTGAGCCGTGGTAGGGTAGTAATCAAAGTACAATGGGAACTCACACGAGACAAATGACGATCCCCAGGTCGATGAACTAACCTGCACACATGTCACCAGGGAACTGCCATCTGACGTCTGGTATATGACCAACTAGCATGTTCCCGGCGAGTCCTGTCCGGTGTACTCATAACCCAATGAGCACCTGTATACATCTTAGGTGATCCAACTGACACCAGTGGCTTGAGAGACCGGCCACCGCCCCTCGTCGGGGTCTCGACTGTATACACTAGTCTACTATGGAGTATCGATGCCCTTTCTCGAAACTCACACGACTAGGGACCATTTAAGGATGTGCTTATAGACCCCCAGCTCCCACTTATATGATCGCCCTCATACTGCTGGTGGTCAAGCAAGAATCCTAGGGGCTCTACCAACGTGTAATAGCGACTTGTCAGGTCACCTAAAGCAGTACACGATGATAAAGGTAAACCAGATAGCATACTATCATCTCGAGTAAGACTGTCCTACCGGGATAGGTCCTCCATCAATCATTGCAATCACGTACCTGTGACCTAATAATTGACTCTGAGGGCACTATCTCCAACAGTTGCTTCTACACAACCATTTGAGAGTATCACGTATCCAAACAATTTTGAATCTTTTACTGAAACGCCGTCACAACCCATGTCTAGTCTGGAACAGTCGTTGTAAGAATTTATGGTAGCGTCAAGACAACAGATTAAGGATTTGAATGCGTCCATGGCCGCCCTTATACAACCTAGTGACCCGGTATCTAGTTTCCAACTAACTCTAAATTTTCCAATGTATGATGAGGCGATTGGACAGATTGAGAATTTGAGTGGTGAGAGTGAGCTGTACACACTTCCAAATCAAACCTACCCATCCCCAATTGAATCCCGTACCTCCGGTTTTGAATGTCTATCAAGTGTTCCAAATGATTCACCAGCGAAGATAAAACGTCTAATGAGTTGTGCGGCATTGTAGTGTTTGATTTACCTAATTGTGAAGGGTCCTTTTCGAGTGAACCCACACCGACTCTACACCTCCACTATAGAACATGAATTAATTGATATCCATGTTTTTGATGAGGTGTCTGAGAAATTTAATTTTTACTTGATCGAGGATATTGACACTGGGAATATTTTGGATGATGAACCCACAAATTTGGATGAGTTTTTCTTTCCAATTCATCATGCCGAGACATTAAATGTTTCTCCCGAACTTCATATGCGTCTTGAATTTGATGAGAATTGCATGGATAAGCTAAATTTTAAGGAGAGTATTGAGGATAAACCAGTTTTGTTTGATGTGTCGGATTTTCCAATTGATCCTCCTGAACCTTTAACTGTTACACTTCCTAAATCAATCCCCTTCATTCTTTCTGTCGTTCCGACGGTGCAAGAAACCGTATCCCTTTCATTTTCAATGTCTGCTTTACCAAGTTCGACGTACCCATGTTTTCTCATTAATCTGGACGGATTTGACCTCATTTCTCAGTGGGTTGATAGATTAGCACAATCGCATTTTACACATCGGTCATTACTAATTGTGCCAATTTATACACACCATCTCCACCCTCAAGTTCGTATTCAACTTCTTTTTCCCACTTTCTCAGTTTCCTCTTCTATTCTTCCTATAATTTCAGTGAGTGTTGATGAATCACAATCCGATAATTCAAGTTTGATCATTCCAGAAAGCCAACTTGATTTGGATACTTTTGAAAATGAGGTAGATGAGTTTTTCGAGTCTCCTACCTCTATAATTTTTGACAAATCAAGTACGATAAATTCTGGCACAAAACTTGCTGACAGCAAAATATTCAATTACATCGATGAGAGTTTTGAAGAACTTTTTGCTGACGAACTTGCATTTCTAAACAACATGGATTTTGTGATTAATCAACCTCCACCTATAGAAGTTGAACCACCGCCATTTCTTTTTCCCTTCCGCCATTCTTCTCCTCCACCGAGACCGTGTACTACTTTTATCTCCACGCGGTCTCTTGTGTTTCTCATTTCTTTTCTCTACACTCCATTCTTTCACCAACCACACCATTATAACGATAAAAATTTTGAATGGTTGGTGCTAACCTTTGGCCTGTGTAAGGCCTTGTATAGCTTGATACTGTGTTTTTCTCCTCCCTAACTCTGAAATTTAATGCTTCAACAGTGCAAACACTGTTTCACTTAAGTTTGGGGGACCTTTTTGTATATATTTTGTTTTCTTTTTCTGTTAAAAAAAATAAAAAAAAATAAAAAAAAAATTAAACAGGGGAGTGCCGACAAGTTTTGGCCCTCTTGGTGTAGCCTGACAGTGAGGACACTGTCAAGTTTAAGTTTGGGGGTGTGCTCGGTAAGCTTTCTTCCTTCGCATTCATGTGTATTTTTTTGCATTTGCATACTTATTTTAAAACCCATAAAAATTGAAAAATTATAAAAATTATAAAAATTGAAAAGTTCAACTTTGGCCATATTTGACTTAAGTTCAACATGACTGTTGAATAGTAGGGAAAAACTAGATAATAAACTTACTAAATTAAAAACCCTAAAAATAACCTTTCTTATAGTTTAACTATAGAAAATATATGTCCTTGTAGATTATTTAGAAATAGGCAAATTTTGAGTTCAGTTCTTGGGCTAAGTCAAAATAAGGGAAGAGTATTGAAATTTTTATTTGAAATATAAGTTAGAAAAATAATTCCGAACCTTAAGTCAAAATTCTGAAAATATATACCCTACAATTTGCACAAACACGCACCTTGAAACTTGGAATAGTAGAGGATACCTTGAAATTCTCTTGTATAAAATCCTTAATATGAAAGAAAATAAAATAAGAATACAAGTGTGAATAAAGAGATAAAAAAATGAACACTGGTTTTGTAATTACTTAAGGCTTCATAAATAGAAAAAAATATATAGCGAGGGTGCTTTATCACCTAGTGCCTTAGACCAACTGGTTTGGGAGTCACTGCTAAAGCTTTGGGTATTACAAGACGAGGAATTACGTCTAAATGTGCGAACACACTTTGTAATCGGTCTTTAGTACCTCAAGAAGTATTAACGGTCGCATGAAGGATGCGTGAGCAATTTCACCTAAAATTCACCAACTAAAAGTACTTTGGACGATGGACAAGAGTATGATAGTTTGAATTGAATTTCCAAGTGTAGGGGTGATACAGACACACACGTAGGGGTATATGATTAGGGTTTTTGATGAGAGATAGGAATGAAAAATAGGACTTATATCTTCAATAAAGATGATAAAAATTCCTAAGTTGATATGGAACCTTAGAAGGAAAATTCAAAAGATGCTGAAAGCTAAATAAATTACAGAACATATACAATCTTAAGTTAAATGAAAAGTGAGTGAAAAATACGGGTTGATGATTTCTAAGTCGAAGATAATAGAATTTCTTGCTAGAATACTTAATTGAAGAATGAAAGTCAACAGGGCAAGTTGAATGGATTTTGTGGGTAGTATCCGCTGAAAACCCTCAGGAGACAACACTCCTCCTACTAGAGACACCTAGAGATTTAACGGCTTGTTGCACGAGCTCAGTGCAATCACGATTCCCTGCGAAAGTGAGGTTAGGATTTTTCGAGAATAAAATTGGCTTTGCTCGGGACGAGCGAAAGATAAGTTTGGGGATATTTGTTCATATCAGAAATTTGCATTATTATATTCCCCATTCTTAATCATATTGCAAATAAATAGGTTGTTTTGATCCATGTCTGCTAAATTGTTGCAGGTTACAAGTTCTCGGAACAACACAGTGAAAATGGTGAAAAGACGCTACAAATGTGAGACTACGACCAACAAATAGATGAATCTGCAAGATGCCGTCTACCAGTTTGAGGAACAAACGAAGATCAGCAAACAGTTCAATATACAAAGTATGAGGGCAGCACAAAGATTCAAGACTTCAACGCGAAGCTAACGGTAAAAGTCCACAAATTCTGCACTGCTGGAAATCTGGAAGAAAGTAGAAAATATTCTGAGGAACTAAGTGAAGAAACCAGAAGTACAATGCAACATGAAGAATACCTGAGAAAATGAGCCAGAGAACCTTCAAGATGGCCGCGGAACCGCGGCCAAACAAGGCTTATGGCCGCGGATCCGCGGACGTGCAGAGCACGTGTTGGTGCGTGTCGGTGGGAGTCGGTGCATTGACCGGTTTTCTTACGGTAGTCTTGTAATTTCAGATGTGGATCAGATCTAAACCCTAGGGTTTCTCCTATCTACAAATAGGAAAGCCTACAGCCTTTTTGGTTGTGTGCCTCTTTTGGGCGCCTCTCTTTAGTTCGTAATCTCTTCTCAATTTCTAGATTTAATTCTCATTTTATAATGAATCGTTGAGAGGTCATCAATAAAGGTATATTTTTTTATCTTGCATTCTTCTTATCTGCAATTTTAATTCCTGCAATTTTTATCTTTCTTTTATTATCTGCAATTTTAATTCTCATTTAGTTTTCTAATATTAAAAATTATAAAAATGAATTTGATTGTCACCTTCCTAATGAGTGAGTAATTCCTCACTTGTTAGGGTTAGGATAGGGAAGGTTTGAGAGAAGGAATTCTCTCTCCCTCCTTTCTTTGCCTAAATAATTTTATTTAAAGGACTCTGTTTAAATCAAACATAATCCGCACACTACGGCATCCTATCCTACAAGATAGTGGTGATTCCATAGTTAGACCGGTTGTGGTTGAATTAACCAGAGGTTAGGGCTAAGAGCCAAGAACGGACGGACAAGGACCAAAAGGAAGAAACTTAGTTTCTTCCTAGTCGTACTAATCGCCGTTGTTGACTATTACCCTAACACCTATATTCTTAATTAGGGCATTGATAGAAAAGAGAAGAATCCCTTTTTCGAACTAACTTAATCCTAATCCTATCAAGCCTTTTTATCAATTTATTTTCATTCATAGATCTACAACAAAACCTCCAATTTTTTGAACTTAACTCGTTAGAACATAAAGAAATGGAATCCTTCTCCCTATGGACCGACCCGTACTCAACCGGCTAGCTACCAAGCGACACCGTTATTGATTGCGGTATTCTATTTTTTGATTTTAAAACGCACGTACAAAAGCTCTCTCAATCACCGTGCGATGCGCATATCTCGGCACAAGTAGCGAACGTTTATTTTAAGAAAAATAACTATATATATATCCTTTGTTTAACATAGACGCCCCGCCATTTTGAAAATAATTTAGAAGGGTTTTCTTTGTAAAATGTTATGTGTCATCTCGGACACGTAGGAAAATATTAAGACCATAGCTCCTTTTTGGAAATCCCTTCGGTAACTATCGATGCATGCAAAAACATATTCAGGTACTGTCTTCGGACTAGTCCTGGTCAGTTACTATACCGTATAGTATATGTCATAAAAACATGATGCTCAAAATGAAATAAATCCCAAACTGTGAACAAAAATACTACGTGTGTTCGGTGCGCACGGAAATCGAAACCAAATACAGGTACCACGAATATTCGCAGAAATAAAACTGAGTGCAACGGGTGTGCAAAAAACATCTGTGAAGTGCAACGGGTGTGCCTGACCATAATATCAGGTGCATCTGATATGCATGAAAAATCCCGATTTAGTGCATTTGGTGTGTACAAAATCGTATCAAGTGCGCCAAGTGTGTATGAGAATCTCAATCAAGTGCACATGGTGCACGAAAACAAATACCAACATCTCAATGAAAATCGACGATATACAATATACATCAATCCAAACTCAAGTATGCCGTAGTGCATAAACTCATAAACATGTGCATCTGCGTGCACAAAATCATACCAATACTGAAAACTCATATAACTATACCGAATGCAAGAAGTCAATTCATGTGCACACTTTGTGCATGAAATCAAAATCAAATGTCTCGAAATGCATAAAATCAAAATTGAGGGTAATGAATACGCACAAAACAAAAATCAGCACTACCGATACATAGAAATATGAATCATGTGCAACTGTGGTACAAATAGGAAATATTAATCTTAAAACGAAATCCTCAAAATACCGAAATCCCAAAAAACGGAAACGTGATATTCGAATCATGAAATTGCAAATCATAATTACTATCGTCCATGTGCCCCCCTTCCAAATCGACGGGTGCTGGTGCATCCATGCTAGCAGAGCAAGTTATCTACTTGCCTCCTTTTCGCGGTCTGGCACCTCTGCTCCTATATCCTCGTCTCTCACTGCGGATTGTTCAGAGAGTTCATGGTCGCGGAGGGTTTGTTCAGAGAGAACAGTATGGCAGAGGAGGAGTATAGCCATTTGCAGGTAGAGGGCAAGCACGAGCATTTGCTTCTACTCATCGGGACGCGCATGCGTCCAATGCAAAGTTTTCAGGTATTCTTTTTCGTATGTTCTTTTGATGCACACGTTTGATTAATTCGGGATCTATGCACTCGTTTGTTCTACACACTTCGTGCCGAGATTGGGCCGAGAGTCGTGTTTGCTAGATCAGCCGTTTGTTGTGTTTACTCCTGTTAGCGATTCTTTTGTTGCGCGACACGTGTTTCGGTCATGTGCCAATTGGGTAGGGGATAGTGATTCGTCTGTCGATTTGATCCTTCTAGTGATGTTAGACTTTGACGTTCTCCTGGGCATCGACTAGTTAGCTACGTGCTATGCGTTTGTGGACAGCACTATGAGAAGACAGTCAAGTTTTGTTTTCCTGGCGAGTCAGTTCTTGTTGTGCAGGGAGACCGTGGTGCCGCCCCTCACAGCTTGTCTTCAGCCTTTTTCGCTAGTCAGCTTTTGAGGAGAAGATGTCGAGAATCTTGGCTTTTATTCGTGATACCGGAGCCACAGTAGATTCGTTGGAACGGGTTCCTATTGTGAGAGAGTTTTCCGACGTTGTTCCAGATGAGCCGGTGTAGCTTAGGGAGCTTAAGGATCAGCTGCAGAGTTGCTTGTTGGGGGACTTATACGTCCAGGTGTTTCGCTTTGGGAAGCCCCTATTCTGTTCGTCAAGAAGAAGGACGGCAGTTTGAGATTGTGTATTGATTAATCATCAATTGAATCGAGTTACGGTACGGAATAGGTATCCTTTACCTCGCATTGACGATTTGATTGATCAGTTCCACGGTGCGGGGCATTTTTTCTATGTTTGATTTGTGATCAGGTCATCATCAGTTTTAGATTCGGAATGACATTCCAAAGACTGCTTTTAGTACGCGTTACGGGCATTATGAGTTGTAGGTGGTGTCATTTGGACTCACCAATGCCCCAGCAGCGTTCATGGATGTGATGAACCAGATTTTTCAGGCCGTTCCTCGACCAGTATATTATTTTGTTGTTGATGACATTCTGGTCTATTCCAAGAGTCAAGAGGTGTTAGTGTATATGCCCTAGGGGCCATTATTGTATCATACTAGCATGTATATTACTTAATGGAAGCTTGGGATATTCACAGTTGTATATAACAGTCTTGCTAAACATAGTAGTATGCTACTTGGTTTGAGTCTACTTTAATATGTGCATATGTTTCTTGTAACGTATCATTTATACATATTAGTAGAGCCCATAGGATCTTTGCCTGATTACCAGCGTCGTGATGGCAGTCACACTAGTGGGGGCTGGGTAGTCTGTAAGCAACATCCTATACAGGTCCCTGGTCGTTGGATTATCGAGATAGGGCATCGATATTCCAGAGTAGACAAAGTGTGTACGCTTCTCATCCCAGTTGGGGAGATAGTCTGTCCCATAGCCATCAGTACGTCGTACTAGAGATAGTATACAGGTGCTCGTTAGGTTACGGGTACACCGGACAGGACTCGCCGGGGAACTGATTGGTTGGTATTTGTTGGAGATAGTGCCCTCAGAGTCAATTATTGGATCACAGGCACGTGATTGCAATGGTTGAGGGAGGACCTATCCCGGTAGAACAGTCTTACTCGAGATGATAGTATGCTATCTGGTTTACCTTTATCATCGTGTACTGCTTTAGGTGACATGACAGGTCGCTATTGCACGTTGATAGAGCCCCTAGGATTCTTGTTTGACTGCCAGCAGTATGAGGGCGATCATATAAGTAAGAGATGGAGTCTATAAGCACATCCTTAAAAGGTCCCTAGTCGTAGGAGTTTCGAGACAGGGCATCGATTCTCCAGAGTAGACTAGTGTATACAGTCGAGACCCCGACGAGGGGCGGTGGCCGGTCTCGCAAGCCACTGGTGTCAGTTGGTTCACCTAAGATGTATACAGGTGCTCATTGGGTTATGAGTACACCGGACAGGACTCGCCGGGAACATGCTAGTTGGTCTTATACCTGACGTCAGATAGCAGTTCCCAGGTGACATGTGTACAGGTTAGTTCATCGACCTGGGGATCGTCATTTGTCTCGTGTGAGTTCCCACTGTGCTTTGATTACTACCCTACCACGGCTCAAAGGAGTCGTGCAAACAGGTTTTAGTTGGGTACAGTCCCGAGCCACATGGAGGCAGTGAGCGGATCTTCAGGGGTTCGTCTCTCCCGGTATTGGGGGTGAGGTCGCGCTGTGTCTAGGAGAGCCATTACACAAAGTCCTTGGCCAAGGCAGGAGATTTACTGGTAGGTATTCCAGTAGTATCTCAGGGTGTTCTGGGCTACACTCCGACACGACTTGTACCGCTTTTGGGGGTCTGACTTTCACCCACCCCCTAGGCCCGACATGCGATGCTCATAGACGAACGGACCGGACTGTACGGATATTGTCACTGACAGGCTCAGTAGGGTGTCAGGATGAGTTCACTCATCGACGTCCCTTTTAGTCAATAGCTGGTGGCCCGTTACGTATTGGCTTATACCTCTGACGTGCTAGTGGTTAAATCCACAGCCATAGTATTGACGAGTCTTTAGAGTCCACCACACTTTCAGTTACTCAAGCTTTCGGGCGAAACGCTGTAGAGGCCGTATGGAGATATGGCAGGGTCCGATCAGATACGTGCGGTATTGCACGGACCAGGATCGGACGGTTTGTACTAGAGGCCGTATAGTTATATGGCAGGGTTCGATCAGATTCGTGCGGTATTGCACGGATCAGGATCGGACGGACATTACTAGCCGGCTTTGGTTTAAGCCGGATCCTAGTATAGTACAGTGTAGATTTTGTCTCATTGCATATGTATCCGGTCGGAATACAGATGCGGGTGTGTATGCACAGTATCGGGGTTTTCCTGTGATTTATTACGGGACCAGTTTTCTGGAGTTGCCAGTTTGCATTCCGTTCCGGCCGGTTTTCCTTTGTTCTTTCCCGGCCGGACTTTTCCGATGGAGGGGGTTATTTGCAAGTTTGCAAATAACACTTTGTGGAGGGTTTTATTGCAAAAGTATTGATTATGATATCTTTCATCCATGATGCATTTATTGTGAAGAGAAAGGATTTGATTTGGATGTGTGTTTTGTGATCATTATGTTTGTTTGTGGTCACCCTTGCTTTTCTCCTACACTCACCTCCCTTCATGCTTCATAATCTTTGCTCCACCATTTTCTAAGTATGAGAGTTTTCATTAGAAAAGAGAGAAGTAGAAAAGAAGAAGAAGAGAGCTTCATCTTTGAGAGAGTAGGATTCTTGATCTCATTTTTCATGTTAAGAAAAATGCAAGCACCATTTTTCTTATCATGTTTCCTCCATCATCTTCAAATGGCAACCACCCCAAAAAGAGACTACGATTCTACACTACACTTCCTACAGCATATCTTGGACGCGTCGGCTAGCCTACTTCGCGCCCGAGTTGCCTCGGTATTGAGGTGGGAGCCCGTATAAGTACCCGGCTTCGTGGTGCCCTTTCCGACGAGGAGGAGACGGACGGAGATCCCGCGAGGAGATCGGAGTGGAGATGAAGACCGGAGGACTCGGATCAGTCGGTATATCTCTAACCCATCCTCTTGTTAGCTTAGACTAGTTTAATGGCCCGATCCGGGTGTTTAGTGCGCGGTGGTGCCGGTTTGCAAAGTTCGCAAAATTAAAGTTTATCACCGTTTCCGCATTTGGCCGTCGGTTTGACGGCCGGGGCGCCGCCGTGCACTTACAGTGGTATCAGAGCCTCGCCATTAACTTCGTCTAGCTTCGTTTGATGTGTTTTTCAGTTCCGATCGACCAAAATTCCAAAAACCGTATTTTTCCTTCACATCAGTTTCTGTTGAAATTTTTTGAAGTCTAAAAATTTTTCAGGTGGTCTCAGAATGATGTGCAGGGAGTTCTAAGAACTCTGGGAAAAAACGAGACAATGAACCCTCACCTCGAGCGCAGAACCGCGGCAAGAACCCCCTTGTTGCCGCGGTTCCGCCGCAGGTTGATGGGATCATTGCTTCGTAATTCTCCAGTGGGCTTCTGGGCTGTTATTATGGGTTTTGGAATATTAAAGTTGGGCCAATTATTTCTGTGAGTGCTACAGTTTTCTTTGGGGCCCACTTGTTAATTGTTTGATCAATCGGAAAATTTTAAACACATTTTTCACAGTATTTACATTATATCTGCGACCGTGAATGTCACTCGATCGGTAAATCCAGTCTAAGTGCTATAGCCCGGTTAGACGGATTTGCGAACGTGATTTTCACGTTGATGTTCTATGTATTTGCTGTGTTGTTGCGGATCGGTCGTGGGGGATAGCCTGGATGCAATGCTAGTACAGTTTTGTTGTATTATGTACATTTGTTGTTGCGGGACGAGCGTCCGACATGTGGACTGCCGTCACTGCCTGTTTGTATTATTCTTTTGGGGCACGACCTGGTTGCGGTCGATATACCCGTTGTATGTATATTTTACTTTCTGTACTAGGGTTACCCCGCGGAGGGGTGCACGGATAGCCGGGTTCTAGAAGGCAACAAGCCCGCATCTCATGGCATTAGGACGGAGGGGGCTTCACTCCAGGATTGGCTGGCTATTCGCCGCACTCGTAGGGGGTATAAGATTTCATTGCACAGGCTATCCACACGACCAGGGGAACGTCGGGTTTCAGTAGTGGCTCTGTGAAACCCGGGGATCCCAGATATCTGTATTGTTCTGTGATGCTGTACATTTCTGTGATGTTGCATTTTATTCACGCCTTGAGCGAAATATAATATATTGGTATATATATTAGTAGATGTTGTATATGTTTTTCATCCGCGCTAGTCCAGTCCCCGCTCTGCCGTTAGTTAGCTAACCTAACGGGTGATGACGGGACCCAGTGGCGAATGCGGATGGCATATACGTACGTCAGTATATTTTCGTTCTTTGTGGTGTGATAAATTGATGGGACTGCATTGATTCGGATCAATGCAAGATAAACAAACCTATTCTGATGTTGTTGGAACACTTTTCAAAAAGCTGTTATTGCAAGGACGTTCACTTTTGTTTTGCATCGTGGTATTCATTTGGAATATCCTGCTCCTCAGCCGACGAGGCAAGGGCCGAGATCCCTTCACCGGGAGTGACCCCTTGGACTGAATTTTGCGTCAGGGCATTAACTTCACTATAGCCGATTACTTTTGCTTTGCATCGTGGTATTCATTTGGAATATCCTGCACCCCATTCTACGGGGAAAGAGCCGAGATCCCTTCACCGGGAGTGACCTCTTTAGTAAAGGTTTACGTCACTATATTTTCTAAAAAGCTATCAGTTCCTTCAACGATATCAAGTTCATTACATTAAAGGTTTTCGCCAGAAACCATTCGTAGCCCTCCGTCATTTCATATGGGTAGTCAATAGTATTCAAGCTGTGTATGTTGGCCAAAGTCAAGGCACAGTGATTGGTAGCTATTGGGGTATTCATATGCAGCATAGATAGATGCGTTGGTTTGGGACAGTCGTACTGCCATTTTGGCCAAAGTCAAGGGTATGTACGGGTGGGTTCAAATTAACCTGGAGAATGACGGGTAGAACTTGACATGTGACTTATGATATGTTGGCCAAAGTCAAGGTCATAGGAGCATGGGGTAAAAAAATCACATCGGGAGTTTTCAAAAGAACTGAAACTTGCCAGATATGCGCATACCTTCTGGAGTGTTATAGCGTGAGCGGATTCCGTCACGTTATCATACGATGATAGTTGGATCCCGATTCCCACTGATGAGTTAGTTTACTCCTCGGGTGACCCCGACTAATTCTTCTTTCAGGTTTGGAGGAGAATTTGAGGTACAGTGGGAGGTTTCCAGATTAGATGAATTGGTAACCATTCTGATCTTGGTTAGAGTGCACGCTGAGTGTTTCTTTTCTCTCTCTCTCTGGCAGCGACCATTGACCCGACCCTAAGACTACGACTCAGAGACCAAGTTGACCGAACCTTCTTAACATTAGCTTTTGGATTGTCAGAGTTGCAGACCTCATTGCCACTCCTACTTTTACCCTTTTCTCCAGGACACCCCGTATTGCTACGAACGTCCACTTCCATTGGACAAAACCATCGTATGGTTAGATACGAACTCGAAGGAATTCGAGGATGGTTTCCGGTTCTGGAGAAAACGGAAAGGATTATTCAGTTGTCTTTTCCCTTTTACCTTCTCTCAAGTTGTGAGTACTCCTTGGTTTAGGAGATAGTACACCTATTATGCAAATTGGATAGTCTTCTTCCAAACCTTAGGCTGGTACCGACCGGTAGGGAATGAAGAAAACCAATTAGCCTAAACGGTGTGCAGAAGGTATTAAGATTAAGACAAAGCAAGGGATTAGTAAGAGGGCAAAGTAAATTGCGACTGATATTCACGACCAAACCAAGTATTTCTTCGCCAATCCTAAATCACCTTTGTATTTCTCCAGGACACTCCGTATCACTACGAAGATCCACAGTTTATTGGATACCCTATCGTATGGTTATATACGAACTCGAAAGGAACTTGTTCCAGTTCGGGGATGGATTCTGGTCCAGGAGAAATAGGAATAAGGTTTATTCGGTTGTCTTTTATCTTCACCTTCTCTCGCATTGCGAGTGCTCCTAGGACTAGGACAGTACACCCATTATGCTTATTGGATAGTCTTCTTCCAAACCATAGGCTGGTGCCGAACGGTAGGGAAGGAAGAAAACCATTTGGCCTAAGGGGTGTGCAGAAGGTAATGACTAAAGACATATAAAGGGATTTGGAGAGGTGGCAAAGAATTATATGGTTATAGTTGTGAATCTGGATAATGGTAGAGGCATTACTAGGAATACCAGGATACCCCATTAAAATATTTCAATGTTTCAGTTCAACTGTGTACTGTTAAAAGAAAACTGATTTCCCGATTGGACACTTGCTCCAGGGTATGTATTTACCAGGTTTGATTCTCACATCTGTATGGTTTTACAGATGTTGAGTGGGAGTAAGTTATTGGGAATTGGGTGATCATCCTCATTATATCGAGATTCGTTGTAATCGGTGATATTTGAGGAGATCACCTGGGCTGTTTGCCGGTCGGCAAATATTTGGTTTTGAATATCCGCTGTTGTGCACCAATTTCAAATTGTTATATCTGTACGTCTATTTTCATAGAGTAAGATATACCTTTTGATATTATGTCGATGACATTTACCTATATCAGTGGATGGTTAGGTAAGGAGCATTAAACAGCGGTGTAATTCTTCTTAACCTTAAGTACAGTTTTCAACCTACGACACACAGTGAAAGAGTTGTTAGACTCGGCGGACTTATACAGAGTATTGTATGTTGTCCAGTGTCCATTGGGACAGAGGGGTTGGTCCTCATACTATATTCTGTTTACTTTTAACTTCTCAAGTTCTTAGACATGAGTTTCGTAGAAACACAGGGTCTAAGTTTTGAGGAGTTATAGGTATTTGAATAGAGTAGAGAACCATGTGTTGCAAGTATCGGGATTCTTCAAAGTGATCGAAGATGTAGATACTTCTGTATGGTATTCAGTTGATAGTAATAATAAAGAGAAATTGCTTCTCTTTCAGGTTACTCGTAATTGGAAGCATTCCTAAGTTGAGTAACGCTGATCGGCCTCTCTCCATTTTGTTGACATGCACTGGAGACAGCTGCATGATTTGAATCTGGTTCAATTAAATCAGTGCCTCTGGTTCTATATTGGATATAGAACAGTTCATATCTTAACGTTGTTAAGGTACGGGGAGTTGTCCGGCTTATGATTAAAACCAGACTCTGGACAGCTCAAGGCACGTTTCTGTAATGGCTGTTTGTGGGTTGACCCAGGCTATGACGAGGGTTGATTTTCTACCATAAGAAAGATCAATAGTGATATTGTTCTTGACTCGCCACAGTTTTAATAAAAATGGATTTTTTCAAAAACAGTAGTGGGAGTATGGTAGAACTGGAAGTGATTCCAGAACCGCAAACGATTACTGAAGATTTGATAAGGAACCTAAAGATTCAATCTAATTTGACATTCCATTGGCCACTCCGCAGATAAGGTGGGTAACTTCAGGCACCCGAGAGGTACTCCGGTAGCTTCAAGGACGGTGACAGGGAAGTTCTTGTTTACCCACACTTGCCATTGTTGTTGTTCCAGGCTGCGAGACCCGGCAGGAGGATGAGTATAGCGTCGTTCTAAACTAGCTTTAGAAGTGCACGTCTATATGACTCTGCCAGAGGGTTATCGTAGTCAGTGGGAGCAGCGGAAGCATTGGTGGACATCAGGCTTATGTCTATTCATAGACTAAAGCAGATATAGCGGAGATAGATCATCTGTTTCTGATGTGACAGTCATAGGTTTGACGTCATCAGAATAGGGGATGGATCTGTTGAGAAGGTAGTAGGAAGTGATATTCCTATACTACGATCGGTTATACTTTGGTCGTCACACAGTGGTTTCTCCACAAGGGACTTGGACATTATATCAGACATACTGGTTACTAGATCTATGGTTTTAGGTCTAGATTTGGGTGGTTTCCCAATCAGGGTACTTTGACAGCATTCTAAGAATATTTAGAATGGATGACTCCTGGCATGGTAGTGTACCTGCAGGTGATGGAGTCACCCTCTCTAAAGGTGTCTTATAGACTAAAGGGGAGAGGGATGCGCATGATTGGCAGATCACTTGCTTGGGCAATTGAGTCAATCATGAGATGTCAAGTGCCACACCAGATGTTGTTCTTGCACTAGATGCAATAAGTTGATATTGATCCAATCCTGGAGAAACAGTCGGAAGCAGTTTTAGAACATAAGTGGATGTTCTAGGGATATGATAACGACAGCCTCATTCGAGAGACAGTTATCATTCCAGGCTTCCAAGGTGACATGGACGACAAGGAGGTTGTCAGAGTTATATTTTTCCTTCTGACGAGGGGCAGTATTTTGGACAGGTGGTCCAAGGCAACACTGGGGGTGGCATGGCGCAGGATACTGATTAAGTTCAGTTGACGATACAGTCTAAGAAGTTTGGATTTGGAGTTCATTTATGAGCTCGGTCCCATCAGACATCCAGACATTCTAAGACAGGTATTGCTCATTTCGGGAGATAGCTTTCTCCGCGAACTTGAGATATAGAGAGAGACATAGAAAGAAACATCAGAGCGGATCCACTCGCTGAGGCTATTCCTCGAACGCAATAGTCTCGCAAACGAGCTTTGTGAGACTGACTAGTAAGGGAGTTGGGTGTTCGGTATCACACGGGCTGTGAGTATGCGACATCGCAATAATTAGCCTTGAGTGCAAGTGGGAGATTGTTGGAGATAGTGCCCTCAGAGTCAATTATTGGATCACAGGCACGTGATTGCAATGGTTGAGGGAGGACCTATCCCGGTAGAACAGTCTTACTCGAGATGATAGTATGCTATCTGGTTTACCTTTATCATCGTGTACTGCTTTAGGTGACATGACAGGTCGCTATTGCACGTTGATAGAGCCCCTAGGATTCTTGTTTGACTGCCAGCAGTATGAGGGCGATCATATAAGTGAGAGATGGAGTCTATAAGCACATCCTTAAAAGGTCCCTAGTCGTAGGAGTTTCGAGACAGGGCATCGATTCTCCAGAGTAGACTAGTGTATACAGTCGAGACCCCGACGAGGGGCGGTGGCCGGTCTCGCAAGCCACTGGTGTCAGTTGGTTCACCTAAGATGTATACAGGTGCTCATTGGGTTATGAGTACACCGGACAGGACTCGCCGGGAACATGCTAGTTGGTCTTATACCTGACGTCAGATAGCAGTTCCCAGGTGACATGTGTACAGGTTAGTTCATCGACCTGGGGATCGTCATTTGTCTCGTGTGAGTTCCCACTGTGCTTTGATTACTACCCTACCACGGCTCAAAGGAGTCGTGCAAACAGGTTTTAGTTGGGTACAGTCCCGAGCCACATGGAGGCAGTGAGCGGATCTTCAGGGGTTCGTCTCTCCCGGTATTAGGGGTGAGGTCGCGCTGTGTCTAGGAGAGCCATTACACAAAGTCCTTGGCCAAGGCAGGAGATTTACTGGTAGGTATTCCAGTAGTATCTCAGGGTGTTCTGGGCTACACTCCGACACGACTTGTACCGCTTTTGGGGGTCTGACTTTCACCTACCCCCTAGGCCCGACATACGATGCTCATAGACGAACGGACCGGACTGTACGGATATTGTCACTGACAGGCTCAGTAGGGTGTCAGGATGAGTTCACTCATCGACGTCCCTTTTAGTCAATAGCTGGTGGCCGGTTACGTATTGGCTTATACCTCTGACGTGCTAGTGGTTAAATCCACAGCCATAGTATTGACGAGTCTTTAGAGTCCACCACACTTTCAGTTACTCAAGCTTTCGGGCGAAACGCTGTAGAGGCCGTATGGAGATATGGCAGGGTCCGATCAGATACGTGCGGTATTGCACGGACCATGATCGGACGGTTTGTACTAGAGGCCGTATAGTTATATGGCAGGGTTCGATCAGATTCGTGCGGTATTGCACGGATCAGGATCGGACGGACATTACTAGCCGGCTTTGGTTTAAGCCGGATCCTAGTATAGTACAGTGTAGATTTTGTCTCATTGCATTTGTATCCGGTCGGAATACAGATGCGGGTGTGTATGCACAGTATCGGGGTTTTCCTGTGATTTATTACGGGACCAGTTTTCTGGAGTTGCCAGTTTGCATTCCGTTCCGGCCGGTTTTCCTTTGTTCTTTCCCGGCCGGACTTTTCCGATGGAGGGGGTTATTTGCAAGTTTGCAAATAACACTTTGTGGAGGGTTTTATTGCAAAAGTATTGATTATGATATCTTTCATCCATGATGCATTTATTGTGAAGAGAAAGGATTTGATTTGGATGTGAGTTTTGTGATCATTATGTTTGTTTGTGGTCACCCTTGCTTTTCTCCTACACTCACCTCCTTTCATGCTTCATAATCTTTGCTCCACCATTTTCTAAGTATGAGAGTTTTCATTAGAAAAGAGAGAAGAAGAAAAGAAGAAGAAGAGAGCTTCATCTTTGAGAGAGTAGGATTCTTGATCTCATTTTTCATGTTAAGAAAACTGCAAGCACCATTTTTCTTATCATGTTTCCTCCATCATCTTCAAATGGCAACCACCCCAAAAAGAGACTACGATTCTACACTACACTTCCTACAGCATATCTTGGACGCGTCGGCTAGCCTACTTCGCGCCCGAGTTGCCTCGGTATTGAGGTGGGAGCCCGTATAAGTACCCGGCTTCGTGGTGCCCTTTCCGACGAGGAGGAGACGGACGGAGATCCCGCGAGGAGATCGGAGTGGAGATGAAGACCGGAGGACTCAGATCAGTCGGTATATCTCTAACCCATCCTCTTGTTAGCTTAGACTAGTTTAATGGCCCGATCCGGGTGTTTAGTGCGCGGTGGTGCCGGTTTGCAAAGTTCGCAAAATTAAAGTTTATCACCGTTTCCGCATTTGGCCGTCGGTTTGACGGCCGGGGCGCCGCCGTGCACTTACAGTATTATACCCATCGTCAGTTAACAGTTCCCAGGTGACATGAGTACAGCATAGTCCGCAGACTTGACACTGCTACTTCGCCTCGAGTGTGTCCCACTGTTCTTAGATTGCTACCCTACCACGGCTCAAAGGAGTCGTGCAAACAGGTAGCAGTTGGGTGCAGTCCCGAGCACTTGGAGGCAGTGGCGGTTAGATCGGATTCGTCTCTCCTGGTATTGGGAGTTGATATCGCGCTGTGTCAGAGAGCCATTATGCAAAGTCCCTGGTCAGGGCAAGCGAGATATACTGGTAGGTTCCAGTAGCTTCTCAGGATGTAATGGGCTTCACTCTGATACGACTTATACAGCTATTAGGGGACTGACGCTTGCCGCCCCCTAGGCTTGATATGCGATAGTCTTAGACGAACAGACCGGACTGTACGGAGATTGTCACATCAGGCTCAGTAGGGGTTCGGATGGTTTTCCTCATCGGCCTTCTTATCGACATCTACCTGGGGACCGTTACGTACAGCTAGTGTCGCTTACGATTTATGCTTAAACCCACTGCCAGCGTAGAGTCGAGTCTTTAGAGTCCCACACAGAGAGTTTCCCTGCTCCAGGCAAAACGATATAGAGGTCGTATAGTTTTACGACAAGGGTTCGGACACATACGTGTGTTTACGCACGTACGACTTTTCGGACAGTTTTTACCAGCCGGCTTCGGTTTAAGCCAGATTCTGGTATCGGGTTATTGGATTTATACAGTTTAAAGTTTTTCTGTGTTTTAACGGATTGGAGGGGCGTTCTCGTAATTTGTCGGGAAGGTTCTAGAAGAGTGGTGACTAAGGGGTTAAGGTGGCATGAGCATTAATTGCTTAATGACTCATTTGTGTGATTCGTCCTTTACATTAAATGATTCATTAATGAATTAATGAGTCATATGATGAATCACACTAGATGAATGAATCTAAACATGATGATAAATCATTTATATTATTTATTTGATTAATTGTTATGGTTGATATATTCATATGAGTTCATTATTCATTTCATTATCATCTTCACCTTCTCTCTCCTCAAGCTCACTCTCTCTTCAAACCCTAACCCTAGCCTCTCATGTGTTGAGATCAAGGGTTAGCTAGATTAATACATCCATAACCTCACTCTATATCCTCTAGGTAGCTTAGATTAGCACTTTAAGCAACCTAGTTATCTCAAGTTTGAGATTAAGCTTGGCGTAGGAGCTTTCGGGTGGATCGTCTTTGATTCGAGGAGGCCGTTGAGGTGCCAATGTTCCAAGGATCCTACGAGGAGTGGAGGACCGCGATGAAGACCCGAAGGACTAGTATCGTGAGGTATAACTTCGTATCCGAGTAGTTAAACCTCTAGTATTTTGTTAGCAATAGTTTAGATAATGATTCATGCGCTAAAGTCCGTGTTACGAAGCTTTGATAATCATTTTTCATATATTCCGCCTCCCCGTAAGTTCGTGGGGTGCGTGACATGGACTTACAAGAGGAACATGAGAAGCACTTGAGGATTTCTTTGGAGACATTGAGAGAGCACCAGCTGTTTGCCAAATTCTTGAAGTGTTCCTTCAGGCTTGATAGTGTTGACTTCCTAGGTCATGTGGTTACGGGAGACAGTATTCGTATGGACCCGAGGAAGATCGAGGTTGTACAGCTTTGGCCCAGACCTGTATCAGTGACAGAGGTCCGAAGCTTTTTTGGCTTAGCCGGTTTTTTTCCGCCGTTTCGTGCAGGATTTTTTGAGTATCGCTGCACCGCTGACCGTACTGACCAGGAAGGGGGTTCCTTTTCTTAGACTGAGGCAAGCGAGCTAATTTTTAAGCAGTTGAAGACTGCACCGGTTCTATCTTTGCCTTCTGGATCGGGCGACTTTGTCGTTTACTGTGATGTTTTGCGAGTGGGGCTCGATTGTGTATTGATGCAGCATGATAGAGCTGTCGCTTATGCTTCCCGACAGTTGGAGGAAGTACGAGCAGAATTATCCCACTCATGATCTTGAGATGGCCGCCGTGGTCTTGCGCTGAATATTTGGAGACACTGCTTGTTCGGAGAGTTGTGTCATATTTTCACAGACGACCAGAGCTTAATCTTCCTGCAACAGGATATAAGTTTGAGACAGCACCGTTGGATGGAGCTTGTGAAGGATTATGATTGTGAGATCTTTTATTTCCCGGGGCAAGGCGATTGTGGTAGCTGATACTTTGAGTCGTAGGCCCGGGGTTAGATTGTTCAAGTTGAGCGCAGTTCAGAGACAGTCTTCTGCAGATATACAATTCTTGTGCGACAGCTGAGTACAGTTTAAGTTCACCTCTACTAGGGGATAGCTTGCTCATGTCGGCTCCCGTCCACTTCAAATTAATCATTTTCGTGAGGCACAGCCCGCCGATGCCCATTTGAAAAAAATTCTTGAGCCTGTTCGGCAAGGTAGAGATTCGGAGTTCTTGATTTATGACCAGGGTGTGCAACGTTTAGGGACTCATTGGTGTGTACCTGATACTAATGGGTAGAGACGCGAGATTCTAGAGCAGGCACATCAGTTAGCTTTCAGTGTTCACCCAAGATCCACCAAGATGTAATGTGACTTGAGAGATAGTTACGGGTGGGCAGGGATGAAGAGTGATTTTTCCGATTTCGTTTTAAGGTGCCTGACTTGGCAGCGAGCTATGGTTGAGCATTTAAGACCGGCAGGAAAGTAGCAACCAATAACCGTTCCATAGTGTGAATGGGAGCAGATCTCCATGAATTTCGTTGTGGTGTCTACCCAGGTCTAGTCAAGGGTATGTCTCTATTTGGGTGATTGTTGTCCGGTTAACGAAAGAGGCTCACTTCCTTCTAATGAAGACCACTTTCGGTTATTCTCAGTATACTCATTTGTTTTTCGATAAGTTTGTGCGTTTGCACGGAGTTCCTTCATGTGTTGTAACCAATAGAGGCACCCAGTTCACTAGCTGTCTTTGGGCAGAAGTTTCAGGATGCCTTTGGTCCTGTTTGAGCTTTATCACCGCTTCCCATCTGTAGACCGATGGTTAGTGAGAGCGGACTATACAAACTCAGGAGGATATGCTTCGTGCGTGCGTACTAAATTTTTTGGTAGTTAGGATTGTCACTTGCCATTGATGGAGTTCTCCTACAATAACAGTTATCAGGAGACGATTCAGATGGCAACCGTTTTAGGCTTTGCATGGTAGATTGTGTCGATCGCCAGTCTGTTAGACCGACTCCGTGAGAGCAGGATTTTTGGACCCCAGCTAGTCAAGAGACTTCGGAGATGATCCAGTTGATTCAGGACAGGATGAAAGCATCCCAGTGCAGACAGGAGTCTGATGCCGACCGTCTTCGTCGCAGACTTGAGTTCGCAGTGGGAAATCATGTATTCCTACCGATTTTTTTCCCGATGAAATGGCGTGTTGAGTTTTGGGAAGAAGGAAAGCTAGTCCCAGAATTGTAGGTCCTTTTGAGATCCTTGAGCGAGTTAGTATCGTTGCCTATCGTTGGCACTTCCACCCAGATTTCGGATGTTCACCACGTATTCCTTGTGTCGATACTTCGCAATTACCTTCATGACCTTTCTCACATGATTTAGCACCAGACTATTTGGACGCGATCTTTTCGTTCACTAGCAGCCGATAGTTATAGTGGGTCAGCAGGTGGAGAAACATTGGTCAAGGGTTTTGCCATCTGTGAAGGTTCTTTGGCGTAGCCCGTCTAGTGAGGAGATCACTTGAGAGGCTGCGAGCGAGATGCGGAAGTTTTCACTCATCTCTTTGAAGGTATGCATAGTAAGAATTTTAAATTCAGGGACGAATTTTTTAAGGGGGAAGATTGTAACATTTTAGAATGCGTTTAGTGTTAATTAGGCGATAATGCGGGTTTTTGGTAAAAAGGTTTACCAAAATAACTTTCTCGCATTTTAGTTAGATTAATCAATATTTAATTATTATTTGTTTTGGGTCACACACACTTGCGCATGTTATCATGGGGGTTGTTTAGTGGACATGACACTTTAAACTATTCCATGCCATAATTTAACCTAGCACTTAACACTTAGATATTTGTGGTGAGATATTTGCTTGTGTTTTTGGAATGGAGGGAGGTGGCAAGGTGACTCATAGGAGGAGTCATGCTTGCATTTATGATGGAGAGGGAGAGAGTTAGTGTATGGGTGCACTTACCCTACACTCACCCTCTCATCTCTATCTCATCTCACACTTTCTCTCATTCTTATCTTTATCTCTTTCTCAATTATTTCTCATTACTCCTCAACCCTCAACTGAAACCTTCATCAATCGTTCACTAAACCTTTCAAAAGTTCATTAAACCTCACCAAATCACCTCTCATGGCTTGTTTTAGCCACTAGGATCCTTTGGAGCTTGGAAAGCTAGGATCTTTTGAGCAAGTGTGGATATGTATAACCTCTAAACTGTTAAATAGGTGTTATAATGTTTTGTAGCTTGTTACTTGTTGTTTAGAACACAAAAAGTTTAGTTTTGTGCACATATTGTATTTTTAGTGTCATTATAGGATATCTGTGATCTGCTGTGACCCCGAGTGTATAATGGAAAATCTAGCAGTATTGTTGTGTTGTACCAGAGAACCTAAGCATTCACCTGAAGCGCGAACCCCATAGGCTCGGTTTTGGCCGGCGACTTCATGTGGAAATCCGGTGAGCTCGGCTTTTTAGGGGAGTCAGGGCTTGGATTTTGTAGGGTAGCTGTCTGCAGTTTTTTAGAAGTGTTTGGTACTGCTTGATTTTTATGTTTGGACAGTATACAAAATCTGGGATCACTTTTCTTGTTTCTAGTGTTACGACTACGTGTGTTACGTTATCCGACACGGTTCGTGTACTTTGTGTAGCTGTTGCTCTTGGGTTGGTTTCATAGTGTCGCAAGGTACGTTAGCCACTAAACGAACACTTGAGAGTTTGTTTGGAGTTGGTGCGTCGGTCAAACGTAGTTTGTTCGTGTTATTTGTCGATTGCTAATGTGAACTTGTTATGCTGTTATATGATTTTAGGGTCGCAGGTGGGGACTTCGGACGCTGTGAAGAAGGGAAAGCAAGTGGTTGGCTTTACTTAGCCCAAGATCATCTGTGAGTAGATTTAACATCTACAGGAGAATCGCTCGCATGGCGTTATACGTCTGGGCTAGATTCAATGACATGATTATTAGTTATAAGTATATGGAGATTGATTGTGCATATGTACCATTGTTGCATATCTTATTTCCTATTGTATATGGACATAGTATTAATGAGACACAAGACTATTATTGATGGTTTGTGTTGCACGAGCACAAATTGTATGCTACACACACACCGTCGGTAATTGCCTATATGCTTATGTTCATCACAGAATACTGCATTTTATACCGCCCATTCTTACGCTCGGTTGTTTATAGGTAGGTACTTTTAATCCGTGTTTGTTACATATTTGCAGGATACAGGTTCTCGGTTCTAAAACGGTTAAATTCATGGAAAACACGACAAAATCCGGGTTCCTGCCAACCACTGAGAAAACACGGTCTCCGCTCGTCATCCGAATGTTGCCAGATACCAGTTTAGGAAGACAAAATATCAAATCAATGTCACCTTCATGCACAAGGCTCAATGGCAACAACAAGTTCCAAGAAATCTACGCGGAGCTCGAGGCAATCATGACAAAAGCATCCACAAAAGTCCACCTTTCCTCAACAGAAATTCTGGAAGAAATGTGAATGTATTTTCAGAAAATATATGTACCACAATGAAGAGGACAACAAACCAGGGACCCCGACCAAAGCCCACAGCCCAACACCACTAAAGGGCCGCGGATCCGCGGCCAATAGGGGGTATTGGCCGCGGATCCGCGGCCATGTGGGATCTTCATTCTGTCGTTTTTCATGGGAACTTTGGGTACTTCATTTTATGTCAGAATTTGCCCCTAGGGTTTCATTTCCCTGCCTATAAATACAGCAGATCTGAGCTCAACCAAGGGTCATTCTTTTGTTCCTCTTTTATAGTCTTTTGTATAGTTTTTCTTCTTCTTCTTCATTCTTTTTCCATGAAAATTGTAGTGAGAGCTTTTTGAGTGGGAGATCAATGAAGATGAGGGTTTTGTATCATTCTCTTTTGTTTCTTCTTCCCCTTGAGATTCTTGCTTTCTCTTGATCATTCAACCTCTTCATTGAGCTTGAATGGTTAAGGGTTAGTTGTTGATCTCAAGGGTCGTATTCTTTCATGGAATTAGCACTTCATTTCACATGCGTTCTCTACCCTTCCCTTGATCTTGCAACCTCTTGATTGAGCTTGCAAGTTTAAGGGTTGGCTATTGATCACATGCTTGTCTTGAGTCCTAGTTTCTTGTTCTTTTTATCGCTTTTTATTACTTGCTTTTTATTACCTTGCTTTACTTTCTTGCAATTTAATTCATGCACTTAATTACTTGTAATCTTTTCTTTTCTTTGTTCTTTTCTTTTTGTTCTCTCTTTTTGGTTCTTTTTGTGAATGAATGTAATTATTATTGTTAAGAAGAAATACGGTATTATATGTTAACGTTTCTTTGCCCATTTCCTTTTCCCGTATTTTCCATTGAACTCCGCCCAAACCGTACGCAAGCGCTCCGTTAGGCACCGTACCCTGACAAGGTAACGGTGATTCCTAACAGCGACCGGTTGCGTTCGGTTTGGCCGGAGGCGAAAGCAAAAGACAAGAACGGAAGGACAAGGGTAAATAAGCCGTATTCCACGAATACCGCGCTTAAATCCCCTAATCCACGTTATTGCCGATTGCTCTAGCTTCAATTGGTCAAGACTCGGCTCAAAGGTTTTGAGTACGGATTTCCTTAGCTTACAATCTCGTATCTTTTCTTAACAACTTTATACTTGCAAATAAACACATAGGTTAGAAACAAACATACACAAATTCTTTATTGACTCGTCTAAGACAAGAAAGGACATACAACCATCTCCCTGTGGATCGACCCGTGCTCAACCGGCTAGCTGCATAGCGACACCGTCTTGATCACGGTAAACTTTAGAACTTTGAACATCCGACACGCCAAAAGCGTGCGATCAAATGGCGCTGTTGCCGGGGAGACGGTAGCGTATTTTCTTTCTTGTTATTCGGGTTAATATTCTTTTTATATATATTTATAAAAAAAAATATCCTTTTGTTTTTTTTGATCATTTTTGTGGACAAGAGTGCAGATTTTTGCAAGTTTGCAAACTGCGATTGTGGGGAGCAAAATGTGCACTCAAGGCAAGGGTGATTTACGAAGTACAGTGCCAAAGATCCGGGTAGTTTGACCCGCGCAAGCGAACTTTTCAAGCTTACCGGATTTGATTCAACGGGGGTTTCCTAACCCAAAAACTTAACGGTACGTACTTTCCTAACACCTTCTTCTCAAATCCGACGCTTCCAATATACTATTCTTTGCAGAATTCTTTGCAAGTTCGCTAGCAAACGCCAAAATTGACTAACCCGTATTTGTTGCAGTGCCGTGCTAAAATAAAAAAAAAACAATTTTTTGATTCTTTATAGAATTTTTATTGAATTGTGCATTGCATACATTAATACGGACTTAAGGGCAAGCGAACCCCACAAGATACGGTAAAGGATTTCATCAGCTTTTCCGTGGCCCACAAATCACGAACTTGAGCATAACGTTTACCCGCACAAAATTTAAAAGAAACTAGACTTTAAGCCTTAAGGACTTCGCGCTCACTAGGAGAAGTTAACTGTGTTTAGAACCTCGCTTAACGGTATATTGTTTACGGGGTGTCTAGGAAAGTGTTAACGGCGAACTGCCAAAAGAGAAAGGGTTATTTAATTAAGGAACTTCGCGAAAGCGTTGGAAAACCTCCCCTTATCTCTGCACTTACCTGGCCTCGTGATCAGTGTATCTTGAGCCCGTTTCTCGACACAGTTTTACTTCGACAATGAAGTTCTGGAGCAGGTCTAGTTGACCTAGGTGAACCCTAGAACGATTAGGTGTGTGGTATTTTTGTGTCGTGATTGTTTTTGTCCATATTCTTTTTGTGTGTATATTTCATTCTTCTGTTAATATATAGACTTTAAAAAAAGAAAAAGAAAAAAAAATCACATTCTTTTTCCTCTCCTTTTCTCTTCCTTTCTTTCTTTCTCTTTTCATATCATGGGTACTCCACCTCGCAAAACTCTTGCCGAACTTTGGTACCCACAACCAGATATTACTTCTTACAGTTCTTGCTTTGGCCGAACATCGAACGACCCCTCCATGCCCAAAATGTCATTGAAAGATCGCATAGCAGCATCTAGGACAAACACTTGCACTCCTCATTCCACTTTGTATCAACCTTTTCAACTTCCCGCACCCGCTTATGTTGATACCCCTGTTGCAAGTCGTCCTTTGTCCATCGCTGAACGTATTGAACAATCCCGTAGCCGATCTTTCACTCCTTTCACCACTTCAAATTCTTGGGATCAACAATTCCATTCACCTTCTTATCCAAATGTTGATCCTGCTCCTGTCCAGCCATTCAATTCATACCAATCCTACCCTACTTTTGCACCTTCCCTAGACTTAGCTTCAGAACAGCCTTTTGGGAATTTTCAGTATCCAAACAACTTTGAATCTTTTACTGAAACCCCTTCACAACCACTGTCTAGTCTAGAACAGTCCTTGGAAGACTTTAGGGTAGCGTCAAGCCAACAGATGATGGATTTGAATGCGTCCATGGCCGCTCTCATACAACCTACTGACCCGGTAGCTAGTTTCCAACTAGCTCCTAATTTTTCAATGTATGAAGAGGCGGTCGGACAGGCTGTGAATTTGAGTGGAGAGAGTGAGCTGTACCCCCTTCCAAATCAAACCTACCCGTTTCAAATTGAATCCCACAACTCCTGTGTTGAAAGTCTATCAAGTGTCCCAAATGAATTATCGGTTGAAGATAGAATGTTTAATGAGTTGTGCGACTTTATAATATTTGATTTGCTAGATTGTGAAGGGACCTTGCCAAGTGAAACCACACCCAAATCTTTTGACCTCTACACCTCTACTTTAGAACCTGAATCGATTGATATCCATGCTTTTGAGGTGTCAGAGAATTTTGATTTTCACTGGATTAAGGATATTGACGCCGGGGATATTTTGGATGATGAACCCGTAGATTTGGCTGAATTTGTCTCTTCAAATCTTCATCCCGAGTCATTAAATGTTTTTTCCGAACCCCATATGCGTCTTGATTTTGTTGAAAATTGCATGGATGAGATAAATTTTGGGGAGAATATTGAGGATAGTACTGAGGATGAAACAGTTTTAATTGATGAGTCGGATTTTCCAATTCATTCTATCCCTTCCACTGACTGTGTACACCCTCCTGAACATTTAACCGATAACCTTCCTCAATCACTTCCCCCCACCCTTTCCATCGTTCCGACCTTGCAAGAACCCGTCTCACTTTCATTTCGTATGTCTGGTCTACCAAGTTCGGCGTACCCATGGTTTCTCACGAATCTTGAGGGATTTGACCCCATTTCTCGACGGATAAATATATTAGCACACTCCCTTTTCACACATCGGTCATCACAAATTGTGCTAATCTATTTACTCCATTTGCACCCTCAAGTTCGTATTCCACTTCTTTTTCCCTTCCGCCATTCTTCTTCCTCTCATATACCGAGACCATATCCCGCTTCTCTCCGCATATGGTCTCGCGTATTCTCCATCTCTTTTCTCTACACCTTCTTTCACCAGCCATTGCGTTATCACGATAAGATCTTTGAATGGTTGGTGTTAACTTTCGGCCTGTGTAAGGCCTTGTATAGCTTGATACTGTTCTTTCCCCCCTAAACCTGAATTTCAACGCTTAACAGTGGAAACACTGTTTTACTTAAGTTTGGGGGGGACACCTTTTTTTGTATATATTTTTTGTTTTCTTTGTTGTCTATAATTTGTTTTTAGGGAGCACCGGCAATTTTGACCCTCTTGGTATAGCCTGACAGTGAGGGCACTATCAAGTTTAAGTTTGGGTAAGCTTTCTTCCTTCGCATTCATTTGTATATTTTGCATTTGCATACCTTATTAAAAACCCACAAAAATCAAAAATTTTCCAAAAAAAAATATAAAAACTTTGTCGTCAAGTTAGCTAATAGGGTAACTTAGATCTTTATTCCGAAAGTTTAGTTAATATGATAAAAATAACTAAATTCTAGGCTTAGGAATTGAAAACCCTAAAAATAACCCTCTTTCTGTTTAAACTTGGTAAGTATACGTCCTTACAGTTTTTTTGAGAACTAGGTAATCTTGAGTTCAGTTCTTGAGTTAAGTCAAGATAAAGGGAAAGTATTGAAGCTTTACCGGAGGATATGTCTGAAAAATAGTTTCTTTTCTTGAGTTCAAATTTAGAAAGTATATACCCTACAAACTGCACCTACACGTACCTTGAAACTTGGGATAGTAGAGGATACCTAGAAATACTCTTGCCTGAAAGCCTAGTATGAAAGAAAAAACGGTATTTAAAGCTAAACACCAAAAGAGCATATTGAAAAATATATCCGGTCTTGAAAAAGAAAAAGAAAAAGAAAAAGAAAAAGAAAAATAGAATAAAGTCAAGACCTGGAAACTGCTATTTACGCTTTAAAGCTCACACATTCAGTAATCGGCCGTTAGTGCCTCAAGAAGCATTAATAGTCGCATGAAAGGTGTGTGAGCAAATCCGTCCATCCTTAATGAAAGAAGTAGTATTAGGTATTAGGGCAAGGGTATTATAGCTTGAATTGAATTCTTGAGCGTAGGGGTGCAAATATACACACACGTAGGGGTATACAATCGATGTTTGAATAAGAGATAGAAATGAAGAATAAGACTTGTGTTTTCTGTAAAGTTGATAAAAATCCCTGATTTGAGGCCACGCTTTAGAAGGAAAACTCAGGAGAACCAACATCTTTCTAAACTTTTTTGGAACGTATATGATCTAAAGTTAAATAGATTCGAGGTGTGAAAATAAGGGTTGAATATTTCTAACTTAGGATGATAGAATTTCTAACGTAAATACTAAACTGTAGGAGTAGAATCGACGTTAACTTATGACACTAGCTTGACGGGATTTTGTGGGTAGTATCCGCTGAAAACCCTCAGGAGACAACACTCCTCCTACTAGGGACACCTAGAGGTTTAACGGCTTGTTGCACGTGCTCAGTGCAATCGCGTTCCTTGCGAAAGTGCGGTTAGGACTTTTTTTGTGAATAATTGGTTTTGCTCGGGACGAGCAAAAGTTAAGTTTGGGGGTATTTGTTCATCACAGAATACTGCATTTTATACCGCCCATTCTTACGCTCGGTTGTTTATAGGTAGGTACTTTTAATCCGTGTTTGTTACATATTTGCAGGATACAGGTTCTCGGTTCTAAAACGGTTAAATTCATGGAAAACACGACAAAATCCGGGTTCCTGCCAACCACTGAGAAAACACGGTCTCCGTACGTCATCCGTATGTTTCCAGATACCAGTTTAGGAAGACAAAATGTCAAATCAATGTCACCTTCATGCACAAGGCTCAATGGCAACAACAAGTTCTAAGAAATCTACGCGGAGCTCGAGGCAATCATGACAAAAGCATCCACAAAAGTCCACATTTCCTCAACAGAAATTCCGGAAGAAATGTGAATGTATTTTCAGAAAATATATGTACCACAATGAAGAGGACAACAAACCAGGGACCCCGACCAAAGCCCACAGCGCAACACCACTAAAGGGCCGCGGATCCGCGGCCAATAGGGGGTATTGGCCGTGGATCCGCGGCCATGTGGGGTCTTCATTCTGTCGTTTTTCATAGGCACTTTGGGTACTTCATTTTATGTCAGAATTTGCCCCAAGGGTTTCATTTCCCTGCCTATAAATACAGCAGATCTGAGCTCAACTAAGGGTCATTCTTTTGTTCCTCTTTTATAGTCTTTTGTATAGTTTTTCTTCTTCTTCTTCATTCTTTTTCCATGAAAATTGTAGTGAGAGCTTTTTGAGTGGGAGATCAATGAAGATGAGGGTTTTGTATCATTCTCTTTTGTTTCTTCTTCCCCTTGAGATTCTTGCTTTCTCTTGATCATTCAACCTCTTCATTGAGCTTGAATGGTTAAGCGTTAGTTATTGATCTCAAGGGTCGTATTCTTTCATGGAATTAGCACTTCATTTCACATGCGTTCTCTACCCTTCCCTTGATCTTGCAACCTCTTGATTGAGCTTGCAAGTTTAAGGGTTGGCTATTGATCACATGCTTGTCTTGAGTCCTAGTTTCTTGTTCTTTTTATCTCTTTTTATTACTTGCTTTTTATTACCTTGCTTTACTTTCTTGCAATTTAATTCATGCACTTAATTACTTGTAATCTTTTCTTTTCTTTGTTCTTTTCTTTTTGTTCTCTCTTTTTGGTTCTTTTTGTGAATGAATGTAATTATTATTGTTAAGAAGAAATACGGTATTATAAGTTAACGTTTCTTTGCCCATTTCCTTTTCCCGTATTTTCCATTGAACTCCGCCCAAACCATACGCAAGCGCTCCGTTAGGCACCGTACCCTGACAAGGTAACGGTGATTCCTAACCGCGACCGGTTGCGTTCGGTTTGGCCGGAGGCGAAAGCAAAAGACAAGAACGGAAGGACAAGGGTAAATAAGCCGTATTCCACGAATACCGCGCTTAAATCCCCTAATCCACGTTGTTGCCGATTGCTCTAGCTTCAATTGGTCAAGACTCGGCTCAATGGTTTTGAGTACGGATTTCCTTAGCTTACAATCTCGTATCTTTTCTTAACAACTTTATACTTGCAAATAAACACATAGGTTAGAAACAAACATACACAAATTCTTTATTGACTCGTCTAAGACAAGAAAGGACATGCAACCATCTCTCTGTGGATCGACCCGTGCTCAACCGGCTAGCTGCATAGCGACACCGTCTTGATCGCGGTAAACTTTAGAACTTTGAACATCCGACACGCCAAAAGCGTGCGATCAGCTTACACCAATACATATGTGATATTGTATTGGTTAGGGACATTATGACATGATCCTTATTTCCATTGTGTATAAGAATGATAGCATACATATATACCTTGCTATGCCTACATGCTTATACTTATATATATGTGATATTGTATTGGTTAGGGATATTGAGACATTGATTCTGATTTCATTGTGCATATGAAATATTGCATATCTATATACCTGTATGCTTACACATATGCCATGCATACTTACATGTACACCCACATATCTTGCTATAGCTACATGTTCACCTTTATATGATGTTGCATTAGATTTCGGAGAAATTGGGAACCACATGATATATTTAATAACTCGATGCATTTAAATAGAGGATTTTCCTTTATATGCTCATATTACTGTTTTATTGTAACACCTTGAAAAGTCGTTTTGGTATTTTTCACGATAATCGGTAAATAACTGGTATTTTCAGTAAATTGTAATTATAATTATTTTTCAATATAGGCCTAATTATACCTAATTTAGATAGGTAATTGCTAGTATTTTGTAGCTAATGAGTCACTTATAAATTTCTAGTTGTTTAAAAAAATTTCCCTAATTTATTATTTTTTATATTATTTTAAGCTGTTAAAAATACATTAAATTAGTGATAAATACAAATTTGAATGGGCTAATTACATACTTGAGAACCATGACAACTAAAATCTAGTTTGTAATATAAATTTTTAGTCATGTTATTTCTATGTTCTAGTTGGTTATAATCAAAGGAAAATTAAAATTAATTAAAATAAGCTTAAACTTGCAATTAGGTAACTTGAGAGGGTCTTTTTGCATGGAATTTTTCTTGGCAATCACTCACAAATCCTCACCCTTCCCTTGGCCGGCCACACCACCTGCAGCAGCCCACCCCCACTTAAAAATTTTCTTCAACTCATTTGTAAGTGTGGAAATAGAATTAAAAGTGTAGGTTTTAAATATATTAAATTGAGGTATGGGTTTTAGGTGGTATGGCGGGACTTTGACTTTAGAAATTTCCACACAACATTCTCTCACTCCCCCACATTTCCTCCAAGGCCGAGAGCAACCAACAGCAGCTCCCCCAAATTTCCCTTCTCTTTTTCCTTCAAAATAAACTTCACAAATTGCTTCAAAAATCCAATTTTTACCTCACAATTTCAAGCCCATTCTTCATCCTTTCTCCCTAGCCATTCTTGCATGGATCTTGGATGCTAGGAGGCCATCTTTGGAGGAAAATCACCATGCTAGATCCATAGAATTTTGAGGTATAATCTTTACCCATTTAACTCTTGTCGTTAAATTCCTTAAATTAAATTGATTTAGTGTTAATTTTAGTGCAAATTTCAATTCTAGGTTTTTAAAGAGAGTGGTTTAAGTTAGAACTAGGATTTTAAAACACCATTATTAGGTTAATTAAGTTATTTAGTTATCTAATTCTTATACTAACCTAATCTAAGAGGTTACTTTGCTTAAGTGGGCTTCAATTTGTGTTAATCTAGGTTTTTCTAGTGTGAAATTTTGATTGTATTGCAAGTTTATGAAACTCAAGAAACGGTTTGATTTTGTAAAATAGGTTTTGATGCATTGTTAATGGGTTAGATTTAGTGTTGTGGCCTTCTAGTGGTTTGAGTTGGATGTGTTAGTTTTATGTATGCCCTAGAGGCCATTACTGTACATATGATGTATAATGTAGTGGATGCTTGGACAAATATAAGGAGGACTTTCTTGCTCGACATGATAGTACGCTATCTGGTTGCTCTTTATCTTAACATGTACTCTGATTGTCTTTATGTTACATGTTGATAAAGCCCTTAGGGTGAGTACTTGACTATCAGGACTATGATGCGGATCATACTAGTGGGGACAGTGCAGTCGTCAAGTACATTCTTCAAATGTTCCTAGTCGTGGAAGTACCGAGACAGGGCATCGATACTCCAGAGTAGACTAGCGTATACGCATCTTGACCCATATGATAGGCGATGGATGATCCCATATCCATCGGTGTTTGACATCAAGGATGGTGTACGGGTGCTCAGTGAAGACTGGGTACCCTGGACGGACTCGCCGAGAACTCACAAATGGTATTATACCTCACGTCAGATGGCAGTTCTCTGGTGACACTGGTACAAGTTAATCTGTAGACCCGAGATCGTCATTGAGACTTCTGTGATTCCCACTGTACTTTGATTTCCATCATACCACGTCCAAGAGGGCGTGCAAAAAGGTGGCTTTTGGGTATAGTCCCGAATCACATGGAGGCAATGAGCGATAGAAGGGGATTCGTCTCTCCTGGTATATAGAGTTGATGTTGCGCGGTGTTCGATTGGCTATAACTGGAAATCCCTGGACAGGGTTGTTGAGATTTGCTGGTAAGTGTTATCAGTAGTTTCTCAAAATGTTATGGACCTCATATCGACACGACTTATCAAGCTACCGGGGTCTGACGTTTACCACCCCTAGGCGAGATATGCGACATATTAGACGAACTGACCGGACTGTACGGGAGTGTTACTGATTGGATTCGCGGGAGAAAGTACAGTCTTCTTGTTGATCTTCTGATCGCTCAATACCTGGGTGGCTTTTACGTTTAGCTGACCGCTTGCAGCTTGTGGGTGTTTGATATGATCATCACCTACTGCCGGCGTATTGACGATTCTTTAGAGTCATACACAGAGGTTTCTTGACTCAAGCAAAATGGAGTAGGAGCACATATATAATATGTGCGGGGCCGAGAACAATACGTGTATGTGATACCATATTAGATTCTCGCGATAAGAGATATCGGCTGGGTGTATGTGATATAGCCGGGTCATCGGAACAAGTGTTGATTCGATGAACTGATACAGATTATATTAGTCGGTTATTTATGAAATAGCCGGATTATCGGATTAAGTGTTGATTCGACAATTTAATGTATAATTATATATTTTATATATTAAATTACATTAACTGATATAAGCTCACTAAATGATTCTTTTTCTCACTCGAGTAATACATTGATATATATGCGATATATGTTAATTGTATTATTTTCTTTTGTTATAAATATATATTATATATGTGATATATAATATTATAACATGATATGATTACTAATGCAACATGTTTAGTGGAGATTAAGCAATGTTAGGGTTTGATTTGGGTTAGTTCTTTCTTAATGCTTCTAGAAGGTTTTACTTTGTTTCTAGCAAAGATATTATGTTTGTTATTTTTGCTAGATATTTTTAACCCAACCCAAATCCTTCACCCTAGGTTAAGTCTTTACAATGGTTAGCCTCTTCATATTCAACCATGGTTGCATTATTAATCATTTTGATATTTTTCATTATTCATCACAAAAGGTTTCCATTATTCTTCTTCTTCCTTGAGCTTTGAGAAAGCTTTCTAGGTTTTCATAATGTGATGATTTAGTGTGAGAAATAGAAAATAAATGAGAGCATAAATTCCTACTTCATCATCCTAATCTATTCTTGCCAATTAGATTAGGGCGTTCACTTCATTAGTAAGTGAGAGCTTGTATTAAAGAAACTTCAAGGTAGATCATCTTTGTTATCGAAGATCGGAAGCAAGCTTGTATCTTTCTGTTCATGGTGCCTCTCAAGAGTCCAGAACTTGATGATCACAGCGAAGGGACTTCTACTCGGAGCTTATGAAGCGAAGGACCGGACTACAAAGGTTGTAATCCCAAACTCTTAGAAGTAAAGTTGTTTACTTGCTTATTGTTTTCGCCTAATCTCTAATAAAGATCATGGTTAGGTTTGTTCGGTGTTAGGTTAGTCTAGCACCCTATAATGAGTTTTGAAGCATCACATGTCTCAAAGTATGTATTTTGATGGTGCTAAACAAACACGCAAAGGAATCGATCCTAGAAAATTAGGGTTACAAAACTTTAAGCTAATAAAAAAGGGGTTTCGAGACTACAACCTTTGTAGCTCCCTTTTTGATTGACTCCTTAGACTCTTGGGTGTTGGAAGAAGGTCCACTTGTAGTCCTCTCACGTCCACGGCGATCCACCCGGAGTTTCCCGTCCAAGCTAGCAACTTTGGAAAAATCAAGAGAACACTCTAATCAAGTTGGCTAAACTTGAGTAGAATGATGTTGTGGTTAAAGATCTCACTTCAAAATCCTATTTTTATGAGTATTTTGCTCCTCTTGAAAGAACTAGAGAGCAAAGCATCAAGGTTGATGAAGATGGTGGTTTTTTGTGAAGAAGAGAATAATAGAACCATTGAAAGAGAAAAGAAAAATAAGCATATATATATTTTTTCTTTCTCATACCCAACCATGGTTAGATCTAAAGATATTATTGGATTTAAGTTAAAATCACAAAAGGAAAATAAACCATGGGTTAAAGGTTAGGTGAGCATGGTAAGGTTAAGAAGAGTGTAGAAACCCTTAATGATTTAACCCATTTTCATTTCCTTTTTGCTTTAATTTAAAAACAATAATAATCCAAAAAAATAACCATGGTGTGATTCTTATATTGCCACCATTCTCATTGTATAAGCAACCATGATAAAATGATGTATGTATGCATGTGTGCATGCACATCCATATGTGCATGAACAAGAATGAATGCATACATGCATGCATACATCCAAAATAAACAAGATAGGATTTGTAGTGAGAAGCTAATGATAAATCAACACTTGATTCACTAATCCGGTCATATCACATACGACCCGACCATTAGCAAACCGCCCAATTAATATACGGTATCCCATACACGCATTTTAATCGGGTCCAAGCGCATATCACATAAGCGCACCACATCGTTTCGCCTGGACTAGGTAACTCCTATGTGGGACTCTAAGACTCGTCAATACGCCGGCAGTGGGTGATGATCACATCAAGCACCTCCAAGCCGCAAGCGGTCAGCTAAACGTAATGGCCACCCGGGTATTGAGCGATCAGAAGAAAACAAGCGAACCTGTTACAACTCCCGTCGAGCCATCCGGCAACACTATTGTACAGTCCGGTCTCTTCGTCAGATATGCCGCATATCGAGTCTAGGGATGGTCATGTCGACCCTAATGACTCAATAAGTCGTGCCGTTGAATGGTCTATAGCAGTTCGAGAAACTACTGATAACACTTATCAGTAAATCTCATCAGCCCTGGCCAGGGACTTTCTGATATAACCAGTCGGGCACAGCACAGCATCAACTTCCTATATCAGGAGAGACGAAACCTCTCCTATCGCTCATCGTCTTCGTGTGTCTCGGGACTGTACCCAACGGGCGCCAGTTTGCACGACTCAGTAGAGCCATGGTAGGGTGGCAATCAAAGTACAGTGGGAGAACACACAAGACTCCATGACGATCTCGGGTCTACAGACTAATCTGTACCAGTGTCACCTGAGAACTGCTATTCGACGATAGATATAATTCCATATAGGAGTTCTCGGTTAGTCCGTCTAGTGTACCCAGTCAGCACTGAGCACCCGTATATGATCTTGATGTCAAACATCGATGAATGTGGGAACATCCATCGCCTATCGTATGGGTCTAGTATCATATACGCTAGTCTACACTGGTATATCAATGCCCCGTCTCGATATACCTACGACTAGGGACTTTCTAGGATATGCTTATAGACCACAGATGTCCCACTAGTATGATCTCCATCATAATCAGAGTAGTCATGCCAATATCCTCAGGGCTTTATCAGCATGTATGAATGAATAAAAGCATGATCAAATCAACATGTCAGATAAAGTAGAACCAGATAGCATACTATCATGCCGAGCAAGAATGCATACTGAATATATATATATATATATATACATGTATAGATACATCCACTATCACATAATGGCCTCTAGGGCATACATATATCCAACAATCTCCCACTTGCACTAAGGCCAGTTATTGGTGTATCTCATACCCAACATCTCAAAAAGTCGCTCATGTTGCGGCTGAGGGAGGGCCTTGGTGAATGGATCCGCGGCGTTATTCTTTGTGTCTACCCTCCTAATCTCGATCTCGCGGCGATCTACAATCTCCCGGATCAAATGAAAATGCCTCAGGATGTGTCTGGACCGCTGATGGGATCTGGGCTCCTTGGCTAACGCCATAGCCCCATTATTGTCACAATACAAAGGTATTGGATCAATAATGGTTGGAACTACTCCTAGCTCCGAGACGAACTTCTTCATCCAGACGGCTTCCTTGGCGGCATCATTTGCAGCAATGTACTCAGCTTCCATCGTAGAGTCTGCAACGGTATCTTGTTTGGAACTCTTCCAACTCACCGCCCCTCTATTGAGGGTAAATACAAACCCAGAGATAGATTTGCTGTCGTCCTTATCGCTCTGGAAGCTCGAATCGGTAAATGCCTCCATTCGGAGATCTCCATTACCATACACCAAGAACAATTCTTTAGTCCTTCGTAAGTACTTAAGAATGTTCTTCACAGCTGTCCAGTGATTCTCCCCTGGGTTTGATTGATACCTGCTCACAACACTAAGTGCGTAAGCTACATCTGGGTGTGTACATAACATCGCATACATTATAGATCCTACTGCTGAACCATAGGGTATAACACTCATGCAAGCTCTCTCTTCATCGGTCTTTGGACAAGAATCCTTGGAGAGAGTGACCCCATGACAAGCGGGTAAGGCACCCCGCTTGGAGTCTTCCATACTAAACCTTTTTAGGATGGTGTCTATGTACCTGGTTTGGGACAATCCCAACAACCTTTTGGATCTATCCCTATAGATCCTTATGCCCAGAATGTATGTGGCATCACCCAGGTCCTTCATGGAGAACCTCAGTGATAAGAAAGATTTGACCGACTGTAGCATAGGAATATCATTTCCTATCAGAAGAATGTCATCCACGTACAATACGAGGAATGTGACAGCTCTTCCTACAGCCTTCTTATAAACACAAGGTTCATCTGGATTTTTGATGAAATCAAACTCTTTGATGACATCATCGAAACAGATGTTCCAACTCCGTGATGCCTGCTTTAACCCATATATGGATTTAAGCAATTTACATGCTTTCCCGCTGCTCCCACTGTCAATGAAACCCTCTGGCTGATCCATATAAACGCATTCTTCTAAATTTCCATTCAGAAATGCGGTTTTAACGTCCATCTGCCAGATTTCATAGTCGTACTGAGCAGCAATAGCAAGTAGGATCCGAATGGATTTAAGCATGGCTACGGGAGAAAATGTCTCGTCATAGTCCAAACCTGGTCTTTGACGAAAACCCTTCGCCACAAGTCTTGCCTTATAGGTCTCCACCTGCCCATCTACACCAATCTTTCTTTTAAAGATCCATTTGCACCCCACAGGTTTCACCCCAGGGGGTACAACGTCTAAAGTCCACACTTTGTTGGTGTACATAGACTCCATTTCGGATCTCATGGCATCCAGCCACTTCACAGAGTCTTTACTCGTGATTAGCTTGCTGAAAACTGGTAGGATCATCATTATCCATGATGCAATCTTCTCCGTTACCATCAATGAGGAAACCATAGTACCTCTCCGGTGGGCGAGAAGTCCTACCAGACCTACGGAGTGGCCGAGGTTCCTGAGTTTCTATTGCAACAGCCGGTTCAGCCAAATCGTCATTTGTAGTTTGTGTCTCTAGAACCTCTTCTAGATCCACCACCTTACCATCATCTTTATCTGTGAAAAACTCTTTTTCCAAGAATGTGGCATATTGAGAAACAAACACTTTTTGTTCCTCTTTGTGGTAGAAAAGATATCCATAAGAATTCTTTGGATATCCCACAAAGTTACATAAGACTGACCGTGTTTCGAGTTTGTCCGGATTCTGTTTTTTAACATAGGCCAGGCAACCCCAAATCTTAATTCTTTTAAGAGATGGTCTCTTCCCATGCCATATCTCATATGGTGTGGTAGACATGGCTTTGGTTGGAACCCTATTCAGTAGAAAAGCTGCAGTCTCCAATGCATGCCCCCAAAACGAGACGGGTAACTCAGCATCACTCATCATGGACCGGACCATATCTAATAGGGTCCTGTTCCTTCGTTCTGACACACCATTGTGCTGTGGTGTGTAAGGAGGAGTGAGCTGAGAGAGAATCCTATTTTCTTTCAAGAAGTTTGCAAATTCTGTACTGAGATACTCACCACCTCGATCTAATCGAAGCATCTTGATACTCAAGCCGGTTTGTTTTTCTACTTCTTGTTTATATTCAATGAATTTCTCAAAAGCTTCGGACTTGTGTTTTAATAAAAATACATGACCGAATCTTGAGAAATCATCAGTGAATGTAATGAAGTATGAAAAACCGCCTCTGGCCTGTGTAGACATAGGCCCACATACATCACTATGTATGAGGCCCAGGAGCTGAGTAGCTCTTTCTCCGTGTCCGGTAAACGGAGTTTTGGTCATTTTACCCTTGATACAAGACTGGCAAGTCGCATAAGATTTATATTCAAAAGAATTTAAATATCCATCTTTGTGTAACTTGTTTAGTCTTGTTTCGTTAATATGACCAAGTCTACAGTGCCAAAGAAAAGCTTCATTTAATTCTGAAAGTTTTCTTTTATTAGTGTGTTGTATACTGAAAACTGTGTGTTGATTTAGGACATATATTCCGTTGTTAAGCGTACCATACCCAACCAACATTTGATTCAGGTTAATGTTCATAACATTGTTCTGCAATACAAAATTATACCCTTCATTGTCCAACAAAGAAACGGATATTATATTACATAGCATACTTGGTACAAAATAACATGGATTTAAAACCAAAATACATCCAGATGGCAACCCCAAGTGATACTCTCCCACTGCGACTGTATGTACATTGGAACCATTTCCAACGTGGAGAGTATGGTCACCTGTCCTCAAAACCTTGCTATTTCTCAGCCCCTGCATAGAATTGCAAATGTGAGAAGCTGAACCGGTATCCAATACCCAGGAAGCAGAGTTTATAGAAAAACGGTTTTCAGTCACAAACGCACCTGAAGCAGAAGCATCACCATGCTTCTTCTTGAGACTTAAGTACTTCATGCAATTGCGCTTCCAATGTCCTGTCTTGTGGCAGTGAAAACATTCGCCCTTCCCCGAGTCTCCAGCCTTGGACTTTCCCTTTCCCTTCACCTTTTTAACTTCGCCCTTAGGATTAGTGGGTTTCTTCTTTTTCTTTCCCTTGGCCTTGGCTTTCGGGCGAGAAGAGGAAGACTGTCCAATAGTCATAACGGGAGTTTTTGCTAACTTCATAGTGCTCTCTGCACTCCTTAACATATTAAGGAGTTCAGGGAGGTCCTTCTCCATGCCATGCATGTTGAAGTTCACTATGAACTGAGCAAAGGTGGAGGGGAGGGACTGCAGAATAATATCTATATATTGTTCATTGTCCATCGTCCATCCGAGGTCCTCAAGCTCTTCTATAAGAGCTATCATCTTCAGAACATGGTCTCCTACTGGTGTGCCAGGGGCCATTCGAATCTGAAACAATTTTTTTGATGCTTCATATCATAATACGCGGGATTGCTCCCAATACAACTCCTTTGTATGGAGCAATATACCGTGAATGTCCATGTCCTCATGCTGCTTTTGATGTGTGTTATCCATCGATGCAAGCGCGAGGCATGTGGCCGTGGCACAGTCAGCGTCCCATGTTTTGCGGACTTCAATGTCCGCAACTGAGGATTTTGGACCAGGGACGGGCGGGGCTGAAGCCGTGAGGACATATGATACTTTATCATAAGTCAAGGCGATTTTCAGATTCCTCAGCCAGTCTTTATAGTTGGTCCCATTCAGTTTGTTTTTATCTAGTAAAAGCTTGAGTCCAGTCATGGGTATCTGCCATTAAGAGAGAGAAAAGAATACACTCAGCGAAAGCTCTTGCATATATCAGATTGGTTATTATCTTGTCTAATCGATGTTTCCCATTGCTTTTATCGAGTTTTTCTTTCAAACCTTAAAAAGAAAAACTAGCCATGATTAATTACAGTCTACAACTTCGCTAACCGTTCAGCCAGGCCAGTGTCGGTACTTGAGGGAGGTTCCCCGTACTTTCGCACGGACCTAATTAGAGTAAACCTCGTTTTCCCAGAGGCGGAGCCCCGTTAACACCTTTCTAGACACCTAATGAGTTAGCTAATTGTAAACTGTAAAACTCTCCTAGGAGCAACTATTGCCCACAGTGGGATCGGGATCCAACCATCATATGGAAGGTATGCAATCTCATTGCAAATTTCAACTATTGAAATTCCCGATGTAGTTTTTACCCCTAGCACTTATGACCTTAACTAAGGTCAACAAATCATAAGTACTTATCAAGTTCTACCCGTCATTTCTTGATTAATTAGACCCACTCATATGACTCTTAACTAAGGTCAACAAAGTCATAAGAATGTCCTAATTAATCTGCATCATATGCAATGTAGGAAGACATCACTTAGCTACCGTACACTGCGCCTTAACTAAAGTCAACAAACGTAGCACGAATACTAAGTACTCTACTTCCTAAAATGACGGAGGGTTGCGAATGATTTTTAAGAAAAATCTTTAACGCTTTGAACTTGATATCGTTGTAGAATCAATTGGTTTTCAAAAGTAGTGGCTTAAGCTCCGCAGTTTTGAAATGTAGCTTTTTCATAAATAGCCGAGTGTTTTTCAAATCCGATTCTACAACATCTTTTAGGTTTATTTTCTTTACATTAATCACATTAATGTAATCCCATCATTTAAGTCCTTAAGCCAATCACAGAAAAGAAACGAAAATAACACGTACGCTTATGCCATCCGCATTCACCGCAATGTTCCGTTATGCACCGTTAGGTTACTTAAGTATCGGCATACCGGAACGGGACTAGCGTGGGTGTAAAACATAAGCAACGTCTAATATATATCATATATATAATATGTCATTCGTCTCAGATATCATAGAACACAGGAAGCAGAAGTATAGATATAACGTGGGATATACTAGGACGTCCGTATTTAGTATTTAGCCAGAATAGAAAATACGGATTCCACAGTCGCGATGAATAGCCAAGCCCACACCCTGGACCCCTACGAGAGCGGCAAGTGATCCTACCAATTCTGGATTTTAGGAGACCCGGTCTCGACTCCTCGAGATGGCCTCCCACTGAACCCCAGAACCCGGTCACCTGTGCTCCCCTCCTTGGGTCCATCCTAATGCGGAAAAGTAAATAATATACAACACTGGTGACACAACCTCAACCCGGAAGTGCCCTAAATAAAAGAATATTACATTACATTTGAATTTACATGAATGAAAATATAAAACTCTCATCTCACATAAAACCCCCCGGCTATTCAATCGCGACAATCCTGCACATCATATCTCAGCAACACATAATATCTCATATCATCAACATAAGTAAGTATGCATACCCCAATTGTCGTTGATGTATAGTAACGAAACCGGCGATATCGTACATACTACACTTACGGTCACAGAAAAGAAAGTGTAAAACTGCAATATCTGGAATCCACATTCGCTTTAGACATCACAAATGCGAAATATAACATATTCCGTATTTCATGTTTAGTAATATGAATTCCACACATTGCATCAAATTCCGGATAAACAGACAGTATTAAAGTTTTCGAACAATCGATCAAATACTCAAGATTCACTAAAGCTCAACACTTGAGCAGAGTTCAAAAAACCGGAGTGTGACACAGTAGTAGCGGTCCAGCCGTAGAAGGGTCAAGCCAACACCTCACATGTGGCACGCCGTACTGCCCCAAACCCTAAGGTTCAAAGGGCAGTTCAAGACGGTCACATAATCGAGTTAAGGTTTGTTGTCTTCTAGAGGGACCACCACAAAACTTGCACGTATATCCAATATTTTCAAACTCGATGAAAAGTGAGTAAATGATAGTTGTTCGAACACTTCAATACTTTCTAGTTTACCTCGAAAAGGAAACGAAATGAAAATTCCGATCGAAACGACGAGTCCAAAACCATCCCCAGAATTTTCAACAGTAGATTCAGATTAAACATACTCAAAATATACTATAGCAGGTAAGGAAAAACACTGTGCAAAATATAGTGTGTGAGATCCCCTTGTATGGCCGTAGATCCACGGCCTAAGCTTGCTTGCGCCGCGGTTCCGCGGCCAAAAGTACTGTTCATGGGCACGAATTCTCCAGTTTGTCTTATATTTACCTGCTCTATTTTTTGAGTATTTTTAATTCTGAAAAATGTCAGTTTTTAAAAAATTTCCAGAGAGTGTCCCGTAATTCCGTATTTTGTTTCGATCGGAGTTTTTACTTCGCTAAAGTATCGCCTAATGTTCTAGGTCGGCTCTAATACCATTGTTAGGTTAGTCTAGCACCCTATAATGAGTTTTGAAGCATCACATGTCTCAAAATATGTATTTTGAAGGTGCTAAACAAACACGCAAAGGAATCGATCCTAGAAAATTAGGGTTAAAAAACTTTAAGCTAATAAAAAAGGGGTTTCGAGACTACAACCTTTGTAGCTCCCTTTTTGCTTGACTCCTTAGACTCTTGGGTGTTGGAAGAAGGTCCACTTGTAGTCCTCTCACGTCCATGACGATCCACCCGGAGTTTCCCGTCCAAGCTAGCAACTTTGGAAAAACCAAGAGAACACTCTAATCAAGTTGGCTAAACTTGAGTAGAATGATGTTGTGGCTAAAGATCTCACTTCAATATCCTATTTTTATGAGTATTTTGCTCTCTTGAAAGAACTAGAGAGCAAAGCATCAAGGTTGATGAAGATGGTGGTTTTTTGTGAAGAAAAGAATAATAGAACCATTGAAAGAGAAAAGAAAAATAAGCATATATATATTTTTTCTTTCTCATACCCAACCATGGTTAGATCTAAAGATATTATTGGATTTAAGTTAAAAGCACAAAAGGAAAATAAACCATGGGTTAATGGTTAGGTGAGCATGGTAAGGTTAAGAAGAGTGTAGAAACCCTTAATAATTTAACCCATTTTCATTTCCTTTTTGCTTTAATTTAAAAACAATAATAATCCAAAAAAATAACCATGGTGTGATTCTTATATTGCCACCATTCTTATTGTATAAGCAACCATGATAAAATGATGTATGTATGCATGTGTGCATGCACATCCATATATGCATGAACAAGAATGAATGCATACATGCATGCATACATCCAAAATAAACAAGATAGGATTTGTAGTGAGAAGCTAATGATAAATCAACACTTGATTCACTAATCCGGTCATATCACATATGACCCGACCATTAGCAAACCGCCCAATTAATATACCGTATCCCATACACGCATTTTAATCGGGTCCAAGCGCATATCACATACGCGCACCACAACGTTTCGCCTGGACTAGGTAACTCCTATGTGGGACTCTAAGACTCATCAATACGCCGGCAGTGTGTGATGATCACATCAAGCACCCCCAAGCCGCAAGCGGTCAGCTAAACGTAACGGCCATCCGGGTATTGAGCGATCAGATGAAAACAAGCGAACCTGTTACAACTCCCGTCGAGCCATCCGGCAACACTACCGTACAGTCCGGTCTCTTCGTCAGATATGCCGCATATCGAGTCGAGGGATGGTCACGTCGACCCTAATGACTCAATAAGTCGTGCCGTTGAATGGTCTATAACAGTTCGAGAAACTGCTGATAACACTTATCAGTAAATCTCATCAGCCCTGGCCAGGGACTTTCTGATATAACCAGTCGGGCACAGCACAGCATCAACTCCCTATATCGGGAGAGACGAAACCCCTCCTATCGCTTATCGCCTTCGTGTGTCTCGGGACTGTACCCAACGGCCGCCTGTTTGCACGACTCAGTAGAGCCGTGGTAGGGTGGCAATCAAAGTACAGTGGGAGAACACACAAGACTCCATGGCGATCTCGGGTCTACAGACTAACCTGTACCAGTGTCACCTGAGAACTGCTATTCGACGATAGATATAATTCCATATAGGAGTTCTCGGTGAGTCCGTCCAGTGTACCCAGTCAGCACTGAGCACCCGTATATGATCTTGATGTCAAACATCGATGAATGTGGGAACATCCATTGCCCATCGTATGGGTCTAGTATCTTATACGCTAGTCTACACTGGTATATCAATGCCCCGTCTCGATATACCTACGACTAGGGACTTTCTAGGATATGCTTATAGACCACAGATGTCCCACTAGTATGATCTCCATCATAGTCAGAGTAGTCAAGCCAATATCCTCAGGGCTTTATCAGCATGTATGAATGAATAAAAGCATGATCAAATCAACATGTCAGATAAAGTAGAACCAGATAGCATACTATCATGTCGAGCAAGAATGCATACTGAATATATATATATATATATATACATGTATAGATACATCCACTATCATATAATGGCCTCTAGGGCATACATATATCCAACATTCGGAACGTCTAAAATTTAAACCGGATATGGTTGATGCCTTGTAGAACCATGTGAGAGTGCCTAGTAACCCTACAGTAGTATCAGAGCCAAGCTAGAGCTTTAGGCGAAGTCTTGACGAAGTTTAAAGTCCGATCGAACCCGGAAACCCCGATTTATACCCTTCTCTGGAAATTTTTCAAAAATGTTGATTTTTTCGTATTAAAAATACTCAGAAATATAAGCAGGGAATTATAAAGATATCTGTGAAAAATGAGCCACTATGCCCATTAATGAGCCGCGGAACCGCGGCAAAGACATGGCTTGCGTGGCGGTTCCGTGGTGGAAAAGTGGGATTAGGGTTTTTGTTTTCTACAGTAATATCCGTATGTATTTTCTGATGCTTCTGGGAATATTTAATTCTTACTCAAGTGTTGAGTTTTCTGGGATGTATTGGGAACTCGTTGATTCGATCGGAAAGTTTAATTTCGTTTAATTTTTTCCGGATAATTTTAGAACGTGTTAAAAAGTTCGAACGGATATCAATAACTCACTTTTTCCCCTGCCGGAAAATTTCCAAGCGTTGGATTTTTCCGTAGTTTAAGAACGTTCTAAGTCGTGCAAGTAATGTGTTGGAACCTCTAGAAGAACACAAATCTTAACTCGATTATGTGATCGTCTGAACTGCCTCTAAACCTTAGCGTTTGTGGCAGTACGGCGTTGCCACAGGTGAGGCGTTGGTTTGACCCTTCTACGGCTGGACCATTGGTACTGTGGCATGTGATGGATATTTTTAAAACTAATTTCAAGTGTTGAGAACTATTTGGGAAATCTTGGGTGTTTGTTTATTCGATCGGAAAGTTTAACATTGTCTATTTATCTGGAATGCGATACAATATTTGGAATCCACAAGTAGTTATGAAATAACTAATTTGAATGTTATAAATCTAGCAGTTTAGTCTCAGATGATCGGTTGCCACGGGATTTTGATGCGATCAAAAGTCCGTCGCAATCACATAGTGTACACGGATACTCGCCGATTAAACTTAATAGATAGCCACGCCCCATAGCCCCGACCAAGTGACAGTAGGAAAACCCCATCGCCAAAAGCATCCGTTCGGATGCTCGCGTCAGCGGTGTTCCGCCTTAGTGCACTTCGTTGACGGCTTCCGGGGGTGCGGCCGTCTACTAAAGTTTGCGACGAGCATTCTATCAGGATATCGGGAATCTTGTTGAATTGCCCGACTAGATATTGAAAAGTGTTTTCGATATTGAGACTAAAATGCGGGGTGTATAATTGTTAGGCATGCGATGTCTAAGGAATTCATTTGGTTAGGCATGCGATGTCTAAGGAGGTTGCGGATTCCAACTATTGTAGTTTTACACTTTCTTTTCTGTGACAGTAAGCGTAGTATGTAGTGTATCGCCGGCTTTGTTGCTATACATCAACGATAATCTGGATATGCATACTTGCTTACGTTGATGATATGAGATATTATGTGTTGTTGTGATATGTTATATTGGATCGTCGCGTTCTGAATAGCCGGGGTTTTATGTGAGATGATAGTTTTTCTTTTTCATTCATGTAAAATTCATTTGTATGTAATATTCCTTTATTGGGGCACTTCCGGGCTGAGGATGATGTCACCATTGTATATTATTTACTTTTCTGCATTAGGTAGACCCAAGGCGGGGAGCACAAGTAACCGGGTTCTAGGGTCCAGTGGGAGACCATCTCGAGAAGTCGAGACCGGGTCTCCTAACCATAGAATTGGCAGTGTTGCTTGATGCTCTCGTAGAGATCTAAGGATGTGAATTTGGCTATTCATCACGACCGTGGAATCCGTGTTTTATACAGGCTCGTATTAAAAACACGGACCTTCTAGTATATCCAATATTTCATATAAGTTTCTTCAGCTGCAATGTTCTGTGATGAGATCATATTACTGCTTGAGACGAATGTTTATATTATATATATGAGATATATGTTATATTGCAGATTTCGTTTCAAATGTGATGCTTGTGAAGCATAATAAAATGGGACTTCATGAATGAAATTAATGAAACTAAAAGAAACCTAAAGATGTTGTGGAAACTTGTTTAAAAACAGGTAGCTATAGTTCTTGCTTTGCATAGCGGTATTCCTTATAGAATATCCAGCACCTTATTCGATAAGGAAAGAGCCGAGATCCCTTCACCGGGAGTGACCTCTTTAGCGAAACTAGCAGATGCTACACACTCGGTTTGTCTTTTGATTGCTTCTATAGTTCTTGCTTTGCAAAGTGGTATTTGCGAAATATCTGCACCTTATTCGATAAGGGAAGAGCCGAGATCCCTTCACCGGGAGTGACCTCTTTAGCAAAACTAGAAAAGCCTTAAAAACATTCCATTCAAAATCACTCGATTCTATAACGATATCAAGTTCATTACGCAAAGGGTTTTCTTAAAAACCTGTCGTAGCCCTCTGTCATTTCAGACAAGTCCTACTTAGTATTCGTGATGCGTTTGTTGACCTCCGTCAAGGCGTAGTGTGCGGTAGCTGACTATTATTTATTTGCTTATGCATATGATGCAGATTGGATTAGGGTAGTCGTGCGGCCTTGTTGACCTCCGTCAAGGGTCGTGCGGGTGGGTTTAATTCAATCAGGAAATGACGGGTTGAACTTGACTAGAAGCCTATGCTTTGTTGACCTCCGTCAAGGTCATAGGACGCTAGGGGTAAAATATTATCGTGAATTTCAAGTGTTGAAATTTGTAATGAGATTGCATACCTTCTATGAGATAGTTGGATCCCGATACCCACTGCGAGTAAGAGTTACTCCTGGGAGAGTTTTGCACATTACAATTAGCCGATCAAGTAAGTGTCTAGAAAGGTGTTAACGAGGTTACGCCCTGGGAAAATGAGGTTTATTTTAATTAGGTCCGTGCGAAAGCACGGGGAACCTCCCTCAAAGTACCGGCACTGGCCTGGCTGAAAGATTGGCGAACTTGTAGGGTGTAATTAATCCCGGCCAGTTTACATTTTAGGGTTTGAAGGAAGATTTGACTAAAACAGTGGAAGACATCCTGATTAGATAAATTGATAAGCAATCTAATCTTGTAAAAGCGCACGCTGAGTGTTTTCTTCTCTCTCTCTCCATGTAGCGACCATGTCACGCCTTAATTAAGATAATAATACGGATGTATTGACCGAACCCGCTTGTTATACTGCGCTAAGGAACGTTGGTCCCGCTCCAACTTATAATTGTTATAAGACAGAGCAGGAAATAGGGGATTACCAGAATTCCCGTGCCGCCCAAAATGAAGAAAGTGCATGTTGATGCATCATCTTCGGGTATGTTCATTACAGAGAACTGTTTCTCGGTATCCTTTACGTCCTGGGTATGAGATACCGGATCAAGATCCTACATATGTAATATGGTACATGGGCTACAGATAGGTAGAGAACTGAGAACAGGTGATAAGTTTCATGAGATAGAAATGGTGCAAGTGTTGCAACCAAGTAGTTATCACCCTGCATTAGCAAATACATTGATTCTGAACAAATGTTATTAGATACCGAACCCTATATACAACATCATATCAGTCTCTTTATTAGTAAAGAAGGATATAATTTTATATTGTTGGATAATGTTTTGAATATTTCCTATATCAAGAGTTGATCGGTTCAGGCACGTTATCTAAAAGCATAGACGTTCTAAATCAAAACACAGTTCTTAGTTTATACAACACACACAAGAGGAAGAGTTCAGAAATAAACGAACCCTTCTTGAGGTGTTGTAGACTAGGTCATATCAAGGTGACCCGACTAGCTGATGTTACATTTAGATGCATATTTAAATTCGTTTGAAGTTACATCTTGTGAAACTTGCCGGTCATGTCACAGAGATAAGATGACCACAGCTCCGTTTTTTGGAAACAGAGATAGAGTTAGTGAACTCTTGGGATTGATACATGATGATGTATGATGGTTCCCTGTCTACACATGCCAAGACCGGTTCTTTGTACTTCATTACATTCACTGATGATCTCTTAAGATTCAAACATATGTTCCTGTTGAAACACAAGTCCGAAACTTTTGAGATTATCACGGAATATAAGTTAGAAGTAGAGAACCAAAAACGGGTATAAGTATTATGTCCTTTGATGAGATCAAGTAAGAGAATACTTCAGCACGGAATTCCTGGACTATTCTAAAGGAGAATGAGATTCTCTTTCTGGATTACTCCTCCGTATACACCACAGCACGGAATTCCTGGACTATTCTAAAGGAGAATGAGATTCTCTTTCAGCATTACTCCTCCGTATACACCACAGCACGTCGGTGTATCGGGACGGAGCAATCACACCCTATGTGATAAGGTGTGCTCTATGATGAGTGTAAGTCCACGTTGCCCACCTCGGTGCTTACGGGGAGGCGGAAACGGTATAAAAAATCGATTTTTACAACTCTAGGCAACATGGACTAGCTAAAGGAGGATCTTTGATAAACATAAACTAACAACCAAGCTAAGAGATTTATCTACTCGGTAAAAGGGTTATACCTAAGTCTTGAAGTCCTTCTCTTCTTGCTCCTTGGAGTGGGATGAACGGGTCGTCCTCGCCGCCTTCTCTTGCCGAAGAAAGATCCACCCGAGGGCCTCTACCTTTGGCACCTATCTCAAACTAGAAGTAACTAAGGTGCTTGGTGTGCCAAACCTAGATCCTTAGAAAGAGTAGAGAATGATTTTGGTGTTTTATCTCAAAAGCTTAATGGTTCTCAAGTCATGAGAGGGAGAGCTTTGAGAGAGAGGAAGAGGATGAGAGAGAATGAGAATGAGGGAATGAGAGGATAATATCAACCTTCTCACATATATGTGAATTATGATAATTAAATAATTAATTAAAGATAATTGTGATGGTTAACTTGAAATGACCATTGTCTTTTCACATTAATGAATTTTGCAAGATCAAAGGGCATCTTTCATGTAAAATGATGATGGTCAATATGTCAACATAGGTCAACAAGTCAACTATAGTCGAATGGTCAACAACCCTAACCATAAAACATTTAGAATTAATTAATATCAATAATCATGTTTCACATAAACATTAGGGTTAAGGAAAAAGACAACGGTCATCAACCCTAATGAAAGTCCTCTGCCTCTGCCTCAGTCAACTGTGCATACACACCTGTACCCATGTTCCGAGGAACACGAATGCAACGAGATAAAACCAATCCCAAAACATATACTAGAATCTGGCTTAAACCGAAGCCCGCTAGTATAAGCTGTCCGGACACCAAACGTGCACAAGTGCGCGGATGTGAACCAACCCCGTCGCAAAACCATGCGACCTCTACTCTGTTTTGCCTAAAGACGAATAACCCTCTGTGTAGGACTCTAAAGACTCGACACTACGCTGGCAGTGAGTTTAACCACAGACCGCAAGCGGCACTAGCTGTACGTAACGGTCCCCAGGTAGATGCTGATAAGAAGACTCACGAGGTAAACCCATCAGAACTCCTACTGAGCCTGAATGTGACAGTCTCCGTACAGTCCGGTCTGTTCGTCTGAGAATATCGCATGGCGGGCCTAAGGGGGAGGTAAACGTCAGTCCCCTAATAGCGGTACAAGTCGTGTCGGAGTGTAGCCCAGAACACCCTGAGATAACACTGGAAATCTACAAGTATATCTCGCTTGCCCTGGCCAGGGACTTTGTGTAATGGCTCTCCTAGACACTGCGCGATATCAACCCCCAATACTGGGAGAGACGAATCATGTCTAACCGTCACTGCCTCCAAGTGCTTCGGGACTGCACCCAACTGCTACCTGTTTGCACGACTCCTTTGAGCCATGGTAGGGTAGCAATCTAAGAACAGTAGGAACACACTCGAGACGGAGTGACAGCGTCAAGTCAACGGACTAAGCTGTACTCATGTCACCTGGGAACTGATAACTGACGATAGGTATGATACCAACCAACAGTTCCCAACGAGTCCTGTCCAGTGTACTCGTAACCTAACGAGCACCCGCATACTATCTGAAGTACGACGTACTGACGGCTGTTGGACAGACCGTCTCGCAAGCTGGGATGAGAAGCGCATATGCTAGTCTACTCCGGAGTATCGATGCCCTGTCTCGATAGTCCTACGACTAGAGACCTGCATAAGGATGTGCTTGTTGATTACCCAGCCCCCACGAGTGTGACTGCCATCACAACGCTGGTAATCAAGAAAAGATCCTAAGGGCTCCACTAATGTGTATAGGCGATATGATATAAGAAACACATGCACACATTAAAGTAGAAACAAACCAAGTAGCATACTACTATTTTGAGCAAGATTGTCAATACAAGGTGAATATCCCAAGCTACCATTAAGTAATATACAAGCTAGTATGATACAGTAATGGCCTTTAGGGCATATACACTGACAATCTCCTACTTGCACTAAGGCCATGTACTGGCGTATCGAAGACCTATCATCTCGATCAGCCGCTCGAACTGAGTCTGGGGTAAGGCTTTCGTGAATGGATCAGCAGTGTTATCTTCCGTAGCAACTCTCCGAACCTCGATCTCCTGGCGACCCACGATCTCCTTGATCAGGTGATACCGCCTCAAGATATGCCTGGACTTCTGATGGGACCTGGGTTCCTTCGCTAAAGCTATAGCCCCGTTGTTGTTGCAATACAGAGGTACTGGATCAACAATGGACGGAACCACCTGATGTTCTGTCAGGAACTTCCTTATCCAGACGGCTTCTTTTGCGGCATCTGCAGCAGCGATATATTCCGCTTCCATTGTCGAGTCAGAAACGGTTTCGTGTTTGGAACTCTTCCGACACACCGCCCCTCCATTGAGGGTAAAGACATAACCCGACATGGACTTGGAATCATCCTTGTCACTCTGGAAGCTGGAGTCAGCAAAGGCCTCAATCTGGAGGTCTTTTCCGCCATACACCAAGAACATCTCCTTAGTCCTTCTCAGGTACTTGAGAATGTTTTTTACCGCTATCCGGTGTTTCTCCCCAGGGTTTGACTGATACCGGCTTACCACACTCAGTGCATAAGCTACATCCGGTCTGGTACACAACATCACATACATTATAGAGCCTACCGCAGAAGCGTAGGGTATAATAAACATGCGATCCCTTTCCAAATCAGTCTTGGGAGACATCTCTTTGGAGAGGGTGATCCCGTGACAAGCCGGTAGATTACCGCGCTTGGAATCTTCCATAGTGAATCTTTTCAGTATGGTGTCGATGTACCTGGACTGTGAAAGTCCTAATATCCTTTTGGATCTATCACGATAGATCCGGATCCCCAGAATGTAAGAGGCATCACCCAGGTCTTTCTTGGAGAACCTGTGTGACAAGAACCATTTGACAGATTGTAGCATAGGAATGTCATTTTCTATTAAGAGAATGTCATCCACGTATAAAACGAGGAATACTACAGTTCTTGCTACAAATCTACTATAGATGCATAGCTCATCTGGATTTTTGATAAAGCCAAATTCTTTGACCGTCTCACCAAAACAGATGTTCCAACTCTGCGATGTCTGCTTTAGTCCATAGATGGACTTAAGCAACTTGCACACCATTCCGCTGCTCCCACTCTGAATGAAACCCTCTGGCTGGTCCATATAGACACACTCCTCTAAATTTCCATTTAGAAAAGCAGTCTTTACGTCCATCTGCCAAATTTCATAATCGTGGAAGGCAGCAATGGCAAGAAGGATCCGAATGGATTTCAGCATAGCCACTGGAGAAAAGGTTTCGTCATAGTCCAAACCAGGTCTTTGACGAAAACCCTTTGCAACAAGTATAGCCTTATAGGTCTCAACCTGTCCATCTACACCAATCTTCATTTTGAAGATCCACTTGCATCCTACGGGTTTTACCCCATCTGGAGCAATGTCCAACGTCCATACTTCGTTGGTGTACATGGACTCCATTTCGGTCCACATTGCATCCAGCCATTTTACCGAGTCAACGCTCTGAATGGCCTGCTGGAAGCTAGTCGGCTCATCACTATCAATGATGCAATCCTCTCTATCCCCGTCTATGAGAAAACCGTAGTATCTCTCGGGCGGATGAGACTGCCTACTACTCCTGCGGAGCGGCGCAGGAATGTCCTATTCTTTTGAGCCCTCTGGTTCTACTAAGCTTTCAGTAATAGTCTGTGGTTCTGGAATTTCTTCCGGTTCTATTGCGCTCCCACTTATTTCCTTTTCTAAGAACTGGTGTTCCAGAAAGTGGGCATTACGAGAAACAAAGACCTTTTGTTCCTCTTCGTAATAGAAAAGATACCCCCTGGAGTTCTTTGGGTATCCCACAAACATGCACAGTACTGAGCGTGCCTCAAGTTTGTCCGCATGCTACTTTTTGACAAAAGCTGGACATCCCCAGATCTTCAAATATTGAAAATAGGGTTTCTTTCCACTCCATATCTCATATGGTGTGGTAGGCACAGTTTAAGTTGGAACTCGGTTCAAAAGGTATCCAGCTGATTCTAGTGCATATCCCTAGAATGATCGCGGTAACTCAGCGTTACTCATCATAGAATGTACCATATCCAATAAGGTCCGGTTCCTTCTCTCCGATACACCATTATGTTGCGGAATGTATGGAGGAGTAAGCAGAGAGAGAATTCCATTCTCTTTTAGGTAATCCAGGAACTCGGCACTCAAGTATTCACCACCTCGATCAGATCTCAGTGTCTTGATACTTTTGCCTGTTTGTTTTTCTACTTCATTCTTATATTCCTGGAATTTTCCAAAGGCTTCGGATTTATGTTTCATTAAGAAGACATATCCGTACCTTAAAAAGTCATCCGTAAAAGTAATGAAGTAAGAATAACCGCTTCGCGCATGCGTAGACATTGGACCGCACACGTCGCTGTGTATGAGTCCCAAGAGCTCGCTCGCTCTTACTCCGTGTCCAGTGAACGGAGTCTTTGTCATCTTTCCTTTGAGACAGGATTGACAAGTTGCATATGATTGATATTCGAACGGATCCAAATATTCTTCTGTATGTAACTTCGTCAACCTTCTCTCATTGATGTGACCTAGTCTACAATGCCATAAGAAAGCCTGATTTGTTTCCGGAGACTTTCTTTTTTGTGTATTCTGGACATTGAAAATATGTGGTTGGTTTAATACGTATATACCATTGCTTAATGTACCTGACCCAATCAGAACTTGATTAAGGTGAATGTTTACAACATTACTTACAAATGCAAATTCATAACCTTCTTTAGATATTAAAGATACAGAAATGATATTACAAGTTACATTGGGTACAAAATAATAATTACGTAAAACCAAAACATGTCCATCTGACATTCCCAGGTGATAGTCCCCCACGGCCTCAGCATCCATGCTAGCTCCGTTTGCAACTCTGAGGGTCATATCACCTGCTTTCAAAACCCTACGCTTTCTCAGTGCCTGCAAAGAATTACAGATATGAGATCCTGATCCGGTATCCAATACCCAAGAAGTAGAGTTTATTGATAGACAGTTTTCAATAACATACACACCTGAAGCTGAAGCCGCAACTTGCTTCAGATCCTGGTTTCTGACCTTCCAAGCCCTGCAATCTTTCTTTCAGTGTCCACTCTTGTGACAGTAAAAGCACTCTTCCTTCCCCACAAGCTTTCCCGCTACCTTTGTTGCCTTTGACTTTCCCTTCGTATCCACTTTACTAACACCGCCCCTTGGTTTGGTGGGGGTTTTCTTCTTCTTTCCATTGGCTTTCGCCTTGGACCTAGAAGAGGAAGATCGTCCTACAAGTAAAGTGGATGTTTCCCTACCTTTCTGTAGGGTGCCCTCTGCACTCCTCAGCATGTTGAGGTGTTCTGAAAGTTCAACCTCTTTTTCTTGCAAGTTGAAGTTCAGGATAAACTGGGCGTAAGTAGAAGGAAGGGATTGGAGAATTAAGTCCGTGTAGAGCTCGTTCTCCAACGTGGTCCCAAGGTCCACGAGCTCTTCTATATAACCAATCATCTTAAGCACGTGTTCCGCTATCGATGATCCGACGGCCAATCTCGCCGAAAACATCTTTTTCGAGACTTCGTATCTGACGATACGGGATTGCTCTCCATACAGTTCTTTTGTATGGAGAAATATGGATTCGAGGTCCATATTCTCATGTCTCCTCTGATGTTCATTGTCCATGGAGCCAAGCACGAGGCACTTGGCCTTCGGGCAGTCGATTTCCGAGGTCTTACGGATTTCCTTATCCACGACGCGGGTTTTGGGACCTGGGACAGGGGGAGCTTTGGTGGTAAGGAGATACCCCAATTTGTCATAAGTGATTACCATTTTGACATTCCTGAGCCAATCTTTGTATTTTGGCCCTGTCAGTATGTTTTTATCTAGTAGTAACTTAAGTCCAGTCATGATGTTTGGTCGCTGCAATTAGGAGAGAGAGAAGAAGCACTTTGTTGGAGATAGTGCCCTCAGAGTCAATTATTGGATCACAGGCACGTGATTGCAATGATTGAGGGAGGACCTGTCCCAGTAGGACAGTCTTACTCGAGATGATAGTATGCTATCTGGTTTATCTTTATCATCGTGTACTGCTTAAGGTGACCTGACATGTCGCTATTACACGTTGATAGAGCCCCTAGGATTCTTGCTTGACTGCCAGCAGTATGAGGGCGATCATATACGTGGGAGCTGGTAGTCTATAAGCACATCCTTAAAAGGTCCCTAGTCGTGGGAGTTTCGAGACAGGGCATCGATACTCCAGAGTAGACTAGTGTATACAGTCGAGACCCCGACGAGGGGCGGTGGCCGGTCTCACAAGCCACTGGTGTCAGCTGGTTCACCTAAGATGTATACAGGTGCTCATTGGGTTATGAGTACACCGGACAGGACTCGCCGGAAACATGCTAGTTGGTCTTATACCTGACGTCAGATAGCAGTTCCCTGGTGACATGTGTACAGGTTAGTTCATCGACCTGGGGATCGTCATTTGTCTCGTGTGAGTTCCCACTGTACTTTGATTACTACCCTACCACGCTCAAAGGAGACGTGCAAACAGGTTTTAGTTGGGTACAGTCCCGAGCCACATGGAGGCAGTGAGCGGATCTTCAGGGGTTCGTCTCTCCCGGTATTAGGGGTGAGGTCGCGCTGTGTCTAGGAGAGCCATTACACGAAGCCCTCGGCCGAGGCAGGAGATTTACTGGTAGGTATTCCAGTAGTATCTCAGGGTGTTCTGGGCTACACTCCGATACGACTTGTATCGCTTTTGGGGGTCTGACTTTTACCAACCCCCTAGGCCCGCCATGCGATGCTCATAGACGAACGGACCGGACTGTATGGATAATGTCACTGACAGGCTCAGTAGGGTGTCAGGATGAGTTCGCTCATCGACATCCCTTTTGGTCAATAGCTGGTGGCACGTTACGTATTGGCTTATACCTCTGACGTGCTAGTGGTTAAATCTACAACCAAGGTGTTGACGAGTCTTTAGAGTCTCCCACATTTAGTTGCTCAAGTTTTCGGGCAAAAAGCTGTAGAGGCCGTATGGAGATATGGCAGGGTTCGATCAGATACATGCGGTATTGCACGGATCAGGATCGGACAGATATTACTAGCCGGCTTTGTTTTAAGCCGGATCCTAGTATAGTACAGTGTAGATTTTGTCTCATTGCATTTGTATTTCGGTCGGAATACAAATGCGGGTGTGTATACACAGTATCAGGTTTTTCCTGTAATTTATTACGGGACCAGTTTTCTGGAGTTGCCAGTTTGTTTTCCGTTTCGGCCATATTTCTTTGTATCTTTCAATGGTCGAAGTTTGGTGGAGGAGGGCTTATTTGCATTTGTGCAAATAAGCATTTGTGGAAGGTGTTCTTTGCATACTTTTGTGTCATGATGGTTTCATGATGGAGCCCCATCCTTTGACCTTCCATGGTTCATGATTGCTTGACTTTTTGTAGCAATCATGGTTGTTGATTAGTTGGTGGAGTGTGGATTTGTTAGTGATCATTGCTTGACTTTGGAGTCATCATGCTTTTGATGATGGTTGAATATGATAACCATTTCCTTTCACTTGCTTTTTTTGGTGTGGCTATCCTTTTTCACTCCCTCACTCTTTCTCATTCTCTCCTCTCCCATAGCCATGGCCGGCCAAGCTCCAAGGGGGCTGTCCCAATTTTGTGCAAGGGGATTTCATCCCTTTTGGCTTTGGAAAAATCATATAGCTCCACAAAAATTCCATGTATCATCCCTCCACCAAAAATGGCAACCTCCATGAACCCCAAAATGAGACATGGTTCTATACGTATCCTACAGCATATCTTGGGCACGTCGACTCGCCAGCTTCGTGCCCGAGTTGCCTCGGTATAGAGGTGGGAGCCCGTAAAAGATGCAGGCGACGTGGTGCCCTTCCGAAGAGGAGGTGGAGACTGGACATTCCGCGGGAGATCGGGACGACGGCGAGAAGACCGGAGGACACGGATCGCTCGGTATATCTCTCTTTCCCATCTAGTAGTTAGCTAGGACTAGTTAATGACACGATCCGGGTTTATAGTGCGCGGTGGTGCTGGTTTGAAAAATTAAAGTTAACCATCGCTTTCGCATTTGGCCTCGGGATGGAGGCTGGGGCGCCGCCGTGCACTTACAGTGGTATCAGAGCCTCGCCATTAACATAGTCTAGCTTGGTCTAATGTGTTTTACATTTTCAATCGAACAAATTTTCCAAAAACCGTATTTTTCTTCACATCAGTTTCTGTCGAAATTTTTTGAAGTCCAAAAATTTTTCAACTTGTTTCGGAATGATGTGTAGGACATTCTAAGAGTTCTGTGAAAATTTGGGCTCGTGAACAGTCCAAACCACCGCGGAACCGCGGCCAATTCCATGCTTGGGCCGCGGTTCCGCCGCGACTTGAACTGTTCAGTCCCGCAAAATTTTACAGAATGCTCCTGGGATGAAAATAGGGGTTTTGGAATATTAATTTTGGGCCCAGAATTTCTTGATGTACTACAGTAGTACTTGGAGGCCCACTTGGTAAATTTAATCGATCGGATATTTTAAACACATTAGTTCACAGTATTACATTATATCTGCCACCGTGAATGTCACATGATCGGTAAATCCTGTCTAACTGCTATAACCCGGTTAGACGGATTTGCGAACGTGACTTTCACGTTGATGTTCTATGTATTGCTGTGATGTTGCGGATTGGTCGTGGGGGATAGCCTGGATGCAATGCTAGTACAGTTTTTGTTGTATTATGTACATTTGATATTGCAGGGCGAGCATCCGACATGTGGACTGCCGTCACTGCCTGTTTGTATTATTATTTTGGGGCACGGCCAGGATGCGGTCGATGTACCCGTTGTATGTATATTTCACTTTCTGTACTAGGATTACCCCGCAGAGGGGTGCACGGATAGCCGGGTTATAGAGGGCAACGGGCCCGCATCTCATGGCATTGAGACGGAGGGGGTTTACTCTAGAATTGGTGGGCTATCCGCCGCACTCGTAGGGGGTACAGGTTGACCCAGGAGGGGTGCCCAAGTTACCGGATTCTGTGAAGTGCTGGGTGGTCCATTCACGTTGCTGAAGGGGGCTGCCTCGCTTCAGGTTTTGGCGGGTAACTTGCCGCGTCCGTAGGGGTCTAGGATTTTATTGCACAGGCTATCCACACGACCAGGGGAACATCGGGTTCCAGCGGCTCTGTAAAACCGGGGGATCCCAGATATCTATATTGTTCTGTGATGCTGTACATTTCTGTGATGTTGCATTTTATCACGCCTTGAGCGAAAATTATATATTGGTATATATATTAGTAGATGTTGTGTATATTTTGCATCCGCGCTAGTTCAGTCCCCGCTCTGTCGTTAGTTAGCTAACCTAACGGGTAATGATGGGACCCAGTGGCGAATGCGGATGGCATATACGTACATCAGTATATTTTCGTTCTTTGTGGTGTGATCAATTGATGGGACTGCGTTGATTCGGATCAATGCAAGTTAAAAACAAACCTTATCTGATGTTGTTGGAACACTTTTCAAAAAGCTGTTATTGCAAGGACGTTCACTTTTGTTTTGCATCGTGGTATTCAGTTGGAATATCCTGCTCCTCAGTCGACGAGGCAAGGGCCGAGATCCTTTCACCGGGAGTGACCCCTTGGACAAAAGTTTGCGTCAGGGCAAAAACATCACTATAGCCGATTACTTTTGCTTTGAATCGTGGTATTCAGTTGGAATATCCTGCACCTCATTCTACGGGGAAAGAGCCGAGATCCCTTCACCGGGAGTGACCTCTTTAGCAAAGGTTTTTTTTACTATATTTTTCTAAAAAGCTATCCGTTCCTTCAACGATATTAAGTTCATTACGTTAAACGTTTTCGCCAGAAACCATTCGTAGCCCTCCGTCGTTTCATATGGGTAGTCAATAGTATTCAAGCTGTGTTTGTTGGCCAAAGTCAAGGCACAGTGTTTGGTAGCTGTTGGTTATTCATATGCAGCATAGATAGATGCGTTGGTTTGGAACAGTCGTACTGCCTTGTTGGCCAAAGTCAAGGGTAGGTACGGGTGGATTCAAATCAACCTGGAGAATGATGGGTAGAACTTGACATGTGACTTATGATTTGTTGGCCAAAGTCAAGGTCATAAGAGCATGGGGTAAAAATCACATCGGGAGTTTCAAAAGAACTGAAACTTGCCAGATATGCGCATACCTTCTGGAGTGTGATAGCGTGAGCGGATTCCGTCACGTTATCATGCGATGATAGTTGGATCCCGATTCCCGCTGATGAGTTGGTTTACTCCTCGGGCGATCCCGACTAATTCTTCTTTTGGGTTTGGAGAAGAATTTGACGTGACAGTGGGAGGTTTCCAGATTAGATAAATTGGTAACCATTCTGATCTAGGATATAGTGCACGCTGAGTGTTTCTTTTCTCTCTCTCTTTGGCAGCGACCATTGACCCGACCCTAAGACTATGACTCAGTGACCAAGTTGACCGAACCTTCTTTAACACTGGCTTTTGGATTGTCAGAGTTGCAATCCTCATTGCCACTCCTACTTTTACCCTTTTCTCCAGGACACCCCGTATTACTACGAACGTCCACTTCCATTGGACAAAACCATCGTATGGTTATATACGAACTCGAAAGGATTTATTCGAGGATGGTTTCCGGTACTGGAGAAAACGAATAGGACTATTCAGTTGTCTTTTCCTTTTATCTTCTCTCAGGTTACGAGTACTCCTTGGTTTAGAAGATAGTACACCTATTACGCAAATCGGATAGTCCTATTCCAAACCATAGGCAGGTGCCGACCGGTAGGGAATGAAGAAAACCAATTAGCCTAACGATGGTGTACAGAAGGTATTAAGTTAAGACAAAGAAAGGGATTAGAAGGAGGGCAAAGTAAATTGCGACTGCTATTCACGACCAAACCAAATATTCCTTCGCCAATCCTAAATCACTTTTGTATTTCTCCAGGACACTCCGTATCACTACGAAGATCCACAGTTTATTGGATACTCCATCGTATGGTTATATACGAACTCGAAAGGAACTTGTTCCAGTTCGGGGATGGATTCTAGTTCAAGAGAAATAGGAATGAGGTTTATTCGGTTTTCTTTTATCTTCACCTTCTCTCGCATTGCGAGTGCTCCTAGAATTAGGACAGTACACCCATTATGCTTATTGGATAGTCTTCTTCCAAACCATAGGCTGGTGCCGAACGGTAGGGAAGGAAGAAAACCATTTGGCCTAAAGGGGTGTGCAGAAGGTAATGACTAAAGACATATAAAGGGATTTGGAGAGGTGGCAAAGATTTATACGGTTACAGTCGTAAATCTGGATAATGGAAGAGGCATTACTAGGAATACCCGGATACCCCATCGAAACATTTCAATGTTTTAGTTTCACCGTGTATTGTTAAAAGAAAACTGATTTCCTAATTAGACACTTGCTCCAGGGTATGTATTTACCAGGTATGATTCTCACATCTGTATGGTTTTACAGATGATGAGTGGGAGTAAGTTATTGGGAATTGGGTGATCATCCTCATTATATCGGGATTCGTTGTAATCGGTGATATTTGAGGAAGTCACCTGGGTTGTTTGCCGGACGGCAAATATTTGGTTTTGAATATCCGCTGTTATGCACCAATTTCAAATTGATATATCTGTACGTCTATTTTTTATCGAGTGAGATATACCTTTTTGAAATTATGTCTATGACATTTACCTATATCAATTGATGATTAGGTAAGGAGCATTAAACATCGGTGTAATTCTTCTTAACCAAAGGTACAGTTTTCAACCTACAACACACAGTGAATGAGTTATCAGACTCAAGGGACTTTTACAGAGTATTGTATGTTGTCCAGGGTCCATCAGGACAGAGGGGTTGGTCCTCGTACTATATTCGGTTTACTTATGACTTCTCTAGTTTTTAGACAGGTGTTTCGTGGAAACACAGGGTCCGAATTTTGAGAAGTTATAGGTATTTGAATAAAGTAGAGAACCAGGTATTGCAAGTATCGGGATTCTTCAAAGTGATCGAAGATGTAGATACTTGTCAATGGTATTCAGTTGATAGTAGTGATTAAGAGAACTTGCTTCTCTTTCAGGTTACTCATAATTAAAGGCATTCCTAAGTTGAGTAACGCTGATCGGCCTTCTTCCATTTAGTTGACATGCACTGGGGACAGCTGCATGATTTGAATCTAGTTCAATTAAATCAGTGCCTCTGTTTCTATATTGGATATAGAACAGTTCATATCTTAACGATGTTAAGGTACGGGGAGTTGTCCGGTTTGTGCTTAAAACCAGACTCTGGATAACTCAAGGCACGTTTCTGTAATGGCTGTTTGTGGGTTGACCCAGGCTATGACGAGGGTTGACTTTCTACCATAAGAAAGATCAATAGTGATATTGTTCTCAACTCGCCACAGTTTTAATAAAAATGGATTTTTTCAAAAAAAAAACAGTAGTGGGAGTATGGTAGAACTGGAAGTGATTCCAGAACCGCAAACGATTACTGAAGATTTGATACGAACCTAAAGATTCTATCTGGTTTGACATTCCATTGGCCACTCCGCAGATATAGTGGGTAACTTCAGGCACCCGAGAGGTACTCCGGTAGCCTCAAGGACGGTGACAGGGAAGTTCTTGTTTACCCAGACTTGCCATTGCTGTTGTTCCAGACTGTGAGACTCGGCGGGAGGATCAGTATAGCATCGTTCTAAACTAGCTTTAGAAGTGTACGTGTATATGACTTTGCCAGAGGGTTGTCGTAGTCAGTGGCAGCAGCGGAAGCATTGGTGGACAGGTGGCTTATGTCTATTTATAGACTAAAGCAGATGTAGCGGAGATAGATCATCAATTTCTGATGTGACAGTCATAGGTTTGATTTCATCAGAATAGGGGATGGATCTGTTGAGAAGGTAGTAGGGTGTGATGTCATGGTATTAGGATGACATACACAGAATAGGAAGTGAAACTCATATACTACGATCCGTTATACTTTGGTCGTCACACAGTGGTTTCTCCACATGGGACTTGGACATTATATCAGACATACTGGTTACTAGATCTATGGTTTTAGATCTAGATATGGGTGGTTTCCCAATTAAGGGTACTTAGACAGCATTCTAAGAGTATTTAGAATGGACGACTCCTGGCACGGTAATGTACCTGCAGGTGATGGAGTCACCCTCTCTAAAGGTCTCTTACAGACTAAAGGGGAGAGGGATGTGCATGATTGGCAGATCACTTGCTTAGGCAATTGAGTCAATCATGAGATGTCAAGTACCACACCAGATGTTGTTCTTTCAGTAGATGCAATAAGTTGATATTGATCCAATCCTGGAGAAACAATCGGAAGCAGCTTTAGAACATAAGTGGATGTTCTAGGGATATGATAACGACAGCCTCATTCAGGAGACAGTTATCATTCCAGGCTTCCAAGGTGACCTGGATGACAAGGAGGTTGTCAGAGTTATAGTTTTCCCTCTGACGAGGGGCAGTATTTTGGACAGGTCGTCCAAGGCAATACTGAGGGAGTCATGGCACAGGATACTGATTAAGTTCAGTTGACAATACAGTCTAAGAAGTTGGATTTGGAGTTCATTTATGAGCTAGGTCCCATCAAACATCCAGACACATTCTAAGACAGGTATTGCTCATTTCGGGAGATGGCTTTCTCCGCGAATTTGAGATATAGAGAGACATAGAAAGAAACATCTAAGCGGATCCACTCACTGAGGCTATTCCTCGAACGCAATAGTTTCGCAAACGAGCTTTGTGAGACTGACTAGTAGAGGAGTTGGGTGTTCGGTATCACACGGGCTGTGAGTATGCGACATCGCAATAATTAGCCTTGAGTGCAAGTGGGAGATTGTTGGAGATAGTGCCCTCAGAGTCAATTATTGGATCACAGGCACGTGATTGCAATGATTGAGGGAGGACCTGTCCCAGTAGGACAGTCTTACTCGAGATGATAGTATGCTCTCTGGTTTATCTTTATCATCGTGTACTGCTTTAGGTGACCTGACATGTCGCTATTACACGTTGATAGAGCCCCTAGGATTCTTGCTTGACTGCCAGCAGTATGAGGGCGATCATATACGTGGGAGCTGGTAGTCTATAAGCACATCCTTAAAAGGTCCCTAGTTGTGGGAGTTTCGAGACAGGGCATCGATACTCCAGAGTAGACTAGTGTATACAGTCGAGACCCCGACGAGGGGCGATGGCCGGTCTCACAAGCCACTGGTGTCAGTTGGTTCACCTAAGATGTATACACGTGTGCATTGGGTTATGAGTACACCGGACAGGACTCGCCGGGAACATGCTAGTTGGTCTTATACCTGACGTCAGATAGCAGTTCCCTGGTGACATGTGTATAGGTTAGTTCATCGACCTGGGGATCGTCATTTGTCTCGTGTGAATTCCCACTGTACTTTGATTACTACCCTACCACGCTCAAAGGAGACGTGCAAACAGGTTTTAGTTAGGTACAGTCCCGAGCCACATGGAGGCAGTGAGCGGATCTTCAGGGGTTCGTCTCTCCCAGTATTGGGGGTGAGGTCGCGCTGTGTCTAGGAGAGCCATTATACGAAGCCCTCGGCCGAGGCAGGAGATTTACTGGTAGGTATTCCAGAAGTATCTCAGGATGTTCTGGGATAAACTCCGACACGACTTGTACCGCTTTTGGGGGTCTGACTTTTACCAACCCCTAGGCCCGCCATGCGATGCTCATAGACGAACGGACCGGACTGTACGGATATTGTCACTGACAGGCTCAGTAGGGTGTCAGGATGAGTTCGCTCATCGACGTCCCTTTTGGTCAATAGCTGGTGGCACGTTACGTATTGGATTATACCTCTGACGTGCCAGTGGTTAAATCCACAACCAAGGTGTTGACGAGTCTTTAGAGTCCCCCACATTCAGTTGCTCAAGTTTTCGGGCGAAAAGCTGTAGAGGCCGTATGGAGATATGGCAGGGTTCGATCAGATACATGCGGTATTGCACGGATCAGGATCGGACGGATATTACTAGCCGGCTTTATTTTAAGCCGGATCCTAGTATAGTACAGTGTAGATTTTGTCTTATTGCATTTGTATTTCGGTCGGAATACAAATGCGGGTGTGTATACACAGTATCGGGGTTTTCCTGTAATTTATTACGGGACCAGTTTTATGGAGTTGCCAGTTTGTTTTCCGTTTCGGCCATATTTCTTTGTATCTTTCAATGGCCGAAGTTTGGTGGAGGAGGGCTTATATGCATTTGTGCAAATAAACATTTGTGGAAGGTGTTCTTTGCATACTTTTGTGTCATGATGGTTTCATGATGGAGCCCCATCCTTTAACCTTTCATGGTTCATGATTGCTTGACTTTTTGTAGCAATCATGGTTGTTGATTAGTTGGTGGAGTGTGGATTTGTTAGTAATCATTGCTTGACTTTGGAGTCATCATGCTTTTGATGATGGTTGAATATGATAACCATTTCCTTTCACTTGCTTTTTTTTGTGTGGCTATCCTTTTTCACTCCCTCACTCTCTCTCATTCTTTCCTCTCCCATAGCCATGGCTGGCCAAGCTCCAAGGGGGCTGTCCCAATTTTGTGCAAGGGGATTTCATCCCTTTTGGCTTTGGAAAAATCATATAGCTCCACAAAAATTCCATGTATCATCCCTCCACCAATAATGGCAACCTCCATGAACCCCAAAATGAGACATGGTTCTATACGTATCCTACAGCAAACTTTGGGCACGTTGACTCGCCAGCTTCATGCCCGAGTTGCCTCGGTATAGAGGTGGGAGCCCGTAAAAGATGCAGGTGACGTGGTGCCCTTCCGACGAGGAAGTGGAGACTGGACATTCCGCGGGAGATCGGGACGACGGCGAGAAGACCGGAGGACACGGATCGCTCGGTATATCTCTCTTCCCCATCTAGTGTTAGCTAGGACTAGTTAATGGCACGATCCGGGTTTATAGTGCGCGGTGGTGCTGGTTTGAAAAATTAAAGTTAACCATCGCTTCCGCATTTGGCCTCGGGATGGAGGCCGGGGCGCCGCCGTGCACTTACACACTTTAGCATGATGCTCTTGCAAGTTTAGACTGGTTTTTAATTTGTCTAAACAGGATGGCTCCCACTGTCTCTCGAATCCCTCCTCAAACCATAAAGGAAGAATTAGTCGGGACCAATCTCACCGTAAAATTCTTGCTTAACCGTTCAGCCAGGCCAGAGTCGGTACTTCGAGGGAGGTTTTCTAACGCTTTCGCGAAGTTCCTTAATTAAATAACCTCTTTTCCCTGTGGACGTAGCCCCGCTAACACCTTTCTAGACACCTACTTGGTTTATAGCATTGATCGTTAAGTGAGAAAGTTCCGGAGGAGTAGCATATACTCAAAGTAGGATCGGGATCCAAATATCATCGTGTGATAAAACTGAAGGAATCCTACCAGAATCATCACACTCCAAATGGTATGCAGCGCTAGCAAGTTTCAGTTTCTTTTGAAACTCCTGATGTGGATTTTTGCCCCATGCTCTTATGACCTTGGCGTGATGTCAAAATGTCATAAGTCACATGTCAAGTTCTACCCATCATTATCCAGGTTAATTTTAACCCACCCGTACCTACCCTTGACGTAGGCCAAAATGGCAGTATGACTGTCTCAAACCAACGCATTCTATCTATGCAACAGATAAATATCCGGCAGCTACCAATCACTATGCCTTAGCGTGAGGTCAAAATACATAGCTTGAATACTACCGAATATTTAACTGAAATGATGGAGGGCTACGAATGGTTTTGGCGAAACCGTGAACGTAGTGAACTTGATATAATCGATGGAACTAGATAGATTTTAAAAGGAGTGCTTCAAGCACCGCATTTAAAAGTTGGTTTTTGAAAAGAACCGAGTGGTTTTGAAAGTGTTCCAACGACTTTTACTTGGTTTATTTTCTTGCATTAATTTTAATGTGTCCCATCAATTAATCCTACCATTGCAGAAAATAACGAAAATATGACGTACGCTTATACCATCCGCATTCGCCACGGGGTCCCGTCATCACCCGTTAGGTTACTTAACTAACGACAGAGCGGGCGCTGGACTAGCACGGATGCAAAACATAAGCAACGCCTAAATAGATATCATAAATAGATATATACATTCGTCACACGCAATGATAGCCATTCTAGATCATAGATGAACACATTGGATATACTAGGAATCCGCATTCCGTACGAGCCTGTAACTAAGAGTGGATTACACGGTCGCGATGAATAGCCAAACCTCACCCTAGACCCCAACGGGTGCGGCAAACTACACGCCAAGTACCTGAAGTGAAGCAACCTCCCTCAACAACGTGAGTAGGCCACTCGGCACTTCGAGATACCCAGTAGTTTGTGCACCCCACCTTGGGTCTATCATAGAAGCAAAAACAGCAAAAGAAATTATACAATGACGGCTACAACCCCATCCCGGTTGTGCGGCCATATAAATAATATTACATCAATTACAAATTTTACATGAATTGAAAGATAAAGAAAACTCTCATCTCACAACCCCCCGGCTATTCATCCGCGACAATCCAACGAATTCATATACACAAACCATCAACATTACAGATCACAGATATGTATAACCCCCACTAATTGACGTATAGCGATTAGCAGACGTTTAATACATATATCACATCACAGATATAACCCATTAGCCAAAGTCTAGAGAAGTTCGATGAAAATACGGATTTGTAACCACCCGAAAAACAAATTTGTTCTCTAAAAAATCTGGGCAGAAACAAACCATCCTAAAAATCCCAAAACATCAATATAAGAACACTGCAGGAGAAACGACCTACGGCCGAGTCAACTCGGCCGCGGATCCGCGGCAAGAGCATGCTCTTGCCGCGGTTCCGCGATGAGTTGGTCGACTCGCTGGATCGTTTTTCTGGGGTGTTCTGTAAAAACCCTGAGTCTATTTTTTGTGTATGATTTATTATTTTTAAAGCAGGTTTAAAAATCGGCAGAAAGTTAGGTTTTCGAAACATGTTTTGCGATTTTTTTTTCGATCGAAGTTCTAAATACTTTGCTAACTTGCTAGTTTGTGTTTAGCTAGGCTCTGATACCACTGTAAGTCCACGTTGCCCACCCCGGTGCTTACGGGGAGGCGGAAACGGTATAAAAAATCGATTTCTACAACTCTAGGCAACATGGACTAGCTAAAGGAAGATCTTTGATAAACATAAACTAACAACCAAGCTAAGAGATTTAGCTACTCGGTAAAAGGGTTATACCTAAGTCTTGAAGTCCTTCTCTTCTTGCTCCTTAGAGTGGGATGAACGAGTCGTCCTCGTCGCCTTCTCTTGCCAAAAAAAGATCCACTCGAGGGCCTCTACCTTTGGCTCCTACCTCAAACTAGAAGTAACTAAGGTGCTTGGTGTGCTAAACCTAGAACCGTAGAAAGAGTAGAGAATGATTTTGGTGTTTTATCTCAAAAGCTTAATGGTTCTCAAGTCATGAAAGGGAGAGCTTTGAGAGAGAGGAAGAGGATGAGAGAGAATGAGAATGAAAGAATGAGAGGATAATATCAACCTTCTCACATATATGTGAATTATGATAATTAAATAATTAATTAAAGATAATTGTGATGGTTAACTTGAAATGACCATTGTCATTTCACATTAATGAATTTTGCAAGAATCAAAGGGCATCTTTCATGTGAAATGATGATGGTCAATATGTCAACATAGGTCAACAAGTCAACTATAGTCAAATGGTCAACAACCCTAACCATAACACAATTATAATTAATTAATATTAATAATCATGTTTCACAAAAACATTAGGGTTAAGGAAAAAGACAACGGTCATCAACCCTAATGAAAGTCTTCTGCCTCTGCCTCAGTCAACTGTGCATACACACACGTACCCATGTTCCGAGGAACACGAATACAACAAGATAAAACCAATCCCAAAACATATACTAGAATCTGGCTTAAACCGAAGCCCGCTAGTATAAGCTGTCCGGACACCAAACGTGCTCAAGTGCGCGGATGTGAACGAACCCCGTCGCAAAACCATGCGACCTCTACTCTGTTTTGCCTAAAGGCGAATAACCCTCTGTGTGGGACTCTAAAGACTCGACATTATGCTAGCAGTGGGTTTAACCACAGACCGCAAGCGGCACTAGCTGTACGTAATAGTCCCCAGGTAGATGCCGATAAGAAGACTGACGAGGTAAACCCATCTGAACTACTACTGAGCCTGAATGTGACAGTCTCCGTACAGTCCGGTCTGTTCGTCTAAGAATATCTCATGGCGGGCCTAGGGGGCGGTAAATGTCAGTCCCCTAATAGTGGTACAAGTCGTGTCGGAGTGCAGCCCAGAACACCCTGAGATAACACTAGAAACCTACCAGTATTTTCGCTTGCCCTGGCCAGGGACTTTGTGTAATGGCTCTCCTAGACACAGCGCGATATCAACCCCCAATACCGGGAGAGACGAATCCCGTCTAACCGTCACTGCCTCCAAGTGCTTCGGGACTACACCCAACTGCTACCTGTTGCACGACTCCTTTGAGCCGTGGTAGGGTAGCAATCTAAGAACAGTGGGAACACACTCGAGGCGGAGTGACAGTGTCAAGTCAACGGACTAAGCTGTACTCATGTCACCTGAGAACTGATAACTGACGATAGGTATAATACCAACCAACAGTTCCCGATGAGTCCTGTCCAGTGTACTCATAACCTAACGAGCACCCGCATACTATCTCAAGTACGACGTACTGTCGGCTGTGGGTCAGACCGTCTCCCAAGCTGGGATGAGAAGCACATACGCTAGTCTACACCGGAGTATCGATGCCCTGTCTCGATAGTCCTACGACTAGGGACATGCATAAGGATGTGCTTGTGGATTACCCAGCCCCCACGAGTGTGACTACCATCACAACGCTGGTAATCAAGCAAAGATCCTAAGGGCTCCACTAATGTGTAAAGGCGATATGCTATAAGAAACACATGCACACATTAAAGTAGAAACAAACCAAGTAGCATACTACTATTTTGAGCAAGATTGTCAATACAAGGTGAATATCCCAAGCTTCCATTAAGTAATATACAAACTAGTATGATACAGTAATGTCCTCTAGGGTATATACACTAACAATGAGTACTACTAAGTTACCTATTTCCTTTTGGGAGTTATGCACTTGAGAAGCTGCATACCTATTGAATAGGGTTCAAATCAAATCAGTTGCCTACCACTTCATATGTGATATGAAATGGGAAGAGCCCATCTCTTAAGATGTTAAGATTTGGGTTGTCCGGCCTATGTCTAAAAGCAAAATCTGGACAAGCTCAAGGCAAGATCAGTTCGGTGGAAGTTTGTTTGATATCCTAAGCATTCGCAAGGGAATATCTTCTACCAAACTGAGGAACAAAAGATGTTTTGTTTCTCAGCATGCCACCATTGTGAAAAGGGAATTTCTTGTGAATAAATTAGTGGTCATGAGGTAGAACTGGAAAGAGTTCCAGCTATACAAACTGCAGCTGATGATTTGGTAAACCCGAAGGATTCAATAGTTTCCAACGATCCTCAGCCTCTCCGCCGATCTAGTAGGGTTCCTCACCCACCTGAAAGATACTTCGGTTTCTCTATGACAGTGGGAGCAAGGATTGCAACATGAGATGATGACCCAACTAGTTTCGAGCTGGCCATCAGGAGTGGGACTCTGTAAGAATGGCTGGATGCTTAGCGATCTGAGATGGAATCCATATACACCAACAAAGTATGGACTTTGGTTGCTTTATCTGAAGGGTTAATCCCTATCAGGAGCAAGTATATCTTGAGAATATTATTTGGTGTACATGGAAAAGTTGAGACTTTCAAAGCTATTCTTAAGTCCATCCAGATCCTACTTGCCACGGATACATACCATGACTACGATATTTAGCGGTTGGGTGTCATGACTGCTTTTCTAAATATTGATTTGGAAGAGAGCGTCTATAAGTACACAGCCAGAGGGCTTCGTAGACAGTGGGAGCAGCGGAAACGTGCGCAAGATGTTTTATGTGATAAATCAGGCATCGCGGAGTTGGAACGCCTGTTTTGATGTGGCAGTCAAAGGGTTTGACTTCATCAAAATTGTAGATGAACCTTGTATATACAAAAAGGTAGTAGAGAGTATGGTGGTGATCCTCGTAGAGTACGTGGAGCGAAGCGAACGATAGTGTTGCCCTTTTGAGTTTCCGGCAAGAGAGCGAAGCGAACGATCCTTTGACGGACCATGGGCTTCGGGTAACCAAATATGAACTGGTACCATAGGCACTTTGACGGCGAAAGAGGCGAAAGAAGACATACTCTTGATAGGGAAGGAGTTTGTTATGCTACGCTCGGTCAATCTCCGCTTATCACAAGGATTCTCCATATAGGATCAAAGTGAAATCAATTAAATCCTTGTTTTTGGATCTACGAGATAGAACTAATTGGATGTTAGGATACTCACTAGTTGTAGTGAGATGGTATCAATTGATCCTGGGGAGAATCACTGGAAAGGTTCCAGGGTGATAAGGACGACAGAATGTCAGTCGCAGGCATTGTCTTTACCCTCTGTGGAGGGACGATATGTTGGAAGAGTTCCAAGCTAGATACCGTGACTTACTAGACGATTAAAGGCAAGATACATCGTTACCATGGATGCTACCAAAGAGGCAGTCTGGATATATATAAGTTCATGAGATGAACTTCATTCCAACCATTGTGTGACAATGGAGTTAAGGCTTCGGCCTTGGAACCGCCGTCCCATCAGAAATCCAGATATAATTCTTAGGCAGTATCACCTGATCATGGAGATGGTTGATCTCCAGGGAGATCGAGGTTAGGAGAGTAGACACAGGGGACAACAGCGCGGATCCACTCACAAAGGCCTTTTTCCCAGTAGAGACTTTTATGGGATGGTTGAGTATGAGATACTTCAACCACAGCTAATTGTTGGGTTTGCGATACCACAACAGATGGCCCTAGTGCAAGTAGGAGATTGTTAGTTATTTGTATGCCCTAGAGGACATTATTATACATACGATGTATAATGTAGTGGATGCTTGGACATATATAGGGAGGACTTTCTTGCTCGACATGATAGTACGCTATCTGGTTGCTTTTTATCTTAACATGTACTCTGATTGTCTCTATGTTACATGTTGATAAAGCCCTTAGAATGAGTACTTGACTACCACGACTATGATGCAGATCATACTAGTGGGGACAGTGTAGTCGTCAAGTACATCCTTCAAATGTTCCTAGTCGTGGGAGTACCAAGACAGGGCATTGATACTCCAGAGTAGACTAGCGTATACGCATCTTGACCCATATGATGGGCGATGAATGATCCTATATCCATCGGTGTTTGACATCAAGGGTGGTGTAAGGGTGCTCAGTGGAGACTAGGTACACTGGACGGACTCGCCGAGAACTCCCAGATGGTATTATACCTCACGTCAGATGGCAGTTCTCTTGTGACACTGGTACAGGTTCGTCTGTAGATTCGAGATCGTAATAGAGACTTCTGTGATTCCCACTGTGCTTTTATTTTCATCATACCACGTCCAAGAGGGCGTGCAAAAAGGTGGCTTTTGGTTACAGTCCTAAATCACATGGATGCAATGAGCGATAGGAGGGGATTCATCTCTCCCGGTATAGGGAGTTGATGTTGCGATGTGTTCGATTGGCTATAAATAGAAATCCCTGGCTAGGGTTGCTGAGATTTACTGGTAAGTGTTATTAGTAGTTTCTCAAACTGTTATGTACTTCATTTCGAGACGACATATCAAGCTACTGGGGTCTGACGTTTACCACCCCTAGGCGAGATATGTGACATATTAGACGAAGAGACCGGACTGTACGGGAGTGTTACTGATTGGATTCGCGGGAGAAAGTACAGGCTTGCTTGTTCATCTTCTGATCGCTCAATACCTGGGTGGCTGTTACGTTTAGCTGACCACTTGCAGCTTGTGGGTGTTTGATATGATCATCACCTACTGCCGGCGTATTGACGATTCTTTAGAGTCCTACACAGAGGTTACTTGACTCCGGCAAAGCGGAGTAGGAGCACATATATGATATGTGCGGGACCGAGAACAATACGTGTATGTGATACCGTATTAGATTCTCGCGATATGAGATATCGGCCGGGTATATGTGATATAGCCGGGTCATCGGATCAAGTGTTGATTCGATGAACTGATACAGATTATATTAGTCGGTTAATTATGAAATAGCCGGATTATCGCATCAAGTGTTGATTCGATAATTTAATGTATTGATATATTAAATTACATTAACTGATATAAGCTCACTAAAAGATTCTTTTTCTCACTCGAGTAATACATTTGATATATATGCGATATATGTTAATTGTATTATTTTCTTTTGTTATAAATATATATTATATATTTGATATATAATATTGTAACATGATATGATTACTAATACAACATGTTTAGTGGTGATTAAACAAGGTTAGGGTTTGATTTGGGTTAGTTCATTCTTAATGCTTCTAGAAGGTTTTACTTTGTTTCTAGCAAAGATATTATGTTTGATATGTTTGCTAGATATTTCTAACCCAACCCAAACCCATCACCCTAGGTTAAGTCTCTACAATGGTTAGCCTCTTCATATTCAACCATGGTTGCATTATTAATCATTATGATATTTTTCATTATTCATCCCAAAAGGTTTCCATTCTTCTTCTTCTTCCTTGAGCTTTGAGAAAGCTTTCTAGGTTTTCTTAATTTGATGATTTAGTGTGAGAAATAGAAAATAAATGAGAGCATAAATTCCTACTTCATCATCCTAATCTATTCTTGCCAATTAGATTAGGGTGTTCACTTCATTAGTAAGTGAGAGCTTGTGTTAAAGAAACTTCAAGGTAGATCATCTTTGTTATCGAAGATCGGAAGCAAGATTCCATCTTTCTCTTCGTGGAGCTTCTCAAGAGTCCGGGAACTTGATGATCGCAGCGAAGGGACTTCTACACAGAGCTTATAAAGCGAAGGACTGGACTACAAAGGTTGTAATCCCAAACTCTTAGAAGTAAAGTTGTTTACTTGCTTATTGTTTTCTCCTAATCTCCATTAAAGATCTTGGTTAGGGTTGTTCGGCATGTCTAAAATTTAAATTGGGAATGGTTGATGCCTTGTAGAACCATGTGAGAATGCCTATTAACCATACAGGATGATTGTGCTAGATTGTTGTCGCTTTATCGCTAATCTACGGTGGTTACGCCAAATTGCAAATTTTTGTGCTTACTAGGTTTTTGATACTTTTAGGAGGTGAATTAATTTGTGATATCTTGACGATATTATTAGCATCTCCTACGGTAATTAGGGTGTGTGAATGAGAATTGGTTTAATCGGGTCTTAGTTTTGGCGGTTGTTCCGAAACGACGATTCTAGTAAGGGTTATAGTGATTTTCGTGTGTGTTCCGTGCACCAAGTGCAAAATGTGCCTAACTCGTAGAAGTTGACCCTTTCATTTTGTGACTTGGCGTTGTTTCAGGATATGTAATCTTATGTTTTATGTTGTGCAAATTCCAGGATCGGTCGCGGAGACTTCGGACGCGGTACGAAAAGGGAAAGCGGTGATTGGATCAAGCTAGCTGGGGACTTCCGGTGAGTAGATGTATACATCTACAGGGGAAATCGTTTGGATGGCGTGAGGTGCCCGATAGTTTAGAAATTCTAGTTATACTAGCTTGTTGCATGTAGTTCCTAGTTACCTATTTTACTGCATTGCATGACCTTTATATCCATATATGTGTTAATTCATCGTATATGAACCATTAAAATGAGATATGCGACATAATAAATATTTGGCTTGCTTAGTTCTTTATATATAATTGTGCAACTTCATCTCATAGGACACTTGTACCATTACCATGGTTTTATGCAGCACGTGCACTATTCATGCGGACACACATGCCTTGGTAATTGCTATGCCACAAACACTATATAACTTGTTTAAACCGGAATTTAGAATAATTTCACCAGATAGGACGTATAAACATGTCCTAATATATTAAATTCCTCAAGATGAACATGTAAAATTGCTAGTCATATGCATGTACCCCATTACATCATTCGATCATACATAGCCTTTTAGTCATATATTGCATTTCGCATTGTTGATACCATAGGCATTCACCATCATTGACATTTGTACTTATGGTACTTTCTTTCTTGAGGACTTCAGCATTTGAGAGTTATAAGATTTTGGAGAAACTGCAAAGATTTAATAAAACTGATATCATTTTAAATATTGCAAGTGCTGTTTTCTCGTGACATGATACTTGTGTCGTCCACCATGAGTTTTCTGTTAGATTTCGAGACCCGTTTCGAGGAGTAGGATGATCCGTCTCCGGTACATGGTAGGGCCGGTAAGGTACCCCGGGGCAAGAAGTTCGAGTTGTAGACGATGAGCCTAGCAGGGGAAGACGACTTACCTGTGATTGTTGGCACGGTGGATATCCGGAGGATACCGACCGTGGTCGTGAGATATTGAGAAATTGATACTTGAGATGGGCAAGTCCGGATTGCCGGAGCCCGAGACATTTGAGATACCTATACTTTGGGACCCTGAGATATTCATTTGAGGTGTCGATGCTTGACCAGGATTTCTGTTGATTTTATTGATATTACTCCAGATATTTCAAAAGAGTTTTCTAAGTTGAAAATAATGATTCCCTCATATCAGCATATTCAGATCACGTGTTGAATTGCATTCATGTCGCATACATGCTATTACATCATACCATATCAATATTGTAGAATGGTGAGACTTTGCGTACATGCTTACGATAGATTTTATAGATGATACATATTACTCACGAGTTGGCAACTTACCCCCGTTGTGCCACAGCCTTTTTGCAGGTCCGATCCGTCAGTACAGTAGCGGCGGACGCACTTCCTCTTTTTGCTTGGATTTAAGGCTTTTGCTTGTAGGTGCGTTATATAATTATTTTGTTTCCACCTTGTATATTCATTGTATCTAGTGTACTCCATCTACTGTATCATCTACCATTACTGATGTATATTGACTTAGAGACGAGACAGTGAGATTTGTGGGCATGTATGTTGTTTCTTTGGGTCGTGCTCACTTGAGCCGACATGTTGCTTATTACTTGTGCCTTTTTATGCTTATTTTGCACATTGATGATTTATATTGCATAGGATTTGAGTCCGCCTTGGGACGAATAGCTAGCTCCCACTTGGGGATGCCTTATTTCTTGTATTCATATATATTCCTGTTTGTACCCGTTTTGGGGCCAGTATTTACAAAGGAGACTCTGCCGAAGTATTCGGAAAAATGGATGTTGCTTTTAAAAAGCTTGATGTGACTTATTTGATTAAAATCGCTTTCAATAAATTGGTTTTCCTTCACTTCACTGCTTATTTGGTTTTGATTTCTGGGTTTTGGCTTACTTAGATTACGTACACCTCGAGACGTTTTGTAATTTAAGTGCCAGTCATGCTCTGTACTTTTCAGGTCATGACAAAGTTGGTATCAGAGCGATAGGTTTTACCTTTCTTAGTATAGGATGACCCTTGGTAGATGGAGTAAGTGACTTAAGCAGGGTAATGTAGCGTGTGTATGTCTGCGGCATACTTGCGGTATGCTACTCCGCCGAAGTGACTTTAGGTTATACTTGCTTGAAAATTCCTTCTTCAATTCCGTGTATCCTATGTTTCTATTGCACAGTTCTTATTATCCTGTTTCCTGTACCAGCCACTATGCCGCCGAAGGCGACAAGAGCGCAGAGGGCTACCGCCCGAGATGAGATCCGAACAGGCTTGTCCGAGACGAGGGCCGAGCTGGGTGGCATACCTACACCTCAGGGATAGACTGATCCGCCTTCCCCAGGCCGCATGGATAGGCTAGAGTCTGGTATGGAGGAGTTACGACAGATGATGGGAGGTATGCAAGAGTTACGACAGATGGTGGGATCCTTAGTAGAGGCCAGTCGTGCACCGAGATCGGAAGACGTACCTACCACAGCACAGACTATAATAGTACCTGCTGTCCAAACAGTTGCTCATACTACTACCATGGCTATTCCGGTATCACTGCAGGATTTCATGAGGCTGAGACCCCCAGTCTTCACCGGCACCGATGCAACGGAGGATCCGCAGACATTCCTTGACAATTTAGCTAGGATTTGCCATTCGCTCAGATGTTCTGACGATAGATGGGTTGAGCTTACGAGTTTCCTTCTGGAGGGCCTTGCGCAGACATGGTGGGAGTCGGTCGAGAGAGGTCGAGCTGCAGGTCTACCTCCTATGACTTGAGCCGAGTTCACAGAAGTATTTCTAGCCCGTTTCCTTCCAGAGAGCATTTATGATGCTCGAGCTCATAGTTTTGAGGCTTTGCTCAAGACTCCAGGGATGACAGTGTCCGAGTATGATATCTAGTTTACTCAGTTATCCCGATATGCTCCGTACTTGGTTGATACTGAAGAGAAAAGAGTAAAGAGGTTTATGCAGAGACTCGACACATAGTTATTTCTTGCTATCGGCGCCCAGCACTTTGACACTTATGCAACTGTTATGGATACGGCCTTACGGATGGATGCACGCATTTTAGAGACTTCGGCCGTTTCTGGGCTGAAGAGGATTCGTACCGATAAGCCAGCTCAAAGGCATCATGCCAGATTCTTTTCGAGAGATGGTGGCGGCAGAGGAGTTGGACAGGGTCAGCTATTTGGTTCTTATCCTCAGGAACAGCAGGCGTCCCCAAGATGTTATGGGTGCGGGAGTCCGCACCATCGTATCAGAGACTGTCCGGTGAGACGATAAGGAGCGGCGACAGTTCCACACATGACTTTACCACCTTTACCACCTCCTCTGAGAGCTCTACTTCCTGCCCCCGGTGATGCCCAACGTCAGTTAGGCGCCCCAAAAAGCCATGGACGTGGCGGTCCTATTCAGAGAGGACGAGGAGGCCGAGGCCGAGGATAGCCAGCTATTGGTGGGGGACAGGCCCGAGTGTTCGCTTTGACTACGTAGGATGCGCAGGCATCCAATGCCGTTGTGACAGGTACCTTGCCAGTATGTTCTTTCGACGCGCGAGTATTATTCGACCCAGGTTCCACACATTCGTATATATCTACACACATTGCACCGATGTTGGGCCATGAGTCGTTGTCATTTGATCAGCCGCTTGTTGTTATTACTCCGGTAGGCGAGTCGTTTGTCGCTCGTTTTGTGTTTCGATTGTGTTCCGTTCGTATCGAGGAGAGGGATTCGTCGGTTGATTTGATCCTCCTTGATATATTGGACATTGATGTGCTTCTGGGCATGGACTGGCTGGCCATTTGTTATGCATCGGTGGACTGCCGTGAGAAGGCAGTCAGATTTAGCTTTCCAGGAGAGCCAGTCCTTGTTATTCAGGGAGACCGCAGCGTCACCCTTCCCAGCTTGATTTCATCTCTTCGCGCTGGTCAGCTCTTGCGGAAGGGATGTCAGGGATTCTTAGCGTATGTTCGTGATACTCGGGCTGCAGAGGTTCCTTTGGACCATGTCCCGATTGTTAGTGTGTTCCCTGATGTTTTCCCTGATGAGCTTCCTGGGTTACTGCTTGAACGCGATGTTGAGTTCTGCATCGATTTAATTCATGGCTCGGGGCCTATTTCCATACTGCCTTATCGGATGGACCCGGCAGAGCTTAGAGAGCTGGAGGATCGGTTGCAGGATTTGTTAGATAAAGGGCTTATTCGACCTAGTGTGTCTCTGTGGGGTGCTCCTGTCCTGTTTGTCAAGAAGAAAGACGGCAGTTTGCACTTGTGTATTGATTACCGCCAGCTGAACAGGGTTACCGTACGGAACAGATATCCCTTACCATGTATCGATGATTTGTTCGACCAGCTTCAGTGTGCGGGATACTTTTCGAGGATTGACTTGCGATCGGGTTACCATCAGTTGTGTGTGCGGCAGGAGGATATTCCGAGGACGGCTTTTCGCACACGTTACGGGCACTATGAGTTTTTGGTTATGTCGTTCGAACTCACCAATGCACCAGCCGCATTTATGGATTTGATGAACCGCATTTTCAGGCCATATCTAGATCTGTTCATCATCGTGTTTATTGACGACATTTTGGTGTATTCCCGAGCTGAAAGGAGCATGAGCAGCACCTGTGGATCATATTGCAGACCTTGAGGGAGCACCAGCTGTTCGAAAATTCTCTAAGTGCGCATTTTGGCTTGACATCATTGATTTCTTGGGTCACGTGATTATGAGAGATGGTATATGTGTGGACCCGAAGAAGATCGAGGCCATTCAGCATTGGCCCAGACCGACATCAGTTATGGAGAACCATTGTTTCCTAGGCCTGGCTGGCTACTACCGGCGATTTGTTCAGGACTTCTCCTGTATTACTGCACCGTTGACCGGGTTGACCCGGAAGGGAGTTCCTTTTGATTGGTCCGAGGCGTGCGAGCATAGCTTCCAGCAGTTGAAGACTCGTCTGACTACTGCACCAGTGTTGTCCTTGCTTTCGAGATCGGGCGGATTCATGGTTTATTGCGACGCTTCTCGAGTGGCACTGGGTTGCGTATTGATGCAGCACGACATGGTTATTACGTTGCTTCTCGGCAGCTGAAGACACTTGAACAGAACTATCCTACGCACGATTTAGAGATGGCTGCAGTGGTTTTTGCACTCAAGATCTGGCGAAATTACCTATACGGCGAGTCATGCCAGATATTTACGGACCATAAGAGCTTGAAGTACATATTTCAGCAGCGAGACCTGAATCTGAGACAGCGCCATTGGATGGAGCTGGTGAAAGACTATGATTGCGGGACCTTTACCATCCGGCAAGACGAATGTGGTGGCAGATGTTTTGAGTCGGAAACCCGGAGGTAGTTTATCCTGTTTGAGAGCCGTGCAGAGGCAGTCGTCAGCAGATTGGCAGATTCTATGCGACAGTCGAGTACAGTTTGAGTTCACTCCGACAGAGGGACAGCTTGCGCATATCCGTGCACATCCATAGTTGCTTGACCGTATTCGAGAGTCACAGCCCAGTGATTACCGTCTTTCAAAGATCATAGAGCAGGTTCGGCAGGACAGAGTTTCCGAGTTCGTGATCGATGATCAGGGGGTACTGTGATTTAGGACTCGATTGTGCATACCAGATTCTGAGGGACTGCGGCGTGAGATTCTTGAGGAGGCCCATATATCGATGTATAGCGTTCATCCCGGTTCTACCAAGATGTACCACGACTTTCAAAATGTTTACTGGTGGGACGGAATGAAGAGTGACATCACCGACTTCGTGTCGAGATGCCTGACTTGTCAGCAAGTCAAAGAAGAGCACCAGAGGCCCGCGGGAGAGTCGCAGCCTTTGCCCATTCCGGAGTGGAAAAGGGAGTAGATTTCTATGGACTTCATCGTGGGTCTACCCAGGACCAGTCGAGGATATGACTCCATTTGGGTGATCGTGAATCATTTGACGAAAGCGGCTCACTTCCTGCCAGTGACAACCACTTTCGGTTTTGCTCAGTATGCCTAGATTTACATCGACGAGATCGTACGGTTGCATAGCGTCCCGACTTGTATCATGTCTGACCGAGGCACCCAGTTTACTAGCCGACTATGGCAGAGACTTCAGGAGGCGTTGGGCATCCATTTGAGTTTCAGCACAGCATTTCATCCACAGACCGACGGCCAGTCAGAGCAGACTATTCAGACTCTTGAAGACATGCTCCGAGCATACGTTTTAGACTTCGGAGGTAGCTGGGATCATCATTTACCCTTAGTGGAGTTCTCCTACAACAACAGCTTCCAGGATACTATTCAGATGGCACCTTTCGAGGCATTGTATGAGAGGAGATGCAGATCGCCCGTCTGTTGCACAGAGCTCAGTGAGAGCAGTATTTTAGGGCCGCAGATCGTGCAGGAGACGGCCGAGAAGATACAGTTGATTCGAGATCGGATGAGAGCGGCCCAGAGCAGGCATAAATCGTATGCGGACAGACGCCGTCGAAGACTAGAGTTCGGAGTTAGCGATCATGTTTTTCTGAGGGTCTCTCCAATGAAGGGCGTGATGAGGTTTGGGCGAAAAGGAAAGCTTAGTCCCAGATTTGTGGGTCCTTTCGAGATCCTCGAGCGTGTTAGCGCAGTTGCGTATCGTTTGGCTCTTCCACCCATCTTTCCTGATCTTCACCCCATCTTCAATGTTTCGATGCTCCACAAGTACCTTCATGACCCTTCTCATGTGATTCAGCACCCGACGATCCAGCTAGAGCGCGACCTTTCTTTTGCAGAGCAGCGGTGGTGATCCTGGATCGACACGTGAATAAATTGAGATCGAAGGTTATACCGACTGTCAAGGTCCTTTGGCGTAGCCCGAGCAGCGAGGAAGTCACCTGGGAGACCGAGGACGAGATAAGGAAGAAATATCCCTATCTCTTTGAAGGTACGCGTAGCTAGATTTTTAAATTCGGAGACCGAATTTCTTTATGGGGGGAAGATTGTAACACCTTGAAAAGTCGTTTAGGTATTTTTCCAGATAATCGGTAAATAACTGGTAATTTCCGTAAATTGTAATTATAATTATTTTTCAGTATAGGCCTAATTATACCTAATTTAGATAGGTAATTGCTAGTATTTTCTAGCTAATGAGTCACTTATAAATTTCTAGTTGTTTAAAAAATTTTCCCTAATTTATTATTTTTAATATTATTTTAAGCTGTTACAAATATATTAAATTAGTGATAAATATAAATTTGAATGGGCTAATTACATACTTGAGAACCATGACAACTAAAATCTATTTTGTAATATAAATTTTTAGTCATGTTATTTCCAAGTTCTAGTTGGTTATAATCAGAGGAAAATTAAAATTAATTAAAATAAGCTTAAACTTGCAATTAGGTAACTTGAGGGGGTCTTTTTGCATTGAATTTTTATTGGCAATCACTAACAAATCCTCACCCCTCCCTTGGCCATCCCCACCACCTGTAGCAGCCCACTCCCCCTCAAAAATTTTCTTCAACTCATTTGTAAGTGTGGAAATAGAATTAAAAGTGTAGGTTTTAAATATATTAAATTGAGGTATGGGTTTTAGGTGGTATGAGGGGTGATCAGTCGAAAATAATGCAATTTTAACACGGTAATTTCCCTATTTTTTGCACTCATCTAGAAGTGTTCGGTATTCATTTAGTACATATTAGCAAATCAGTCGTTAAATATCAGATTGCATGTGTTAGACTCTAAAACCGACATTTCTAAGGAAATTGACCGCATTTCATGGCATCGCATCATCTCTGTATTTGCGCAACACTTATGTCGAGATTTGTGAAGGAAATTGCAGGAGCAAAGTCAAAAGAAGCTGATCAAAAATACACCAACTCCATGTTTTCAGATCTGGTAGCAATTCAGAAGGAAATATACAAATCAACATATCAAAGAAAGGCCCACAACTCAAGCCCTACAAGCACCAGAGAGCCCAAGCTCTAACTCCTCAAAAGCGCCGCGGAACCGCGGCGGGAGCCGGCTTGCGCCGCGGTTCTGCGGCGGTTTAGTCAGATCATCATTCCATTTTCAGGGCATAATTCCTATCTCAGTGGGTACACCTCATTTTGACATGTCAAATTCCAGAATTCTCCAGAGTCTTCTGCCAGATCAGCAAAGATCATTAAGCTAATCCTAATTAAGCTCCTAACTAATCACATCTAGAAGCTTCTCCTCAACAAACTTTTGGAGGGAAATTCAAATCTCTTCTAACTAACTTTTGGAGGGAAATTCAAATTCTAATCCTAGATCAAGGGTTTAGGGAAGTCTATAAATAGAAGCCTAGACCTAGGGTTAAGGGTTAATCTTTTAGTTAGCTAGTTCAATCTTAGTTAATCTTTGGTTGTTCATTCTTACACCATCTTCTTCCACAAGGCTTGTGCGAAACCCTAACCCTAATTCCACTCCAAATTCAAGATCTTGAGTACCAATCTTGCAAGAAGCCCTTCAACCTTTTAGGAGCCGAGCCGATCTTCAATCGAGCAAGTGATCAAAGCCGATCCGCGACTCAACGAGACGAGCGAAGCCAAATCGACGATCGAGTTCTTCCTCTTGTAGTTCTTGAGCGAATGTAATGAAATTGTTGATATAAATAGAAGGTGAAATTCTTTAATCTTGCTTTCTTTAAATTCTTGCATCATGATTCGATCTCAATTTGTAATTGTAGTTCTTGTTGTGATGTTCGAGTAAAACTCCGCTCGTAAAGGAGTCGAGACGATCAATAGAATGATGATGTAACAAATCTTAATACGATTCTTGAGTCCTACGAGTCTTGTAAACCCTAGCAAGTTCAAGAATCGATGACCTAGTTTCGTTGCGATACTTTCTTGATTGTGATCGCTCGAAATTAAGGATCTACGATCGTTTCTTGAATTTACTAGAGGCTAGAATATGAATGATATCGACGAAAGAATAAGGGATAAGATGAAACCCTAGTTTCTTAAGAAATCCCTAATTCTCGATCGATCATCATCGATCTAGTATCAATTCATCGAAGGATAAGAATACGTAATTGTAAGATTACATCACATCTATAGATCCGATCGATTCCTACGAGCCTCATTTAGATTCTTGATATTTGGTTGGAAAAATCATCAAACTATCAATTCTTGATTTTATCGTTTCTTGATTTAGACTAGATTTTTCTCTTTCTTGAATTGCAATTACAAATCATGAATTGTTTGTTTTCTTTTCATTAAAGTTTCAATTCATCTAATTCAAAGCACGAACGATTACACTTTCCCTGTGGACGATCCGCACTTACTAACACGCTACATTCGACACCGTTATTGATTGCGGTCAAAATATTTTTGGTTGTGATTTCTTTACAATTTTTCAAATACTACACATCAAGAATATCATCAAATCAAATGGCGCCGTTGCCGGGGATAGTGCGCTAATTGTTCGTATTTTGAAATTTGAGTTGAAAAATTTATTCCATTAGAATTTTTAGATCTAAACTCGCACAAACCCTAATACGTGTTTTGTGATTTGATTGCGAGGAAATCTGGGATCATTGGAGCTGGAGAAATTTTTTTCTGAAAATTCCAGAGAGTTCCGGGGCTAAACAGTAGCAGCCTTAAGAATTTTGGTGCACTGAACAGCTCATACGGCCGCCCTTCCGCGGCAATAGCACCCATATGCGGCGGAACCGCGGCACTCTTGGGGCTTCTCTGTGAAATTTTTGCTTCAGGTGACTTCTTACCTTCTTCTCTCTCCTCTTTTTAGCTCCAACTAACATTTTGTGCAGGTTTCTTTGCAAATAATCGCTGCGCCGCAAAAGCAAAATAAAATTTGTGCGTGTTTTGATTCTTGGTTGTTTGCATAATTAATACGGAAAATTATGGGGCACGACTAAATCCAGATTAGGTGGGGAGTTCATTACCCTTCCTAGGCCCCGAAAATCACAAAAATTGCATGCGCATTGACCCTCATTAATTAAAAAATATCTAGAGATGACTCTAAGGACTGTCGCGCTCACTTAGGACAGAAGAAGGTCGTGGGTAATTCATTGCTTATCCGCGTTTTCTTGTGGTGTCTAAGGCAAGTGTGTCGAAGGCTAGTGGTTATTAATTAGGCCCACTACTTACGTAGTGGAGTACCTTCCCACTTATCTGGCACTTACCTGGCCACAAGGGGACAAAGAGGCAGTGGAGGATTCTATCCTGCGACTTGTCTTTTGGCAGTTAGGAGCGGTCTAGAGCTAGACCTAGGTGACCACTAGATTTTAGGGTTTTGTGTGTTGCATTTGTTGTGTTGCATCATTTTTTCAAAATTCCGTCCAATTTTCAAAACAAACACCGCATTCATCATTCCCCTAATTATAAAATCTACGCTGCCACTTGTACTAACCCTTTTTATTGCAAGATAGGCTGGACAACGGGATTCTAGTGCCTGTTTGTCCGCGTCCCTCGATCGACCCTAAAGTCGGTATTTCTACATTTACCCTTTCTTTACCCACCACCACACCCACATCGATGGATCCATCTCCATCAAACTTCTTTTCCACTACCCAGCCGCCATCCGTTGGTGCGCAGAATCCACCTCGCATCTCTCTCCAAGAGAGGTGTTATCCTACACGAGGCCCCCTTTCCACATGTCTTTCCATTCAACCAGCCAACAGGGAAAATTTTCAAATAAAACCCCAATACATCAACCTTCTACCAAAATTTCACGGTCTCGAGTCTGAAGACGCATATGCCTTTATCACCAAATTTGAAAATGTATGCGCAATGATGGGTACTTCACAGCTTTCTGTGGATGCTTTACGTCTTCGTCTTCTCCCATTCACTTTGTGCAATATAGCCGAGAAGTGGCTGTATAGCACTACCGCACATTCCATTTCAAATTGGGATGAATTCGTCAAAACATTCCTTAAGAAATTCTACCCACATCAAAAGACAACTCGAGTCCATAGCGAAATATATCAATTCACCCAGCTTCCAAATGAAACATTTTCACATTGTCTTGAACGTTTCAAGGATCTGTTAGTCCAATGTCCACATCACGGCATCCCGAGATGGGAACTGTGCCGAATCATTTATGAGGGCATTACTCCTTACACATGACAGACCCTTGAATCCATGTGTCAAGGCAATTTTATGACCAAAGATGATGGGGAAGCCTGGGAATTCCAAGAAAATTTCGCTAAAAAATCTTTACAGTGGGAGGGTGTGAGTCAATCATCTAGGGATGGCAATGATATTTTCATAGGAGTTAGAGCTGACATTGCAGCTATACACAAGAAACTCGAGACTATGGAAAACAAATTTTTAGTCTCCACCCTAAATCAAATGTCACTCTCCAAAATTGTATGTGGCTGTTGTTCTGATCCGTCTCACTTGACGGAAGAATGTCCGTTTCAAGGTCATGAGCATACCAATGCCGCATTTCAAAGACCTAGAAACGATACATTTTCCTCCACATATGATCAGGGTTGGAGGAATCACCCTAACTTTGCTTGGAACCAATCCCAATCTCAAAACACGGTTCCAAACATGAATCATTTCCAAAGGGTCCCTCCACCACAACAGCAGCCACCACTTCAATTGAGTCAGCACCCTTTCCACGCACAAAACTTCCAAAATCCGGCCAACACTTTTGCACCGTCTAGTCCTTTGCAATTGACCGGTACAGATAATACATCTGCACCAGCACAAACCTTGGATACTTTCATGAAACAATCCATCCAAGGGATGGCAAGTTTACAATCTTCCATCGAGAATGTGATGAAGATCATTTTCTCTTAAAATGAAAATATCAAATCGATGGAAGCACAAATTGCACAACTAAAAGCCGAAATGAGTGCAAGAGAGAAAGGGAAACTTCCAGCTCAACCTTTACCCAATTCTGGCTATTCACATCTTGTGAATGCAACCACGTTGAGATCTGGAAGAGTGCTTGACAATCAACTTGGGGAAGAGTTTGATGATACCGAAAAATCAATCAATAACACCCCGGCTGAGACCTTTCCTCACACACACACTTCTAATTCTGACCCGAGTTCTTCTACCCCACCACCTTCTCGCGAGCCTTTTCTTCGTTTCCCACAAGGCTCGCCACCTCAGCCCATCTCTTCTAGTTCTCCACAAACGATCCCCACTCCTCTTTTGGGATCATGTCTACCCCCACTTCCTTCTCCTATGATGGACCCAGCACTTATTGCTAAAGCACCTTATCCTAATCGGTTAAGGGCAAACACACTGAGTCCACATATGGAGAAGATTATGAACATGTTTAAGCAAGTTAACAACAACATACCTCTCCTAGATGCCATCCAACAAGTTCCGTCCTATGCGAAAACTCTTAAGAACTTGTACACTAGGAAGTGGAAGACTCAAGTGCGCAAGAAGATTTTCATGGAAAAGACAGTAGACACGGCTTTCCCCCAACAATTACCGAGGAAACGCAAGGATCCTGGATATCCTACGATTTCCATTTCTATTGGGGGAAAACACATTAACCGTGCTTTATTAGACCTTGGCGCTAATGTTAACTTGCTTCCATACTCGGTTTATGAGCAACTAGGTATCGGAGAGTTGAAGCCAACCCATTGCACTCTCCAGATGGCTGACCGATCAATCACCAAACCTAGGGGTGAACTGGAGGATGTGTTAATAAAAATTGGGGAATTTATATTCCCTGTAGACTTTATTGTAATTGATACACAGCCTGTAGCGAACCCACGGAATCAAATTCCGGTGATTTTAGGTCGCCCCTTTTTGGCCACTTCCAATGCAATAATCAACTGTCGTAATGGTTCTATGACCCTATCTTTCGGGAATAGGTCAATAGAGCTGAACATTTACAAGTTGGGAAGTGTACCCTCTGAACCTACTGCTCAGGTATGTTCTTTCGACTTAATGGATGTCGACAGCAGCGAATTTGATGATCCTCCTGATATTGATCTAGACACTTTTCATATGTTATTGTTCGACCCAACTATGTATCATACACATACGGACTCTTCCACCGAGATGTCCGGGTCAACAATTAACACTTATTATGAAATGCCTTTAGAGTCTGAAGATCACCCTGCACCTTGTGATGACATTATTCTTCGGGGTATAAATGAAACTTTTGAGGAGATCTTCGCTGATGAACTCGCATTTTTGAATGACATGGGTGTTGAGATGAGTCATCTCCAAATCAATGAAATTAAACCTCCACCCCTTCTTCTGAACTGTAAAAAGAATACGAGTAATCCATCACACTCACTGCATCGTCTCTCCAAAATGAGACGCACACACATTCTTTTCCACCCCTTTCCCTTTCCACACTTCTTCTTCCACCAACCAGAGCACTGCATTGATAAAATTTTTGAATGGTTGGTGTTAATATTCGGTCTTTGCAAAGCTTGGCATCGACCAATAATTCTTGACCCCCTCATGTGATTTTCAAAAGATTAACATTGCATAACTCAAGTTTGGGGGGGGTATAATCTGGCTCTTAAAAATAAAATTTTTACAAAATTTTGAGCCAAAACTAAGTTTGGGGGAGGATCTTCACTTATATATTTTTCCCCTACTAATAAATTCCTCCCAAGCTTACAGGTTTTTCGAGATTTAGCTGATGGCAACAGTGAGGACACTGTTGAAAACAAGTTTGGGGGAGGTTTGTGCTTATTTTGGCATCATTTGCATCATACTTTGCATAAGCACAAAACATTTTTGAAAACCTATAAAAAATTTTTAAAAAATTCAAAAGATAAAAAAAACATTTTTGTACATAAATAAGATAATGAAAGATTAGATAGTGAAAAATTACATCCATGAGATTAGAAAAATTTAAGAAAACCAAGAAAATTAGAAGTTTTCTTATATGAACTAGTAATAAGTAGTTATGAGCCGTTGTCCCAAGGGTTAGTAAGATGAAGGAAGTCACTAATATGAGGATAAAAATAAGTCTGAAAAATAGTTCTATTCTGGAAGCTAAACATTTTGAACGTTGATACCCTGCTATTCGCACTTACACATGTCTTAAAGCCTGGGATAGTAGAGGATACCTTGAAATGCTCTTGTCTTAAAGACAAAAGTACGAAGAAAATAAAAAAATAAAAAAATGAAGAAAATATAAAGTGGTGAGAAAAATGAACACTGGTTTTGTTATCACCAAAGGCAATAAAAAAAATATAGCGAGGGTGCTTCTTCACCTAGTGCCCTAAGGCCAACTGGTCTGGGAGTCACTGTTATGCCTTAAGTGGTGCAAGAAGAAGAAAATACACCAAATAAGTAAGCACATGAGTAATCGGTCGGTTAGTACTTCAAGAAGTATTAACGGTCGCATGAAAGTGTGTGAGCAAATCTCATCTAAATATTCATTAATTAAAAAGTATTGAGGCTGATGGGCAAGAGTATGATAGCTTGAATTGAATTCTCCGGGTGTAGGGATGTCCTTTACACACACGCAGGATGATATGATCGATCTTTGAAAGAAAGATAGGAATGAAGAATAAGACGATGTTTTATTGAGGGAGGACGTGATTTCTAACATCTTTTCATGACTATTAAGATAGGGCTCATGACAACCGAAAAGCTAGCTTAGTTGGAAACCCTAATTTTCAAGGCTTTTCTTCTACGATTCTTTTCTTTAAATGTAATATTCGTGATCTTCCTTTTATTATTGGATTTTGTGGGTGCAATCCGCTGAAAACCCTCAGGAGACAATACTCCTCCTACCAGGGACACCTAGAGGTTTAAAGGCTTGTTGCACGTGCTCAGTGCAATCGTGTTGCCTACGAAAGTGTGCTAGTTAGTTTTTCTCTTTCTTTATTTTCTCCTTCTCTTTTTAATAAAACAATTCACTCGAGATGATTGAAAATAAGTTTGGGGGAATTTGATCAGTCGAAAATAATACAATTTTAACACGGCAATTTCCCTATCTTTTGCACTCATCTAGAAGTGTTCGGTATTCATTTAGCACATATTAGCAAATCAGTCGTTAAATATCAGATTGCATGTGTTAGACTCTAAAACCAACATTTCTAAGGAAATTGACCGCATTTCATGGCATTGCATCATCTCTGTATTTGCGCAACACTTGTGTTGAGATTTGTGCAGGAAATTGCAGGAGCAAAGTCAAAAGAAGCTAATCAAAAATACACCAACTCCATGTTTTCAGATCTGGTAGCAATTCAGAAGGAAATATACAAATCAACATATCAAAGAAAGGCCCACAACTCAAGCCCAACAAGCACCAGAGAGCCCAAGCTCCAACTCCTCAAAAGCGCCGCGAAACAGCGGCGGGAGCCGGCTTGCGCCGCGGTTCCGTGGCGGTTTGGTCAGATCATCATTCCATTTTCAGGGCATAATTCCTATCTCAGTGGGTAAACCTCATTTTGACACGTCAAATTCCAGAATTCTCTAGAGTCTTCTGCCAGATCAGCAAAGATCATTAAGCTAATCCTAATTAAGCTCCTAACTAATCACATATAGAAGCTTCTCCTCAACAAACTTTTGGAGGAAAATTCAAATCTCTTCTAACTAACTTTTGGAGGGAAATTCAAATTCTAATCCTAGATCTAGGGTTTAGGGAAGTCTATAAATAGAAGCCTAGACCTAGGGTTAAGGGTTAATCTTTTAGTTAGCTAGTTCAATCTTAGTTAATCTTTGGTTGTTCATTCTTACACCATTTTCTTCTACAAGTCTAGTGACAAGACTTGTGCGAAACCCTAACCCTAATTCCACTCCAAATTCAAGATCCCGAGTACCAAATCAAGTGAGAAGTCTTCAACCTTTTATGAGCCGAGCCGATCTTCAATCGGGTAAGTGATCCAAGCCGATCCGCGACTCACAGAGACGAGCGAAGCCAAATCAACGATCGAGTTCTTCCTCTTGTAGTTCTTGAGTGAATGTAATGAAATTGTTGATATAAATAAAAGGTGAAATTCTTTAATCTTACTTTCTTTTAATTCTTGCATCATGATTAGATCTCAATTTGTGATTGTGGTTCTTATTGTGATGTTTGAGTAAAACTCCGCTCGTGGAGGAATCGAGACGATTGTAGAATGATGATGTAACAAATCTTAATACAATTTTTAAGTCCTACGAGCTTTGTAAACCCTAGCAAGTTCAAGAATCGATGACCTAGTTTCGTTGCGATGCTTTCTTGATTGTGATCGCTCGAAATTAGGGATCTACGATCGTTTCTTGAATTTACTAGAGGCTAGAATTTGAATGATATCGACGAAAGAAAAAGGGATAAGATGAAACCCGGGTTTCATAAGAAATCCCTAATTCTCGATCGATCATCATCGATCTAGTATCAATTCATCGAAAGATAAGAATACGTAATTGTAAGATTACATCACATCTATAGATCCGATCGATTCCTACGAGCCTCATTTAGATTCTTGATATTTGGTTTGGAAAAATTATCACAAACATCTCAATTCTTAATTCTATCTTTTTCTTGTTATTAGATCTATATTTTCTAATTCTTGAACTTCAATTACAAATCATGAATTGTTTGTTTTCTTTTTATTAAAATTTCAATTCACCTAATTCGAAAGACGAACTATTACACTGTCCCTATGGACGATCCGCACTCACTTACAATCTACATCCGACACCGTAGTTTATTGCGGTCAAATAATTTTTGGTTGTGATTTCTATACAATTTTCCAATTACACAATCCGAAATCGAAAACAATCAGGGGTCTTTGACTTTAGAAATTTCCACACAACATTCTCTCACTCCCCCACATTTCCTCCAAGACCGAGAGCAACCTGCAGCAGCTCCCCCAAATTTCCCTTCTCTTTTTCCTTCAAAAAAAACTTCACAAATTGCTTCAAAAATACAATTTTTACATCACAATTTCAATCCCATTCTTCATCCTTTCTCATTAGCCATTCTTGCATGGATCTTGGATGCTAGGAGGCCATCTATGGAGGCAAATCACCATGCTGGATTCCTAGAATTTTGAGGTATAATCTTTACCCATTTAACACTTGTGGTTAAATTCCTTAAATTAAATTGATTTAGTGTTAATTTTTGTGCTAATTTCAATTCTAGGTTTTTAAAGAGAGTGGTTTAAGTTAGAACTAGGGTTTTAAAACACCATTATTAAGTTAATTAAGTTATTTAGTTTTCTAGTTCTTACACTAACCTAATCTAAGAGGTTACTTTGCTTAAGTGGGCTTCAATTTGTGTTAATCTAGGTTTTTCTAGTGTGAAATTTTGATTGTATTGCAAGTTTATGAAATTCAAGAAAGGGTTCGATTTTGGAAAATAGGTTTTGATGGATTGTAAATGGGTTAAATTTAGTTTTGTGGCCATCTAGTGGTTTGAGGTGAATGATTATGCTAGATTGTTGTCGGTTTATCACTAATCTACGACGGTTACGCCAAATTGCAAATTTTTTTGCTTACTAGGTTTTTGATACTTTTAGGAGGTTAATTAATTTGTGATATCTTGACGATATTATTAGCATCTCCTACGGTAATTAGGGTGTGTGAAAGCGAATTGGTTTAATCAGGTCTTAGTTTTGGCGGTTGTTCCGAAACGACGATTCTAGTAAGGGTTGTAGTGATTTTCGTGTGTGTTCCGCGCACCAAGTGCACAATGTGCCTAACTCGTAGACGTTGACCCTTTCATTTTTTGACTTGGCGTCGTTTCAGTATATGTAATTATGTTTTGTGTTGTGCAAATTCCAGGATCGGTCGCGGAGACTTTGGACGCGGCACGAAAAGGGAAAGCGGTGATTGGATTAAGCTAGCTGAGGACTTCAGGTGAGTAGATGTATACATCTACGGGGGAAATCGTTTGGATGGCGCGTGGCGCCTGATAGTTTAGAAATTCTACTAATACTTGCTTGTTGCATATAGTTCCTAGTTACCTATTTTTCTGTATTGCATGACCTTTATATCCATATATATGTTAATTCATCGTATAGGAACCATTAAAATGAGATATGCGACATAAGAAATATTTGGCTTGCTTAGTTCATTATATATAATTGTGCAACTTCATCTCATAGGACACTTGCACCATTACCAGGGTTTTATGCAGCACGAGCACTATTCATGCGGATACACACGCCTTGGTAATTGCTATGTCACAAACACTAGATAACTTGTTTAAACTGGAATTTAGAATAATTTCACCATATAGGACGTACAAACCATTACTAATATATTAAATTTCTCAAGATGAACATGTAAAATTGCTAGTCGTATGCATGTACGTCATTACATCATTCGATCATATATAGCCTTTTAGTCATATATTGCAGTTCGCATTATTGATACCGTAGGCATTCATCATCATTGACATTTGTACTTATGGTACATTCTTTCTTAAGGATTTCAGCATTTGAGATTTATGAGATTTTGGAGAAACCGCAAGGATTTAATGAAACTGATATCATTTTAAATATTGCAAGTTGCGGTTTTCTCATGACATGATACTTGTGTCGTCCACCATGATTTTTCTGTTAGTTTTCGAGACCCGTATCGAGGAGTAGGATGATCCGTCTCGGGTACATGGTGGGCCCGGTAAGGAACACCGGGGCAAGAAGTTCGAGTTGTAGACGATGAGCCTGGCAGGTGCAGACTACCTATCGGTGATTGTTGGCGCGGCGGATATCTGGAGGATACCGACCCTGGTCGTGAGATATTGAGATATTGATACTTGAGATGGGCCAGTCCGGATTGCCGGAGCCCGAGACTTTTGAGATACCTATAGTTTGGGACACTAAGATATTCATTTGAGGTGCCGATGGTTGACACGGATTTCTGTTGATTTTATTAATATTGCTCCAGATATTTCAAAAGAGTTTTCTAAGATGAAAATAATGATTCCCTCATATCAGCATATTCAGATCACGTGTTCAATTGCATTCATGTCGCATACATGCCAGTACATCATACCATATCAATATTGTAGAATGGTGACACTTTGCGTACATGCTTACGATAGTCTTTATAGATGATACATATTACTCACGAGTTGGCAACTCACCTTCATTGTGCCACAGCCTTTTTGCTGGTCCGATCCGTCAGCACGGTAGCGGCGGACGCACTTCCTCCTTTTGCTTGGAGTTGAGGCTTTTTCTCGTAGGCTGGTTATATGATTATTTTGTTTCCACCTTGTATATTCATTGTATCTAGTGTACTCTATCTACTGTATCATCTACCAGTACTGATGTATACTGACTTAGAGACGAGACAGTGAGATTTGTAGGCTTGTTTGTTGTTTCTTTGAGTCGCGCTCACTTGAGCCGACGTATTGCTTATTACTTATGCCTTTTTCTGCTTATTTTGCACATTGATGATTTATATTGCGTGGGATTTGAGTCCGCCTTGGGGCGAAGAGCTAGCTCCCGCTTAGGATGCCTTATTTCTTGTATTCATATATATTCCTGTTTGTACCCGTTTTGGGGCCAGTATTTACAAACGAGACTCTGCCGAAATTTTCGGAAAAATGGATGTTGCTTTTAAAAAGCTTGATGTGACTTATTTGATTAAAATCGCTTTCAATAAATTGGTTTTCCTTCTCTCCACTGCTTATTTGGTTTTGATTTCTCGGTTTTGGCTTACTTAGATTACGTACGCCTCGAGACGTTTCGTAATTTAAGTGCTAGTCATGCTCCGTACTTTTCGGGTCGTGACATTTATGTTGCATGTATTATATTTCCTGGATTTACGCACTGAGATATGGATTTCATATGATATTTTCTGGATTTGAGGACCGCGGTATTCCATGAAATTATGCATTGTTTGAAAAACTCGGTTTCTCTTGATATGATATTTTAGTGCGTCAACCATGAATATTCTTGGTTCTAAGACTTGTGTTAGAAATCCGAGGCGAGGAGTGGACGAGGCCATGTGCGGGTACTTGGTGGACCTGGTATGGTACCCCGGGGCAAGAAATGGATGTCGATGGATAAGCCAATGAGCCTGGTAGGGGAGGTGCACTGCATACCAGTGATAGTATTTGGACTTGGCGGTTATCTGGGGGATACCGACTAGAATTTTGTATGGACATGATATATGGATTGCGAGTGTCGATGTTGGACACTCAGGTTCCATGAGATGTACGAACATGATATGTGGATTGTGAGTGTCGATATTAGACACTCAGGTTCCATGAGATGTACAGATATGAGTGCCGGTCCTGGTGACGGCGACTGAGAGATAAGTATTTACGTGTCGATGCTGGACATTAATTTTCATGATGTTTTCGGGTGTCGATGTTGGACAATCAGGTTCCATGAGTCTTACGGGATATGTTTTATCACATACTCAACATTTATTTGATATGCATTGCTTCATGTATTAGTAGTACCTGATAGTGTACCTTTCATGACTGTTGCATATACATATTGCCATATTATACTATCAGCTTGCATGTGATAGATTATCGCAGTACGTGCATACCTACGATTACCTTCATGATGTTATTTACTATTCACGAGTTGGCAACTCACCCCCATTGTGCCACAGTGTTTTGTAGGTTGTCCCTCAGAGCAGTCGTGGCAGGGCTTCTTCCTATCGTATCATCTTTTGCAGCGGATACCGCTATGGCTGACTGTGAGCAGTTTTTCTACAGGTGGGTTTTGTGGTTATCCGATGATGCTCATCGTATATCCTATTGTATCTAGTTCTGTTCATCTACTACTTTCATATATTGACTTAGAGACGAAGTGTGAGGACGATATTGTATATTGTTTTGTGACTCTGGATGTCGTGCTCGTGTGAGCCGGCCTTTTATGCAAATTTATCTTTTATGTTGTTGTCACTCCATATTGTCCATTTTCTTCGCTACGGCATCATCTATCTTCTTGTAGTGGTTGTTCCCGCCTTTGGGCGTGGTTTGCTCCCGTTGGGGATGCTTTACATATATCATTTGAATGTACCCTTTTTTGGGGCTAGGTTTTACAAAGGAGGTGCTGCCAAATTTTAAAGGAAGTAAATTTGGATTTTAAAGAATTTTTACTTAAGATCCCAAAAGTTTTTAACAATGTTCTTAACACTTACTACTTTTGACGGTTTAGATTGCTGGGTTTTCAGCTTACTTAATTTGCATTATGCCTGTAGACGTTACGTGGCTTAAGGGCCGTCACATGCCAAATTTCAGGTCGTGACACCTACGATCGGTATCCTCCGGATATCCGCCGCGCCAAATATCACCGGTAGGTAGTCTTGCCCTGCCAGGCTCATCGTCTACAACTCGAGCTTCTTCCCCCGGGGTACCATACCGAGCCCACGATGTACTCGAGACGGTTTATCCAACACCTCGAATCGGGTCTCGAAAACCAACAACAAACAAGAAAACTCATGGTGGATGACATATACATCATATCACGAGAAAACCATAACTTGCATTTTAAAAAGATAATGAGTTTATAAAAGTCTTGCAGTTTTCCCCCAAATCCCGAAATCTCATAGAAAATCCGAAATCCCAGAAATCAAGAGTCAATAAGCAATGAATATCGGCATAAAGCCCACAATATGGCATAGTAGAATGGATATATAAATGCATGCGGTATCTAAGTAAGGAATGCAATATCTAAACTAGCACATGAGAGCAAGCATAATAATAATATGTTGAAACTACCAGCTAACAGGTTATACCAATAAAGTAACAATTTCTAAGGTGTACGTGACATAGAAATTACCAATGATGATGTGTGTGAGCCGGCAAGCAAGTGTACGTGGAGCATACGCATCATCGGTAATGGTGTTGGTGTCCTCACAGACAGGGTTCATAATTACTAAAGAAAACACATGTATAAACATGCAATGCGATGAGAACAACATGAAGAATGATTAGCAAATGCAACTTTGAAGAATATACATATCTATATACAAGTTATACAGTTTTGGTGTTTGAAATAGCATGAATCGTGGTTCTTAGAAAAATAGGGGCTACGGTGTTTTTTATGAAAAGATATGCCCTTTTGAAAATACGTAGCATCCCTTCGATTACCTTTTGAAAATACTCACGATTCGTTGGTTTTTTAAAATAGGTATGACTCGAGCCTAGTCTAACATCTACCTAATCAATTAAAAGATAAAACTAAGAAACTAGATGAATGGGGTAAGAAAATCCACTTAAATTCTGAGTCGATATATCTAGTAGTCGGCTATCCATCCTCGTAGCGTCACGTTCTGTATAATACATAGTACGACATCCTTGAGTCAAGAGTGCGGATCAATCATCATATCTATACCTCGTACGGCAAAATCCGTTGTACGGCATCCCAAAAATCGGTGTATGTGTCAAATATCATATATACATCATCATTCACATGGTATCATTATCGAACAATATCAAGATCAAGGGTATTGTTCTAAAGTCTCGTACATTCAAATATCATCAACACATATTGTTGTATATATACACGTCGCCCAACGATCCATTATAATATCATGTCGTAAAACATATCGCGACTCAATCACATATCACAATCTCACGGCATCATGGCCAATCATATCGACTCATCTCCAAGTATCATATACTATCCTCATATTACGTGTGTATGTATGTATATATATATACATATACATATAAAACCTACACTCATATATGTATATGTATGTACACACACACACACACAAAATAAAAAATAAAAAATCAAGTGTGCGTGCGTGCGTGTGTGGCAACATATAACCTATGATTCGCCTCAAAGGTATTCATCCTATAGGTAGTCTTCCTAGATCAACTTAATCTAACTTAGAGTCTTCTAAATACCCCACTGGCTAAGTATCCAAAATCACATCCAATCTCAAGAATATGTTAACAACCCTATTCTACGTTTGCGGGGGTGCTATACGCCATCCACCCGACTACCCCCGTAGATATACATCTACTCACCTCGATTCTCGCTTGCCGATGTCGATGACGCCACGCTCTTCCTTGTTGTCTGAAATCCACGTGAAGGTGCTTACACATATAAACACATAGTATCGTAAACAAGAATTGCGTACGAAAACCAAAACGGCACACAAATCACACAAAGGTTAAAACCTATGGTATACGCATGCAAGAATAACCAAACAACTCCCGATATCGACGTACAAATGTCAAGTGACCGAGACAAAACACAAATATCCAAAGTTCAAGTCATTAAAAGTCACAAAACAAAACAGCAACTCAAGAAAAATGGTTCCATATTTAGTCTTAGATAAAATTAGGCTAAACAAACAATTACAGAGGCTAGATTATGAGGTAACTGAGCTATACACCAAAATCCAACCCCATATGCAACCATTGACCCGGCGAGATTGTGAAAAAAACGGGTGTCTCCGGTCCAAGTAACGATATTTGGCCTCGTTTCATCATGGTGGTCTCCTATTGGTATAACTAAGTTAATGTACTTGTTTGATTTTCATAGAAACATCCTAAGTTGTTCCAGATTCCCTGTAGTCCACAAAATATTCACAAAACCGACATGAAAAGTTTCTAAAGTCCAAGAATTGTGTACTCTAAGTTCAGTTGGTCCAGGATTATTACACTAAATGGGTTGTAGTCAATAATTACTTTCAAATACATCATCACAACTTAAGAAAAGCCCTAAGTCTCATCTAGAAATTTTCAAAGCTCACAAATCCTCACTTAACCAATTCTAAACTAAAATAGAAGCTAAAGAAACTAAATTACTGAACTAAAAGTGTGGGATTTACCTCATTTTGCAACTCAAGAATTTTTTTGAGTTTCCCCAAGTGCTCAAAATCTTAACTTGTTTGGTCCAACATGCTTGTAGTGAGCTTGTTCACAATTTTAATGAAGGGGATATAAGGTTTTGTTGTGGATTTGGGGATGTTGTGAGGAGGTAGAGGAGGTGGAGGAGTTGGAGAGAAATGAAGGAGGTGGAGGAGAATGAGAGATGAAGAATGACGAAGAGTTTGGTGAGCTCTAGAACTTTCTCACACTCTCTTTAAACTATGCCATGATACTTGTCACCTCACCCACATTATTTATTCTTTTCTTTTATTTTCCTTTTTTCTTTTTCTTGTCATCTTAAAACAAAACCATAATATATGCAAATGAGGAATTAAAGTCATGGTTCATAAAATATAACAAGTGTATGCAACATGTTTTGTTGCATGCCATGCATATAAACATGATTAATGCATAATTAGTAAAAATTAATCGAGTTCAGTAATAACTTGTATATAATTAGTCGTATATGATTATACCATTTCATTCAAAAACCAATGTCTACACATAAAAAATATTCATAATATTTATTAATTTAATTATTTCAATTCCCAAAAATAATATTTTAGTTATTTATTTATATATTTAACATTTTTTTTGAAATGTTACAATCACAAAGGCAAAACCGTAATAATCTAGTAAAGATCTTGTTAGTCTAGCTTAACACTTAATAATAAATCAGATTTTAGCATGCTTGATGCCTCTAAAACCTCATGGTGGTGCTAAGGTCAACTTTCATGGTATCAGAGCCAAGCAAGAACATTAGGGTAACTTGTAGCGACGTTAGAAATCCGCCGTTTTTGTCGTGCAAAAACTGGCGATAAAAACAGTTTTAAAAATGATGTTTTGAGTTGTTTGCACTCTCCGCAGGCTCACGTATTGAACCAAGAAGCCGCGGGGTGGAGCGTGCGCACCCCGAGGACACCCCGTGGGGGACCGAATGGCTGGGCCCACTCCCCAAGACCACCACAAGGTGGTCTTGGCGGTAGGGACCCGACCCCTGGCCACCTCAGGCAGTTTCGGGTCTGCCTCACCCCCTGGCCACCTCGTGGTGGCCTCGGGGGTGGGGTACCCCCTCTATACTACCCTTTCGATTGTTAATTTTGGGATCTTCGCCCCTGCGATGATTGGGCGGGTTTCTTGTTCGTTTCGACTCCCAGATTGGCTTAAAATGATCGGTTTTGGAACTTTAGCCAACTGGATTTTTCATATCTTGGAAAAATTGGTTATGTTTGCTAATTGCATGTGGAATTCTAATGTTGCAGTTACTTTACAAGATTTATGATGTATCTGATACAATTATTAGAATCCGGATTAATTAGTTTTATGAAAACTAGTTAGTATATTGTAAAGCTAGCCGTTTAGTCCCAATTGATCGATTGCGACGGAGTTTTGATTCGGATCAAACCTCCGTCGCAATTGCGTATTGTACGCGATCACTATGTCGGGAATCTTGTTGAATTATCTGATAACCAATTGAAAAGAGTTTTCAATTTGAGACTAAAATGCAAGTTTTATAAGTTAGGCATGAAATCCGGAATATGAGATATTCCGGGTTTATGATGTCTAAGGAAATTGCGGATTTAAATTATTTTAGTTTTAAATTTCTTTTTCTGCGACCATAAGTCTAATATGTGTAAGTCCATGGTAGCGCCCCGGCCGTCTAACAGACGCCAAATGCGGAACAAAAACTTTTTACAACTGGTGCTATCGCGTACTATAACCCGGATTTGCCATTAAAGCTAAACTAACAAACTACAAAGCGGGTAGAAATTTTATAACGAATGATCCGAGGCTTTCGGTCATCAACCATCATCCCACGCTTTGTTGCGGCTGCTCCGATCTCCTGAATCTCCAGTCTTCTCCTCCAGGCGGCACCACGTCGACGGATCTTTAAACGGGTTCCCGCCTATGAACCAAGGCAACTCGGTCGTCAAGTTTGCTAAAAGAGACAACCAAGATGAAGTAGAGAATGAGTAGAACACTTTGTCTCGCTTTGTCCAAAGCCATAGGCGAACGGTTAATGAAGTTGCCTTTTGGATCGGCTGAAATGAGAAATGAGGCTATCTAATTTCCATGAGTCCAAAACTATATCAATTTCTTTTCAAGCAACCATAATCTTCACCAAGTGAAGGGCCGGCCACTTTATAGAGGGGAGGGAGGTGAGTGTAGGAGAGGGGGAGGTGAGCACAAGATCAATGAAGAGGATGAGTCACTTAACACCTTGTATGAATGCATTTAATGAAAACCCTTAGTCATCATATCATTAAATGAACATTTAAAGCACTAATGACTCACTAGCCTAGTCACCATCCTAGCCACCATCTAGAAGCTTCCACACTCATCTCAAGAAAATATAAATCCGTATTTAACCGAATGTTAAATACGGCTGATAGAAAACTGGAAACTGGCAACTTCCAAAAGTGATCCTGAAACGAATTTCAGGATAACCCCGTAACAGTATAAACATACCCGCATTTGTATTACGACCGAATACAAATGCAACTGAGACAAAGATATTATATATACACAGTATAATACTTGGATTCGGCTTAAACCAAAGCCCACCAGTATTATCTGCCCGAAATATGACACGTGCGTAAACGCACGTGCATTTTCCGAACCCTGCCATAAAACCATACGGCCTCTACAACGTTTCTCCCGAACTTGGGAAACGGTCTGTTGGAGACTCCAATGACTCATCAACACACTGGCACAGGGTATAACCACTAGCACGTCAGAGGTACGAGCTGTACGTAACGGTTGCCTATGTATTGATTGGACGGGAAGTTGACGAGCGAACTCATCCAGAAACCCTACTGAACCTAACAGTGACAATATACATACAGTCCGGTCCGTTCGTCTATGAGTATCGCATATCGGCCTAGGGAGCTGGTAACATCAGACCCCCAATAGCGGTATAAGTCGTGTCAGAGAGTGGCCCAGAACACCCTGAGATACTACTGGAGTACCTACCAGTAAATCTCCTGCCTCGGCCGAGGGCTTTGTGTAATGGCTCTCCTAGACACAGCGCGATCTCACCCCCAATACCGGGAGTGACGAATCCCCTGCCGATCCGCTCACTTGCCTCCATGTGGCTCGGGACTGTACCCAAAAAAGACTTGTTTGCACGACTCCTTTGAGCCGTGGTAGGGTGGAAATCAAAGCACAGTGGGAACTCACACGAGAAAAATGACGACCTCAGGTCGATGAACTAACCTGTATACATGTCACCAGGGAACTGCTATCTGACGATATGTATAATACCAACTAGCATGTTCCCGGCGAGTCCTGTCCGGTGTACTCATAACCTAATGAGCACCTGTATACATCTTAGGTGATTGTAACATTTTGAAATAATAAAAATATTATTTTTTGGGAAATTTATAATTTAATATTATTTTATTGAATATTTTAATAATTCGGTATAATTAAATACAAATAAATGGGGAAAAATTATGGAAAATTATGGAAAATTCTAAAATAGGGTAAATTAGAGAATTAAGCCATTTCTAAGTATAATTGATTAGTTATATGCTAAATTAGTGTTAATCGCGATTAATAATCGCTAATCGGTTTTTTAGCAATTTATGCAAAACATGCACATATCTTTCTTCTTACACTTGTGCATTTTCTACCATGGTTTCTCATTTGGGTTTACTATTTGAGTGAGAAGGAATTTAGAGAAAAGAAAAGTAATGGAAAAAAAGGTTTATATTAAAGAATTTAGTAGTTGGTGAGAGAGAGAGAGAGTTATGAGCTTCTTTGACTAAAGACTTAGCCATTTCCTCTTCAACCTTCACTCATTTTTCTCCCTCTCCCTCTTGTTGCTGCTGCTACTCCTGCTCGTCACCTCCCTCCCCTCTTTAACTCCTCAAATCACCTCTAAAACAACTCCAAAACCCCACTCTCATTTCATTAAAAGTATGCACAAGCTCAAGATCAACACAATGGACCAAGGAAGCAAGGATTTTTGCCACTAGGGGCAACTCAAGAAAATTCTTGAGTTGCCAAATGAGGTATTTTCTGGACTATTAGCTTAGTTTTAGCATTAATTATACCCCCATGTTTAGATTGAACAGATATTGTTTGATATTGTGGAGTTAAGGAAACCTAGTTAGGGTTTGAGGAAATTATGAGTTGTAATGTGAAATTGAGTTCAGTAGAGGCTACACCAACACCCTAGTGCATGAATTGAGACCCTAACCTGAGAGTTGAAACCCGAAATACAGATTTAGAAACCGATATCGGAGAATTTATGGAATCTGAGAAGGGTATATTGAATCTGCTATCACCCGAGACATCCTAAATTAAAATTGATTGGACAGTGACATGTTCAGGAACCCAGGAAGCTACCACCAGAACCCTAGCCCCTACCTCCTATACCCGGCCGCAGATTTATCCATTATGGCCGCAATGTGCGGCCAGACCATGGTGGATTTGCCTCGTTTTGGTTTTGGTGTTCCCTTATCTGTAGATTAGGCCCCTGGTATGTATAGATTTGTCTAATTTGACCTATGGTGAAATCTAGAGCCTATTTCCTAAGTTGCTGTTTTGGATTCGTGATTCCGTATTCCGTATTTTTAGTTCTGAATTGTGTATTGTGATTTACCTCGACTATTTGGCGTTTATACGACGATATCGAGGATTTGTTGATGGTTTTGAAGGCGTGCCCATAGGTTCTAACCTATAGGCCCCTTATCGTATCGTTTTGGGTTTCGTGTGCCGTGTTAGCTTGGATTTGGTTTTAATACGCATATACGATACTTTGATGTGTAAGTACCCCATGAAGACTTCGGAACGACAGGTAAAGCGCGTGGAGACGTCGACAAATGAAAACGCAAGGTGAGTAGATTATATCTACTGGGGGAAGTCGGGTGGATGGCGTATAGCACCCCCGCATTCCGTAGTTGTTATATTATATATATGATAGTTAGGTGTATTATGGATAGTGTAGGGTTAGAAGTGACTAGTGTAGTTCATAGTCGCGAACCCTAGAATAGATTTACACCTACGCACACACCCTTGCATATTCCTGTTATTTACACTGTGTTGATGATTGTAATGGATGATATTGGAGATGAGTCGATGGTTTGGGCATTGTGCCGCGAGATCGGTGATTTGATATGATTCGTATTTGGGATACGACATGTGATTCTTGCGGGCTTTGGATGTGTGTTTACTCCGGCATTCATAGTTATAAATGGTATCGATTTGTACTAGACTTAGATCTGTACCCCAGATTATATGATATGATGATAATGATACCTGATATTTGATGAGAGGAAGGTGATACTGACCCGTACCCAGCTATTGGGATGCCGTACGACGATTTACCGTACGAGCCTATATTGATGATAGATCCGCACTCATGGCTCGAGGATGTCTTACGATATATTGTATCGTACGCGATATTATTGAGGCAGGATCAATGACTATTATATCTATATATATATCGACTCAGATTTAGGTGGTTTCCATACCTCTCCCGATTTACTTGATACTTAGATCTGTAGTTTGCATAGTAGATTCTTCACTGTGGTGTTGATTATTTGATTTCGGCATATTCATGCTATTCGCATTGCTTGCATATGTTTATTGCTATATTAGTATCATGCTGTTAGGACACCAACACCATTATCGATGATGCGTATATTCCACGTACACTATTTGCCGGCTCACACACTTCATCATCGATAATTTCCATGCCACTACACTGTAGTACTGTTGCATTCATGATAAGATTCTTGCATGGCATATTGTACACTTATACCTGTACACAAACATAGATGATTCTGACTTGTTTAGGGATTTGGGAACCGCAAGATATTCTTCAAAACTGATTCTTTTTAAAAGAGCGGTTTCCCTCGACATGTGCACATTATTATTCCATGTTGCATGACTTCTGATATGCTTACCTTTCTTTACATGTCGCATACATAATGTTTTGATTATACGCATTGAGATATGTTGTTTCCATGATATTTCTGGATTTGGGAACCGTGGGTATTTCAAAAGAGAATATATAATTGTTTTAAAAACCCGGTTACCCTTGATATGATATTTCAGTGCGTCCACCATGTGTTTTCTCGGTGCTGAGAGCGACATGTGAAACCCGATTCGAGGAGGCGGATGAAGCCGATTGCGGGTACATGGTGGACCCGGTATGGTACCCCGGGGCGAGAACGGTTTCGCTGTGTAGTAGACGATGAGCCTGGCAGAGGGACTACTACCTACCGGTGATTGGTTGGACCTGGCGGTTATCCAGAGGACACTGACCAGAGTCGATAGATGGATATGGTCGTACTGCCGGGGCCGAGGGCCGATTCCGCAGACATAACCCGTGGGCTGATCCGGACTGACGGAGCCCGATAGATGAGGATTTACGTGTCGATGCTATGCACGGGTTTCGTGATGATTTCCATGATTTTGATTATATCCTCATATTTGCATGCATGACGTTTATTGTCATTGGGTGACGGGTGGACGGGTTCCACGTTTATTGTCATTGGGTGACGGGTGGACGGGTTCCACGTTTATACAGACATTGATTACATACAGACCTTGACTACATTGATCATACTTCATTTGTATATATAACAGGGTACGAGGGCACTGTTATATATACCCTTACACCAATATTAATGAAATGGGACGCTAATATATGTTTATTGATATCTATTTGATACTTCATCATGTTTACTTCATGCAGACATACCTTGCATTTATGACATGTTATTATCTGAGGCACTGGCACGAGTACTTGGCACTACCTACATGATTAGATATTACACTACCACATTTTCATTCTTCAGACTTACTCTTGAGGGTTATATTATATACTGATTGTATTGACTTAGGATTATGTCTTGCATTCGATTTCTTCTTATAGATATTTTCTATTCACGAGTTGGCAAATCACCCCCGTTGTGCCACAATTCTTGCAGGGCTTGCCGTACACGTTCCATAGCGGCACTTCTGGCAAACTGCCTTCCTTTGCGGGTGATTTGCTTGGTAGGTGGGTTCTTTGTATCAGAACCGCCATTGTACATGTATTATTCATTGTATCTAGAAATTCCATCAACCAAAACTTGTATATTGTTTCAGACTCCGACACTAGTGATGTATTATTTCGACCTTAGAGTCGCGTTTAGTAGTGTTTCAGTTTTCATGCTTATCTGGGTTTGTTTTGAATTTTGATCCTCGCCATTCGGCGTTGTATAGTATATTGCTTGTTGTTTATTTATCCTTAAAATGGTTTTAGATTTAGGGGCTTTTGGCTTACTTGGATCAGATGGAGTCCTACTTCATATGGTTCAAGGGCCAGTCACGTGCTCTTTCGGGTCGTGAAAAAATTGGTATCATAGCGCTAGGTTGACCTTGGTTTGAGTCTAAGTTTGACTATGTGGAGCCTAGGGCGTCTATATATATACGGAACTTAGGCTTGACCTTACTGAACTTAGACTTAGTCGAGGGGGTATTAGACCCGAACTTTTGTCGCGTAGGATGACCCTTGGTTGATGGAATAGGTGACTAAAGTAGAGTGACGTACCGTGGGTATGTTCCGCGGCATACTTACTACACACCACTCCGCTTAAGGAACCTTAGGATGTACATATTTTTTAGATCAGTGATCCACTTCATATCCATGATTATACATCCATTTGAGATCCCCGATTCTATTTGTTTCATGATCATACCTTTATTGATGTTGTTCCTTCTTATGACCATGTATCCACTCTGGATCTGTTGTTCTCTTTCTTGCCATTGATCTGCTCTCTTCGATACTAGATTGACGTTCCTGTCGCCATGTTGAGCGCAGTTTGGGCTGCTGCTAGGGTTACGGTCAGTGCGAGCTCGTCTGGTACGAGGGCCGACCATTATGATTTCTGGTGACATGGGAACGTCTCGAGTTAGTATTGGTGACTGTGACCTCTAGTGGAGGCGAGTGCTTGGTCTTGCACCGGATGATCGGGCCATTGTTAGAGCTGCCAGTTGAGAGAGGACTGTTGATGTACAGCATACCTCAGAGATTATGATGTCGCCTACCATGCAGACAGATGGACCAGCTGCTGCTGAGATTGACAGGATATCGCTTCCGGAGCTTACGAGCTGAGATTACCGGAGCTTCCAGGCAGATATGAAACAGATGATAGCTAGTCTACCCGATTTGAGAGACGAAGGTGATTCGTCCGATTTATGCGCCGGAGCGGGCCCAGTTGAGTTGAAGACTTCCAGTGTGGAGAGTCTTACTCAGATCTAGAGCAGACCGATTCAGAGATGACCCCCAATGTATCGCCTTTCCTGGAGGATTGAGGCGCTGTTCGGCGTACAGGAGAATGAGCCAGTTGCTGCTGCAAATGACGAGATATCGCCCAGATGGTTGGAGCTACTGCCGCATAAGCATATACTTAGAGATATGATGGACGGTCGCTAGTCACCTGAGGATGAATGACTAGGACATGTGGTTCGTTCGTTTACCGATGCGAGGTCATCAGATAGATTGTTTCCAGCTAGAGACGACTTCGCCCAGGTTTGTTGAGAGTCGATAGAGACGATCGAATGTCAGGAGCCCATTTTCCAAGTTTAAGTATACGGGAAGACATGCAGGTGATTCTATGTACCCTCTAGAAGAATGAAACCCTAACTCGACTTAATGACCGTGTGAAAGCCTTTGAACCTTAGGGTTTGCGGCAGTTCCGCGGCGCCATTAGTGAGGCTTGGGTTTGCCCTTCTACGGTTGGACCACCGACGCTGTGGCATGTACTCGATACTATTAAACTGTACTCAAGATGTTGTTCTCTTGGGGGATTATAAGGTTCTGACGAGTCGATCGAATGTTTTGACATCATTCGGATATCATGTGATGGGATGCTTTGCTTGGGAGACTCCAGATACGAGTATAGCCATTGGAGCACAGTCCATGCAGCCACTATGAGACGAGTCTGAATCAGTCGACATTGAAGCAGAGTGAAGAAAAGAGTTCGCAAGAGATTTCGACGAGATGACGTCCCACTCCGCTGACATCAGAGATGTGATACGCACCTAGAGACGTTGTATATGGATATATCTTCCAGAAAGAGGCGCGATAAGTATGCAGCCGTTCCGGAATAAGAATTAGCTTCAGCAATGGATGATGACTTCCGGGCAATCCGGCAGGAATGAGATTTGAGAAAGAAACCTCGACAGGACCTTTCTGGAATACGATACGAGAAGACCTAGACCCAGGGGCGGTCATATTGCGCACACCCAGCAGGCCAGAGTTCGGCATCGTCGACAAGGTAGTTGACCAGGTTCGGATAAAGGACCTTACCCAGATGCGTTGCGAATTGATCAAGGACGGAAGAGTATTGAGTATTCCTCCGATGGTTGGGACGCGTTCCCGAGGACCTGTTCGGCCAGACACCTTCTATAGAATGATGAAGCTATAGAGTACGTGCTTTCGAGTCCGTGCGAGAGACTTCGGATTGACCATGGCCGAGAACAGTGTAGTGCGTAGATAGGATGGCGTGACGTCATAGTGGACGACGATAGAGACAAGTGGACCAGAGGTTCGTGCGAGACGCTGACGAGCTGTCATTACTTCCCGTCGAGACTAGAGACCTGATATGCATACAGAGGCGTTGGGATGCGACCAATTTCCGAGAAAAGGTTGTGCTGAGGACACAGATGTCTATCGAGTGAGAAGATATTATGCAAGAGAGCCAGCCTCCGTACAGTTCGGCATAGGCAAGATCGGAAGAGACCTCGAGCAAGATTCCTTCCAGGACATTGCTGCAACGATGTTTGCACCTAGGATCAGATGTGTGATGTGCATTCAGAGATCCAGAGGCCGACGCCAGTGACATGCTGCTTTACGAGTGGTCGTGAGGATTGACTACGAGATAGGTAATCCGCAGAGAAGATAAGGACCCAGAGTCAGAGGACGCCAGACCGTGAGCAAGAGGCAAGTAGATATCTTGCGCTGCTAGCATTGGATGCACCGACTCCTTCTCGACCTTGAAGGAGGAACTACCGACGACGGTACTTATGATTTGGTTTTGATATACAATCTTGGTGCACGCCAGATGCACTAAATCGAAATTCTTCATGCATGTCAAATGCGCCTGATTTTGCTGTCAGGCACACACGTTGCCTATGACAGATGTTTCGTGCACACAAGTTGCACTTAGATATTGTTTTGTTCACCTGTATGACACATACATGGATTTTGATTCCGTGCGCACCAGACGCACCGGATATTCTTATATGCATTTTTGTGGATTGATTTTTAGTAGAGCAGTACACTTTGATGATATTCGCTATGTATTGATGTTTTCGGATCCCCGACAAATTGGATTTTGCTGAAATGTTTTAGTATTGGAGGTTTAAATTTAAATTCAGGGACCAAATTTATTTAAGGGCGGTAGATTGTAATATTTCGAAATAATAAAAATATTATTTTTTGGGAAATTTATAATTTAATATTATTTTATTGAATATTTTAATAATTCGGTATAATTATATACAAATAAATGGGGAAAATTTTTGGAAAATTATGGAAAATTCTAAAATAGGGTAAATTAGAGAATTATGCCATTTCTAAGTTTAATTGAGTATTTATATACTAAATTAGTGCTAATCGCGATTAATAATCATTAATCAGTTTTTTAGCAATTTGTGCAAAACATGCACATATCTTTCTTCTTACACTTGTGCATTTTCTATCATGGTTTCTCATTTCGGTTTACTATTTGAGTGAGAAGGAATTTAGAGAAAAGAAAAGAAATGGAAAAAGGGGTTTATATTAAAGAATATAGTAGTTGGTGAGAGAGAGAGAGAGGTATGGGCTTCTTTGACTAAAGACTTAGCCGTTTCCTCTTCAACCTTCACTCATTTTTCTCCCTCTCCCACTTGTTGCTGCTGCTACTCCTGCTCCTCACCTCCCTCCCCTCTTCAACTCCTCAAATCACCTCTAAAACAACTCCAAAACCCCACTCTCATTTCATTAAAAGTGTGCACAAGCTCAAGATCTACACATTGGACCAAGGAAGCAAGGATTTTGGCCACTAGGGGCAACTCAAGAAAATTCTTGAGTTGCCAAATAAGGTATTTTCTGGACTATTAGCTTAGTTTTAGCATTACTTATATCCCCATATTTAGATTGAACCGATATTGTTTGATATTGTGGAGTTAAGGAAACCTAGTTAGGGTTTGAGGAAATTATGAGTTGTAATGTGAAATTGAGTTCAGTAGAGGCTACACCAACACCCTAGTGCATGAATTGAGACCCTAACCTGAGAGTTGAAACCCGAAATATGGATTTAGAAACCGATATCGGAGAATTTGTGGAATCTGTGAAGGGTATATTGAATCTGCTATCACCCGAGAAATCCTAAATTAAAATTGATTGGACAGTGACATGTTCAGGTACCCAGGAAGCTACCACCAGAACCCTAGCCCCTACCTCCTATACCCGGCCGCAGATTTATCCATTCTGGCCGCAATTTGCGGCCAGACCATGGTGGATTTGGCTCGTTTTGGTTTTGGTGTTCCCTTATCTGTAGATTAGGCCCTAGGTATGTATAGATTTGTCTAATTTGACCTATGGTGAAATCTGGAGCCTATTTCCTAAGTTGTTGTTTTGGATTCGTGTTTCCGTATTCCGTTTTTTTAGTTCTGAATTGGGTATTGTGATTTACCTCGACTATTTGGCGTTTATACGACGATATCGGGGATTTGTTGATGGTTTTGAAGGCGTGCCCATAGGTTCTAACCTATAGGCCCCTTATCGTATCGTTTTGGGTTTCGTGTGCCGTGTTAGCTTGGATTTGGTTTTAATACGCATATACGATACTTTGATGTGTAGGTACCCTATGAAGACTTCGGGACGACAAGTAAAGCGTGTAGAGACGTCGACAAATGAAGACGCAAGGTGAGTAGATTATATCTACAGGGGGAAGTCGGGTGGATGGCGTATAGCACCCCCGCAGTCCGTAGTTATTATATTATATATATGATAGTTAGGTGTATTATGGATAGTGTAGGGTTAGAAGTGACTACTGTAGTTCATAGTCGCGAACCCTAGAATAGATTTACACCTACACTCACACCCTTGCATATTCCTTTTATTTACACTGTGTTGATGATGATAATGGATGATATTGGAGATGAGTCGATGGTTTGGGCATTATTCCGCGAGATCGGTGATTTGATATGATTCGTATTTGGGATACGACATGTGATTCTTGCGGGCTTTGGATGTGTGTTTACTCCCGAATTCATACTTATAAATGGAACCGATTTGTACTAGACTTAGATCTGTACCCCAGATTATATGATATGATGATAATGATACCTGATATTTGATGAGAGGAAGGTGATACTGACCCGTACCCAGCTATTGGGATGTCGTACGACGATTTACCGTACGAGCCTATATTGATGATAGATCCGCACTCATGGCTCGAGGATGTCTTACGATATATTGTATCGTACGCGATATTATTGAGGCGGGATCACCGACTATTATATCTATATATATATCGACTCAGATTTAGGTGGTTTCCATACCTCTCCCGATTGACTTGATACTTAGATCAGTAGTTTACATAGTAGATTCTTCACTGTGGTGTTGATTATTTGATTTCCGCATATTCATGCTATTTGCATTGCATGCATATGTTTATTGCTATATTAGTATCATGCTGTTAGGATACCAGCACCATTATCGATGATGCGTATGTTCCACGTACACTATTTGCCAGCCCACACACTTCATCATCGATAATTGCCATGCCACTACACTGTAGTACAGTTGCATTCATGATATGATTCTTGCATGGAATATTGTACACTTATACTTGTACACAAACATAGATGATTCTGACTTGTTTAGGGATTTGGGAACCGCAAGATATTCTTCAAAACTGATTCGTTTTAAAAGAGCGGTTTCCCTCGACATGTGCACATTATTATTCCATATTGCATGAATTCTGATATGCTTACCTTTCTTTACATGTCGCATACATCAAGTTTTGATTATACGCATTGAGATATGTTGTTTCCATGATATTTCTGGATTTGGGAACCGTGGGTATTTCAAAAGAGAATATTTAATTGTTTTAAAAACCCGGTTACCCTTGATATGATATTTCAGTGCGTTCACCATGTGTTTTCTCGGTGCTGAGAGCGATATGTGAAACCCGATTCGAGAAGGCGGATGTGGACGACTGCGGGTACATAGTGGACCCGGTATGGTACCCCAGGGCGAGAACGGTTTCGCTGTGTAGTAGATGGTGAGCCTGGCAGAGGGACTAGTACCTACCGGTGATTGGTTGGACCTGGCGGTTATCCAGAGGATACTGACCAGAGTCGATAGATGTATATGGGCGTACTACCGGGGCCGAGGGCCGATTCCGCAGACATAGCCCGTGGGCTGATCCGGGCTGACGGAGCCCGATAGATTAGGATTTACGTGTCGATGCTAGGCACGGGTTTCATGACGATTTCCATGATTTTGATTATATCCTCATATTTGCATGCATGACGTTTATTGTCATTGGGTGACAGGTGGACGGGTTCCACGTTTATTGTCATTGGGTGATGGGTGGACGGGTTCCACGTTTATACAGACATTGATTACATACAGACCTTGACTACATTGATCATACTTCATTTGTATATATAACAGGTTACGAGGGCTCTGTTATATATACCCTTACACCAATATTAGTGGAATGGGACGCCAATATATGTGTATTGATATTCATTTGATACTTCATCATGTTTACTTCATGCAGACATACCTTGCATTTATGACATGTTATTATCTGAGGCACTGGCACTGCCTACATGATTAGATGTTACACTGCTACATTTTCATGCTTCAGACTTACTCTTGAGGGTTATATTATATACTGATTGTATTAACTTGGGATTATTTCTTGCATTCAATTTCTGCTTGTAGATATTTTCTATTCATGAGTTGGCAACTCACCCCCGTTGTGCTACAGTTCTTGCAGAGCTTGCCGTACAGGTTCCATAGCGGCACTTCTGGCACACTGCCTTCCTTTGCGGGTGATTTGCTTGGTAGGTGGGTTCTTTGTATCAGAACCGCCGTTGTACATGTATTATTCATTGTATCTAGAAATTCCATCAACCAAAACTTGTATATTATTTCAGACTCCGACACTAGTGATGTATTATTTCGACTTTAGAGTCGCGCTTAGTAGTGTTTCAGTTTTCATAGTTATCTGGGTTTCTTTTGAATTTTGATCCTCGCCATTCGGCGTTGTATAGTATATTGTTTGTTGTTTATTTATCCTTAAAATGGTTTTAGATTTCTGGGCTCTTGGCTTACTTGGATCAGATGGAGTCCGATAGACTTCATATGGTTCAAGGGCTAGTCACGTGCTCTTTCGGGTCGTGATAGTGATCCAACTAACACCAATGGCTTGTGAGACTGGCCACCGCCCCTCGTCGGGGTCTCGACTGTATACACTAGTCTACTCTGGAGTATCGATTCCCTGTCTCGAAACTCCCACGACTAGGGACACTTTAAGGATATGCTTACAGACCCCAGCTCCCACGTATATGATCGCCATCATACTGCTGGCAGTCAAGTAAGAATCCTATAGGCTCTATCAACATGCAATAGCGAACTAAAGCATATATACGATGATAAAGTGTCACGACCCAAAAGTACGGAACGTGACCGGCACTTAAATTACGAAGCGTCTAGAGGCGCAACGTAATCTAAGTAAGCCGAAGCCCAGAAATCTAAACCATAAAAGAAGAAGAAGTAAAGGAAAACATGAAGAAAACAAGTTTAAAAGCAACATCCAATTTCTCAAAAATTTCGGCAGAGTCTCCTTTGTAAAAACTGGCCCCAAACGGGTACAAACAAGAATGAATACATATAACCAATAAAAAGCATCCCCAACGGGAGCCGGCTCAACGCCAATAGGCGGAAACAACCACAACAAGTATAATAATATACAACGCCAAAGGGCGATGCTCAAAGCTCAAAAGAAAACAAATCCACCAAACCAGAATAATACATGCGCGACTCTAAGGTCGAAATAAATAAATGGTCCAGTAAACTATCAAGTAATACAAGTTTGGTTGATGTAGCTTACTAGATACAAATGAAATAATAAAAATACAACGGCGGTCCAGATACAAATGAACCAACCAACCGTGCAAATCACCCGGAATGAAACGATGTGCCAGCAAACTGCCAAGGAACCCTGTACATCAACCTGTAATAAAATTTGGCACAACGGGGGTGAGTTGCCAACTCGTGAGTAGAAGATATCTACGAAAGGAAATCGAATGCATGACGCTGTCCTTGGTCATAATAATATACTAATATAATACTAATCATCTAATAATGGCAGGGTAATAAACTACGTGTAGTGCAAAAGCTCCGTGCCCGTGTCCATGCCTCAAATAGTAATATGTCATGTGAATGAGTATGCATGCACCATGAATGTAAAGCAATCAATCCTGAAATCTGGATATATCTGTATAAGAAATCTTTAGATTTTAACATGGTAAAATGTGTATAGAAATCTGAAATATCAATGATGAAATCCATGGAAATCCGTGTGAAGCGTCGACACAAAACATGTAAATCTCAAGTCTCAATACCTCATAATCTCAATATCTCATACTCTCAATATCTCGGGCTCCGTCAGTCCGGATCGGCCCATATCATCAAATCTCACGACAACGGTCGATACCCTCCGGATATCCGCCGTGCCAGACATCACCGGTAGGTAGTCCTCCCTTGCCAGGCCCATCGTCTACAACTTGATCTTCTTGCCCCGGGGTACCATACCGGGCCCACCATGTACCCGAGACGGTTCATCCACTCCTCGAATCGGGTCTCGAAATCCAACAGAAAACATGAAATCTCATGGTGGACGACACATACATCACGAGAAAACCGCATCTTATGTTTTTAAAAAGAGAGGAGGAGAGAGAGAGAAGTTTTTATATATTCTTGTGGTTTTCCCCAAAAATCCAGAAATCTCATAGAAATTCAAAATCCCAAAATCATGAGTAAGTATATAATAAGTGTCGGCATATGCCCCATAATACAGCATGATAACATGAAAATGCGAATGCATGAAATGTCTAAGTAATAAATACCATGTCTATACTAACACCAGAGAGTAATCACAATATTATATCGATCTAGCTGTTTGCTGATTGTATCAATAAAAGATAATATGATCTAAAGTGTACGTGACATAGCAATTACCGATGATGATGTGTGTGAGCCGGCAAATAAGTGTGCGTGGAATATGCGCATCATCGGTAATGGTGCTGGTGTCCTAACAGGCAGAGTTTTATACTGATTATAGAAACATATGTATGAACATGCAACATTATGATTACGGTATGAATGTAAAGACGGATGTATAATAACCACTCATCTGTGATATACAAGTATAACTACAACTATATGAAATAAGAAATAAACCTCCTAAGGAACTAAACCTAGGAAATTAGTCAATAAGAAATAAGAGTCCACCTATGGTCTGAATCCATATCTCTAATAGTCGGCGATCCAGCCTCAATAGCGTCACGTACGTAGTACGGCTTCCTCGAATCAAGAGTGCGGATCAATCATCATATCTACGCCTCGTACGGTAAAATCCATCGTACGACATCCCAATATCGGGATACGGGTCAAGTATCTCCTATGTGTCTCATCATTCGTATAATACCATCATCAACACATGTCAAGATCAAGGTGCTATACTGTAATCGTATACATCAATCATATATCATTGCCAGCATAAATATACATCGTTAATTATCCTCAGAAATGTCATGTCATATGTATCATATCGTGATTAAGTCACACTTAGATCATATCGTAATCATGTCACACCTATATGATATCGTAATCAAGTTACACATATATATCATATCGAAATCAAGTCACACGTATATGATGTCGTAATCAGGTCATACATATATTATATCAGAATATAAGGTACAGGTTACGGTCCGGGTTCTATTTAGAGTCCCATATACTTCAATATCATCACCATCCTTTATTATTGTTCATGTATACAAATCCATTATCTCATTTTCTAATGATCCGCTAATATCATAACACGACCGTATAGCCAAGAATCACGGCATCAGCCCAGTTATATTGTTTCATCCCCGTGTATCATGTCACATCCTTATATCACATATACGTATTGTGTGTGTATATATATACCTACACCTAGTCCTATATATATATATACACATACACGTATACACCACGTCGAGTCTTAGTGTGTGCGTGTGTGTATCTACCTGAAACCTACGAATCTCCTCCAAGATATTCATCCTCGGGTAAGGTCTTTCTAAATCAATCTAGTCCAACCTAAGGTCACTACTAGGGTCCTACTCACCGAAATTCTAAGGTCACGTCTCGCTTCCTAATGACAATAAGTACTATTCCTATTCTACGTTTGCGGCGGTGCTAAACGCCATCCACCCGACTTCCCCCCGTAGATATACATCTACTCACCTGGTCCTTGTCTGCCAGAGACGATGTCGCCCTCCTCTTCTTCCTCGTCCGAAGTCCACGTGAGGGGTACCTATACGCAAATACATATAATATCGTAAACTGAATTACAGACAAAGCCAAAACTACGCACGAAACGCGCATAGGTTAAAACCTATGTCCCGCTCATGCAAAAGAGCCAAATATCACTCGATATCGGCGTACAAACGCCTATTGATCGAGATAAACATCAACAAACAACTTGTGGTTTAAAAACTCATTACTTATAATATAAAACATGATTTAAACCATCAAAACCCTAAAAATCAATCAAATCGTCCGATTTCGAAAAAGCCCGAAAACGGCAAATTACCGTTTTACTTCAAAACTTGACATTTAAATAAAACTACTGGTCATAAAGCTCATTAAATAGCATAACTAGATTATACAAACCATTACTATATTTTCAACGCCCCAATTGTATTAATTAGAAAATTCTAGTTTGCAAATAAACCAATTTTAACACCTTGCAAGCAAAATGTCACAATATCACATCTAAACTGGATTTTGCATGAATTAATGCATTAAACTACAATTCATGATGATAATGATACAATGAAACCATAAATTATATTTTTAATTTCATTTATTTAAGAATTTCCAAAATCTAGTTAGCAAAAATCGCATTTTTATTTGTATTTTTCAATTACCAATAGAAACTAGTAATCAATTTAAGTTTTTCATTCCACCAATAGGTTAATACCCTCATTAAAACCACACTCTAGTATTACAAACATTAATTGGAATTTTATCTCACCAATTTATACAATATATAGAAATCTAGTTTGCAAAATGGATTAATTTAAATAATTTTGGATAAACAATTTACAATATATCATCCATACAAGATTTTCCACTTCAAAAAATGTTAAACTGGTTATTATAACTCTACTTAATTAATAAAAACCATAACTTAATTTTATAAACCCTAACTTGAATTTTAAAACTTGTAGATAGAAATTATTTATTAAATCTAATTATGCTTAAATGAAACATCTAATAACAATAAATCAAAAGAAGAAGATTTATACCTCCACAACATGAAATCCAAACATTAAAATAAGCCTCCAAAATTAATGCTTTCCATCTCCAAAATCCATGTAAAGATGAGCAAAGAATAGAGGGTAGGAATTAATTCGGATTTTGTGGGTTTTTTATTGAATTTTTGATGAATTTTGATGATTTTTAATACAAAAATGATGGGGGGAAAATTTTGGGGCTACCCATGGTGGTGAGGCCGGCCATGAGGTGAGGAAAAGAGAGGAGAGTGAGAAAAGGTAAAGAAAAGTGTAGAAAGTTTCACAAAAATATCATTCCATTAAGTCTTTTCATGAAATTAATAAAAATTCTTTATTTTCTTCGATCCATTTGACCTAGAATGGTCTTGAACCATTGTAAAATTTTGAAAATAAATTTTGCATGAAACACACTTGATTCTAATATGTAATGGTTCACTTTTACTAATTAAACCCATTCAAATTTGTAATTTACACTAATTTAGTGTATAAATAAAGCTTTTGTTAATATTTAAAATAATTAATTTAGGAAAAATCTTTAATTAAACTAAAAATTTATAAGTGGCTAAATAAACACCATTTACTAGTAATAACATAATTAAAATAGGTATTTTTAAATTTATAGTGAAAAATAATTACGGTTTTGTTTTATGAAAACTATGTTTTACTTTACCGAAAATTATAAAATTCACTTAAACGATTTTATTTATTTATTTATTTATTTATTTTTAAAATGTTGCATAAAGACAAACCAGATAGCATACTATCATCTCGAGCGAGACTGTCATATCGGTATAGGTCATGCCTCAATCATTGCAATCACGTACCTACGATCCAATAATTGACTTTGAGCGTACTATCTCCAACAATCTCCCACTTGCACTTAAGGCTAATTATTGCGATGTCACATACTCACAGCCCGTGTGATACCGAATATCTAACTTCTCTACTAATCAGTTTCACAAAGCTACTTTGTAAAACTCTTGTGTTTGAGAAATAGCCTCAGTGAGAGGATCCGCCCTGATGTTCCTTTTTATATCTTTCTAAATCCCAAGTTCGCGGAGAAAGCCATCTCCCGAATCGAGTAATACTTGTCTTAGAATATGTCTGGATATCTGATGGGACCTAGTTCATAAATGAACTCCAAATCCAAACTTAGACTTTATTGATAACTGAACCTAATCAGTATCCAGCACCATACCTCCCACAGTATCCTCTTGGACCATCTGTCCATGATACTGTCCCTCGTCAGAGGGAAAACTATAACTCTGATAATCACTCTGTCATCCATGTCACCTTGGAAGCCTGGAATGATAACCGTCTCCCGAAGGAGGCTGCCATCATCAAATCCGTAGAACAAGCTCTTATGTTCTAAAACTGCTTCCTTATATTTCTTCAGGATTGGATTAATACAAACTTATCGCATCAAGAGCAAAAACAACATCTGGTGTGGTACTTGACATCTCATGATTGACTCAATTGCCTAAGCAAGTGATATGCCAATCATGCACTTCCCTCTCTCATTTAGTCTCTAAGACACCTTTAGAGAGGGTGACTCCATCACCTGCAGGTATACCACCATGCCAGGAGACTTCTATTCTAAAATACTATTAGAATACTGTCAAAGTACCCACATTGGGAAGCTACCCAAATCTAGATCTAAAACCATAGATCTAGTAACCGGAATGTCAGATATTATATCCATGTCTTTTGTGAAGAAAGAACTGTGTGACGACCACAGTACAACCGATCGTAGTATAGGAATTTTACTTCCTAGTCTGTGTATGTTATCCTAATACCAGGACATCACACCCTACTACCTTCATAACAGATCCATCCCTTATTCTGATGAAGTCAAAACCATGACCGTCACATCAAAAATAGATGATCTTATCTCCGCTATTTCTGCTTAAGTCTATAAATAGACATAAGTTTCTTGCCCACCATGCTTCCGCTGCTCCCACTGACTACGACAACCCTCTGGTAGAATAACATATACGTACACTTCTAAAGCTAGTTTAGAACGACGCTATACTTATTCTTCTGCCGGGTCTCATAGTCTGGAACAACAGTAGTATCAAGTCTGGGTAAACAAGAACCTCCCTGTCACCGTCCTTGAGCCTACCGGAGTACATCTCGGGTGTCTGAGGTTACCCAACATATCTGCGGAGTGGCTATTGGAATGTCAAACCTGATTGAATATATAGGTCCTATTAAATTTTCCGTAATCGTTTGCGGTTCTGGAATCACTTCCAGTTCTACCATACTCGCACTACTGTTTTCTGAAAAAATCCATTTTTACTAAAACTGTGGCGAGTCAAGAACAATATCACTATTGATCTTCCATATGGAAGAAAATCAACCCTCGTCAAAGCCTGGGTCAACCCACAAACTGCCATTACAGAAACGTGCCTTGAGTTATCCAGTGTCTGGTTTTAAGCATAAGATGGACAACTCCCCGTATCTTAACATCGTTAAGATACGAACTATTCTATATGCAATATATAGATAGAGGCACTTATTTAATTGGAACCGGATTCTAATCATGCAGCTGTCTCCAGTGCATATCAACTTAATGTAGAGAGGCTAATCGGTATTATTCAACTTAGGAATATATCTAATTATGAGTAACCTGAAAGAGAAACAAGTTTCTCAAGACCATTACTATCAACTGAATACCTATCACAAGAATCTACATCTTTGATCTCTTTGAAGAATCACGATACTTGTGATATCTGGTTCTCTACTTTATTCTTATACCCACAACTTCTCAAAACATAGACATTGTATTTCTTCGAAACACTTGTCTAAAAACTAGAGAAGTCATAAGTAAACAGAACATAGTATGAGGACCTACCCCTTATTCAGACGGACACTGGACAACATACAATACTCTGTATAAGTCCGCTGAGTTGAATAACTCAAAACTTGTGCAATGTAGGTTGAAAACTGTACCCAGGCAATTTCCTCAAATATCACCTATTACAACGAATTCCGATATAATGAGGATGATCACCAAATTCCCAATAACTAACTCCCACTCATCATCTGTAAAACCATACAGATATGAAACCTGGTAAATACATACCCAGGAGTAAGTATGTAATCGGGAAATCAGTTTTCTTTTAATAATGCACTTAAACATGAAAATGTTTCGTAGGGATATCCTGGTTGTTAGTTGTATGTATGTGTAACGTTTTAAAAGTAATTAAATAAATAATTAAATGAATAAAAGTGTTTAAGTGAATTTTAGGATTTTCGGTAAAGTAAAACGTATTTTTCGTAAAACCAAACCGTGATTGTTTTTCATTATAAATTCAAAAATACCTATTTAATTATGTAATTACTAGTAAATAGTGTTTATTTAGCCACTTATAAATTTTTAGTTTAATTAAAAAAAATTCCTAAATTAATTATTTTAAATATTAACATAAGCTTTATTTTTACACTAAATTAGTGTAAATTACAAATTTAAATGGTTTTAATTTGTAAAAATGAACCATGGCATATTAGAATTTAGTGTGTATCATGCAAAAATTATTTGCAAATTTTTCCTAATTTCTAGAGCTTTCTTGAGTTGCTATAGTAAATAAATAAATAATTAATTAATTAAACCATGAAAAGACTTTAAATGATGATTCTTTCTTGAAACTTCCACACTTTTCTTCACTCTTTTCTCTTTCTCCCTCCCCATGGCCGGCCACAACTCATCCATGGCAGCCCCCCCCATTTTCCACATCATTTTTATTCAAAAATCATCAAAAATACATCAAAAATTCAATTAAAATTCCACAAAATCATATATATTTTCATACCCTTATTTCTCTACTCTTCTTTACATGGAATTTGGAGTGGGAAAGCATGTATTTTTGAGGCTCATTTTCAAGTTTGGACATGAGGTTGTGGAGGTATAAATCCTTCTCTTTTATTTTATTTCTATTAGATATTTCTTTTAAAGTTTAATTAGATTTAATCTATTAATTCCATTTACTACTTTTAAAATTCAAGTTAGGGTTTGAAAAAAATCAAGTTGTGATTTTTATTAATTAACGAGGGTTATAATCACTAGTTTAACATATTTAGAAGTGGAAATTCTTATAGGGATGATATGTTGTAAATTGTTAACCTAAAATTGATTTAATTATACTTTTTAGCTAACTAGTTTTTTATAAAATATGTTTATGGGTAATATAAAATTCCAATTAAGATTTCTATCATTAGATTGTAGTTTTAGTGAGCATATTAACATGTTAATGGAAAGAAAAACTTAGTTTGATCACTAGATTCAATTGATAATTGGAAAATAGTAATAAAATGCTATTATTTTGTTAACTAGATTTTGGAAAATTCTAAATAAAAGGGATTTAAAATATAATATTGGTTTCATTATATCATTATCATCATAAATTGTGGTTTAAGTCATTAATTTATGCAAAATCATGTTTTGAGGTGGAATTGTGGTATTTTGCTTGGAAAATGTTGAAAATTGTTAAATGTTGTAAACTAGAAATTTCAAATTTATATAAATTTGTGTAATAAAAATATAGTAATGGTTTGTATAGTCTAGTAATGCTATTTAATGAGTTTTATGACCATTAGTTTCATTTAAATGTCAAGTTTTGATGAAAAACGGTATATTGGCATTTTCGGGTTTTTGCGAAATTGGACAGTTTGATAGATTTTAGGGTTTCGATGGATTTAATCGTGTTTTATGGTATAAGTAATGTGTTTTTAAACTACAAGTTGTTTGATGATGTTATCTCGATCCATCGGAGTTTGTACGCCGATATCGAGCGGTATTTAGTTCTTTTGCGTGGACGGGACATAGGTTTTAACCTATGCTTGTTCTTTGTATCGTTTGACTTTTGTATGTGATTCAGTTTACGATGCTATTTAAATGTTTGCGTCTAGGTACCCCTCACGTGGACTGCGGGCGATGAAGAGGAGGATGGCGACACTGTCTTCGGCAGACATGGACCAGGTGAGTAGATGTATATCTACGGGGGGAAGTCGGGTGGATGGCGTTTAGCACCCCCGCAACGTAGAATAGGAATAGTACTTAGTGACATTAGGAAACCCGATGTGACCCTAGATTCTTACCGAGCAGGACCCTAGTAATGACCCTAGGCGGGACTAGATTGATTTAGGAAAACCATACCTGAGGATGAATACTTTGGGAAAGGTTCGTAGGTTTCTGATAGAAACATACACGCACACACTAAAACTTGACTTGGCGTATACGTATATGTGTGTATATATATAAAACTAGGTATAGGTGTATATATATACACCACACGTATATGGGATTCATTGATGTGATATGATATCCGAGGTATGATGAAACAGTATAACTGGGCTTGATGCCGTGATTCTTGACTATACAGTCGTAATAAAGTGTTAGCGGATCATTAGAGAATGAGATAATGAACATGCATATATAAATTATAAAGAGTGGTGGTGATATTGATGTACATGGGACGCTAGAATAGTACCCGGACTGTAACTGGTGACTGATCACGATATGATATATGTATAACTTGATTACGACATGATATTTCTGAGGATAAACTAATGATGCTTATCATGATGGCAATGATATATGATTGATGTATGCGATCACAGTTTAACACCTTGATCATGAGATGTGCTGATGATGACATTATACGAATGAGGAGACACCTAGGAGATACTTGACCGTACCCCGATATTGGGATGCCGTACGATGGATTTTACCGTACGAGGCTTAGATTTGATGATTGATCCGCACTTTTGATTCGAGGAAGCCGTACTACGTACGTGACGCTATTGAGGCGGGATCGCCGACTATCAGAGATATTGATTAAGACCTTAGGTAGACTCTAGTTTCTTACTGACTAGTCTATTAGGTTTAATTCCTTAGAATGTTAGATGGACACTGGTTTAGGTTCGACTCACATAGTGGTAGTTGTACTCGTATCTCGCAGAGGAATGGATAATGCACATCTGTATTTACATTCATACTGTAATCATCATGGTGCATGTTCTTTTATATGTTGCTATAATCAGCATAAACTTTACCTGTTAGGACACCAGCACTATTACCGATGATGCGCATGTTCCACGCACACTTATTTGCCGGCTCACACACATCATCATCGGTAATTGCTATGTCACGTACACTTTAGATCATATTGTCTTTTATGGATAGAATCGGTTAGCAACTAGACAGATATAATATTGTGATTATTTTCTGACATTAGTATAAGACATGATATTTATTACTTAGACATTGATGCATTCATATTTCATGTTATCGCACAGTAGTATGGGCATATGCTGACACTTATCATATACTTACTCATGATTTTGAGATTTGGATTTCTATGAGATTTCTGGATTTTTAGGGAAAACCGCAAAAATATATAAAAACTTCTCTCTCTCTCCTCTTCTCTTTTTAAATAAGATGCGGTTTTCTCGTGATGTATGAGTCGTCCACCATGAGTATTTCATGTTTTCTGTTGGATTTCGAGACCCGATTCGAGGAGTGGATGAACCGTCTCGGGTACATGGTGGGCCCGGTATGGTACCCCGGGGCAAGAAGATCGAGTTGTAGACGATGAGCCTGGCAGGGGAAGGCTACCTACCGGTGATGTCTGGCGCGGCGGATATCCGGAGGATACCGACCGTTGTCGTGAGATTTGATGATATGGGCCGATCCGGACTGACGGAGCCCGAGATATTGAGACTTGAGATTACATGTGTTGTGTCGATGTTTGACACGGATTTCCATGGGTTTCATTTTTCAGATTTTAGATTCTTATACACATTCTACTATGATAATAGCTAAAGATTTCTTATACATATATATCTGGATTTCAGGATTTGTTACTTTATCTTCATGGTGCATGCATTTCATTCATATGACATAGCATTATATGAGGCACTGACACGACACGGAGTATTTGCACTTACACGTAGTATTACCCTGCTATTACTAGATGATTGGGATATTATAGTGTATTATTATTATGACCTAGGATAGCGTCGTGCATTCGATTTCTTTTCGTAGATGTCTTCTACTCACGAGTTGGCAACTCACCCCCGTTGTGCCAAATTCTTTACAGGTTCGATGTACAGGTTTCCGTGGCAGCTTGTTGGCACATCTTTTCTTCAGGGTGATTTGCACGGTAGGTTGGTTCACTTGTATCCGAACCACCATTGTACTTTTATTCATTCATTTGTATCTAGTAAGCTCCATCAACCATATTTGTATTACTTGATAAGTTTATTGGACCAGTTGTTTATTTCGACCTTAGAGTCGCGCATGTGTTATTCAGATCTGGTGGTTTTGTTTTCTTTTGAGTTTTGAGCCTCGCCTATTGGCGTTGTATATTATTGTGCTTGCTGTGGTTGTTTCCGCCTGTTGGCGTTGATGCTAGCTCCCGTTTGGGGATGCTTTTTATTGTTTATGTATATTATACTTGTTGTACCCGTTTGGGGGCCAGTTTTTACAGAGGAGACTCTGCCGAAATTTTTGGGAAAATTGCTGATGCTTTTAAACTTGTTTTCTTTTTCATCTTCTTCTTCTTCTTCTTCTTCTTCTATGGTTTAGATTTCTGGGCTACGGCTTACTTAGGTTACGTGGCGCCTCTAGACGCTTCGTAATCTAAGTGCCGGTCACGTTCCGTACTTTCGGGTCGTGACAAAGTTGGTATCAGAGCGCTAGGTTTAACCCTGTATAAGTCTAGGTGACCCTTGGTTGATGGAGTAGGCGATTTAGGTAGAGTAACGTACCGTGGGTATGGTCCGCGGCATACTTACGATACGCTACTCTGCTTAAGGAGCCTTAGGATGTACATTGTTTGCACCGTATTTCATTCGTTCCTTTGATCTATCTTCATCGATGTCGGATGGTGGTTTCTGTTACCACGGGCAGAGGGAGTTGCGGCTCGAATGCGATAACCATTAGAGTATTGGTTATTCTTGAGGATTGAAGCATTGCTTAGCGTGCGGATGAAGGGTATTCACATGCTGTCCGGATGAAGTTAAAGGGTTCGAACGATTATCAGAAAACCATTTTCCTAAGTTTAAAGTATTCGGAAGAACATGCAGGTATTTCGATGGACCCTCTAGAAGAATGAAACCCTAACTCGACATAATGACCACGAGAACGCCCTTGAACCTTAGGGTTTACGGCAGTTCCGCTGTGCCATTAGTGAGGCTTGGGTTTACCCTTCTACAGCTGGATCATCGATGCTGGGGTATGTACCGGATATTTTTAAACTGTACTTGAGTGTTGAGCTCTCGGAGAATTATGGGATTTTGATGGATCGATCGAAAAGTTTAATGTAGTCCGGATATCAGGTGAAGGGATCGATTACATGGGAGACTCTAGATATGAGTGTTGCCGTTGGTAGCGCAGTCTGCATAGCTACGAAGAGGCGAGTTTAAAGCAGCCGACATCAGAGGAAAGAGGCGCACATTGACGATAGTGTTTACGATTGTGATTTAGTGATTTGAATTTCATATTTTCATTGATTGGATTTTGGTATTTTGAGGACTTTGTTCTACGATTGGTATTTCATGTGTGTACCTTCATTCTATTTGTGTTTCATATATCAGTTGTATTGATGTTGTTTAGTACACAACCAGTACACTTGATTTGGTTTTATATATTTGGGATTTTTGATTTGATTTCGTGCATTGGGGTTACACGTGATTTTGACATATGTTTCGACCTAGTTTTCATGCATTTTTGTGCTGTGATTTCGATTTTGATATTCGATGTATGTTTTCGTGCACCATGTGCACCTGATTAGGATTCTTGCGCATACTTGGCGCACTTGATGCGATTTTGTGCACACCAGATGCACTAAATCGGGGTTTTGTGCAGATTAGATGCACCTGATATTGTGTCGTGCACGCCCGTTGCACTTGACAGATATTTTTGGTGCACACCTGTTGCACTTAGTTTTGTTTTGTAGGTATTCATGGTATCTGTAATTGGTTTCGATTTCAGTGCGCACCGGACGCACATGACATTTTATTGATGTGATTGGGATAGATTTTAGTTTGAGCAGTATGTTTTCCTAATTATTATTATTGATTTAGTAACCAGGCGGGACGTGTATGTTAAATAAACGATATATATATATATAGTTATTTTTTTTTAAAATAAACGTCCGCTACTTATGCCGTGACACGTGCATCACACGGCAATTTTCAAAAGGGGTTTTTGTATATTTCCTTATCCAGATATTTGTACAGTTTCACTATGATGCACACTATATATAAGTTGTAGATTGATGTATATTATGTTGGTTTTCATATTGGGTTTTGATATTTTATTCTCGCCATAACTCCGATGATTTCGTTATGCTTGACGGAGTTGATTTTTGTTATGTATTGATGATTTCGGAGCCCCGATGATTTGAGTGTTTTGCTAAATGTTTTAGTATTTGGAGGGGGAGTTTTAATTTAAATTCGGGGACCGAATTTCTTAAAGGGGGGAAGATTGTAACGTTTTAAAAGTAATTAAATAAATAATTAAATGAATAAAAGTGTTTAAGTGAATTTTAGGATTTTCGGTAAAGTAAAACGTATTTTTCGTAAAACCAAACCGTGATTGTTTTTCATTATAAATTCAAAAATACCTATTTAATTATGTAATTACTAGTAAATAGTGTTTATTTAGCCACTTATAAATTTTTAGTTTAATTAAAAAAAATTCCTAAATTAATTATTTTAAATATTAACATAAGCTTTATTTTTACACTAAATTAGTGTAAATTACAAATTTAAATGGTTTTAATTTGTAAAAATGAACCATGGCATATTAGAATTTAGTGTGTATCATGCAAAAATTATTTGCAAATTTTTCCTAATTTCTAGAGCTTTCTTGAGTTGCTATAGTAAATAAATAAATAAATAATTAATTAAACCATGAAAAGACTTTAAATGATGATTCTTTCTTGAAACTTCCACACTTTTCTTCACTCTTTTCTCTTTCTCCCTCCCCATGGCCGGCCATAACTCATCCATGGAAGCCCCCCCCATTTTCCACCTCATTTTTATTCAAAAATCATCAAAAATACATCAAAAATTCAATTAAAATTCCACAAAATCATATATATTTTCATACCCTTATTTCTCTACTCTTCTTTACATGGAATTTGGAGTGGGAAAGCATGTATTTTTGAGGCTCATTTTCAAGTTTGGACATGAGGTTGTGGAGGTATAAATCCTTCTCTTTTATTTTATTTCTATTAGATATTTCTTTTAAAGTTTAATTAGATTTAATCTATTAATTCCATTTACTACTTTTAAAATTCAAGTTAGGGTTTGAAAAAATCAAATTGTGATTTTTATTAATTAACGAGGGTTATAATCACTAGTTTAACATATTTAGAAGTGGAAATTCTTATAGGGATGATATGTTGTAAATTGTTAACCTAAAATTGATTTAATTATACTTTTTAGCTAACTAGTTTTTTATAAAATATGTTTATGGGTAATATAAAATTCCAATTAAGATTTCTATCATTAGATTGTAGTTTTAGTGAGCATATTAACATGTTAATGGAAAGAAAAACTTAGTTTGATCACTAGATTCAATTGATAATTGGAAAATAGTAATAAAATGCTATTATTTTGTTAACTAGATTTTGGAAAATTCTAAATAAAAGGGATTTAAAATATAATATTGGTTTCATTATATCATTATCATCATAAATTGTGGTTTAAGTCATTAATTTATGCAAAATCATGTTTTGAGGTGGAATTGTGGTATTTTGCTTGGAAAATGTTGAAAATTGTTAAATGTTGTAAACTAGAAATTTCAAATTTATATAAATTTGTGTAATAAAAATATAGTAATGGTTTGTATAGTCTAGTAATGCTATTTAATGAGTTTTATGACCATTAGTTTCATTTAAATGTCAAGTTTTGATGAAAAACGGTATATTGGCATTTTCGGGTTTTTGCGAAATTGGACAGTTTGATAGATTTTAGGGTTTCGATGGATTTAATCGTGTTTTATGGTATAAGTAATGTGTTTTTAAACTACAAGTTGTTTGATGATGTTATCTCGATCCATCGGAGTTTGTACGCCGATATCGAGCGGTATTTGGTTCTTTTGCGTGGACGGGACATAGGTTTTAACCTATGCTTGTTCTTTGTATCGTTTGACTTTTGTATGTGATTCAGTTTACGATGCTATTTAAATGTTTGCGTCTAGGTACCCCTCACGTGGACTGCGGGCGATGAAGAGGAGGATGGCGACACTGTCTTCGGCAGACATGGACCAGGTGAGTAGATGTATATCTACGGGGGGAAGTCGGGTGGATGGCGTTTAGCACCCCCGCAACGTAGAATAGGAATAGTACTTAGTGACATTAGGAAACCCGATGTGACCCTAGATTCTTACCGAGCAGGACCCTAGTAATGACCCTAGGCGGGACTAGATTGATTTAGGAAAACCATACCTGAGGATGAATACTTTGGGAAAGGTTCGTAGGTTTCTGATAGAAACATACACGCACACACTAAAACTTGACTTGGCGTATACGTATATGTGTGTATATATATAAAACTAGGTATAGGTGTATATATATACACCACACGTATATGGGATTCATTGATGTGATATGATATCCGAGGTATGATGAAACAGTATAACTGGGCTTGATGCCGTGATTCTTGACTATACAGTCGTAATAAAGTGTTAGCGGATCATTAGAGAATGAGATAATGAACATGCATATATAAATTATAAAGAGTGGTGGTGATATTGATGTACATGGGACGCTAGAATAGTACCCGGACTGTAACTGGTGACTGATCACGATATGATATATGTATAACTTGATTACGACATGATATTTCTGAGGATAAACTAATGATGCTTATCATGATGGCAATGATATATGATTGATGTATGCGATCACAGTTTAACACCTTGATCATGAGATGTGCTGATGATGACATTATACGAATGAGGAGACACCTAGGAGATACTTGACCGTACCCCGATATTGGGATGCCGTACGATGGATTTTACCGTACGAGGCTTAGATTTGATGATTGATCCGCACTTTTGATTCGAGGAAGCCGTACTACGTACGTGACGCTATTGAGGCGGGATCGCCGACTATCAGAGATATTGATTAAGACCTTAGGTAGACTCTAGTTTCTTACTGACTAGTCTATTAGGTTTAATTCCTTAGGATGTTAGATGGACACTGGTTTAGGTTCGACTCACATAGTGGTAGTTGTACTCGTATCTCGCAGAGGAATGGATAATGCACATCTGTATTTACATTCATACTGTAATCATCATGGTGCATGTTCTTTTATATGTTGCTATAATCAGCATAAACTTTACCTGTTAGGACACCAGCACTATTACCGATGATGCGCATGTTCCACGCACACTTATTTGCCGGCTCACACACATCATCATCGGTAATTGCTATGTCACGTACACTTTAGATCATATTGTCTTTTATGGATAGAATCGGTTAGCAACTAGACAGATATAATATTGTGATTATTTTCTGACATTAGTATAAGACATGATATTTATTACTTAGACATTGATGCATTCATATTTCATGTTATCGCACAGTAGTATGGGCATATGCTGACACTTATCATATACTTACTCATGATTTTGAGATTTGGATTTCTATGAGATTTCTGGATTTTTAGGGAAAACCGCAAAAATATATAAAAACTTCTCTCTCTCTCCTCTTCTCTTTTTAAATAAGATGCGGTTTTCTCGTGATGTATGAGTCGTCCACCATGAGTATTTCATGTTTTCTGTTGGATTTCGAGACCCGATTCGAGGAGTGGATGAACCGTCTCGGGTACATGGTGGGCCCGGTATGGTACCCCGGGGCAAGAAGATCGAGTTGTAGACGATGAGCCTGGCAGGGGAAGGCTACCTACCGGTGATGTCTGGCGCGGCGGATATCCGGAGGATACCGACCGTTGTCGTGAGATTTGATGATATGGGCCGATCCGGACTGACGGAGCCCGAGATATTGAGACTTGAGATTACATGTGTTGTGTCGATGTTTGACACGGATTTCCATGGGTTTCATTTTTCAGATTTTAGATTCTTATACACATTCTACTATGATAATAGCTAAAGATTTCTTATACATATATATCTGGATTTCAGGATTTGTTACTTTATCTTCATGGTGCATGCATTTCATTCATATGACATAGCATTATATGAGGCACTGACACGACACGGAGTATTTGCACTTACACGTAGTATTACCCTGCTATTACTAGATGATTGGGATATTATAGTGTATTATTATTATGACCTAGGATAGCGTCGTGCATTCGATTTCTTTTCGTAGATGTCTTCTACTCACGAGTTGGCAACTCACCCCCGTTGTGCCAAATTCTTTACAGGTTCGATGTACAGGTTTCCGTGGCAGCTTGTTGGCACATCTTTTCTTCAGGGTGATTTGCACGGTAGGTTGGTTCACTTGTATCCGAACCACCATTGTACTTTTATTCATTCATTTGTATCTAGTAAGCTCCATCAACCATATTTGTATTACTTGATAAGTTTATTAGACCAGTTGTTTATTTCGACCTTAGAGTCGCGCATGTGTTATTCAGATCTGGTGGTTTTGTTTTCTTTTGAGTTTTGAGCCTCGCCTATTGGCGTTGTATATTATTGTGCTTGCTGTGGTTGTTTCCGCCTGTTGGCGTTGATGCTAGCTCCCGTTTGGGGATGCTTTTTATTGTTTATGTATATTATACTTGTTGTACCCGTTTGGGGGCCAGTTTTTACAGAGGAGACTCTGCCGAAATTTTTGGGAAAATTGCTGATGCTTTTAAACTTGTTTTCTTTTTCATCTTCTTCTTCTTCTTCTTCTTCTTCTATGGTTTAGATTTCTGGGCTACGGCTTACTTAGGTTACGTGGCGCCTCTAGACGCTTCGTAATCTAAGTGCCGGTCACGTTCCGTACTTTCGGGTCGTGACAGTATGCCCTAGAGGCCAGTATTGTACATATGATGTATATTATATTGGATGCTTGGACATATATAGAGATGACTTTCTTACTCGATATGATAGTATGCTATCTGGTTGCTCTTTATCTTAACATATTTACTAGTCTCTTTAAACTGTCTTATAGTTACATGTTGATAAAGCCCTTAGGATGTGTACTTGACTACCTGGACTATGATGCAGATCATACTAGTGGGGACATGGTAGTCCATAAGTACATCCTTCAAGGTCCCTAGTCGTGGGTGTATCGAGACAGGGCATCGATATACCAGTGTAGACTAGCGTATACGCTTCTCGACCCATGAGATGGGCGATGGATGATCCCATATCCATTGGTGTTTGACATCAGAGATGGTGTACGGGTGCTCAGTGGAGACTGGGTACACTGGACGGACTCGCCGAGAACTCCCAGATGGTATTATACCTCACGTCAGATGGCAGTTCTCAGGTGACACTTGTACAGGTTAGTCTGTAGACCCGAGATCGTCATAGAGTCTTGTATGATTCCCACTGTGCTTTGATCTCCACCTTACCACGTCCATGAGGGCATGCAAAATGGTGGTCTTTGGGTACAGACCCGGGTCACATGGAGACAATGAGCGATAGGAGGGGTTTCGTCTCTCCCGGTATTGGGGGTTGATGTTGCGCTGTGCTCGATTGGCCGTAACAGGGAAGTCCCTGGCCAGGGCTGATCAGAGATTTGCTGGTAAGTGTTACCAGTAGTTTCTCGACCCGTTCTGATCCTCACATCGGCACGACTTATCGGTTATTGGGGTCTGACGTTTACCACCCCTAGACTTTGTTGCGCCACGGCAGCGCCCCGGCCGTCTTTCCGAGGCCAAAATGCGGAATCAAAATTTTTCTTAACTTTAAACTGGCGCTACCGCGGACAATATACCCGGATCGTAACCATTAACCGATACTAGCTATCATGAGAAAGGGTGAGAGATATACCAAGTGATCCGAGTCCTCCGGTCTTCTCGTCATCGTCCCGATCTCCCGCGGAAAGTCCTGTCTCCATATCGTCGCCTCCTCGCCGGAAGGGCACCACATCGCCTGCGTCTTTTACGGGCTCCCACCTCAATACCGAGGCAACTCGGGCACGAAGCTGGCAAGTCGACGTGCCCAAGGTTTGCTGTAGAATGTAGTGTAGAATGCGCTTTGTCTCAATGGGGTTTGTAGTTGCCTTGATGGAGGAATGGAGTTAAGGAAAAATGGTGCTTTCATTTTTCCCAAAACAAGAAGAATGAGGTGAAGAAATATGTGGCACACAAAAATGGAAATTTCTCTCATCTCTTCTCAAATGTGACCGGCCATTTCAAATTGAGAATGGTGGACGGATAAACAAAACACATGAAGGGAGGTGAGTGTAGGATAAAGCAAGAGGTGACCACATCCAAAGCAAAACCTTACATCATACCCTTAATCAACCCATACCCTTTCAAATCTCAATTAATGCACCATCATGGATGAAAGATGCTAAACATATCATAATGAATACATTTGCAAGAAACCCCCTCCACAATTGTTATTTGCACAATTGCAAATAACCCCCTCCATCGGAAAAGTCCGGCCGGGAAAGAACAAAGGAAAACCGGCCGGAACGGAATGCAAACTGGCAACTCCAGAAAACTGGTCCCGTAATAAATTACAGGAAAACCCCGATACTGTGCATACACACCCGCATCTGTATTCCGTCCGGATACAAATGCAATGAGACAAAATCTACACTGTACTAAACTAGGATCCGGCTTAAACCAAAGCCGGCTAGTAATGTTCGTCCGATCCTGATCCGTGCAATACCGCACGTATCAGATCGAACCCTGCCATATATCCATACGGCCACTAGTACAAACCGTCCGATCCTGACCCGTGCAATACCGCACGTATCTGATCGGACCCTGCCATATCTCCATATGGCCTCTACAGCGTTTCGACAGAAAGCTTGAGTAACTGAAAGTGTGGTGGACTCTAAAGACTCGTCAATACTGTGGCTGTGGATTTAACCACTAGCACGTCAGAGGTATTAGCCAATATGTGACGGGCCACCAGCTATTGACCAAAAGGGACGTCGATGAGCGAACTCATCCTGACACCCTACTGAGCCTGTCAGTGACAATATCCGTACAGTCCGGTCCGTTCGTCTATGAGTATCGCATGTCGGGCCTAGGGGGTTGGTAAAAGTCAGACCCCCAAAAGCGGTACAAGTCGTGTCGGAGTGTAGCCCAGAACACCCTGAGATACTACTGGAATACCTACCAATAAATCTCCTGCCTCGGCCGAGGGCTTTGTGTAATGGCTCTCCTAGACACAGCGCGACCTTACCCCCAATACCGGGAGAGACGAACCCCTGAAGATCCGCTCACTGCCTCCATGTGGCTCGGGACTGCACCCAACTAAAACCTGTTTGCACGACTCCTTTGAGCCGTGGTAGGGTAGTAATCAAAGTACAGTGGGAACTCACACGAGACAAATGACGATCTCAGGTCGATGAACTAACCTGTACACATGTCACCAGGGAACTGCTATCTGACGTCAGGTATAAGACCAACTAGCATGTTCCCGGGGAGTCCTGTCCGGTGTACTCATAACCCAATAAGCACCTGTATACATCTTAGGTGTACCAACTGACACCAGTGGCTTGTGAGACCGGCCACCGCCCCTCATCGGGATCTCGACTGTATACACTAGTCTACTAATGGAGTGTCGATGCCCTGTCTCGAAACTCCTACGACTAGGGACCATTTAAGGATGTGCTTATAGACCCCAGCTTTCACGTATATGATCGCCATCATACTGCTGGTCGTCAAGCAAGAATCCTAGGGGCTCTATCAACGTGTAATAGCGACCTGTCAGGTCACCTAAAGCAGTACACGATGATAAAGATAAACCAGATAGCATACTATCATCTCGAGTAAGACTGTCCTACCGGGATAGGTCCTCCCTCAATCATTGCAATCACGTGCCTGTGATCCAATAATTGACTCTGAAGGCACTATCTCCAACAATCTCCCACTTGCACTCAAGGCTAATTATTGCGATGTCGCATACTCACAGCCCGTGTGATACCGAACACCCAACTCCTCCACTAGTCAGTCTCACAAAGCTCGTTTGCGAAACTATTGCGTTCGAGGAATAGCCTCAGTGAGTGGATCCGCTGTGATGTTTCTTTCTATGTCTCTCTATATCTCAAGTTCGCGGAGAAAGCCATCTCCCGAAATGAGCAATACCTGTCTTAGAATGTCTGGATGTCTGATGGGACCTAGCTCATAAATGAACTCCAAATCCAAACTTCTTAGACTGTATCGTCAACTGAACTTAATCAGTATCCTGCGCCATGCCTCCCTCAGTATTGCCTTGGATCACCTGTCCAAAATACTGCCCCTCGTCAGAGGGAAAACTATAACTCTGACAACCTCCTTGTCGTCCAGGTCACCTTGGAAGCCTGGAATGATAACCGTCTCATAAAGGAGGCTGCCGTTATCAATTCCCTAGAACATTAACTTATGTTCTAAAACTGCTTCCGATTGTTTCTCCAGGATTGGATCAATATCATCTTATTGCATCTAGTGCAAGAACAACATCTGGTGTGGTACTTGACATCTCATGATTGACTCAATTGCCTAAGCAAGTGATCTGCTAATCATGCACATCCCTCTCAACTTTAGTCTATAAGACACCTTTAGAGAGGGTGACTCCATTACCTGCAGGTACACTACCGTGCCAGGAGTCGTTCATTCTAAATACTCATAGAATGCTGTCAAGGTACCCAGATTAGGAAACCACCCAAATCTAGATCCAAAACCATAGATCTAGTAACCAGTATGTCTGATATAATATCCAAGTCCTGTGTGGAGAAAACACTGTATGACAACCAAAGTATAACCGATCGTAGTATAGGAATATCACTTCCTACTCTGTGTATGTCATCCAAATACCAGGACATCACACCCTACTACCTTCTTAACAGATCCATCCCTTATTCTGATGAAGTCAAACCTATGACTTCACATCAGAAATAGATGATCTATCTCCGCTATATCTGCTTTAGTCTATAAATAGACATAAGCCAACTGTCCACCAATGCTTCCGCTGCTCCCACTGACTACGACAACCCTCTGGCAGAGTCATATAGACGTACACTTCTAAAGCTAGTTTAGAACGACGCTATACTCATCCTCCTGCCGGGTCTCACAGTCTGGAACAACAGCAATGGTAAGTCTGGGTAAACAAGAACCTCCCTGCCACCGTCCTTGAGCATACCGAAGTACCTCTCGAGTGCCTGAGATTACCCACCATATCTGCGGAGTGGCCAATGGAATGTCAAATCAGATTGAATCTTTAGGTTCCTTATCAAATCTTCAGTAATCGTTTGCGGTTCTGGAATCGCTTCCAGTTCTACCATACTCCCACTACTGTTTTCTGAAAAATAACCATTTCTTTTTAAAATGTGGCGAGTTAAGAACAATATCACTATTGATCTTCCAGATGGTAGAAAGTCAACCCTCGTCATAGCCTGGGTCAACCCACAAACAGCCATTACAGAAACGTGCCTTGAGTTGTCCAGTGTCTGGTTTTAATCATAAGCCGGACAACTCCCCGTACCTTAACATCGTTAAGATATGAACTGTTCTATACCCAATATAGAACCAGAGGCACTGATTTAATTGAACCAGATTCAAATCATGCAGCTGTCTCCAGTGCATGTCAACTAAATGGAAGGAGGCCGATCAGCGTTACCCAACTTAGGAATGCTTCCAATTATGAGTAACCTGAAAGAGAAGCAAGTTCTCATTACTATCAACTGAACACCATACACAAGTATCTACATCTTCGATCACTTTGAAGAATCCCGATACTTGCTACACCTGGTTCTCTACTCTATTCAAATACCTATAACTCCTCAAAACTTAGACCCTGTGTTCATTCGAAACACATGTCTAAGAACTAGAGAAGTTAAAAGTAAACGGAATATAGTATGAGGACCAACCCCTCTGTCCTAATGGACACTGGACAACATACAATACTCTGTATAAGTCCGCTGAGTCTAACAACTCTTTCACTGTGCGTCGTAGGTTGAAAACTGTACTTATGGTTAAGAAGAATTACACCGCTGTTTAATGCTCCTTACCTAACCATCCACTGATATAGGTAAATGTCATCGACATAATATCAAAAGGTATATCTCACTCTATGAAAATAGACGTACAGATATATCAATTTGAAATTGGTGCACAACAGCGGATATTCAAAACCAAATATTTGCCGACCGGCAAACAGCCCAGGTGATCTCCTCAAATATCACCGATTACAACGAACCCCGATATAATGAGGATGATCACCCTATTCCCAATAACTTACTCCCACTCATCATCTGTAAAACCATACAGATGTGAGAATCAAACCTGGTAAATACATACACTGGAGCAAGTGTCTAATCAGGAAATCAGTTTTCTTTTAACAGTACACAGTTGAACTGAAACATTGAAATGTTTCGATGGGGTATCCTGGTATTCCTAGTAATGCCTCTTCCAGATTCACGACTGTAACCGTAAAGTTCTTTGCCACCTCTCCAAATCCCTTTATATGTCTTTAGTCATTACCTTCTGCACACCCCTTAGGCCAAATGGTTTTCTTCCCTCCCTACCGTTCGGCACCAGCCTATGGTTTGGAAGAAAACTATCCAATAAGCATAATGGGTGTACTGTCCTAATCCTAGGAGCACTGGCAATGCGAGAGAAGGTGAAAATAAAAGACAACCGAATAAACCTTATTCCTATTTCTCCTGGAACAGAATCCATCCCCGAACTGGAACAAGTTCCTTTCGAGTTCGTATATAACCATACGATGGAGTATCCAATAAACTGTGGATCTTCGTAGTGATACGGAGTGTCCTGGAGAAATACAAAGGTGATTTAGGAATTGCGAAGAAAAACTTGGTTTGGTCGTGAATATCAATCGCAATTTACTTTGCCCTCTTACTAATCCCTTGCTTTGTCTTAATCTTAATACCTTCTGCATACCGTTTAGGCTAATTGGTTTTCTTCATTCCCTACCGGTCGGCACCAGCCTAAGGTTTGGAAGAAGACTATCCAATTTGCATAATAGGTGTACTATCTCCTAAACCAAGGAGTACTCACAACTTGAGAGAAGGTAAAAGGGAAAAGACAACTGAATAATCCTATCCGTTTTCTCCAGAACCGGAAACCATCCTCGAATTCCTTCGAGTTCGTATCTAACCATACGATGGTTTTGTCCAATGGAAGTGGACGTTCGTAGTAACACAGGGTGTCCTGGAGAAAAGGGTAAAAGTAGGAGTGGCAATGAGGTCTGCAACTCTGACAATCCAAAAGCCAGTGTTAAGAAGGTTCGGTCAACTTGGTCACTGAGTCATAGTCCAGGGTCGGGTCAATGGTCGCTGCCAGAGAGAGAGAAAAGAAACACTCAGCGTGCACTCTAACCTAGATCAGAATGGTTACCAATTTATCTAATCAGGAAACCGCCCACTGTACCTCAAATTCTCCTCCAAACCTGAAAGAAGAATTAGTCGGGGTCACCCGAGGAGTAAACTAACTCATCAGTGGGAATCGGGATCCAACTATCATCGCATGATAACTTGACGGAATCCACTCAAGTCACCACACTCCAGAAGGTATGCGCATATCTGGCAAGTTTCAGTTCTTTTGAAACTCCCGATGTAGGTTTTACCCCGAGGACCCAAGCGACCTTGACACAGTCAACAAATCAAAGAGTCCTAGTCAAGTTCAACCCGTCATTATTCTGGATTGCATTAAACCCACCCTTACGAGCCCTTGACACAGTCAACAAGGCCGCACGACTGTCCTAACCAATCCCATTAATATGCTACAAACAAACACTACTTAGCTACCGCACACTACGCCTTGACACAGTCAACAAACGCAGCACGAATACTAAGTAATACTTGTAAGAAATGACGGAGGGCTACGGCTGGTTTTTGGCGAAAAACCTTTAACGTAATGAACTTGATATCGTTGAAGGAACTGGATAACTTTTTATAAAAATATAGTGACGAAAACCTTTACTAAAGAGGTCACTCCCGGTGAAGGGATCTCGGCTCTTTCCCCGTAGAATGAGGTGCAGGATATTCCAACTGAATACCACGATGCAAAGCAAAAGTAATCGGCTATAGTGAAGTTAATTCCCTGACGCAAACTTCTGTCCAAGGGGTCACTCCCGGTGAAGGGATCTCGGCCCTTGCCTCGTCGACTGAGGAACAGGATATTCCAAATGAATACCACGATGCAAAACAACAGTGAACGTCCTTGCAATAACAGCTTTTTGAAAAGTGTTCCAACAACATCAGAATAGGTTTGTTTATCTTGCATTGATCCGAATCAACGCAGTCCCATCAATTGATCACACCACAAAGAACGAAAATATACTGACGTACGTATATGCCATCCGCATTCGCCACGGGGTCCCGTCATCACCCGTTAGGTTAGCTAACTAACGGCAGAGCGGGGACTGGATTAGCGCGGATGAAAAACATATACAACATCTACTAATATATATACCAATATATTATATTTCGCTCAAGGCGTGATAAGAATGCAACATCATAGAAATGTACAGCATCACAGAACAATACAGATATCTGGAAGCCCCGGGTTTCACAGAGCCGCTGCTGAAACCCGACGTTCCCCTGGTCGTGTGGATAGCCTGTGCAATGAAATCCTAGACCCCTATGGGCGCGGCAAGTCACCCGCCAAAACCTGAAGCGAGGCAGCCCCCTTCAGCACCGTGAATGGACCACCCAGCACTTCACGGAATCCGGTAACTCGGGCACCCCTCCTGGGTCAACCTGTACCCCCTACGAGTGCGGCGAATAGCCCGCCAATCCTGGAGTGAAGCCCCCTCCGTCCCAATGCCATGAGATGCGGGCTTGTTGCCCTCCAGAACCCGGCTATCCGTGCAGCCCACCGCGGGGTAATCCTAGTACAGAAAGTAAAATATAAATACAACGGGTACATCGACCGCAACCAGGTCGTGCCCTAAAAGAATAATACAAACAGGCAGTGACGGCAGTCCACATGTCGGACGCTCGCCCCGCAATATCAAATGTACATATAAAACAAAACTGTACTAACATTGCATCCAGGCTATCCCCCACGACCGATCCGCAACATCACAGCAATACACAGAACATCAACGTGAAAGTCACGTTCGCAAATCCGTCTAACCGGGCTATAGCAGTTAGACAGGATTTACCGATCAAGTGACATTCACGGTCGCAGATATAATGTAAAAACTGTGAAATAATGTGTTTAAAATATCCAATCGATCAAAAATTAACAAGTGGGCCCCCAAGCAATACTGTAGCACTCACAGAAATTCTGGGCCCAATATTAATATTCCAAAACCCTAAAAATTAGCCCAGAAGCCTACTGGAAAAATACGATACAGTGAAGACACCAATGCGCGGCGGAACCGCGGCCCAAGGGGGGGTCTGGCCGCGGTTCCGCGCTTGAGTGATCGACTGACTGTGTCGAATTTTTCCAGTAGTCTTAGAATTTCGAGTACATTAGTTTTTTACAACCTGAAAAATTTTTAGAGCCCGGAAAAAATCGACAGAAAACTGATGCACACGAAATGGGTTTTTTTTGGGATTTTGGTCGATCGGATAAGTAAAACGCATTAGAACAAGCTAGGCAAGGTTAATGGCGTGGCTCTGATACCATGTTGCGCCACGGCAACGCCCCGGCCGTCTTTCCGAGACCAAAATGCGGAATCAAAATTTTTCTTAACTTTAAACTGGCGCTACCGCGGACAATATACCCGGATCGTAACCATTAACCGATACTAGCTATCAAGAGAAAGGGTGAGAGATATACCAAGTGATCCGAGTCCTCCGGTCTTCTCGTCATCGTCCCGATCTCCCGCGGAAAGTCCTGTCTCCATATCATCTCCTCCTGGCCGGAAGGGCACCACATCGCCTGCGTCTTTTACGGGCTCCCACCTCAATACCGAGGCAACTCGGGCACGAAGCTGGCAAGTCGACGTGCCCAAAGTTTGCTGTAGAATGTAGTGTAGAATGCGCTTTGTCTCAATGGGGTTTGTAGTTGCCTTGATGGAGGAATGGAGTTAAGGAAAAATGGTGCTTTCATTTTTCCCAAAACAAGAAGAATGAGGTGAAGAAATATGTGGCACACAAAAATGGAAATTTCTCTCATCTCTTCTCAAATGTGGCCGGCCATTTCAAATTGAGAATGGTGGAAGGATAAACAAAATACATGAAGGGAGGTGAGTGTAGGATAAAGCAAGAGGTGACCACATCCAAAGCAAAACCTCACATCATACCCTTAATCAACCCATACCCTTTCAAATCTCAATTAATGCACCATCATGGATGAAAGATGCTAAACATATCATAATGAATACATTTGCAAGAAACCCCCTCCACAAATGTTATTTGCACAATTGCAAATAACCCCCTCCATCGGAAAAGTCCGGCCGGGAAAGAACAAAGGAAAACCGGCCGGAACGGAATGCAAACTGGCAACTCCAGAAAACTGGTCCCATAATATATTACAGGAAAACCCCGATACTGTGCATACACACCCGCATCTGTATTCCGTCCGGATACAAATGCAATGAGACAAAATCTACACTGTACTAAACTAGGATCCGGCTTAAACCAAAGCCGGCTAGTAATGTTCGTCCGATCCTGATCCGTGCATTACCGCACGTATCAGATCGAACCCTGCCATATATCCATACGGCCACTAGTACAAACCGTCCGATCCTGACCCGTACAATACCGCACGTATCTGATCGGACCCTGCCATATCTCCATACGGCCTCTACAGCGTTTCGTCCGAAAGCTTGAGTAACTGAAAGTGTGGTGGACTCTAAAGACTCGTCGATACTGTGGCTGTGGATTTAACCACTAGCACGTCAGAGGTATTAGCCAATACGTGACGGGCCACCAGCTATTGACCAAAAGGGACGTCGATGAGCGAACTCATCCTGACACCCTACTGAGCCTGTCAGTGACAATATCCGTACAGTCCGGTCCGTTCGTCTATGAGTATCGTATGTCGGGCCTAGGGGGTTGGTAAAAGTCAGACCCCTAAAAGCGGTACAAGTCGTGTCGGAGTGTAGCCCAGAACACCCTGAGATACTACTGGAATACCTACCAGTAAATCTCCTGCCTCGGCCGAGGGCTTTGTGTAATGGCTCTCCTAGACACAGCGCGACCTCACCCCCAATACCGGGAGAGACGAACCCCTGAAGATCCGCTCACTGCCTCCATGTGGCTCGGGACTGCACCCAACTAAAAGCTGTTTGCACGACTCCTTTGAGCCGTGGTAGGGTAGTAATCAAAGTACAGTGGGAACTCACACGAGACAAATGACGATCTCAGGTCGATGAAATAACCTGTACACATGTCACCAGGGAACTGCTATCTGACGTCAGGTATAAGACCAACTAGCATGTTCCCGGCGAGTCCTGTCCGGTGTACTCATAACCCAATGAGCACCTGTATACATCTTAGGTGTACCAACTTACACCAGTGGCTTGTGAGACCGGCCACCGCCCCTCGTCGGGGTCTCGACTGTATACACTAGTCTACTAATGGAGTGTCGATGCCCTGTCTCGAAACTCCCACGACTAGGGACCATTTAAGGATGTGCTTATAGACCCCTGCTCCCACGTATATGATCGCCATCATACTGCTGGTCGTCAAGAAAGAATCCTAGGGGCTCTATCAACGTGTAATAGCGACCTGTCAGGTCACCTAAAGCAGTACACTATGATAAAGATAAACCAGATAGCATACTATCATCTCGAGTAAGACTGTCCTACCGGGATAGGTCCTCCCTCAATCATTGCAATCACGTGCCTGTGATCCAATAATTGACTTGATATGCGACATATCAGATGAACAGACCGGGCTGTACGGTAAGTGTTACTGGTTGGATTCACAGGAGTGTGAGCGGGCTAGCTCGTCGATCTTCTGATCGCTTAATACCCGGGTGGCCGTTACGTTTAGCAGACCGCTTGCGGCTTGTGGATGCTTGATATGATCATCATCTGCTACCGGCGTATTGACGAGTCTTTAGGGTCCTACACAAAGGTTTCCTGGCTCAAGCGAAACGAAATAGGAGCGCATATGAGATATGTGCGGGACCGAGAATAATGCGTGTATGTGATACCGCATTTCATTCTCGCGATGAATGTTTCGATTGGTTGTATGCGATATGACCTAGTTATCGAATTATTGATTCGATAAATCGATACATTGGATACTAGTCGGTTATGTGCGACATGACCGGATCATTGAATCAAATGTTGATTTAATGATTTAATGTATAATTATATATTTGATATATTACTTTGCATTAACTAGTATTGGTTCACTTTAAATGGATTTTCTTACTTGAAGTTCACAAGTTGTATATGTGATATACTTTTGTGCACTTGATTGTATCATGTTTGATGATGCATGAATATTGCCTTTGTGTAAAGAATTTTACCATGGTTATGATAATGGTTAGGGTTTTGATTTATTCACTCATTTATTTATCCATTCTTTATTTATTTAAATAGATAAAAGAAAACAAAATGGTTTCTTTTTATCATGAAGCTTGTTGAAGCTTTGACTAAAGAGACCATTTTGTCTTCATGCTTAACCCTAACCATTCCCACTTACCATGGTATATTCTCTACACTTGACCTTAGTTAAGATATGATAAGTATTGGTTTCTTTTCTATTATAAAAAGACTTTTATCATATTCTATCTTGATCTTCTCCTTCTTCTTCAAGAAAGAAAACTAGACTCCATCAATGGCATCTTGAGTTCTAAAGTGAGAAATCCAATTCTAAAGTGAACCCACCTCCTATTTCTTCATCCTCTACCTCTTGCCAAGTGGTTTTGGGTGTTTTCTTCACAAGTTTCACAACTAGGTGAAGTCGGAGCTTGATCCAGTGTAGCCTCGACGTAGATCATCTTCGGCATCGAAGCCGACGACTAGTCCGCTCATTTCTCCGATGAAGCCGATGAGAGAGTTCGGGATTCAAGATGGACAGCGAGGGAACGACTACATGGAGCTAAGGAAGTTGATAACCGGATCTACAAAGGTTGTAGCTTTCTTCTTTTAGTTAAGATGTTAACTAGTTTATTGTTTCGCCTAAAATTCTAGTTAACGATCCGTATTAGGGTTTCTCGGCACCGGAAAAATTTGAAATTGGCATGGTTGATGCCTTGTGAGACCTCTTGAGAGTGCCTAGGAACCCTTCCACATATTCTTGGGTCTGGCCGGTTATTACCGATGTTTTGTGCAGGATTTTTCTCGGATCGCTGCACCATTGACCGGATTGACTATGAAGGAAGTTCCATTTCTTTGGACAAATGCATGTGAGCAGAGTTTCCAGCAGCTGAAGACTCGCTTGACTACTGCACCAGTCTTATCTTTACCTTCTGGGTCAGGTGGTTTTGTTGTGTATTGTGATACATCTCGAGTGGGTTTAGGCTGTGTGTTGATGCAACAGGGCAGGGTCGTAGCTTATGCTTCTCGACAGTTGAAGAAGCACGAGCAGAACTACCCCACTCATGACTTGGAGATGGCTGCGGTGGTATTCGCACTGAAGATTTGGAGGCATTACTTGTATGGAGAGTCATGCTGGACTTTTACAGATCATAAGAGTTTGAAGTATATTTTTCAGCAGAGGGATCTGAATCTAAGAAAACGTCGATGGATGGAACTCGTAAAGGATTACGATTGTGATATCTTATATCATCCAGGAAAAGCGAATGTTGTAGCAGATGCCTAGAGTCGAAGGCCTGGAGGTAGCTTATCTCATGTGCGCACCCTGCAGAGACAGTCTTCTACAGACTGGCAGATTCTATGTGATAGTCGTGTACAGTTTGAGTTCACATCGACAGGAGGACAGTTAGCACATGCTATTGGATCGTATTCGAGAGACACAGCCCGCATATGCTCTTATATCGAAGATTATGGATCAGGTTAGGCAGGGCAGAGAGTCGGAGTTCGTGACAGATGACCGTGGAGTATTACGTTTTGTGACTCATCTTTGTGTACCGGATTCGGAAGGACTGAGATGTAAGATCTTAGAGGATGCTCATCGGTCATCATATAGTATTCATCCCGGTTCCACCAAGATGTATCATGACTCAGAGGATGTTTATTTGTGGGAAGGGATGAAGAGGGATGTCGCGAAGTTTGTTTTGAGATGCTTGACTTGTCAACAAGTTAAAGCCGAGCATCATAGGCCGGCAGGAGAGTTGCAGCCCTTGCCCATTCCGGGGTGGAAATGGGAACATATTTCCATGGATTTCGTTGTGGGTCTACCCAGGACTAGCAGAGGGTATGATTCCATCTGGGTGATTATAGATAGATTGACAAAGGGAGCTCACTTTCTTCCAGTGAAGACGACGTATGGGTTTGCGCAGTATGCTCAGATTTATATCGATGAGATTGTACGATTGCATGGAGTTCCGACGTGCATAGTATCCGATAGGGGTATCCAGTTTACCAGCAGGCTATGGCAGAAACATCAAGAAGCTCTTGGTACCCGATTGAGTTTTAGCACAGCTTTTCACCTACAGACAGATGGTCAATCAGAGCGGACCATTCAGACTCTCGAGGATATGCTTCGAGCTTGTAGCCTTGATTTCGGTGGTAGTTTGGATTGCCACTTACCTTTGATAGAATTCTTGTACAACAGCAGTTTTCAGGAGACGATCCAGATGGCACCCTTTGAAGCTTTGTATGGGAGGAAATTTTGATCACCCGTTTACTGGACTGAACTGAGCGAGAGTAGCATTTTGGGACCGCAGATAGTACAGGAGACTACGGAAAAGATTCAGCTGATACGGGACTGAATGAGAGCGGCCCAGTGCAGACAAAAATCATATGCCGATCGACCCTGTTGTAGACTCGAGTTTGATGTGGGAGATCATGTATTTCTTCGTGTATCTCTGATGAAGGTTGTGATGCATTTCGGGGAAAAGGGGAAGCTCAACCCCAGATATTTGGAACCTACGAGATTCTGGAGAGAGTGGGTGCTGTGGCTTATCGTTTAGCACTTCCACCAAATTTCCCCGATGTGCATCCTGTGTTTCACATGTTTATGCTTCGTAAGTATCTTCACGATCCCTCTCACACGATCCAGCATCAGACCTTACAGCTTGAGCCGGATTTATCCTACACAGTGCAGCCAGTAGCTATTCTAGACCGGCAAGCAAAGAAACTGAGATCAAGGGTACTTCCATCTGTAATGGTTCTTTGGCGAGGAACGAATCGCGAGGAGATTACTTGGGAGTCCGAGGATGCGATGCGAAAGAAATTTCCACATCCTTTTGAAGGTACGTCGAGTTAAATTTTAAATTCGGGGACCGAATTTTCTTAAGGGGGGGATACTGTAACATTTTGAAAATTTAGAAAATAAATAAAATTAATTAATTAAATAATAAAATGTTAATTTAAAAAGTTATTAAAACAAAATAGGACATTTTCATAAATAGTATGTGAAACAAATTAACTTGAAATTTTAGTTTGTAACATTAATAAATTACAAGGGTTTTTGTGTGAAATTTAGCTTCATTTTAATAAGAATGGGGTTATATAATAACATAGGCAGTGGAGGGTCTATGTGTAAAGTTTAGGAAATTGTGCAAATTAGAAATTTTTAAGGGTTGTTATGCAAAAAGGGGTAGGTATTGGTTTAGGTTAAGTTAAATCCTTGGTATATCATACCACCATGAGACACCTCCTTCTTGCACAATTCCACCTCATGCACATACCTCACCCTTGCATGAAAACCCCACCAATTTTGTGTACACACCTCACCCTTGCATGAGGCACTCACCTCCCTTTTGGTGGCTGATCGCATGCTTTTGGCGTGTCAGATGTTCAAAGTTCTAAAGTTTACCGCGATCAGGACGGTGTCGCTATGCAGCTAGCCGGTTGAGCACGGGTCGATCCACAGGGAGATGGTTGTATGTCTGTTCTTGTCTTAGACGAGTCAATAAAGAATTTGTGTATGTTTGTTCGAGACTATTCTATGTGTATTATTTGCAAGTATAAAGTTGTTAAGAAAAAGATACGAAATTGTAAGCTAAAGAAATCCGTACTCAAAACCTTTGAGCCGAGTCTTGACCAATTGAAGCTAGAGTAATCGGCAACAACGTGGATTAGGGGATTTAAGCGCGGTATTCGTGGAATACGGCTTATTCACCCTTGTCCTTCCGTTCTTGTCTCTTGCTTTCGCCTCTGGCCAAACCGAACGCAACCGGTCGCGGTTAGGAATCACCGTTACCTTGTCAGGGTAGGGTGCCTAACGGAGCGCTTGCGTATGGTTTGGGCGGAGTTCAATGGAAAATAACGGGAAAAGGAAATGAGAAAGAAGATATTAACTTATAATACCGTATTTCATCTTAACAACAATAATTACAACCATTCACAAAATGAACAAAAGAGAGCAAAAGAAAAGAACAAAGAAAAGAAAAGATTACAAGTAATTAAGTGCATGAATTAAATTGCAAGAAAGTAAAGCAAGATAATAATAAGCAAGTAATAAAAAGCGATAAAAAGAACAAGAAACTAGAACTCAAGACAAGCATGTGATCAATAGCCAACCCTTAAACTTGCAAGCTCAATCAAGAGGTTGCAAGATCAAGGGAAGGGTAGAGAACGCATGTGAAATGAAGCGCTAATTCCATAAGAAAATACGACCTTTGAGATCAATAACTAACCCTTAACCATTCAAGCTCAATGAAGAGGTTGAATGATCAAGAGAAAGCAAGAATCTCAAGGGGAAGAAGAAACAAAAGAGAATGATACAAAAAGCCCTCATCTTCATTGATCTCCCACTCAAAAAGCTCTCACTACAATTTTCATGGAAAAAGAATGAAGAAGAAGAAGAAAAAGACTAAATCCTAAAAGGAAAGAAGAACAAAGAATGAACACCAAATTGGACCCTTGGCTTAGCTCAATTCTGGAGTATTTATAGGCAAGGAGCTGGAAATCTAGGGCAACATTCTGAACCTACATAAAAAGACCAAATAGCCCCTGAAATTTCATCATGTGAGGTGCTAGTACGGCCGTGGATCCACGGCCTATACCCCCTATTGGCCGCGGATCCACGGCCCTATGGTGGAGTCAGGGCATGGGCTTTCTTGTACTGCCCTGATCTGCTGTCCCCTTTTGTCTGGTACATGTATTTTCTGATAATCTTTCCAGAATATCTTCAGAATTCTTAGTCCAAGATTGCTTTCTTTTCTTTACTTTTGACTTTATCTCCCTCGAGCTCCGCGCACCCATTGATTCTTGTGCAGCCCCCCTCGTGCTCTGTGCATGTCCGAGACACGAATGACCACTGTCATATGTCTTGTCTCTGGAACTGGTACTCGACACTGGACGGATATGGATGACCGGAACCCGGCTTTTATCTGCTGTGACAGATGTTCTGTATTTGGTGTAACTGTGGAGATTTTGTCTTGATTTGCAATATTTGTACTGGAAACCTGTATTCTGTAAATATGTAACAAACACGGATTACAAGCACCTACCTATAAACACGCGAGCATAAGAATGGGCGGTATAAAATGCAATATTCTGGTATGAACAAATACCCCCAAACTTAACTTTTGCTCGTCCCGAGCAAAACAAATTATTCACAAAAATAAAATCCTAACCGCACTTTCGCAGGGAACGCAATTGCACTGAGCACGTGCAACAAGCCGTTAAACCTCTAGGTGTCCCTAGCAGGAGGAGTGTTGTCTCCTGAGGGTTTTCAGCGGATACTACCCACAAAATCCCGTCAAGCTAGTTTCGTAAGTTAATATCGATTCTACTCCTACAGTTTAGTATTTATGTTAGAAATTCTATCATCTTAAGTTAGAAATATCCAACCCTTATGTTTCACACCTCCTATCTGTTTTAACTTTAGATCCTATACGTTCCAAAAAAGTTTAGAAAGATGTTGGTTCTCCTGAGTTTTCCTTCTAAAGTGCGGCCTCAAATCAGGAATTTTTATCAACTTTACAGAAGACACAAGTCTTATTCTTTATTTCTATCTTTTATCCAAACATCGATTGTATATCCCTATGTGTGTGTATATTTGCACCCCTACACTAAAGAATTCAATTCAAGCTATAATACCCATGCCCTAATACCAAATACTACTTCTTTTCATTAAGGATGGACGGATTTGCTCACACACCTTTCATGCGACTATTAATGCTTCTTGAGGCACTAACGACCGATTACTGAATGTGTGAACTTTAAAGCCTAAATAGAAGTTTTTAGGTCTTGATTTTATTCTATTTTTTTCTTTTTCTTTTTTCTTTTTCTTTTTCTTTTCTTTTTCAAGACCGGATATATTTTTCAACATGCTCTTTTGGTGTTTAGCTTTAAATACCGTTTTTTCTTTCATACTAGGCTTTCAGGCAAGAGTATTTCTAGGTATCCTCTACTATCCCAAGTTTCAAGGTGCGTGTAAGTGCAGTTTTGTAGGGTATATACTTTCTAAGTTTGAACTCAAGAAAAGAAACTATTTTTCAGACTTATCCTTCAGTAAAGCTTCAATACTTTCCCTTCATCTTGACCTAACTCAAGAACTGAACTCAAGATTACCTATTTCTCAAAAAAACTGTAAGGACGTATACTTACCAAAGTTAGACAGAATGAGGGTTATTTTTAGGGTTTTCAATCCCTAAGCCTAGAATTTAGTTATTTCTATCATATTAACTAAACTTTCGGAATAAAGATCTAAGTTACCCTATTAGCCAACTTGACGACAAAGTTTTTATATTTTTTTGGAAAATTTTCAATTTTTGTGGGTTTTTTAATAGGGTATGCACATGCAGAATATACAAATGAATGCGAAGGAAGAAAGCTTACCGAGCACACCCCCAAACTTAAACTTGACAGTGCCCTCACTGTCAGGCTACACCAAGAGGGTCAAAAAATGTCGGCGCTTCCTAGAAACAAATTATATACAAAACAAAAAGGAAAACAAAAAATATTTACAAAAAAGAGTCCCCCCCAAACTTAAGTAAAACAGTGTTTCTACTATTAAGCGTTGAAGTTCAGGATTAGGGGGGAAAGAGAACAGTATCAAGCTATACAAGGCCTTACACAGGCCAAAGGTGAGCACCAACCATTCAAAGATCTTATCGCGATAAAGCAGTGGTTGGTCAAAGAAGGCGTAGAGGTAAGAAATGGAGACTACGCGAGACCGTATGGAGATAGAAGCGGGATACGGTCTTGGTATATCAGAAGAAGAAGAATGGCGGAAGGGAAAAAGAAGTGGAGTACGAACTTGAGGGTGCAAATGGAGTGAATAGATTAGCACAATTTGTGATGAGCGATGTGTAAAAAGTGATTGTGCTAATCCATTAACCCGTCGAGAAATGGGGTCAAATCCCTCAAGATTCGTGAGAACCCATGGGTACGCCGAACTTGGTAAACCAGACATATGAAATGAAAGTGATATGGTTTCTTGCATGGTCGGAACGATGGAAAGGATGGAGGAAAGTGATCGAGGAGGGGTATCGGTTAAGGTTTCGGGAGGGTGCACACAGTCAATGAAAGGAACAGGATGAATTAGAAAATCCGACTCATCAATTAAAATGTTTCATCCTCAGTACTATCCTCAATATTCTCCTCAAAATTTATCTCATCCATGCCTATTTCATCAAAATCCAGATGCATATAGGGTTCCGGAAAAACATTTAATGACTCGGGATGATGATTTGAAGAGACAAACTCAGCCAAATCTATGGGTGCATCATCCAAAATATTCCCAGCGTCAATATCCTGAATCAAGTGAAAATCAATATTCTCAGACACCTCATCAAAAGCATGGATTTCAATCGATTTTGGTTCTAAGATGGAGGTGTAGAGGTCAAAAGGATTGGGTGTGGTTTCACTTGGCAAGGTCCCTTCATAATCTGGCAAATCAAACACTAAAAAGTCGCACAACTCATTAAACATTCTATCTTCAACTGATAATTCATTTGGAACACTTGATAGACTTTCAACACAGGAGTTGTGGGATTCAATTTGAAACGGGTAGGTTTGATTTGGAAGGGTGTACAGCTCACTCTCTCCACTCAAATTCTCAGCCTGTCCTACCGCCTCTTCATACATTGGAAAATTTGGAGCTAGCTGGAGACTAGCTACCGGGTCAGTAGGTTGTATGAGAGCGGCTATGGACGCATTCAAATCCATCATCTGTTGGCTTGACGCTACCCTAAAGTCTTCCAACGAATGTTCCAGACTAGACATAGGTTGTGAAGGGGTTTCAGTAAAAGATTCAAAGTTGTTTGGATACTGAAAACTCCCAAATGGCGGTTCTGAAGCAATGTCTAGGGAAGGTGCAAAGGTAGGGTAGGATTGGTAGGAATTGAATGGTTGGATAGGGGTAGGATCAACATTTGGATAAGAAGGTGAATGAAATTGTTGATCCCAAGAATTTGAAGTGGTGAAAGGAGTGAAAGATCGGCTACGAGATTGTTCAATACGTTCAGCGATGAACAAAGGACGACTTGCAAAAGGGGTATCAACATAAGCGGGTGCGGGAGGTTGAAAAGGTTGATACAAAGTGGAATGAGGAGTGCAAGTGTTTGTCCTAGACGCTGCTATACGATCTTTCAGTGAAACTTTGGGCATGGAGGGGTCGTTCGATGTTCGGCCAAAGCAAGAACCGTAAGAAGTAATGTCTGGTTGTGGGTACCAAAGTTCGGCAAGAGTTTTGCGAGGTGGGGTACCCATGATATGAAGAGAAAAAGAAAGAAAGGCAGAGAAAAGGAGAGGGAAAAGAATGTGATTTTTTTTGTTTTTTTTTAAATTTTTTTTTTTTAGATATTAACAAAAGAATGAAATATACACACAAAAAAGAATAGGGACAAAAACAATCACGACACGAAAATACCACACACCTAATCGTTCTAGGGTTCACCTAGGTCAACTAGACCTGCTCCAGAACTTGATTGTCGAAGTAAAACTGTGTCGAGAAACGGGCTCAAGATACACTGATCACGAGGCCAGGTAAGTGCAGAGATAAGGGGAGGTTTTCCAACGCTTTCGCGAAGTTCCTTAATTAAATAACCCTTTCTCTTTTGGCGGTTTCGCCGTTAACACTTTCCTAGACACCCCGTAAACAATATACCGTTAAGCAAGATTCTAAACACAGTTAACTTCTCCTAGTGAGCGCGAAGTCCTTAAGGCTTAAAGTCTAATTTCTTTTAAAATTTGTGCGGGTAAACGTTATGCTCAAGTTCGTGATTTGTGGGCCACGGAAAAGGTGATGAAATCCTTTACCGTATATTGTGGGGTTCGCTTGCCCTTAAGTCCGTATTAATTGATGCAATGCGCAATTCAATAAAAATTCTATAAAGAATCAAAAAATCGTTTTTTAGTTTAAGCTCGGCACTGCAACAAATACGGGTTAGTCAATTTTTAGCGTTTGCTAGCGAACTTGCAAAGAATCCTGCAAAGAATAGTATATTGGATGCGTCGGATTTGAGAAGAAGGTGTTAGTAAAGTACGTACCGTTAAGTTTTTGGGTTAGGAAACCCCCGTTGAATCAAATCCGGTAAGCTTGAAAAGTTCGCTTGCGCGGGTCAAACTACCCGGATCTTTGGCACTGTACTTTGCAATCACCTTAGCCTTGAATGTACACTTTGCTCCCCACAATCGCAGTTTGCAAATCTGCAAAAATCCGCACTCTTGCCCACAAAAATGATCAAAAATAACAAAAAGATTTTTTTTATTATTTATTTATTTATTTTATTATAAATATATACAAAAAGAATATTAACCCGAATAACGAGAAAGAAAATACGCTACCGTCTCCCCGGCAACGGCGCCATTTGATCGCACTCTTTTGGCGTCTCGGATGTTCAAAGTTCTAAAGTTTACCGCGATCAGGACGGTGTCGCTATGCAGCTAGCCGGTTGAGCACGGGTCGATCCACAGGGAGATGGTTGTATGTCCGTTCTTGTCTTAGACGAGTCAATAAAGAATTTGTGTATGTTTGTTCGAGACTATCCTATGTGTATTATTTGAAAGTACAAAGTTGTTAAGAAAAAGATACGAAATTGTAAGCTAAAGAAATCCGTACTCAAAACCTTTGAGCCATATCTTGACCAATTGAAGCTAGAGAAATCGGCAACAACGTGGATTAGGGGATTTAAGCGCGGTATTCGTGGAATACGGCTTATTCACCCTTGGCCTTCCGTTCTTGTCTCTTGCTTTCGCCTCCGTCCAAACCGAACGCAACCGGTCGCGGTTAGGAATCACCGTTACCTTGTCAGGGTAGGGTGCCTAACAGAGTGCTTGCGTATGGTTTGGGCGGAGTTCAATGGAAAATAATGGGAAAAGGAAATGAGAAAGAAGATATTAACTTACAATACCGTATTTCATCTTAACAACAATAATTACAACCATTCACAAAATGAACAAAAGAGAGCAAAAGAAAAGAACAAAGAAAAGAAAAGATTACAAGTAATTAAGTGCATGAATTAAATTGCAAGAAAGTAAAGCAAGATAATAATAAGCAAGTAATAAAAAGCGATAAAAAGAACAAGAAACTAGAACTCAAGACAAGCATGTGATCAATAGCCAACCCTTAAACTTGCAAGCTCAATCAAGAGGTTGCAAGATCAAGGGAAGGGTAGAGAACGCATGTGAAATGAAGCGCTAATTCAATAAGAAAATACGACTTTTGAGATCAATAACTAACCCTTAACCATTCAAGCTCAATGAAGAGGTTGAATGATCAAGAGAAAGCAAGAATCTCAAGGGGAAGAAGAAACAAAAGAGAATGATACAAAAAGCCCTCATCTTCATTGATCTCCCACTCAAAAAGCTCTCACTACAATTTTCATGGAAAAAGAATGAAGAAGAAGAAGAAAAAGACTAAATCCTAAAAGGAAAGAAGAACAAAGAATGAACACCAAATTGGACCCTTGGCTTTGCTCAATTCTGTAGTATTTATAGGCAAGGAGCTGGAAATCTACGGCAACATTCTGAACCTACATAAAAAGACCAAATAGCCCCTGAAATTTCATCATGTGAGGCGCCAGTACGGCCGCGGATCCGCGGCCTATACCCCCTATTGGCCGCGGATCCGCGGCCCTATGGTGGAGTCAGGGCATGGGCTTTCTTGTACTGCCCTGATCTGCTGTCCCCTTTTGTCTGGTACATGTATTTTCTGATAATCTTTCCAGAATATCTTCAGAATTCTTAGTCCAAGATTGCTTTCTTTTATTTACTTTTGACTTTATCTCCCTCGAGCTCCGCGCACCCATTGATTCTTGTGCAGCCCCCCTCGTGCTCTGTGCATGTCCGAGACACGAATGACCACTGTCATATGTCTTGTCTCTGGAACTGGTACTCGGCACTGGACGGATATGGATGACCGGAACCCGGCTTTTATCTGCTGTGACAGATGTTCTGTATTTGGTGTAACTGTGGAGATTTTGTCTTGATTTGCAATATTTGTACTGGAAACCTGTATTCTGTAAATATGTAACAAACACGGATTACAAGCACCTACCTATAAACACACGAGCATAAGAATGGGCGGTATAAAATGCAATATTCTGGTATGAACAGTGGCACCTCTTCCTTAACACCCCCACTCATTTACATTCTATGGTTCAGTCTATATATATTGTGAATTAAGAAATCAACTGAAATAGAAAAGAAAAGAAAAACATTAGAACACAAAATGAAAAAAAGAAAAAAAAAGTAGTGAAGAGAAGAGCTAAAGTTCTAAGGATTTTCCTCACCTCAAGCCAGGAACTAGGAGCTTGTGCATCTTGGAGAAAGATCTTCCAGCAAATATTCTGTATGTATAATCTTTAAACACAGTAGGATTTAGTTCTGTAAACTTTAAATTTTAGAAGTCGAATATCGATAATATCATATTTTAGGTAAAATTTAACTCTGTGACGATCTGTTATAACCTAGATGATAAATAACTTAACAAAACGGTGCCTTAATATTGTATATTGGTCCTAGATTAAACCCGAGGAGTACGAACCTCCTTGCTCGAATTTTGGCCAGCGAGCCAAAGGGAAATTCTGGCGTCGCTGGATTTTTGGTTGAGTTGGGTAGTGTGGTTTTTATGATAGTTCTGTGTTTGTGTAATAGGAGTTTTGGTATTGTTTAATTTAGTTAATTTAACAGTAGATGAAATCTGGGAACTAATATCTGAAAAAGGATCAAAATTCTAAAATACGACACGGTTAATTCATAATACGTTTCTGTTTTCTGTTAAAAACAGCGATTGGTTAAAATCCAGTTAAAATAAGGGTTAGATAATTTGCAATAGTCGTACGTAGTATAGTTAGTACAAAACACTTGTATTTCTATGTTTTCGCCATATCGGAGTTAGCCATTTCTTATACAAGTTAAATTCAATGTTAGATTCAAATACGAGAACTTCGGAGGCCGCAAGGAAAGGGAAGGGATTGGCGATTTCTGAGTAGATTACGACGTATTCCGGTGAGTAGACTAAACATCTACCGGGGGATTTTGTAAAGATGGCGTGATATGCCCGTAGTTAAGTTTAGAAAAAATATAGGATTTTGTATGTTAAATTGATCATATGCATTTATATAGATAAATATACATCGCCATGTAAATTGTTAGAACACTGCACCGTTATCGATGAATTAAGCCGCACATGCACATATCTACATGTTACGCTACACCTCGTCGATATTAACATGTCACTTTCACACTTAGTAATTATCCCGTTAAAAATGATTCCCATCATAACTCAAACATCAATACTATTAGTACTTTGCATAAATGACATCATATTTCTTATTCAAGTGTTAGAAGTTGATATAATTGGCATTTATATTTTTGAGGATTTGTGGTTTTAAAGTTTTCATATACTATTGTGTAACAATCAGTGATTCTTCATATTGATGTGAGATGTCCATCATGAGATGTTTTTATGATTTGATTTTATTCCGGACCGAGTGGGGGTGCTATACAGTCGTGGATTTTCACGTTATCCATACTGAGTGGGGGAGCTATACAGTTGGATACATAGTGGACCAGGTCGAGACCGAGGGGCAGGATAGCCGCACTTTAGGCGGGGAGCATAACGAGGATACTCGATACCGGAGACAGTTGTTAACACGGCGGATATCTAGATGATACGGACCGGTGTTATTGAGAAACAGAATCGTTCGGGGAACGATGCTTGATTAAACACCGAAGATTTGTGTCGATGTTAGACACGGAAATTTGAACCTGATTTGGAAAATAATTGATGAGATTTCAGTTTTGATTTATACATTGAGTAGTACAAATTCATTCTTCCACCTGTTATCATGCATCACCTCCATTACTGTTGATAGTAGTTCTAGTTCGTCATACTTACATTATCAATCGATATATGTTAGTCTTATTCACTGAGTTGGAAACTCACCCCGTTGTGCCACAGTTCCTTGCAGGAGTCGAGTGGACGGTTAGCAGCAGTGCAGATCCACTTATCAGTTTATCGCTCTTTTTGCTAGGTGGGTTACCTAAGTAGTAACCTCCTCTTTTGGTATTGTATATTGAATCTAGAATATCTCCATCAGACCCTGTATTATGACTTAGAACAAGAGGTGGTTGTATGTATATTATTTGATAGATGAGATCGTTTAGTTATATTAAATGATATTTCTTTTAGTTATGTCTGAGATTCTTATTGATGTCGTATAAGGTTGTATATTTATTTCCGCTGTAGACATTGTTGATCCCTACTAAGGATGCAACCAAATTAAACACTTTATAATTGTTTTTATTATGAATTCAATAGGCAGTTACTGTTAAGATCTTAATTACTTAAAACTGTGATTTTTTACTTAAAAAATAAATTTTCTAAAAAAAAAATTCCGCAAAAAGTGTTTTGATCTTGGTTTTTGGCTTACTCGGGTTGTGTAGATATCATTAGATATTATACAATCTAAGTGCCGGTCACTTCCATACTTTAGGTTGTGACACTAAGTCTGCAACCAAATAAGCTCAGGCTACGTACTAGTTTTGGATATGTTGCTATCTATAATATTTATTATTAAGTAGTATACATACCATCATCTCCTTCAACTCCTGGACGGTGGCCTTCAAGGTGTCAAGTTCTTGCTCTAGACGTCGGTCACGGGAGATAGAGGAAGTAACCGCCGGAGTGGAGTCTAACCTCATATGGGCCCTGCTAGGACCCAGTCCCCGGCCGCTCTCCCAACCTCCGTGGTGCCCTCCGTGTGCGGCGTCTAGGACTGGGGTCAGCAGCATCAGATCGTTCTGTCCAGTAAAATCGATCCTCGATACCTCCGCCTGCTCAACCACCCGCTCCAACACCCACATTAACCAGTATAATATAATTATATCATTTAAATTTGAACCTTTCAAAACAAAAATTTCAATTAGGGGTTGAATAAATATTAACACTTACGCAAAACTCCTGGGTAGCGATGTCAGGGTATCGAAGCTCACCCGTGGCGGGATCTATCGAGGTGCCGTAGACGACAAGATAGGCGGAAAACACGCTCGGTGTACCACCTGCGCCAGGGTCTGAGCTCTCTGAAATTCGCAAAAAATTTACATATATTAGAAAATAGCTCTTAATATTACATTATAGCATAGTTGGTCTATTGTAATTTACCGATAACTCCATGGCACAAGTAATATTCATCGAGCCGCCTTTATAAGTGGGGCGAGCCCTCTTCACCAACTTCCTATTCTCTTTATTTTGATCGTCACGTTTCTGCACAACACATTCAGATTTAGTTTTCTAATTAAGCAACCCAAAAATATAAATTATACACTAAACAATGAATTACATTTAAAATACATACATGTTTGCGCTGAGAGTCGAAATATTGGCACAATAGAGGCCATGTATCTACGTGGACTCTCGCAAAGGCCGGATTATATAGGAGGGCCACTCTCTCTGCCTCGGGGGTCGCTATCCACAGGGAATAGCAGTCGATCTTCAGCTCGTTCCTATTGTATCAGACCTTTGATTGCATGTTCTTCATACGACCATTGTACAGAGTGTGAAGATCGAGCACCCACCCTGGATGATCAGGGTCGGGTACAGGATGAAAATCGTAATCCAACTGCAAATACAAGAAAACCAATGTTATTAAATTGAAAGTGTTAATAATAGATATATTGGATAAATCAAATGAAGATATATATTAATACCCGAGCCTGATCCCATAAGAGGGCGAATGAGCACCGGTGCTGGTCGCCCCACTAAACGTGAATTGGATAATTCTTCACGAGGCGGCTCTCATCCCCTATATACCGGCCAAACCTCTCGGCAGAATCGCCGGTATAGCGATAACCAGGGGTAAAGAAGAGGGGGAATGCTGCCTCCCCCTAGCTCTGTTGGGGCTCAGCCTGTCGGACTGATACGGGCCTCGAGTCCCCCTCTCGGGATGGGGATGCCCTGTGTCTACAAGAAATATTAAGACAATCAATATTAAGACAAAGTGGTATTATGAAATCAAGGTTTAACGAAAATTGAACTGTGATATATACCTCCGGTGACAGAAGGACGAGCCTGGGCCCGGGCAGCAGCACGAGCGGGACGATCGTTCCTCCGGTGAAGAACAGCAGGTGATCTGGACGTAGACGCATCTCCAACTAGAAAATAAACATCGATAAAATTACATGAAGTTCATGTTTTTTCTTAAAGGATATGTAAAATGAATAATTATTTTATATTTATTCATAAAAACCTGCAGACTGAGCGGAAGGTATGGAAGTGACGGGAGTGGCCCCTGCATCAGACGTGGACGCACCGCCTATAATTAGACAATCAAACATTGACTATATAAGTAATTACAAAAAGAATGTATATATCAATAATATAACATTCTAAATCAACATGTATACACTATAGGATATATAAACATACCCGCAGGTGCGGTGGTGGGCTCTGCCGGAGATGTGGAGGCATCACCTACAGCCCGAAATGTAAGTACGTAAGAGCAAAAAGAATGTATGCATATTTATAATATAGCATTCTAAATTAATATACATGCACTATATGATATATAAACATACCTGGAGGTGCGGAAGTGGCCTCTGTCCCTGATGTGGACGCACCAACAGCTAGACAATCAAACATTGACTATGTAAGTAATTTTGACATGAAATGCATGTATATCTATAATATTACATTCAAATTGAATATGTGTTCAACATACTTTGAGGTGCGGGACTGGCCTCTGTCCCTGATGTGGACGCACCACCAACAACTAGACAATCAAACATTGACTATATAAGTAATTTTGACATGAATATGCATGCATATCTATAATATTACATTCAAAATGAATATTCGTGGAATAAACCTGGAGGTGTGGCAAAGTCCACACGGAAGGAGGCATCCGAAGGGGTCTCCGATTGGGTGTAAGACCGGCCCTCTGAAGCTCCCTACGCAGCTCTTCGGGAGGCAGAACCGCTCTGCCTCTGCCTGTGCCTCTGCCGGTACCGTAGCTGGAGCTCCTGCCGCCCCTCGCTGCTCCCGTCGTCGTCATCAAATCTAGATAAAATGGTTCATGGACGCATTAGACAATCATTGCATATGCATGCTATATATGTATAGATCATAAAATGTGAAGTAATAATATAACATTACTGATAACCTTTTTCGTTTCGTGGACGAATTAGACATATCTACTTGAATTTCATCATCGATATCATTTCTAACCCACGTAAATTCATGATCAGCCGAAGATAACCTGTCTTTCGAAACAGATGGTCGGAGCACTCTAAGTCTTCTCTCTTCTTCATTCCCATCGCTGTCCTCGAATTCTGGGACATCGTAAACAACCCTAGGTATCCAACCGCATACGACTCTCTATCCCGGATGCTTCAAACACTGTGAGTAGTATATTTGGAACACTTGGTTCCGAAAGATAAACGGATCTTCATGACCGTAAAATCGAAGTGTGTTCACACTGGTCAATCCATTTTCATCTTTCTAAGTCCCGAGATTGCTTCTCCACTTGTCCGTATCGGTTCGTGTATCGTACCAAGTACACTTAAATATATAAAAGGGTTCTGATCGTCCGGGATATATGATACCATGTATACAATTTAAATATCCATAATAAATCACAATCATCCGATCGTACCGTCGCAATCCCACTATTCTGAGTGGTTCTAGATGTTTCTATGTCCTTAATTTTGATTTTGTATCCAAGGACACCGAATCCTTTATAATATGCAACCTCCATACTAGGAAACTGAGCTAAACATCTTGAATCACTCTCTAATGATGCAGACAAGTTCGGATCGTGGATCTAACAAAATAAATTTTACGACAAATACATAACGATAGAAGTTTAGATTAAAACTGATAGCAATAACATGTTATTCGAATAACTTACATGATCTGCAACCCAATCGCAAAAATTATCCTGATGATATTTTTCCAATCGTTCATCGTTCCAATCAGGATGCCCCTCACATACCTCGTTAAAATGAATTCTGTTATCGACAATAAATTATGACATTAATATTATATCATTTCATACACACACAAACTTGCCTGGTTTACCTGCTACCGGTTTAGGATGCAATTCACCTCTAATTTTCCAGTCCTGTAGATCCATCCAAGTATTGTGATTGTATTTCGATTTCCCGTCTTTATAAAGAAGCAAGTTGAGTAAGTGCTCAGATACTCCTTTCTCTATGTGCATGACGTCCAGACAATGACGCACTAAATTTGTTGACCAGTACGGAAGCTCGAAGAAAATGCTTAACTTGTTCCAGAATGGTTGTTTGACCTGTTTTGTCGGATCCATCCCGAAGGTCACATTATTGTAACCATCCCACTGAGCAGTCACGTCCTCTCCGGACAATGGGGCTGGAGGTCCAAGAAGCTCCTGATGATCATCAAAGTGAACAACATCTAACCTGTAGGGGTGGTCTAGAGGCAGGAAATGTCGATGGCCGCAATAACAAACCTTCCGGCTAAAATTCAAGAATTTCGATGTTGTATGTTGATGGCAATGGGGACATGCTTTGTGACCATATATGGACCAACCTGAAAGTCATTAATTGTCCACATTAAAACCGCACGCAGTATGAAGGTTGTATTGGTGTTTGCATCGTAAGTCTCTACACCATCAATGAATAAAGATTTTAACTCCTCGATCAGAGGTCGGAGATAGACGTCGATATTGTTTCACGATGAGTTTGGTCCGTCGATAAGAAGAGGCATCATAAAGTATGATTGGTCCATAGCCAACCAAGGCGACAGATTATAAACTATCATTACAACGGGTCATGTGCTGTGGCTTCCAGCCATATAGTTGAATAGGCAGAAGCCATCACTAGCCGGTCCGAGCCTGACATTGCGAGAATCACTACTGAATATTGTGTGCCTCCTATCGAAATCCTTCCATGCCGGTGAATCTCTTGGATGACTCATTTTTCGATCTTCATTTGGAGGAGCACGGTGATGCCAAATCATTGCCTCGGATGTTTTCTTGCACCTGAATAGCTTCTGCGGCCTCTGGTTTATGGGAAAGTATCGTGCTATCTTGACAGGTATATCGAGCTTCTTATAAGAATCTTTCGGCTTATACCTGGCATCTCCGCATGTTAGACATTCTTTCAAATCTGAATTCTCTTTACGGTACAACACACAATTTTTAGGACATGCTTGAATCTTCTCACACATCAGACCCAAATCAGACATCATCTTCTAGGCTCTGTACCAGCTGTCGGGCACATTATTTCCCGGGGGCATAGAATCTTTCAAGAACGAAAGAAGCATTGTGAATGACTTGTTGCTCCGTCCATTTAGGCACTTAATCTAGAAAAGTTGGACGAACCTTGAGAGGGTGGAATACTTTGCATTCTCATAAATTGGTTTTCTAGCATCATTCATGAAATTTTCATACTTATCCGCATGCGGTCCTTGACCGGCAGGAATGTCATCTTCAGTACGGATAGATTCACCTAGGGCAGCCTCTACTATATCCTCCATTTCTTCTGATGGAAAGAAATTACCGTCTTCTTCTCTTGCCGCATTACCGTCTTCTCCTTCTTCTTCTGCCGCATTATCGTCTTCTCTTTCTTCTTCTGCCGCATTACTGTGTTCTTTTCCTTCCCCGTGATATATCCAAGTTGTATAAAGTCTAGTAAAACCATGTTTAACGATATGAAGCTCTGCAAATTCTACCTTCTGCCAGTACTTATTCCCACATTATCACACGGACAGAGAATCTTCTCTATCACGATCTTATTATGTACGCATTCAAATTCAATAAAAGCAGCAACTCCTACGACAAACTTAGGTTGCATACGTTGTTGCCAATCCACATACATCCAGTCCTTAACTCTGACGTACTCATAGGCCATGTTAGACTGTATAACATATAAATTGTTGGTTATGATAACTATATTGAGAAATCTATGAACGGGATGGTTACTGACAAAGGAGAAAATCCGTGTAGATGTTTTGCGTGTGCATTTGTCCTTGAAAAGAATAAATTATCGATAATCAAAGTTAGATTTGAGGATACCCATGTTTGTGCTTACTTACGCATCAATTTGCATCATACTTTGCATAAGCACAACATTTTCAAAAATTTCAAAAATTTTCTTTTATAACAAAAGAATAGAAAGTGAAACATTACATCCAAAAGATAGGAATAGTTTAAGAAAACCGAGAAAATTAGAAGTTTTCTTATACGAACTAGTAATAAGTAGTTATGAGCTATTGTCCCAAGGGTTAGTAAGATGAAGGAAGTCACTAATCTGAGAATAAAAATAAGTCTGAAAAATAGTCCTTATTCTGGAAGCCAAACATTTTAAACGTTGATACGCTACTATATGCACTTACACACGTCTTGAAACTCGGGATAGTAGAGGATACCTTGAAATGCTCTTGTCTAAAAGCCAAAGTATGGAGGAAGTGAAAAAATGAAGAAAAAATAAAAATGGTGAAAAGAAAAAAAATGAACACTGGTTTTGTATCGCCAAGGCAGCAATAAAAAAATATAGCGAGGGTGCCTCTTCACCTAGTGCCCTAAGGCCAACTGGTCTGGTAGTCACTGCTAAGCCTTAGCTGGTGCAAGATGAGGAAAATACTATCAACAAATCAGCAAGCACTTGAGTAATCGGTCGGTTAGTACCTCAAGAAGTATTAACGGTCGCATGAAAAGGTGTGAGCAAACCTAAGTATTCATAAAATTAAAAAGTACTGAGGTAGATGGACAAGAGTATGATAGCTTGAATTGAATTCTCCGAGTGTAGGGATGTTCTTTACACACACGTGGGGTTATATGATCAATGTTTGGATAAAAGGTAGGAATGAAGAATAAAGACGATGTTTTATTGAGGGATGATGCGATTTCTAACATTTTTTCATGACTATTAAGATAGGGCTCATGACAACTGAAAAGCTAGTATAGTTGGAAACTCTTCTTTTCAAAGTATTTCTTTTATGGTTCTTATATTTATATGTAAATTTCACCATCTTTCTTTTGTTATAGGATTTTGTGGGTGTAATCCGCTGAAAACCCTCAGGAGACAACACTCCTCCTACTAGGGACACCTAGAGGTTTAACGGCTTGTTGCACGTGCTCAGTGCTATCGTGTCTGCCTACGAAAGTGTGCTTAGTTTTCTCTTTTCTTTTTCTCCTCTTAAATAAACTAGTTTGCTCGGGACGATCAAAGATAAGTTTGGGGGTATTTGTTCAGTCGATAAAACTGCACATTTATAGTACATTTTTCCTACCATTTTTATATTAAAAAAGGACTTTAATATGATATATTATACATATGAGGGTCTATGTGTAAAAACATTATTTTCCATGTGTCAATATATTCTAATTATCATTTGGTAGGAAAAAGTATGCAAATAAAATTATTGACCTAATCCTAGTAGAACAAAGTCTACTAAAATCTTATTTGAGTTGTTGTGCAGAATTTTCCAAGTTGTTATGCAGAATATATCAAAGAAATCAAGTTGTTGAAGAAATCTTGCCAAATTAAGAAGCAAACTTGGAGACCAAGTCTGGAAGCAACCGAGAGAATATTTCAAAGATACAAAGATTCCAGAGGAGCCCACATGTCACAAGAACAGAGCCCCTGAAGTTTGATGAACGGCAGAGATTACATGGCCGCGGATCCGCGGCCCTAGCCACCATTTGCCGCGGATCCACCGCACTTATATGGATTTGGGAGCTGAGGATTTTTGGGGTAAATCAAATCTATATTTTACCAAATTTTCAACAATAATATTCTGGCTTTGCACTATAAAAAGGCACCGAGGGCCTCTTGGAAAAGCCATCAAGCCGAAGAAATCACGAAGCTCCCGACGCTCACGCATCCAGGCTGATCATCGACTATTCGACTACCTCCTTAGGAAAGATCGAGAAGCAAATCAAGTTTTGTAATCATTTTCTATGGATTAAAAGTGTAGTTTGAAGGAGTCGATTAATAAAGGTAGTTTTTTTTATTCTTTTTGCATTTTACATAATGTTTTCCCTCTTTATCTTTTCATCTTCTTCTCCCAACATGCGCGAGTAATTCTTTGCTTGTTAGGGTTCGTAGGATTAGAGTAGGCTAATGGACGATGAAAATAATTAAACCCTTTTTAAATCCTATAAAGTTTAGGAACTTTATCAAAACAATCATTAACATCCTAATCGGGCGCGCTAGCAATTCTTTGCTAGTTCCGACCGCGATTAGAGATTAGATTAATAATTGTTTTGGTAAAGGCTAGATATGAACGGAGTTCCGTGTCGAGATAAGGGTTAAGAGTGGGATTCCTTTTCCCTCCAGAAACCCTAATCTACACGCATCACCGTCGTTCTAGTTCTAAATCTATTAATGGATAAAAATGGTAACTTTTAATTAATCGTCCATAACTACTAAATCCTAACGAACCCTACAAGCCCCCTTATTATATTAATTATATCTTTAAAATAATCTAGATCGATATTTTACATTCTTATTTAACGTAGATCTAGAAACCATTCTATAAAATTCTTTATCCTTCCTCTCTTTCTCAACACATCTAAAGTAAAAGTAAAAGGTTCCACGTTTCCCTGAGGACGACCCGTACTCATCTCGGTCTAGCTACGCGCGACACCGTTATTGATTGCGGTTAACTACAAACACACTTTTTCGTAACAATCAAATGGAATTCCGTAGCCCTAATCCCTCCAAGTCGCCGCGTTTCCACCGCAGGAAGCACCTTTATGCCGCGGTTCCGCCGCGAGGTGGATGGAACAGTTGATGAAAATTTTTCTCAAGCCCTCTGTGCTCCTCTGGATCTCGATGAATGCCTCTGTCTTTGTGTTTGTAGTTAACCGCAATCAATAACGGTGTCGCGCGTAGCTAGACCGAGATGAGTACGAGTCGTCCTCAGGGAAACGTGGAACCTTTTACTTTTACTTTAGATGTGTTAAGAAAGAGAGGAGGGATAAAGAATTTTATAGAATGGTTTCTAGATCTACGTTAAATAAGAATGTAAAATATAGATCTAGATTATTTTAAAGATGTAATTAATATAATAAGGGGGCTTGTAGGGTTCGTTAGGATTTAGTAGTTATGGACGATTAATTAAAAGTTACCATTTTTATCCATTAATAGATTTAGAACTAGAACGACGGTGATGCGTGTAGATTAAGGTTTCTGGAGGGAAAAGGAATCCCACTCTTAACCCTTATCTCGACACGGAACTCCGTTCATATCTAGCCTTTACCAAAACAATTATTAATCTAATCTCTAATCGCGGTCGGAACTAGCAAAGAATTGCTAGCGCGCCCGATTAGGATGTTAATGATTCTTTTGATAAAGTTCCTAAACTTTATAGGATTTAAAAAGGGTTTAATTATTTTCATCGTCCATTAGCCTACTCTAATCCTACGAACCCTAACAAGCAAAGAATTACTCGCGCATGTTGGGAGAAGAAGATGAAAAGAGAAAGAGGGAAAACATAATGTAAAATGCAAAAAGAATAAAATAACAACCTTTATTAATCAACTTGAACAATCTACACTTTTATTCCGTAGGAAATGATTACAAAACTAGTTGCTTCTCGATCTTTCCTAAGGAGGTAGACGAACTGTTGATGATCAGCCTGGATGCGTGAGCCGTCTTGGACTTCGTGATCTCGTCGGCTTGATAGCTTTTCCAAGAGGCTCTCGGTACCTTTTTATAGTGCAAAGCCAGAATCTTTTGCTTCAAAAGTTGGTAAAATATAGCAGAGGTTGATCTCCAAAAATCTTGCTTTCCAACTCCCTATTATTGCGGCGGATCCGCGGCCCAAGGGTGGGTTTGGCCGCGGATCCGCGCATGATGGTCGAGATCTCGTGACTGAAATTTTTGGGCTTGCATCTTTTGACATGTGGCAATCTTAGGCACCTTCAGAATTCAAAAATCTTTTCTCGGTTGCTTCCAGACTTGGTCTCCAAGTTTTGCTTCTTAATTTGGCAAGATTTCTTCAACAACTTGATTTGTTTGTTAAATCCTGCATAACAACTTGGAAAATTCTGCACCATAATCTTAAATAATATTTAGTAGACTTAATTCTACTAGGATTTGATCAATAATTTTATTTGCATACATTTTCCTACCAAATGATAATAAAAATATATTAACACATGGAAAATAATGTTTTTACACATAAACCCTCATATGTATAATATATCATATTAAAGTCCTTTTTTAATATAAAAATGGTAGGAAAAATGTACTACAAATGTGCAGTTTTATCGACTGAACAAATACCCCCAAACTTATCTTTGATCGTCCCGAGCAAACTAGTTTATTTAAGAGGAGAAAAAGAAAAGAGAAAACTAAGCACACTTTCGTAGGCAGACACGATTGCATTGAGCACGTGCAACAAGCCGTTAAACCTCTAGGTGTCCCTAGTAGGAGGAGTGTTGTCTCCTGAGGGTTTTCAGCGGATTACACCCACAAGATCCTATAACAAAAGAAAGATGGTGAAATTTACATATAAAGATAAGAACCATAAAAGAAATACTTTGAAAAGAAGAGTTTCCAACTATACTAGCTTTTCAGTTGTCATGAGCCCTATCTTAATAGTCATGAAAAAATGTTAGAAATCACATCATCCCTCAATAAAACATCGTCTTTATTCTTCATTCCTACCTTTTATCCAAACATTGATCATATAACCCCACGTGTGTGTAAAGAACATCCCTACACTCGGAGAATTCAATTCAAGCTATCATACTCTTGTCCATCTACCTCAGTACTTTTTAATTTTATGAATACTTAGGTTTGCTCACACCTTTTCATGCGACCGTTAATACTTCTTGAGGTACTAACCGACCGATTACTCAAGTGCTTGCTGATTTGGTGATAGTATTTTCCTCGTCTTGCACCACCTAAGGCTTAGCAGTGACTCCCAGACCAGTTGGCCTTAGGGCACTAGGTGAAGAGGCACCCTCGCTATATTTTTTTATTGCTGCCTTGGCGATACAAAACCAGTGTTCATTTTTTTTTCTTTTCACCATTTTTATTTTTTCTTCATTTTCTCACTTCCTTCATACTTTGGCTTTTAGACAAGAGCATTTCAAGGTATCCTCTACTATCCCGAGTTTCAAGACGTGTGTAAGTGCATATAGTAGCGTATCAACGTTCAAAATGTTTGGCTTCCAGAATAGGGACTATTTTTCAGACTTATTTTTATTCTCAGATTAGTGACTTCCTTCATCTTACTAACCCTTGGGACAATAGCTCATAACTACTTATTACTAGTTCGTATAAGAAAACTTCTAATTTTCTCGGTTTTCTTAAACTATTCCTATCTTTTGGATGTAATGTTTCACTTTCTATTCTTTTGTTATAAAAGAAAATTTTTGAAATTTTTGAAAATGTTGTGCTTATGCAAAGTATGATGCAAATTGATGCGTAAGTAAGCACAAACATCCCCCAAACCTGTTTACAGCAGTGTCCTCACTGATGTCATCCGTTAAGCTCAAAAACCTGTAGACTTGGGAGGAAAAGGAGGACAAGAAATAATGCAAGTGAACTCCTACCCCAAACTTATTTCTTGGCTCACAATTTTGTAAAAATCATTTTCTTTCAAGAGCCAAAATATACCACCCCTCCCCCAAACTTGAGTTAAACAATTTTAATCTTTTAAAATCACATGAAGGGGTCAAGGTTATTGGTCAATGCCAAGCTTTGCAAAGACCGAAGGTCAACACCAACCATTCAAAAATTTTATCGATGAAGCACCAAGGTTGGTGGAAGAACATGTCACCTATTGACGTGAAGAAGTGGGGAGGTGACAAGAGGTGTATTGGAAAAGGATTGCGTCTCAATTTGGAGAGACGACACAGTGATAGTAATGATGGATTACTCGCATTATCATGATTGTCCAAAAGATGGGGTGGAGGTCCAATTTCTTCATCTTGGAATTGATTCATCTCAACACCCATGTCTTGTAAAAATACGAGTTCATCAGCGAAAATTTCCTCAAAGCTTTCATCGATACCCCGAAAAATAATGTCATCAGAAAAAATGGGGTGATCGTCAGACTCAATATAAGGTTCCTCATTAAATGTTGACCCGGACAACTCGGTGGAAGAGTAAATGGTTGGGTCAAACAACAACATATGAAAAGAGTCTGTATCATAAGGTTGATCAAATTCGCTGCTGTCGACATCCATTAATTCGACAGAACACACATGAGTATAGGGTTCGGAGGGTTCACTTCCCAACTTATAAATGTTAAGCTCAATTGACTTCTTTCCAAAGGATAGGGTCATAGAGCCGTTTCTACAATTAATTACTGCGTTGGAAGTGGCCAAAAAGGGTCGACCGAGTATCACTGGGATTTGATTGCGTGGGTTTACTGCAGGTTGTGTATCTATAACGATAAAGTCCACAGGGAATATGAATTCCCCGACTTTGATTAACACATCCTCTAGCTCACCCCTTGGTTGGGTGATAGATTGATCGGCCATCTGAAGAGTGCAATGCGCAGGTTTTAACTCTCTGATCCCTAATTGCTCATACACAGAATACGGAAGCAAGTTAACACTAGCACCAAGATCGAGTAGAGCACGATTGATATTTTTACCCCCAATGGAAATAGAAATTGTAGGACTTCCGGGGTCCTTTCGTTTCTTTGGTATTTGTTGGGTAAAAGCTGTGCTAACATTACTCGTCATGAAAACCTTTTTAGGCACTTGAGTTTTTCTCTTCCTAGTGCACAAGTCTTTAAGGATTCTTGCATAAGATGGGACTTGTTGAATAGCATCTAGGAGAGGAATATTCACGCTAACTTGCTTAAACATTTCCACAATCTTCTCCATTTGCGGGTTAGGTCGGTTGGCCCTTAATTGGTTTGGAAATGGAGCTCGATCAATAAGTTTTGGGTCCAACGTTAGTGGAGAAGACTGTGGCGACGGATTCGATCCCAAAATTGGAGTGGGAATCGACTTAGATAGATTTGGTGAAATATTTGAGCCTTGGGGAAAACGGAGAATAGGCTCGGATAGAGGTGGGAGACTAGACGAATTAGGGGAATAAGAAGAAGAAGAAGGGGTATCAAATATGTCACTATCATCAATTTGCTCACCCACTTGGTTATTCAGCACTCTCCCCGATCTCAACGTAGTGACGCCATTCACATTATGACTTTGTGAATGGCCAGGATTCTGTAGGGGTTGAGATGGGAGTTTCCCTTTCTCTTTCTTACTCATTGCGGCGTTTAACTGTGCGATTTGGTTTTGTATTGATTTAATACTCTCACCATGGGAGGAGGAGTTTTTCGTTAGGGTATCAATAGAAGACCTTATCTCAGCCGAATTTTGCATGGATTGTTTCATGAATATATCCAAAGTTTGTGCAAGTGAGTTGTCAATACCGGCCACTTGTGGTGTAGAAATGTTGGCCGGATTTTGGAAATTCTGTGATTGAAAGGGGGGCTGATTCTGTGGTTGTGGTTGCTGTGGAGGAGGTCTTTGATAATTACTTTGTTGGTTTTGATTCCAAGCAAAGTTAGGATGATTCCTCCATCCTTGATTGTATGTGGAAGAATAAGGGTCGTTTCTAGGTCGCTGCTGAAAAGCAGCATTAGCTTCAAACGATGCGTTCATAGGGCATTCTTCCGTTAAGTGTGAAGGATCCGAACAGCAACCACAGACAGTCTTGGGAAGCGTGACCTGATTTAGGGAGAATGATGAAAATTTGTTCTCAATAGCATCGAGTTTCTTCTGTATCGCTGCCATTTCGGCTTTTACTGCGATAGAAACATCGAGCTGGTGAATACCTCCCTTAGTTGAAGGTGGTCTTACGCTTTCCCACTGCAACATGTGTTCAGCGAGATCTTCTAGATATTTCCATGCTTCACCGTCATCTTTAGACATGAAATTGCATTGACACATTGTTTCAAGCATCTGCTTTGTCGCTGGATTAATGCCCTCATATATAATCCGACATAAATCCCATCTTTGTATTCCGTGATGGGGGCATTGGACAAGCAGATCTTTGAAACGTTCAAAGCACTTCCAAAATGGTTCATTGGGAAGCTGGGTGAACTGGTTGATCTCGCTCCTAATATGTGCAGTCTTATGATTTGGGTAAAACTTCTTAAGAAATGCTATGACGAATTCATCCCAATTAGCGATAGAGTGTGCGGCAGTATTGTAAAGCCATTTTTCTGCCAAGTCGCACAGTGTGAATGGGAGAAGACGTAAGCGCATAGCATCTAAAGTCAATTGTGAAGTACCCATCATTGCGCATACGTTCTCGAATTTGGTGATGAAAATGTACGCGTCTTCCGACTCAAGCCCGTGAAATTTGGGCAGCAGGTTGATGTAGTGGGGTTTAATTTCGAAATTATCCCCGTTAGGTGGTGGAAGAGATAAACAAGTAGGAAGGGGACCACGAATAGGATAGCATCTCTCTTGGAGAGAGATGCGCGGTGGATTCTGCGCACCTGCGGGCGGTGGCAGCGTGGTGTTATAATTAGATGGAGTGTCGTCCATCACGATCGATGTGGTGTGTGGTGGGGGAAAAGAAGATGAAGAAGTACCGACTTCGGTGTCGATAGAAGGAACGCGGACAAGACGGGCACTAGGATCCCGTGTCCAGCCGAGCATGCACTAAGCGGGTTTAGTGCAAGTGGCAGCGTGTGTGTGATTTTAAAAATTGGCTTGTTTTGAAAAATGTGGGACTCAAGACAAATCTCCCTAAGATGCACAAGAAACCCTAGAACTAAAGTCACCTACGTCCAGTCTCTAGACCGCTCCTAGACTTCCAAAGGACAAGCCACAGGATCAATCCTCTACCGCCTCCGTACTACCCTTTTAGCCAGATAAGTGCCAGGTAAGTGGGAAGGAACCATGTCGTGGGCCTAATTAAAAACCACTAGGCTTTGTCACACTTGCCTAGGCACTACAAAAGAAATGCGGATAAACGATAGATTACCCACGACCTTCCTCTTTCCTTATTGAGCGCGACAGTCCTTAGAGTCTGGTCTAGATATTTTTTAAATTAATGAAGGGTTGATCTATATGCTCGGTTTGTGATTTGTGGGGCTTAGGAAGGGTGATGAAATCCCCACCTAATCTTGATTTGGTCTTTGCCCCTTAGAAATCCGTATTAAATATGCAAAACAAAACCAATCACAAAACTTTTGCAAATAGATTTTTGAGCGGCGCAATTTTGCAAAGAATCCTGCAGAAAATAGATTTTATTGGATTTGAGGAGAGAGAGAAGGAGTTGAGAATCTTACCAGAGAATTGTGAACCCTAGATCTCCTGTTTCCTCAAGTCCGTGACTCCAGATTTCCTCGCAAAGATTCACACAATAATCGTTAAATATACAATTTGCAGTTTTGTTTTAATAATGATATGACTCGTCTAAGAATTCAACATAAATAGTAAAAATAAAAAATTACGCACGTATCCCCGGCAACGGCGCCATTTGATTGTTGTGAAAATTTGTGTTTGTTTACCGCAATCAGAACGGTGTCGCGTATAGCTAGACCGAGATGAGTACGGGTCGTCCTCTGGGAAACGTGTAACCTTTTATTTTTACTTTAGATGTGTTGAGAAAGAGAGGAGGAATAAAGAATTTTGTGAAAAGTTTCTAGATCTACTTAATGTAAAATATAGATCTAGATTATTTTAGAGATTTAAATAATATAATAATAGGGCTTGTAGGGTTCGTTAGGATTTAGTAGTTATGGAAGATTAATTAAAAGTTACCATTTTTATCCATTAATAGATTTAGAACTAGAACGACGGTGATGCGTGTAGATTAGGGTTTCTGGAGGGAAAAGGAATCCCACTCGTAACCCTTATCTCGACACGGAACTCCGTTCATATCTAGCCTTTACCAAAACAATCATTAATCTAATATCTAATCGCGGTCGGAACTAGCAAAGAATTGCTAGCGCGCCCGATTAGGATGTTAATGATTCTTTTGATAAAGTTCCTAAACTTTATAGGACTTAAAAAGGGTTTAATTATTTTCATCGCCCATTAGCCTACCCTAATCCTACGAACCCTAACAAGCGGAGAATTACTCGCGCATGTTGGGAGAAGAAGATGAAAAGAAAGAGAGAGAAAACATAATGTAAAAAAAACAATTAAATAAAAAAAAACTACCTTTATTAATCAACTCCTTCAAACTACACTTTTAATCCATAGAAAATGATTACAAAACTTGATTTGCTTCTCGATCTTTCCTAAGGAGGTAGTCGAACAGTCGATGATCAACCTGGATGCGCGAGCGTCGGGAGCTTCGTGATCTCTTCGGCTTGATGGCTTTTCAAAGAGGCCCTCGGTGCCTTTTTATAGTGCAAAACCAGAATCTTATGCTTCAAAAGTTGGTAAAATATAGCAGAGGTTGATCTCTAAAAATCTTGCTTTCCAACTCCCTATTATTGCGGCGGATCCGCGGCCCAAGGGTGGGTTTGGCCGCGGATCCGCGCTTGATGGTCGAGATCTCGTGACTGAAATTTTTGGGCTTGCATCTTTTGACATGTGGCAATCCTAGGCACCTTCAGAATTCAAAAATCTTTTCTCGGTTGCTTCCAGACTTGGTCTCCAAGTTTTGCTTCTTAATTTGGCAAGATTTCTTCAACAACTTGATTTGTTTGTTAAATCCTGCATAACAACTTGGAAAATTCTGTACCATAATCTTAAATAATATTTAGTAGACTTAATTCTACTAGGATTTGATCAATAATTTTATTTGCATACATTTTCCTACCAAATGATAATAAAAATATATTAACACATGGAAAATAATGTTTTTACACATAAAACCTCATATGTATAATATATCATATTAAAGTCCTTTTTTAATATAAAAATGGTAGGAAAAATGTACTACAAATGTGCAGTTTTATCGACTGAACAATACCCATGTATGAGTTGTATTCTATATATGTGTGTTTCAATTTATGATTTCTCTTAAGTGCAGGGTTGATAGTGTCTATGTGTTATGTATGCGTTTGTTGTGTATTCGTGTTGTATGTGTGTGTTTCGGTTGTCGGGGGTAAGGCTTCTATCCCATTAAGAATGTATAGAGTAGACACCCATTCGCTTGTGCTTTCAACCGTTTTGAGTAAATTTCAGCAGCAACTCCCCGCTGTTCTCCGAGTACACATTAATAGAATAGTTGATCATTTCAAAGCTGTGAAATAACGTTGAAATGAACATCTAATCTATCTTTGTATATGGAGAACCAGTGGAAAAGTACCAAAGAAATAACTCGAAACAGATGAAAATACAAGTGAATGCAGGTGTTTGCTGTATACATTCCTAACTTGTCCACACGGCACAAATCTATCGGTTATCATACAATTGAATCTTCTGGTCACATAGACTACACGAAGGTTGTTAGTACTGAGCTATATCGTCCGATATTTAACAACCTTCGTATAGTTCTATGTCACAACGAACATCGAACGTATGTTAACCGATAGACGGGGACTAAGTGGCGCTTTGAGTTTCATATATGAGTATCGATGAGAATATGAAAGTTTCATATTATCATCGAGTATCATATATTGGTTTTAACTTGAACATCTTGAATCACTCTTTAATGATGCGTTTGTTGTGTATTCGTGTTGTATGTGTGTGTTTCGGCTGTCGGGGATAAGGATTCTATCCTATTAAAAATGTATAGAGCAGACGCCCATTCGCTTGTGCTTTCAACTGTTACGAGTCAATTTCGGCAGCACAACCCTGCTGTTCTTCGAGTACACTGTAATAGAATAGATAATCATTTCAAAGCAATGAAACAACATTGAAATGAACATCTAATGTATCTTTGTACACGGAGAACCAGCAGAAAAGTACCGACGAAATATCTCGAAAAGGATGAAAACACAAGTGAATGCAGGTGTTTGCTTTATACATTCCTAACTTGTCCACACGGGACAAATCTATCGGTTATCATACAATTGAATATTCTCGTCACATAGACTACACGACGGTTGTTAGTACCGAGCTATACCATCCGATATTTATCAACCTTCGTACAGTTCTATGTCACGACGAATATCGAACGTATGTTAACCGATATACGGGGACTAAGTGGCGCTTTGAGTTTCATATATGAGTATCGATGAGAATATGAAAGTTTCATATTATCATCGAGTATCATATATGTAAGTCCACGTTGCGACCCCCGGAGCTTACGGGGAGGCGGAAACGGTATAAAAAAAACAAATTTTTATCGCAAGAGGCAACATGGACTAAACAAGGTCGGGATCGTGTCTAAACTAAACTAGCAAATACGCTAAAGGGAGTTAGCTACTCGGAAAGATGGTTATACCTAAACTTGAACTTCTTCTTCTTCAAAACTTGTAGAGGTTGATGGTTCTCTTCTTGTCGCCTTCTTCCGTCGAAGATGGATCCACCTCGAAGGTTCGACCTTTGGGCTCTTTCTCGAACTTGGAGTGAACTAGAATCTCCGGCTTGCTAATCCTTTGATCCTAGAGTGAGTAGAGAGTGACTAGGGGTTGCTTTTCCTTTTAAAGAGAAGGATTCTCAACACATGAGAAGGGTTCTCTTTTGCTAGAGGAAGAAGAAGATGAAGTGAGGAGAGAGAAGCTAAATGAGATAATGAGCTATATTTTTTCTTTCTTGCAACCATAATGCCAAAAGAAAAAGAATTATCTAAATAATAATAATTCAAAATGAGAATAGTTGATGGTAATTTGGAATGACCACTATCATGCTTCATTAAATGAAATGTAAGCATGAATCAAGAAGTATCTTTACAAAGCATGATGGTGGTCAACATTCAACCATGGTCAACAAGTCAACCATGGTCAACAAGTCAACAAAATCAACCATAACAAAATTCTCATTTAATTACTATTATTAATAGATAATCCATAAATCCATTAGGGTTTGGAAAATGATGACTGTCAACTGTGCATACACACCCGTTCCGAAACCCTAATGAAATACCTCATCCTCCGCCTCAAGCAACTGTGCATACACACCTGCATTCTCGTTCCGAGGAACAAGAATACCAAGATATAAAAGCAACCCCAAAACATATACCAGTATCTGGCTCAAACCAGAGCCTGCCAGTATAATCCGTCCGGACTCCAAACGTGCACAAGTGCGCAGATGAGAACGAACCCTGTCGCAAAACCATGCGACCTCTACTCTGTTTTGCCCAGAGGCGAATACCCTCTGTGTGGGACTCTAAAGACTCGACACTACGCTGGCAGTGGGTTTAACTACAGACCGCAAGCGGCACCAGCTGTGCGTAACGGTCCCCAGGTAGATGCCGATAAGAAGGCTGACGAGGTGAACCCCATCTGAACTCCTACTGAGTCTGAATGTGACATTCTCCGTACAGTCCGGTCTGTTCGTCTGATACATCGCATGTCGGGCCTAGGGGGCGGTAAAACGTCAGTCCCCCAATAGCGGTACAAGTCGTGTCGGAGTGAAGCCCAAAACACCCTGAGATAACACTGGAAACCTACCAGTATATCTCGCTTGCCCTGGCCAGGGACTACTCGTGTAATGGCTCTCCTAGACACAGCGCGATGTCAACCCCCAATACCGGGAGAGACGAATCCTGTCTAACCGTCACTGCCTCCAAGTGCTTCGGGACTGCACTCAACCACCACCTGTTTGCACGACTCATTTGAGCCGTGGTAGGGTAGTGATCAAAGTGCAGTGGGAACACACTCGAGGCGAAGTGCCAGTGTCAAGTCAGCGGACTAAGCTGTACTCATGTCACCTGGGAACTGATAACTGACGATAGGTATAATACCAACCTGTCAGTTCCCGACGAGTCCTGTCCAGTGTACTCGTAACCCAACGAGCACCCGTATACTATCTCCAGTACGACGTACTGATGGCTGTGGGACAGACCATCTCCCACACTGGGATGAGAAGCGCATACGCTAGTCTACTCCGGAGTATCGATGCCCTATCTCGATAGTCCTACGACTAGAGACCTGTATAAGGATGTGCCTATAGATTACCCAGCCCCCACTAGTGTGACTGCCATCACAACGCTGGTAATCAAGCAAAGATCCTAAGGGCTCCACTAATGCGTATAAGTGATATACTGAAATAAACACAAGTACACATTGAAGTAGAAACAAACCAAGTAGCATACTACTATATTGAGAAAGATTGTTTATACAAGGTGAATATCCCAAGCTTCCATCAAGTAATATACAAACTAGTATGATACAGTAATGGCCTCTAGGGCATATACACTAACAATATATTGGTTTTAACTTGAACATTTAATATGAATAGGTTTTACGTTTAGGTTTCGTTATTAAGGGTTCGAAATTTCAAGTTTAGGGTAAATTTTTCTTGCGTTTACGGTAAAGTTGTACGTTTATGTTATCATCGACTATCCTACTGAATGAACAAGTGCACCCTAAACCCTAACCCTAAATAACCCAAATTAACCTAATTAACCACAGTTAACCATAATCCTTACCCTAACACAAATTATCCCTAATTAACCCAAACTTAACCTAATTTACCCAAATTAACCTAATTAACCCTAACCAACACAAACTTAACCCAATTTACCCAAATTAACCTAATCAACCCTAATCAACACCCTAACCCTTTCAAATTATCACTAATTAACCCAAACTTAACCCAATTTACCCAAATTAACCTAGTTAACCCTAATCAACCTAAACTTAACCCAATTTACCCAAATTAACCTAATTAACCCTAATCAACACCCTAACCCTTTCAAATTATCACTAATTAACCCAAATTAAGCATACCCTCTAATTAACCCAAATTAACCCTAGCCTCTAACCCTAAACCTGAACCAAACCCTAAGCCTAACCCTAATTACCCTAACCCGAACCCTAACTAATTAACCCTAACGATAACCCCAACCCCAACCGAACCCGAACCCTAACCCTAACCCCAACCGCAATCGAACCCTAACCCTAAACCTAACCCTAACCCCAACCGAACCCTAAACCTAACCCTAACCCTACCCTGAACTGAACCTGATGCCTAACCCTAACCCTCAACCCTACTCAAACCCTGAACCCTGAACCCTAGCCCTAACATCATCAAAATTATAAATAAAAGCATTATTATAAGTAAAAATTTGAGATTTACTAACCTGTAGTAGGCGGTTGAGGAGACGACGGAGGAGACCGGTGGTCGACGAGGCAATAGACGACGAGTCGCGGGCGGTGGTGACGAGGAAGTCGACGAGGATGTTTTGGGAACGATCGAGGGCGGTGGTAGGCCGCGGGCGGAGGGCGGTGGCGACGAGGCGCGGGATCGAGGAGCGACGAGAGGCGCACGCGGGAGAGTGAGAGAGAGAATGTTTTAGAACGGCGAGGGCTTTTCTTGTTAGTTATATGTATGCCCTAGAGGCCTTTACTGTACATAGGATGTATATTGTAGTGGATGCTAGGACATATATAGGTAGAACTTTCTTGCTCGATATGATAGTACGCTATCTGGTTGCTCTTTATCTTAACATGTATACTTTCTGTCTCTCTGTTACATATTGATAAAGCCCTTAGGATGAGTACTCGACTTCCAGGACTATGATGTAGATCATACTAGTGGGGCCTGGGTAGTCCATAAGTACATCTTTCAATGTTCCTAGTCGTGGGAATATCGAGACGGAGCATCGATATTCCAGAGTAGACTAGCGTATATCTTCTCGACCCATGTGATGGGCAATGGATGATCCCATATCCATTGGTGTTTGACATCGGAGATGGTATGCGGGTGCTCAGTGGAGACTGGGTACACTGAACGGACTCGCCGAGAACTCCCAGATGGTATTATACCTCACGTCAGATGGCAGTTCTCTGGTGACACTGGTACAGCTTAGTCTGTTGACCCGAGATCGTCATAGAGTCTTGTGTGTCTCCCACTGTGCTTTGATTTCCACCCTACCATGGCTCTACTGAGTCGTGCAAACAGGTGGTTTTTGGGTACAGTCCCGATTCACATGGAGGCAATGAGCGATAGGAGAGGATTCGTCTCTCCCGGTATTGGGGGTTGATGTTGCGCTATGCTCGACTGGCCATAACTGGAAATCCCTGGCCAGGGTTGCAGTGATTTACTGGCAAGAGTTATCACTAGTTTCACGCTTGTTATGGACCTTACATCGGCATGACTTATCAAGCTACTGGGGTCTGACGTTTACCACCCCTAGGCGAGATATGCCACATATCAGACGAACAGACCGGACTGTATGGCAAGTGTTGCTGGTTGGATTCACAGGAGAGTGAGCGGGCTAGCTCGTTGATCATCTGATCGCTCAATACCCGGGTGGCCGTTACGTTTAGCAGACCGCTTGCGGCTTGTGGGTGTTTTATATGATCATCACCTACTGCCGGAGTATTGACGAGTCTTTAGAGTCCTACACAGAGGTTTCCTGGCTCAAGCGAAACGAAATAGGAGCGCATATGAGATATCTGCGGTACCGAGAATAATACCAGTATGTGATACTGTATTCTATTCTCGCGAATTGTATCATTGGACGGTTATATATGATATAGCCGGGTTACCGAATCAAATGTTGATTCGATACATTGATACACTTGATATTAGTCGGTTATATGCAGTATGACCGGATCATTAAATAAAGTGTTGATTTAATGATTTAATGTATAATTATATATTTGATTAATTACTTTACATTAAATAGTATTAGTTCACTTAAGATGGATTTTCTCACTTGATATGCACATTGTATATATGATATAGTTTTGTGCACTAGTTTGGATCATATTTGATGATACATGCAAACTTGGGTGAGTGTATGCTATACACCATGTTAAGGTTAATGGTTAGGGTTTTAAATTATTCACTTATTCATTTTATTTATTTTCTTTATTCCTTTTGGCAAAAATGAAATGGTGGCTAACTTTGTTTCTTGCTTAAGCTTCATGAAGCTTCTTAGCTTTATCTACCATTTTGTTTTTTCCTTAACCTAACCATTCACTTAAACACTAGTTTAGTCTCTACACTAGTTACCTCACCCATGGTTGCATTATGATAAGATCACTTGATTTATTATTATTCATCAATTGATTTTATTATTCTTATCATATTCTTTTTCTTCTTCTTCTTCTTCTTCAAGAAGAAGAAACCTTGCTACCTCCAATGGTGCAATGATCAAAAGAGTGAGAAATCCAAATCCAATGTGAACCCACTTCCTATTTCTTCATCCTCTACCACTTGCCATATAGTAGAGTGTGTTATCTTCACAAGTTCAATGACCAAGTGAAGATGGAGCTTGATCTTGAGTTGCCTCGACGTAGATCATCTTCGGCATCGAAGTCGACGACCTAGCCCGATCATTTCTCCGACGAAACCATCGCCAGAGTCCGGGATCCGATGATCGCAGCGGAGGGACGTCAACACGGAGCTAGAGAAGTAGAGGACCGGATCTACAAAGGTTGTAGTCAATTTCCTTTTAGTTAAAGTTGTTAACTTGCATTCTTTCGCCTTACCTCTAGTTAACGATCTTGTATAGGGTTCTTTGGCACATGGAAATTTTTGATTTTGGCATGGTTGATCCGTTATAGAACCTTATAGGTGTGCCTAGGAACCCTACAGTGGTATCAGAGCCTAGCTAGAGCCTTATGCGATGAGTAGACGAAGTTAGAAACCCGATTGAACCCGAAACCCTAATCCAAAATCCTTCTCTGTACATTTTTCCAAGCAGTGGATTTTTGTGAATTAAAAATTTCCAGAAAATTCAGCAGGCATTTTTAAGAATTACTGTGAATCACATGAGCATAAATCGACCACTTGGCCGCGGAACCGCGGCACGAGCGTGGCATGTGCGGCGGTTCAGCGGCCATATAGGAGCATCTTGGCACTTTCTTTGCACAGTAATACCCGTATGCAATGCCTGTGTTTTCTGGGAATTTTTAAAGTTTACTCAAGAGTTGAGTTTTCTGGGGTGTATTGGGAGTTCGTAGATTCGATCAGATTGTCTAATTTTGTCTATGTGTTTTTCCGGATAATTTAGAATGTGTTAAAAAGTTCAACCGGATATAAATACCCAATTTTTCCCCTGCCGGAAAATTTCCAAGTGTTGGATTTTTCCGTGGTTTAAAGACGTTCTAAGTAGTGCAAGTAACGCGATGGACCCTCTAGAAGACAACAAACCTTAACTCGATTATGTGACCGTCTTGAACTGCCCTTTGAACCTTAGGGTTTGGGGCAGTACGGCGTGCCACATGTGAGGCGTTAGCTTGACCCTTCTACGGCTGGACCGTTGGTACCGTGGCATGAAGTGAATGTTTTTAAACATATTTCATGTGTTGAGCTGTTTCGGGAAAACTTGGGTGTTTGATTGTTCGATCGAAAAGTTTAACATTTTCTATTTATCTGGAATGTGATACAATATTTGGAATCCATAAGTAGTTATGAGATAACTGATTTGGATGTTATAAACATAGCAGTTTAGCCTATCTTGATTGGTTGCCACGGGATTTTGATGTGATCAAAATTCCGTCGCAATCACGTTGATTACGCGGATAATCGCCGGTAAACTTAATAGACAGCTACACCCCATAGCCCCGACCAAGTGACTGTATGAGAACCCCGTCGCCAAAAAGCATCCGTTCGGGTGCTCGCGGCAGCGGTGTTACGCCTTAGTGCACTTCGTCGACGGTATCGGGGGTGCGGCCATCCACTAAAGTTTGTGACGAGCATTCGTTCTGGATGTCGGGAATCTTGTTGAATTACCCGACTTTATACTGAAAAGTGTTTTCGATATTGAGACTAAAATGCGGGGTTTATAATTGTTAGGCATGCGATGTCTAAGGGATTCATTTGATTAGGCATGCGATGTCCAAAGAGTTTGCGGATTCCATCTGTTGTAGTTTTACACTTTCTTTTCTGTGACCGTAAGTGTAATATGTGATATCGCCGGTTTTGTTGCTATATGTCAACGACAATTGGGATGCGCATATTTACTTACGTTGATGACATGTGATGTTATGTGTTGCTGGATATGTTATATTGAATCGTCGTGTTTGAATAGCCGAGGGTTTTATGTGAGACGAGTGCTTTTCATTTTCATTCATGTAAAAACTTGTATGTAATATTCTTTTATTCGGGCACTTCCAGGTTGCGGAAGATGTCTCTGTTGATGTATATTATTTACTTTTCCGCATTAGGATAGACCCAAGGAGGGGAGCACAAGTAACCGGGTTCTAGGGTCCAGTGGGAGACCATCTCGAGGAGTCGAGTTCGGTCTCCTAACCCTAGAATTGGTAGGGTTGCTTGCCGCTCTCGTAGGGGTCTAGGGGTGTGGGATTGGCTGTTCATCGTGACCGTGGAATCCGTGTTTTATACTGGCTCGTATTAAAAACACGGACGTCCTAGAATATCCAATATTTCATATGATATTTTCTGCTGCGTTATCTGTGATGTGATCATGTGATTTGTTCAGATAGATATAGTATATAGTATATAGTATATATGATATATTATATAGATGTTGCTTATGTTTTACACCCGTGTTAGCCCTGCCTCGCTCTGGCGTTAGTTACCTAACCTAACGGTGCAGACGGGACATCGAGGCGAATGCGGATGGCATAAGCGTACGTTATATATATATCTGTGATGTTTAGGTGGACTTAAATGATGGGACATTCATTAATGAGATTAATGAAAGAAAATAAACCTAAAAGATGTTGTTGAATCGAATTTCAAATTAAAACAGGTAGCTATAGTTCTTGCTTTGCTTCGTGGTGTTCCTTGTAGAACATCCTGCACCTTATTCGATAAGGAAAGGACCGAGATCCCTTCACCGGGAGTGACTCCTTTAGCAATAACTGGCAGATGCTACAACCCACGGTTTGTCTTTTGATTGCTTCTATAGTTTTTGTTTTGCACAGCGGTATATATGATATATCCTGCACCTTATTCGATGAGGAATGGGCCGACGATCCCTTCACCGGGAGTGACCCCTTTAGCAAAACTAGAAAAGCGTCAAAAACACTCCATTTAAAAACCATTTGATTTTGCAGCGAGATTAAGTTCAAAGCTTTAAAGGTTTTCATAAAAACCATTCGCAACCCTCTGTCATTTTAGGAAGTAGAGTACTTAGTATTCGTGCTGTGTTTGTTGACCATAGTCAAGGCACAGTGTACGGTAGCTAAGTGATGTCTTCCTACACCGCATATGATGCGATTAGTTAGGACAGTCACGTGACTTTGTTGACCTTAGTTAAGGGTCATATGGGTGGGTCTAATTAATCACGAAATGATGGGTAGAACTTGACTAGTACTTATGATTTGTTGACCATAGTTAAGGTCATAAGTGCTAGGGGTAAAAACCTTTATCGGGAGTTTCAAGTGTTGAAATTTGCAATGAGATTGCATACCTTCTATATGATAGATGGATCCCGATACCCACTGTGAGTAATTGTTACTCCTGGGAGAGTTTTGCACTTTACAATTAGCCGATCAAGTAGGTGTCTAAAAAGGTGTCAACGGGGTTACGCCTCTGGGAAAACGAGGTTTATTTTAATTAGGTCCGTGCGAAAGCACGGGGAACCTCCCTCAAAATACCGACACTGGCCTGGCTGAAAGATTGGCGAACTTGTGGAGTGTAATTAATCCCGGCTAGTCTTTCCTTTTAAGGTTTGAAGGAAGATTTGATAAAAACAGTGGGAGCCATCCTGATTAGATAAAATATATAACCAATCTAATCTTGCAGCAGCGCACGCAGAGTGTTTTCTTCTCTCTCTCTCCAGGTAGCGACCATATCATGCCTTAATCAAGATAATAATATGGATTAATTGACCGAACTCGTTTGTTATACTGAGCTGGGGAACGTTGGTCCCGCTCCAACTTATAATTGTTATAAGACCGAGTGGGAAATAGGGGAATACCAGGATTCCCATGCCGCCCAAACGAAGAAAGTGCATGAGATGCATCTCCTTCAGGTGTGTTAATTACAAAGAACTATTTCTCAGTGTCCTCTACGTCCCAGGTATTAGATACCAGATCAGGATCCCGCAAATATAATCTATTACATGGGCTACAGATAGGTAGATAATTGAGAACGGGTGATAAGTTTCATGAGACAGAAAACGGTGCAAGTGTTGCAGCCAAGTCTGTTGGTCACTGTCACCCTGTATTACCAATACATTGATTCTGAACAAATGCTATTAGATACCGAACCTGATGTACAAAATCATATCAGTCTCTTTATTAGTAAAGAAAGGATATAATTTTGTATTGTTGGATAATGTTTTGAACATTTCCTATATTTCAAAAGTTGATCGGTTCAGGCACGTTATCTAAAAGCATTGACGTTCTAAATCAAACTACAGTTCCTAGTATACAGAACACATACAAGAGGAAGAGTTTAGAAATGAACGAATCCTTCTTAAGATATTGTAGACTAGGTCATATCAATTTGACCCGACTAGCTTAAGTTACATTTTAGATGCATATTTAAATTAGTTTGAATTTACATCTTGTGAAACTTGCCAGTCATGTCACAAAGATAAGATGACCATAGCTCTGTTTATTGGAAACAGAGAAAGAGTTAGTAAACTCTTAGGACTGATACATGGTGATGTATGCAAGGTCCTCTGTCTACACATGCCAGGACCGGTTCTTTGTACTTCATTACATTCTCTGATGATCTCTCAAGATTCATCCATATGTTCCTGTTGAAACATAAGTCCCAAGTTTTTGAGATATTCACAGAATATAAGTTAGAAGTAGAGAACCAAAAACCGGGTATAAGTATAATGTCCTATGATAAGATCAGGGAGGAGAATACTTGTGCATGGAATTCATGGAATATTCTAAAGGAGAATGAGATTCTCTCTCGGTGTTACTCCTCTGAATACACCACAGCACAACGGTGTATCGGGGCGGAGCAATCGCACCATATTAGATATGGTGTGCTCTGTGATGAGTACTACTGAGTTACCTATTTCTTTTAGGGGTTGTGCACTTGAGAAGTTGCATACCTATTGAATTAGGTTCGAATCAAATCAGTGCCAACCACTCCATATAAGATATGGTATGGGAAGAGCCTATCTCTTAAGAAAGTTAAGATTTGGGATTGTCCGGCCTATGTCAAAAGCAAAATCCGGACAAGATCGAGTCAAGGTTAGTTCTGTAGAACTGGAAAGGTTCCAGCTATACAAACTACAGCTGATGATTTGACAGAACCAAAGGATTCAATTGTCCCCGATGAACCTCAGCCTCTCCGCCGATCTGGTAGGTTTCCACATCTGCCTGAGAGATACTTCGGTTTCTCGATGAAAGTGGGAGCGAGGAATGCATCATGAGATGATGACCCAACTAGTTTCGAGCTGGCCATCAGGAGTGGGACACTGTAAGAATGGCTGGATGCTTAGCGATCTGAGATGGAATCCATGTACACCAACAAAGTATGGACTTTGGCTGCTATATCTGAAGGGTTAAAATCCCCATCAGGAACAAGTATATCTTGAGAAGATTACTTGGTATAGATGGAAAGGTTGGGATTTTCAAAGCTAGACTTGTTAAAGGTTTTCGTCATCGCCCAGGCGTGGAAAATGATGAAACCTTTTCCAGTGGCTATGCTTAAGTCCATCCGGATCCTACTTAACATTGCTACATACCATGACTACGATATCTGGTGGTGGGTTGCCATGACTGCTTTTCTAAATAATGATTTAGAAGAGAACGTCTATAAGTACACAGCCAGAGGGCTTCGTAAACAGTGGGAGCAACGAAAACGTATGCAAGTTACTTAACAGGATAAAGCAGGCATCGCGGAGTTGGAACATCTGTTTTGATGTGGTAGTCAAAGAGTTTGACTTCATCAAAATGGTAGATGAACCTTGTATATACAAAACGGTAGTAGAGAGTAAGGTGGTGATCCTCGTAGAGTACATGGACAACATACTCTTGTTAGGAAAAGAGTTTCCTATGCTACACACGGTCAATCTCCTCTTATCACAAGGATTCTCCATACAGGATGAAAGTGATACCTCCTCAATCCTGGGATTTGGATCTATGAAATAGATCTAAATGGATGTTAGGCTTCTCACTAGGTTTAGTGAGATGGTATCAATCGATCCTGGGGAGAATCACTGGAAAGGTTCCAGGGTGATAAGGTCGACTAAATGTCAGTCGCAGGCATTGTCTTTACCCTCAGTGGAGGGACAATATGTTGGAAGAGTTCCAAGCTATATACCGTGGCAGACTAGACGATAAAGGCTAGTAACATAGCTATTAAAGATACTACCAAAGAGGCAGTTTGGGTGTATATTGGTTCATGAGATGAACTAGGTTCCTACCATTGTGTGACAATGGAAGTGTGGCTTTAGCCCAGGAACCCTGGTCCCATCAGTGACCCAGACATATTTTGAGGCAGCATCACCTGATCATGGAGATAGTTGATCTCCAGGGTGATCAAGGTTAGGAGTGTAGACTTAGAGGACAACACGGAGGATCCACTCACAAAGGCTTTTTCCCAGAGTGAGACTTTTATGGGATGGTTGAGTATTAGATACTGCAACCACTGCTACAGATGGCCCTAGTGCAAGTGGGAGATTGTTAGTTATATATATGCCCTAGAGGCCATTACTGTACATAGGATGTATATTGTAGTGGATGCTGGGACATATACAGGTAGGACTTTCTTGCTCGACATGATAGTACGCTATATGGTTGCTCTTTATCTTAACATGTATACTTTCAGTCTCTCTGTTTCATGTTGATAAAGCCCTTAGGATGAGTACTCGACTTCCAGGACTATGATGTAGATCATACTAGTGGGGCCTGGGTAGTCCATAAGTACATCCTTCAATGTTCCTAGTCGTGGGAATATCGAGACGGGGCATCGATATTCCATAGTAGACTAGCGTATATTTTCTCGACCCATATGATGGGCAATGGATGATCCCATATCCATTGGTGTTTGACATCGGAGATGGTATGCGGGTGCTCAGTGGAGACTGGGTACACTGAACGGACTCGCCGAGAACTCCCGGATGGTATTATACCTCACGTCATATGGCAGTTCTCTGGTGATACTAGTACAGCTTAGTCTGTTGACCCGAGATCGTCATAGAGTCTTGTGTGTCTCCCATTGTGCTTTGATTTCCACCCTACCACGGCTCTACTAAGTCGTGCAAACAGGTGGTTTTTGGGTACAGTCCCGATTCACATGGAGGCAATGAGCGATAGGAGGGGATTCGTCTCTCCCGGTATTGGGGGTTGATGTTGCGCTATGCTCGACTGGCCATAACTGGAAATCCCTGGCCAGGGTTGTAGTGATTTTCTGGTAAGAGTTATCAGTAGTTTCACGCTTGTTATGGATCTTACATCGGCATGACTTATCAAGCTACTGGGGTATGTCGTTTACCACTCCTAGGCGATATATGCGACATATCAGACGAACAGACCGGACTGTACGGCAAGTGTTGCTGGTTGGATTCACAGGAGTGTGAGCGGGCTTGCTCGTTGATCTTCTGATCGCTCAATACCCGGGTGGCCGTTACGTTTAGCAGACCGCTTGCGGCTTGTGGGTGTTTGATATGATCATCACCTGCTGCCGGAGTATTGACGAGTCTTTAGAGTCCTACACAGAGGTTTCCTGGCTCAAGCGAAACGAAATAGGAGCGCATATGAGATATGTACGGGACCGAGAATAATACCAGTATGTGATACTGTTTTCTATTCTCGCGAATTGTATCATTGGACGGTTATATATGATATAGCCGGGTTACCGAATCAAATATTGATTCGATACATTGATACACTTGATATTAGTCGGTTATATGCATTATGACCGGATCATTAAATCAAGTGTTGATTTAATGTTTTAATGTATAATTATATATTTGATATATAACTTTACATTATCTAGTATTAGTTCACTTAAGATGGATTTTCTCACTTGATATTCACATTGTATATATGATATAGTTTTGTGCACTAGTTTGTATCATGTTTGATGATACATGCAAACTTGGGTAAGTGTATGATATACACCATGTTTAGGTTAATGGTTAAGGTTTTAAATTATTGACTTATTCATTTTATTTATTTTCTTTATTCCTTTTGGCAAAAATGAAATGGTGGCTAACTTTGTTTCTTGCTTAAGCTTCATGAAGCTTCTTAGCTTTATCTACCATTTTGTTTTTTCCTTAACCTAACCATTCACTTAAACCCTAGTTTAGTCTCTACACTAGTTACCTCACCCATGGTTGCATTATGATAAGATCACTTGATTTATTATTATTCATCAATTGATTTTATTATTCTTATCATATTCTTTTTCTTCTTCTTCTTCTTCTTCAAGAAGAAGAAACTTTGCTACCTCCAATGGTGCCATGATCAAAAGAGTGAGAAATCCAAATCCAAAGTGAACCCACTTCCTATTTCTTCATCCTCTACCACTTGCCTTATAGTAGAGTGTGTTATCTTCACAAGTTCTATGACCAAGTGAAGATGGAGCTTGATCTTGAGTTGCCTCGACGTAGATCATCTTCGGCATCGAAGTCGACGACCTAGCCCGATCATTTCTCCGACGAAACCATCGCCAGAGTCCGGGATCTGATGATCGCAACGGAGGGACGTCAACACGGAGCTAGAGAAGTGGAGGACCGGATCTACAAAGGTTGTAGTCACTTTCCTTTTAGTTAAAATTGTTAACTTGCATTCTTTCGCCTTACCTCTAGTTAACGATCTTGTATAGGGTTCTTTGGCACATGGAAATTTTTGATTTTGGCATGGTTAATCAGTTGTAGAACCTTATAGGTGTGCCTAGGAACCCTACATTTCTGTGCCTTTTTTTTATTAATGACCCATATATATGCCCTTATGGACTTAACCGTAGGTCATTTGTTTGCGGCTCCGTAGAGCCTAACAACAAATTACGATTTAATATTTTTAAATTAAAACGTAGGGCACCGTAGGGGCAACCATGGGGACCTACGGATTAATCCGTAGGGGAAATAAAAACATTGCCCCTACGGATTCCTGTAGTCGTAGGGCAACCCCTTATTGTAGTAGTGCAAATCAGAAAATAGACATTGTATATTTGTAGACCTAGTCAGACTTGGGTATTGTGCGAGACTTAGAGCGATGGGTTTATGATCGCTTTCTGGAGTTTTGATGTCTTGATTATTTATTGTTCTTTCTGGGTTGATCTTCGCCGTTGGGCGTCGTATATATTTGTTAATGTGTGGTTGTGATTCCGCCAGTTGGCGAAGAGCTAGCTCCCGTTTGGGGATGCCTTTAGTGTATGTATGTAGTTTTTGGATCAAAATATACAAGGGAGGTGCTGCCAAAATTTTTAAAGACGAAACATGTTTTCAACTGGAGTATAACCCACTTGCATTTTCATATTTCATTATCTATGCATTTAAAGAAAAACTTGATTTCATTATACCTTTATTTCAAACTACACCCCCACTATTTTCTGCAAAAAGGTTTATATTTTCTAGGTTTCGGCTTACTTGATTTACGTTACGCCATTAGACGTTACGTAATTTAAGTGCCGGTCACATGCTAAATTACGGGTCGTGACAAAGTTAGTATCAGACCGTTAGGTTTAACCTTGGTTTGAGTCTGGGTTTGACTATGCAGAGTCTAGGGCGAAATATATATTTCGGAACCTAAACTTGACCTTACGGGACATAGAATTGATGGGGGGTATTAGACACGAACTTTCGTTTCATAAGTTGACCTTGATTTATCGAGTAGGTAGCTTGAGTAGACGTACCGTTCGTATGTTCCGCGGCATACTTACGATACGATACTCCACTTAAGTAACCTTAGGATGTACATATCTTGATATCTGTGATACTATTCGTTCCTATGATCATATATCCATTTGTGATCTGTTGATTTATTTCGTTCATTTGATCCATCTTCATCGATACCTGCTTGAAGTTCCTGTCACATTGGTTTGAGCGCATAGAGAGCTGCTGCTAGAGATGCGGTCTGAGCGAGCTCATCATGGACCAGGGCTGACCATGATGTTTGCTGGTGACATAGTAACGTGTAGGTATAGTGTTGTTGTTGTGACCTCTCGTTTGAGGCGAGTGTTCGGTTTTGCACCGAATGATCGGGCCATTGATAGAGGCTGCCGGATTGAGGGGACTGTTGATGTACAGCTTTCCTCAGAGATCGTGATATTGTCTACCGTGCAGACAGATGACCCAGCTGTTGCTGAGATTGATCGGATGTCGCTTTCAGAGTTTATAAGCTGAAACCGCTGGAGCTTTCAGGCAGAGATGTGACAGGAGATAGCTAGTCTATCTCTAGTTGAGTGACTGATATGATTCGTCAGATTTGATGCGCCGATGCAAGCTCTGTTGAGTTGAAGAATTCCAATTGAAGGATCTTTCTTGGATCTAGAGTAAATCGAGCAAGAGAGGACATTGTTCGTCGGATGCTCCGATGTGAGATCGGTAAGTTGACCAGTTTCGGATAGAAGGACCTTACCCAGATGCGTTGTGAGTTAATCGAGAACGGACGAATAAAGTGTATTGCTCCGATGATTTCGACGACTTCCCGAGGACGTGTTCGGCTAGATATCTTCTACAGAGTGATGAAGAAATTGAGTTCGTGTGAGAGACTCCTGATTGACCATAGCCGAGAATGAATTGCAATATGCAGACAGCAAAAGATGACGTCGAAGTGGACGATAATAAAGACGAGTGGAACAAGAGGTTCGTGCGAGATGTTAGCGAGCGGTTGTTATGCTCCGTTGATGCCAGAGGATTGATATGTGTGCAGAGACGTTAGATACAGCCAAATTTCAGAGGAAAGCCGTGCTAACGACACAGCTGTCCGGTTATGAGAAAGAGTTAAGCAAGAGTGCCAACCTTCGTATAGTTCGGCATAGGTAAGATCGGAAGAGACCTTGAGTAGGTTCTTTCCAGGGCACCAAAGCGATAAAAAATTGCACCCAGGATCAGTTATATCATGCGTATTCAGAGGGCCAGATGCCGCCGTCAGTAATGTGCGTTGAGAGTGTTCATGTTGATTGGACAAACGATGATCAGAGGAGTTCCAGAGTGGAACTGTTCTGTTAGTACACCTGACCAGGTCAACGAGCAGAAGGATCATGAGATTGGTAATCCACAGAGAAAACGGGAACCCAGAGACCGAAGAGCAGGAGGCAAGTAAATGATCTTGCTCTACCAGCTTGGGCGTACCGGCATTTTTCGACATTGTAGGAGGTGTATCTCAATGTCATTTATTGCGATTGTGTTTTGTGATCCGAGTATCACACTTTTATCGCTTGGACTTGAGTTTCGATGATTGGGTTTCGTGATTTATGTTTTCGTGCACCATGCTGCACCTAATGGAGATTTATATTTTGTGCATAGTAATTGCACTTGATTTATGTTTATACACCGCTACATTGGTTTATGATTTATGCATATTTATTGCACTTGATATTGGTTTTGTTCCATGGCTTCATGTATTTATGATTCTGAGGATTTCAATACCGTCGATTTTATTTTGTGCATGTGGTACACACTCGATTTGATTTTGCACTCGGTATAGCTCACATATGCTTGCAGCGCTTTGATACGTGTTTTGTGCACGTAGTTGCACACGTTTATGATTCTATACACCTTGATGTACTCGGTGTTGTTTTGTGAGCATTTGAGATATTGATGAGTTTTCGTGCATTGGTTGCACCATATTTTTATTTCGTGCATTGGTTGCACCAGATTTGTATTTCGTGCATTGGTTGCACCATATTTGTATTCCGTGCATTGGTTGCACCAGATTGTATTTCGTGCACTTGTTGCACCGGATTTATGTTTTTGTGAGCGTATGCAGTTGGCGTTCGTTATCATGCACTCTACTGCACTAGACGTTTTGTGCGGACCTGACGCACTTGATTTGAATTTTCGCGCATGTTGGGTGCATGATATTAGATTTTTTGCACACCGGGTGCACTCGATTGAGATTTTTATCCGTGCATATGGACGCACTTGATTGGGATTTTCACTCGTCCATGTTACTTGCACTTGGTTGAGATTTTCGTGCACTACAGATGCACTTGATATTGTTTTCATGCATATCCGTTGCACTGGACAGATGCTTTCGTGCACACCCATTGCACTTAGTTTTTCTTTTGTGCACAATCGTGGCACTTGTATTGGATTTGGTTTTCCGTGCGCACCAGACGCATGTGATGTTGGATACGCCTTTTGAGGCCGATTTTATTTATGAGTATCGCATTTTGATGATGGATACTATATTGTATAGTAGCCGAGCAGGACTGATCTGAGGACAGTACCTGAGTATTTTGCATGCATGAAAAGTAACCAAGAGGTTTTTAAAAAGGAGATATAGTCTCGCTATTTCCTACGTGCCCGCGAGTGACACGAAATTTTACAAGGAGAACTTTCTGGGATATTTCAAAAAGGCAGGACGTATAAATTGAGCAAAGCATATATAAGTATATATTTACTATTTTACGAATGATCGTCCGCCACTTGTGCCTTGAGCTACTCAGAGCACGGCGATTTGGAAAAGAAGATTTCACATGAGTTATTCCGCTTTTAAACTGGTTTTACACGGATGCATACTATACACGTATTATGATTTGACAATAGCATCATTGGATTTCAGCAGTGGATTTCGGGATTCGTATTTCCATTTTAACTCCAGTGATTGCATGATGCTTGAAGGAGTTTGATTTTGAGTTTTGTACTCGTTTTCAGGCGCACATGATGCGCTGTGGTATTTCTGTATCTTTCGTGATTTCGGTGCCCCGTTGATTTGAGCTAATTATAGAAATATTTTAGTATTGGGGATCTAAATTTAAATTCGGGGACCGAATTTATTTAAGGTGGGAAGATTGTAACATTTCAGAAATATAAAACATTATTTTTGGAAATTTAATATTAAAATAATATATTTCGCAAAAACTATTCGATTTGTAAATAGGGGTTTTTCGTAAAATGGTATAAGTATATACCAATATTTCGAATATAATCGGAGATTAAAATGATTTATTTATTATAATGATATTTATCGGATTTTGGCATTTTTATAATTAAATATATGCAAGTTTAAATTAAATTGATCAGTGCACTACTAATCGCGATTAGGCCAAATCCGTATTTTTAACATTTCTCCATGGTTAGTGCACCATGTCATGTTGCATTTGGATACATGTGTGTTCATTTCATTCGGTTTTATTTTAAAAAGAAGTGAAATGAAATTAGATGTCATGGTTAATGAGTGCGAGTGAGAGATAAGAGAGATATTTAGAGAGAGAGAGAGAGTGAAATTAAGAGAGAGAGAGAGAGAGAGAGAGCCTTTGACTTCTACATCACTCTTCTCTCTTCTTCATTCCTTCACTAATTCCTTCATCTCCATCACCCTCCTCTACCTCTATGTATCATCTCCAAATCTTTACCAAAACCCCATGCCACCTTCATTAAAAAGATGCACAAGCTCATCCTAAACCCTTTGAACCATTCAAGTTTGGATTTTGAAGACTTTGGGCAACTCAAGAATTTTCCTAAGTTGCCAAATGAGGTAATCCCTACACTTTTAGTTAGGTATTTGTGTTTAGTATATCCTAGTTAGTTTAGATTCCATATTAATTAGGTTATGTGATCTTGGAAATTTCCAAGTTGATGTTAAGTGGTAAATAGAGAGTAGTGAGTGTTTATAAGACTTTAGAGATGATTTCTGGACCAAGAAGAGAGAATAGAACCCGAAACACGAACTTAGAATTTCCCCGATATCGTATTTTGTGGAATTTGTGATGGGATACTGATATCTGCTATTACCCCGAAGCTTTGAAAATTATTTAGGTATTACAGAGAGACGTGCAGGCAATAAGGAACCTAACGTAGAAACCCTAGCCCATTTCCTTTAGTCCAGGTCACAGATAAATTCATTGTAGCCACAAATTGCGGCCACATCAGGGCGGAATGTGATAATTTTTTGGTCTGTGGCTCCTATATCTTCTAATTAGACCATCCCTATATGCAAAATTGGCTAATTGTACCTGAGACAAAATATGGAGGTGTTTTCCTTAGTTGCTGATTTCGGGTTTTACGATTTCTGAGATTTGGTTTTGGTAATTGAGTTTGGATTCCGTCGTTGGACATTTGTACGTCAACGGACGAGGGTTATTTGGTTGATCTTGCATGCGTAAGCTATAAGTTCTAACCTATGTGCACTTCGTGTGCCGTATCGGTTTTCGGATATTGGTTTAATTGCATTTCGATGTATATTGATTGTAGGTACCTTCTCATGGACTTCCGAGATGACGAAGCACATCGACTTCGGCTAAGAGAGGAGTTTAGCAGGTGAATAGATTTATATCTATGGGAGAAGTCGGGTGGATGGCATATAGCACCCCGCAACCATTGATATGGAAAGATCGTTTTATAAGTTATAATTTTGATAAAGGATATGCTACGAACTTATGGACATGATTATAGGATTTAGTAAAAGATGATATGACAAAAGTTGACACTAATGGATATATTGATATATGAGAATATGATATAGGTATATAAGATAACATGATGTGGGATATTGAGATGATAGATATAGATGACTCGGACTGATATATGAGAATATGAAATGAGAAAGTGAATCATGATAAGTATGAATTGAAAGAGAATAAGTATGAGTTGATAATGGTAGGATATGAGATCAAGATCGATATGACTTGAGATTAATAAGATATGTTGTATAGACAAGATGATATGATATAAGATTGATATAGATGTGTTCTGTGATTGATAAGGTATGTCGTACGAGATTTTAGATCCGTATCCTTATTGATAAATAGGACGATAGAATCCCTATTCTGTTTGATGTCACCGTACGATAGATTACCGTGCGCGATGAGATGTACCGGATGATTGATCCGTGCTAGTGATTTGAGAATGATGATCGAGGATTATTGTCATATCGGATGTTATGCGGCGGGATCGCCGACGTAGGATATTACCCCTCATGATGTACATATCATGTTTCCACTATTTAATGCTATATGATATCATTTGCTAGTACACCTGCACAATTACCGTTGATGCACTTACACAGATTTGCCGGCTCACACACATTCTTCATCGGTAATTGCCATGCCACTTACACAGTAGAACTGCCTATCATGAGATTAATATTAAAAGTAAAAGTACATTCATTATTCAGTATTATCACTTGACATTCTTGCATGATATACTCGATATGCTCATATTACTACTCTATGTTGCATACATCGTACTTTATGGTTAAATGCTTGAGATGTTGATTTCATGAGATCTCTGGATTTGAGAACCGCAGTTATGTTTCAAAGGGAATTATGTATTGCTTTAAAAACGCGGTTTCGCTTTATATGTGTTTATCACAGAAAACTGCATTTCAATACCACTCATTCATTATATGTTTTGTTATATATCAGCACTATTAACCAGTATCTGCTCAGTAAATACAGATTACAGGTATCCGTGACACAACACTGGAAACACACTCAAGATCACGGATATAACATTGTGATCCGACACTTCAACCAGAACTACAAACCGATCGATATCCAAAGAGTTCTTTTGCAACAAATAAATGTGTACACAATTTTGGTCCAACACAATACAAGTGTGCACACATTTCTTTGATGCTTAGACCTAGGTGGGGGCTGCCCAAAGCACAAGTGAGTGTGATGTGTAATAAATTCTATAAGATATGATGTGATTTGAAGCATCAAGTTCCCTCCAAAACTACTGAGTATAACCCAAGCTGAAATGAAGAAATCAAACAATGCCAGTAGACTTGTAGAGTGCACATGAGATCATCACACCAAAACGAGGCCAAACCACCACAAGAAAACCGGCGACAATCACAAAAAAACCGGCCCCACCGGTTTTTTCTTGTCTACTCATCCCCATTTTTCTTATGGTTGTTCCTTTGGGTCACATCATCTTATTTTTATTGTTTATTTATTCTGGTATGAGACTATAAATACCAGATAAATAGGCAAGGGGAGGGATACTTATTTCTCTAGTTTTGCTTTAGAACACTTGTAATGTGTAACTTGCTTTTCCTTTGAACTCTTGAACGCTTGCCCCTTTGTCTTGACCTTGCAACTTCTTCATTGAACTTGCAAGATTAAGATTTAGGTTCATGGCTTCAAGATTAGTTGTATCTTGTTTGAAATTCAATAAAGTTCTGATTTCATTACATATGTCTTACTTTCTACATACTTTGAACTTGTGAAATCATTGCTTTACATTGATCTTGCAACCTCTTAAGTGAGCTTGCAACATTAAAATTTTGTATTTTGATTTCACATTGGTACGTCATTAAAGAACAAGTGAAGATATTTCTACATTGAATTTACCGGTTCTTAACTCTCTAACTTTAACTTTGCTTTTCTTGCTATTTTTTTTATATTGCCTTACTCTTTTCTTTGTTTTTATTTTTGTATCGTAAATATGTCTGAGTAATATATTTACTTGTTAAGGGTAGAATATGGTTAGTTTGTGTTAGGAGATGTTTTTGCTAAAACCTTAAAAAGCTTAACTTTGCAATTGAAACTCCGAGCAAACCACTCGCAATTCCTCTCCATTAGGCATCCTATCCTACCATGATAGCGGTGAATCCTAATCGTGACCGGATTGCAAGTGGTTTGCCGAAGGCTAAGGTCAAAAGACATCAACGGAAGGAAAAGGAACAAGGAATACAGATTTAGCTCAAAATCGCAAATACCGTATTTCAAGTTCCTTAATCCACGTTGTTGCCTATTACCTTTGTGTCAATATCAAAATTGGGTCTCTAAGAAATCGACAAACATCATCCTCACGCAAGCTAACCTAAAACTACCCTTAACAAGTCTTTTTATTAAACATATCCTAGTTACGACACTTAGCATAAACAACTCAGCTCCGGTATTAACTCGTTAAAACAAGCTAAAAAGCCTACCATCTCCCTACAGACGACCAGTACTCATTGCGGCTCTCTACACGCGACACCTTCTTTGATTGCTGTTAATTTTAGAACTAAAGACGACACGGTGAAAACGTTGTAAGTCTACGGTAGCGCCCCGGCCGTCAATCCGAGTCCAAACGTGGAACAAAAACTTTTTACAGAACCGGCGCTATCGTAGTCTTTCACCCGGATCGAACTATTAACACAAACTAGCTAACTATAAGTAGTTAGAATGGCTATACCGATTGATCTGTGTTCTTCGGTCTTTAGCCACCATCCCTAGCTCCTCGCGGCATCTCCGATCTCCGGTCTCCTCGTCGAAAGGGCACCACGTCAAGAAGTCTTTTTATGGGCTCCCGCTTCAAACCGAAACATCTTGGACATGAAGTTTCCTAGCCGACATGTCCATGGTGATGTAGAGAATGTGTATGATAACTTTGTCTCAATCATCCATTGATTCTCAACACATGAGAGTGTATTGATGGAGGTTGAAGATGAAGCCATGGTGGAACTTGTGAGCTAGAGGAAGAAGAAGAAGGGAGGCTTTTCTTTTCTATTGTGTTGAGATAAAAGTGAGAGCACTAGAATAAAAACCAAGAGCCAACCCCAACAGTTTTGGCTAGCCTTTCTCTCTCCACCTCTCATTTCAACACAATAATCAATCACTAATGTGACATTTGCATAAGAAATAAGACCACGAGTCACCAAATTGAACATGCCCCTTCATGATGACTTCCACTCACAATATCCACCATAATAAACATTAACCGAAATGTTTATGACAATAAAAAGATATGGCAACATCTAAAGTAAACTCGTGATGGATCACAAGGATACCCTTCACCTGTATATACATACCTGCATCTGCATTCCGATGGAATGCAAATGCAATGAGACTAAGGTAATCCAACAAATCTAATTCTAGAATCCGGTTTGAACCAAAGCCCACTAGTATGATCCGTCCGATCATAATCCGTGCACAAGTGCACGTAAATGATCGAACCCTACCATAAAACAATACGGCCTCCACAACGTTTCCCCCGAAACTTGAGAAACTATCTGTGGGGGACTCTAAAGACTCGTCAATACACTGGCTGTTGATTTAACCACTAGCACGTCAGTGTTACTAGCTGTATGTAACGGGCGCCTAGGTATTGACCAAAAGGGAAGCTGATGAGCGAACTCATCCAGAAACCCTACTGAACCTGTCAGTGACAATATCCGTACAGTCCGGTTCGTTCAGCTATGAGTATCGTATGTCGGTCCTAGAGGGCTGGTAAACGTCAGACCCCCAAAAGCGGTACAAGTCGTGTCAGGGTGTAGCCCAGAACATCCCGGATACTACTGGAATACCTACCAGTAAATATCCTGCCTTGGCCAAGGACTTCGTGTAATGGCTCTCCTAGACACAACGCGATCTTACCCCCAATACCGGGAGAGACAAAACCCCTACCGATCCGCTCACTACCTCTATATGACTCAGGATTGTACCCAACTAAAACCTGTTTGCACGACTCCTTTGAGCCGTGGTAAGATAGTAATCAATGCACAGTAGGAACTCACACAAGACAAATGATGATCTCAGGTCGATGAACTAACCTGTATACACGTCACCAGGGAACTACTATCTGACGACAGGTATAATACCAACTAGCATGCTCCCGGCGAGTCCTGTCCGGTGTACTCATAACCCAGTGAGCACCTGTACACATCTTAGGTGAACCAAATGAAACCAATGGCTTGTGAGACCGGCCACCGCCTCTCGTCGGGGTCTCGACTGTATACACTAGTCTACTCCAGAGTATCGATACCTTGTCTCGAAAACTCCCACAACTAGGGACCATTTTTAAGGATGTGCTTATAGACTACCCAACTCTCATGTATATGATCGCCATCATACTGCTGGTAGTCAAGCAAGAATCCAAAGGGCTCTATCAATGTGTAATAGCAATCTGTAATATCACCTAAAATTTGTACACGGTGACAAAGACAAACCAGATAGCATACTATCATCTTGAGTAAGACTGTCCTACCGGCATAGGTCCTCCCTCAATCATTGCAATCACGTGCCTGCGATCCAATAATTGACTTTGAGGGTAGTATATCCAACAATCTCCCACTTGCACTCAAGGCTAATTATTACAATGTCGCAGACTCACAGCCCGTGTGATACCGAACACCCAACTCCTTTACTGATCAGTCTCACATAGCCCGTTTGTGAAACTATTGCATTCGAGGAATAGTGTAACATTTCAAAAAAAAATTAAAATATTATTTTTCGGAATTTTTGTAATTAAATAATAAAATATTGAATATTTTAATAAGGCGGTATAATTAAATACCGATAAATTGGGAAAAATTTGGAAAATTATGGAAATTACTAAAAAGAGGGTTCTTTTTGTGATTTATGCAAATTATACGATTTATTATACACTAATTTTGTGTTAATCGCGATTAAAAATCGCTAATCGGGCTTCAAGAGTGTTTTGTGCACATGACTTCCATATGTCATTTTAACACTTGTTACATTTTTCCTACATCATTTTTGGGTGTATGGTTATTTGATTTGGGTTTACTACTGAGGAGAGAAGGAAAAAAAAGAAAAGAAAAAGGAATATTGAAATGAATAAAGAAATAATCATGGGCAAGTGAGAGAGTGTGGGGGGTCAAGAGAGAGCCTTACCCTTTTGTCTCCCCCTCATTTTCTTCAACTCTTTCTCTCTCCCTTAACTCCATGGAAGCACCTCCTCCACCTCCTCTTCAACCATGCAAAACATCTTCAACCCCACATCAAAACCCCATCCCCATTTCAATAAAAAGATGCATGAGCTCACTAGCTACACATTGGACCAAGAAAGCTTGCATTTTGGACACCTGGGCAACTCAAGAAAATTCTTGAGTTGCCAAATGAGGTAATCCTTTCACAGATAATATTGTATTTCATTTACTTTAGCACCCATAATTTTTTAGAACCGATTTAGTGATGAATTGTGAATTTTGAAAATTTAAAGTTAAGCTTAGGGTTTTGATTTGATTCCAAAGGTGAAATTGAGCCTTAATAGTGACCTTAAACACCTGTAGGGATTGTATTGTGGACCGAAACCATAGAATAAACCCGGGATACATATTTAGAAACCCGATATTGGAAAAACTGTGAATTTTTGATGCTATTTGGAAATCTGCTAACACCCGGGTGACCTGAAAATTATTTAGTAAGGACAGTGATACATGCAGGCAACCAAGGACCCCCCACTGAAACTCTAGCCTCTATATCCCAATTCAGGCCGCAAACAATATCTTTCTGGCCGCAAATTGCGGCCAGACCAGGAGAATCTGGCTTCATATTTGGTTCTGGCTTCATATTTGGTTCATGTCTCCTTTTGCTTTAAATTAGACCCTGTACATATGCAATTTTGGCTAGTTTGGCCTAGGATAAAATCTGGGATCATTCCTTTTGTTGGTGCATTGTTTTATGACTTCGTGTTAACTTGATTTTTGGTATTTGATGTATTGTTTTCCTTCGTGTGGCATTTGAACGCCAACGACTAGGGTTATTGGTCGGGTTTTGCATGTGAAGTTATAGGTTCCGACCTACGAGCGAAACGTGTGCCGTTTTGGTTTTGACTTGGATTTTAATACGCGTTGCGAGTAGATTATATGTGTAGGTACCCCACGTGATGTCGAGACATTGAAGATAAACATGGCGACATCGGCATCGGCACAAAAGAAGCAGGTGAGTAGATATATATCTATGGGGGAAGTCGGGTGGATGGCGTATAGCACCCCCGCAATTCATAGTATATTTATGATATATATGTGGATATATATATATGATTCATGATACGTGGATATTCAGGATAAGATTATGTGTTCATGGTTTGTTTGGGGTTATTAGAGGTGAACTGGCATAGCTTCTTAGTCGCGAACCATAGAATAGGTTTACACCCACACGCACACACCTGCATTCATTTTATTACCTGTGCGTATATGGGGATATGTATGTATATATATATATATATACACATGGGCATGGGACTCTGTATATATATATATATATATACACACACACACGGATTATGAGGATAGTACTTGGGATTGGAGATAAGTCGATGAGATTGGGCTTGAGGCCGTGAGATCGGTGATGTGATATGGTTCGTATTTAAGATACGACGTGAAGTTTTAGCTGGTCATTTTGACGTGATGTTTTCGGACACACGCATGTATATACATATGTAGTATCAGTATTGTACTAGACGTAGAACAGTATCCCGATCATGATATTTGATAAAGAGGATACCAAATAAATAATGTGATTGATGTGACATTGACCCGTACCCAGGTTTGGGATGCCGTACGACGGATTTACCTTACGAGCTATATTGATTATAGATCCACACACCTGACTCGAGAATGTCACATTGTATTAGGATATCGTATGGGATACTATTGAGGCGGGATTACCGACTATTATACACATATTTGTATCGACTCAGATGTTAGGCGGTTTTCCTATCCTTTAGATCAGCCGGTTAGTTTAGCCCGGTAGTTTACTTGTAAATGTTAGATTAGATTCGACTCATACCTATTTCAAAACTAACAAATCGTGAGTATTTTAAAGACAGACCAAGGGAGTCTACGGATATTTCAAAGGACGTCTCTTTTCTTAAAAACATCGTAGCCCTTATTTTCAAAACACTACGATTCATGTTATTTCAAATGGCAAAACTGTTTGACCCATATTTTTATAAAGGCAGATTGGTTATCATTGTGTTTATTGTTCAATTCCCGCATATTCTTGCTGTTCGGATCGCACAGCATGTTTATATTGGGTTTTCATATCCCCTTATTGAGATCATGCTGTCAGGACACCAGCACCATTACCGATGATGCGTATGTTCCACATACACTTACTTGCCGGCTCACACACATCATCATCGGTAATTGCCATGTCACGAACACTTTAGAGAATATTACTCTTTAACATAGCTTGTTAACTGATAGTTCGACATGGTATTAGCGCACTCGTCTTTATATGCTAGTTTAGACATTGCAGTTATTACTTGCTACTGCATGCATATTATTATTCACTGTTATGCAGTATTCTGGAGTTTTATACCGATATTCACTGTTTACTAGCTATTGATGATTGGATTTTGGATTTTCATGAGATTTCCTGGATTTGGGATAAAACCGCAAGAATATATATAAACTTCTCTCTCTCTCTCTCCCCCCCTATTTTTAAAATGAAAAGTGAGGTTTTCTCGTGATGTATGAGTCGTCCACCAAGGTGTTTTCTCTGTTATGAGATGGATTTCGAGACCCGATTCGAGGAGTTGGATGAACCGTCTGCGGGTACATGGTGGACCCGGTAAGATACCCCAGGGAAAGAAGCTCGAGGTGTAGACGGTGAGCCCGGCATGGGCAGACTGCCTACCGGTGATTTTACCTTGCGCGTAGGATATCCGGAGGATACCGTTCGTGGTCGTGTGATTGATGATAGGGGCCGATCCGGACTGACGGTGCCCTAGATAGTGAGATTTTGAGATTTGAGATATTGAGGTATTGAGATTTGATGATACAGGCCAGTCCGGATAGACGGAGCCTGAGATATTGAGATATTGGGATTTATGTTTTGTGTCGATGCTAGACATTGTTTATGTTGATTTCATTGATGATACCTACTTTAAATATACAGAAATCTCACTAAGTTATGGAAGCAGTTTTCTTCATTTACATGTATTCTGTTTTCATGCATTCATACCTCATTCATATGATATGTTACTACCTGAGGCACTGACACGAGCACTCGGTATTACACTTGGTATAGATGTTTACCCTTGCAACCATTTCATGCTTCAGACTTTATCATATTGAGGATATTTATATTGATCTTATTGACCTAGGATTGTGTCATACATACGATTTCTGCTCGGTGATGTTTTCTACTCACGAGTTGGCAACTCACCCCCGTTGTGCCACAGTTTCTTGCTGGTTTTGCCGTACAGGGTTCGTTACGGCTTTGCTGCACACTGCTTTCTTTCCGGGTGATTTGCTTTGGTAGGTTGGTTCACTTGCATCGTGACCACCATTATACATTGTATATTATTTATTTCAGTTGTATCTAGTAAACTCAATCAAACAGACATGTATATTTATTTCGACCATAGAGTCGTGCATTGTATTATTATGGATTTCTTGTTGTTTTGAGTTTTCCTTTCAGTTTTGATACTCGCCCTTCGGCGTTGTAAATTATATTGCTTGTGTGGTTGTGGCCGTCGATTGACGAAGAGCTAGCTCCTGCTTGGGGATACCTTTTATCATTGCTATATATATTTATCATGTTGTACCCCGTTCGGGGCCAGTATTTACAAAAGAAACTCTGCCGAAATTTTCAGAAAAGACGTGTGATTTTAAAAATGCATATTTTGGTTTATGTTGCTAAACTACTTGATTTAAATTGGTTTTTCCTTCACTCTACTGCTTTACTTGATTTTGATTTCTAGATTTTGGCTTACTTAGATTGCATACGCCTCAAGACGTTTCGTAATTTAAGTGCCGGTCATCTTCCGTACTTTTCGGGTCATGACAAAGTAGGTATCAGAGCGTTAGGTTTTACCTTCGGAGTGTAGGATGACCCTTGCTTGATGGAGTAGCTAGCTTGAGTAGAGTGACGTACCGTACGTATGTTCGGCGGCATATTTACGATACGATACTCCGCTTAAGAAGCCTTAGGATGTACATTTTTTTGCACAGTATTTTATTCATTCTTATGATCTATCCTCATTAGAACCAGTTTATGGTTTTGCTGCCATGATCGCAGTAGAGAGAGCTACATCTAGAGTTGCGGTCAGCGCGAGCTCATCACGGACGAGGACTGACGAGGACGTGATTCCAGGGACATATGATTGCATAGAGCGGCGTCGTTTTATTGTGTTTTCACGCCATGAGCGTTGGATGGATCGATGTTATGAGATTTCTCGGGCGTGCAGAATTGCACCAGAAGTTTGAGCCACTGATAAAGGCCAGCCAGAATGTGATGTCCATTGATGTATCGCTTATTCATGATGATTGAGGCACTGTTCAGTGTGCAGATGAATGAGCTAGTTGTTGCTCCGAACGACGAGATATCGCCCCAGATGTTGGAGCTGTTGCAGTACGAGTTGTACTTAGAGATATGATAGAAGGTCGCTAGTCACCTGAGGATGAATGACTAGGACATGTGGTTTGTTCGCTTACTCCGATGCAAGGTCATCAGATAGATTGATTCCAGCTAGAGACGACTTCACGCAGGTACGTTGAGAGTCGATGGAGGCGATCGAATGTCAGAAACCCATATTCCAAGTTTAAAGTATTCGGAAAGACATGCAAGAGATTCTATGGACCCTCTAGAATAATGAAACCCTAACTCGACATAATGACCATGTGAAAGCCATTGAACCTTAGGGTTTGCGGCAGTTCCGCGGTGCCAATAGTGAGGCTTGGGTTTGCCCTTCTACGGCTGGTCCACCGATGCTGTGGTATGTACTCGATACTATTAAATTGTACCCAAGATGTTGAGCTCTTGGGGGATTATGAGGTTTTGACGAATCGATCGAATGGTTTGACTTCATTCGGATGCTATGTGGTGAGATGCATTTCTTGGGAGACTCCAGATACGAGTATAGCCGCTGGAGCATAGTCTATGCAGCCATGAAAAGACGAGCCCGGAGCAGTCGACATTAGATAAAAGTGGAGTAAGAGGTTCGTACGAGATCTTGATGAGATGACGTTCCACTCCGCCGACATCAGAGATGTGATAGGAATGCAGAGGCGTTGTATATGTATATATCCTTCAGAAGGAGTCGCGATGAGTATGCAGCCGTTCCGGAACAAGAAACAGATTTAGTGAAGGGTGATAACTTCCGGACAGTTCAGCAGAGACAAGATTTGGGAGAGACTTCGACAGGACCTTTCTGGAATAAATTACGAGAAGACTTGGACCCAAGAGTGGTCATTTTACGCACACCAGCAGACCAGAGTTCGGTATCGTCGACGAGACATGTTATGAGTGACCATGACAGTTGGCCAGAGATTTTTAGAGGATGTGCTTGAGCGGGACTATTCCGCCATACTTGATTTCGATATTTTGGGCGATCTATTCGCATGATTGAGTTTTGATGATTGAGTTTCATGATATTTGTTTTCGTGCACCATGGTTGCACCTACTGAATATTTACGATTTGTGCACAGTTATTGCACTTGATTTCGTTTTCGTGCCTTGGTTGTACATGTTTATGATTTCATGGGTTTCATACAGTTGAGTTGAATTTATGCATATGGTACGCACACGATTTGGTTTTTGCACTCGGTATAGTTCACATATGCTTGCAGTGCAGTGATACATATTTTGTGCACTACAGTTGCACAGGACTTCGATTTGATGTTATTGGAGGAATTGATTTTGACTTCATGCCTAGGGCATGCATATGATTTGACTTATGCTTACGGCATAGTTTTCATGCACTTTTAGTGTTTTGAGTAGATTTTGTGCACGCTGATGCACATGGTTGTGAGATTTGATACACGGTATACGTGATTAGGATTTGAGATGTGTTGTATACCGTCGATTCGATTGTGATGCTCGATATTTGTTTTGTTCACCTTCTGCACCTGATTGGATTTTCGCGCATGTTTGACGCATGATTTGAGATGCGATATAGGTGCACACCATATGCACTAAATCGAGAATCTTCGTGCATATCAGATGCACCTGATATTGCTGTCAGGCACATCTGTTGCCCTTGACAGATGTTTCGTGCACACCCGATGCACTTAGATTTGTTTCTGTGCATATGTATGGCACATTCATGGATTTTGATTTCCGTGCGCACCAAACGCACGTAGCATTCATATGCACATTTTAGGATTGATCTCTTATGGAGCAGTACATTTTTATGATATTTACTATTGTTTTCGTACTGAGCAGGACTAGTCAGAGGACGGTACCTGGATGTATTTTGCATGCATTGATAGTTATCGAAGGGATTTCCAAAAAGAGAGCTATAGTCTCAGTATTTACCTACATGTCTGATATAACACGAAACGTTTAAAACAAGAGAACCGTTCTAAATTTTTTTCAAAAAGGCGGAATGTGCATGTAAACAAAGGATATATATAGGGTTATTTTCTTACTAGAGACGTCCGCCACTATGCAGTGTTATGCGCATCGCACAGCGACTTAACACGGTTTGGCATGCATTTCCTTCAGGTGTTTATATGTATAGTGTTGATGTAGATCATATTGGTTTTCGTATTGGATTTAGACATTGATGGCTTCCCCACGACTCCGATGATTGCGGGATGCCTGACAGAGTTTTGTTTTTGAGTTATCTGCACATTGTTCATGCGCATGCATTGCGCTATGATGCGTTTTATGTATTGATGATTTCGGAGCCCTGACGACTTGGACTTTTTACTGAAATGTTTTAGTATTGAGGGGTTTAAATTTAAATTCAGGAACTAAATTTCTTTAAGGGGGGGAAGATTGTAACATTTCAAAAAAAATAAAATAGTATTTTTGGGAATTTTTGTAATTAAATAATAAAATATTGAATATTTTAATAAGGCGGTATAATTAAATACCGATAAATCGGGAAAAATTTAGAAAATTATGGAAATTACTAAAAAGAGGTTGTTTTTTGTGATTTATGCAAATTATGAAATTTTACGATTTATTATACACTAATTTTGTGTTAATCGCGATTAAAAATCACAAATCGGGCTTTAAGCGTGTTTTGTGCACATGACTTGTACATGTCATTTTAACACTTGTTACATTTTTCCTACATGATTTTCGGGTGTATGGTTATTTGCTTTGGGTTTACTATTGAGGAGAGAAGGAAAAAAAGAAAAGAAAAAGGAAAATTGAAATGAATAAAGAAATAAGCATGGGCAAGTGAGAGAGTGTGGGGGTCAAGAGAGCCTTACCCTTTTGTCTCCCCCTCATTTTCTTCATCTCTTTCTCTCTCCTTTAACTCCATGGCAGCACCTCCTCCACCTCCTCTCCAACCATGCAAAACACCCTCCACCCCAACACAAAACCCCATCCCCATTTCAATAAAAAGATGCATGAGCTCACTAGCTACACATTGGACAAAGAAAGCTTGTATTTTGGACAGTTGGGCAACTCAAGAAAATTCTTGAGTTGCCAAATGAGGTAATCCTTTCACAAATAATATCTTATTTCATTAACTTTATCACCCATAATTGTTTATAACCGATTTAGTGATGAATTGTGAACTTTGAAAATTTAAAGTTAAGCTTATGGTTTTGATTTGATTCCAAAGGTGAAACTGAGACTTAATAGTGACTTTAAACCCCTGTAGGGATTGTATTGTGGACTGAAACCAAAGAATAAACCCGGGATACGAATTTAGAAACCCGATATTGGAAAAACTGTGAAATTTTGTTGGTATTTGGAAATCTGCTAACACCCTGGTGACCTGAAAATTATTTAGCAAGGACAGTGATACATGCAGGCAACCAAGGACCCCCCACTGAAACTCTAGCCTCTATGTCCCAATTCAGGCCGCAAATAATATCTTTCTGGCCATAAATTACGGCCAGACCTGGAGCATCTGGCTACGTATTTGGTTCATGTCTCCTTTTGCTTTAAATTAGACCCTTTACATATGCAATTTTGGATAGTATAGCCTAGGGTAAAATCTGGGATCATTTCCTTGTGTTGGTGCATTGTTTTATGACTTCGTGTAAACTTGATTTTTGGTATTTGATGTATTGTTTTCCGTCGTGTGGCGTTCGAACGCCAACGACTAGGGTTATTGGTCGGGTTTTGCACGTGAAGTTTTAGGTTCTGACCTACGAGCAAAACGTGTGCCGTTTTGGTTTTGACTTGGATTTTAATACGTGTTGCGATTGGATTATATGTGTAGGTACCCCACGTGATATCGAGACATTGAAGATAAAGATGGCGACATCGGCATCGGCACAAATGAAGCAGGTCAGTAGATATATATCTACGGAGGAAGTCGGGTGGATGGCGTATAGCACCCCTGCAGTTCGTAGTATATTTATGATATATATGTGATTCATGATACATGGATATTCAAGATATGATTATATGTCCATGGTTGGTTTGGGGTTATTAGAGTTGAACTAGCATAGCTTCTTAGTCGCGAACCGTAGAATAGGTTTACACCCACACGGACACACCTGCATTCAATTTATTACCTGTGCGTATATGGGTGTGTGTATATATATATACACATGGGTATGGGACTATGTATATATACATATACACGGATTATGAGGATAGTACTTGGGATTGGAGATAAGTCGATGAAATTAGGCTTGAGGCCGTGAGATCGGTGATGTGATATGGTTCGTATTTGAGATACGACGTGAAGTTTTGGCGGGTCATTTCGACGTGGTGTTTTCAGACACACGCATGTATATACATATGTGGTATCAGTATTGTAATAGACGTAGAACAGTACCCCGATAATGATATTTAATAAAGAGGATACCGGATGAATAATCTAATTGATGCGACATTGACCCGTACCCAGGTTTGGGATGCCGTACGACGGATTTACCGTATGAGCTATATTGATGATAGATCCGCACTCTTGACTCGAAGATGTCATATTGTATTAGGGTATCGTATGGGATACTATTGAGGCGGGATCACCGACTATTATACATATATATGTATCGACTCAGATGTTAGGCGGTTTCACTACCCTTTCGATCAGCCGGTAAGTTTAGCCCGGTAGTTTACTTGTAAATTTTGGATTAGACTCGACTCATACCTATTTCAAAACTAACAAATCGTGAGTATTTTAAAGACAGACCAAGGGAGTCTACGGATATTTCAAAGGACGTATCTTTTCTTCAAAACACAGTAGCCCTTATTTTCAAAACACTACGATTCGTGTTATTTCAAATAGAAAAACTGTACGACTCATATTTGTATAAAGGCAGATTGGTTATCATTGTGTTTATTGTTAATCTCCCGCATATTCTTGCTGTTCGCATCACACTGCATGTTTATATTGTGTTTTCATATGCCCTTATTGAGATCATGCTGTTAGGACACCAACACCATTACCGATGATGCGTATGTTCCACATACAATTACTTGCCGGCTCACACATTGTAGGGTTCCTAGGCACTCTCAAGAGGTCTCACAAGGCATCAACCATGCCAATTTCAAATTTTACGGTGCCGAAAAACCCTAAACTACGGATCGTTGGCTAGATGTCTAGGCGAAAAACAAACTAGTTAACACTTAACTAAGAGTACGGAAATACCACCTTTGTAGATCCGGTCCTCCACCTCCACGTCTCCGTGATGAGGTCCTCTCCGCTGTCCATATCAAATCCCGGGCTCTAGCGTCGGATTTATCGGAGAAAGAGCGGGCTAGGTCGTCGACGACGTGCCGAAGATGATCTACGTCGAGGCATCGCTAGATCAAGCTCCAACTTCACCAAGTCTAGAAAACTTGTGAAGGAAACACACTCTACTACTTGGCAAGAGGTAGAGGATGAAGAAATAGGAAGTGGGTAGACTTTTGAATTGGATTTCTCACTCATTTTCATCAATCACCATTGATGAAGTAAGCTTCTTCATGGAAGAAGAAGATGAAGAAGATGAATATTGTTGTGATAAGTTATTTCAAAATAGAAAATAAAAGGAATGCTTATCATAATCTAACCATGGTGAAGTGTAGAGAATCAACTAGGGTTGAGTGGAGTGGTTAGGGTTGAGCATGAGACAAAATGGTGACTAAGTCAAAGCTTCATGAAGCTTCAACATGCAAGTCTAAAATTAGCCACCATTTCATTTCTTTATGCTTAATATTTTTCCAAAATAAATAAATGAATAAATAATGGATAAAAAAAAACCTTAATTTCCAACTTAACCATGATTTAATTCTTTACACTTAACCAAAAAGCATGCATCATCAAACATGATACAATCATGTGTACAAAAGTATATCACATATACAATGTGCACAAACCAAGTGAGAAAATCCGTTAAAGTGAACCAATACTAGTTAGTGCAAAGTAATATATCAAATATATAATTATGCATTAAATCATTAAATCAACACTTGATTCAATGATCCGGTCATGTCGCACACAACCGACTAGTATTCAATATATCGGCTTATCGAATCAATACTTGATTCGATAACTAGGTTATATCGCATACAACCATTCGATACATTCATCGCGAGAATAGAATACGGTATCACATACACACATTATTCTCGGTCCCGCACATATCTCATATGCGCTCCTATTTCGTTTCGCTTGAGTCAGGAAACCTCTGTGTAGGACTCTAAAGACTCGTCAATACGCCGGCAGCAGGCGATGATCATATCAAACACCCACAAGCCGCAAGCGGTCTGCTAAACGTAACGGCCACCCGGGTATTGAGCGATCAGAAGATCGATGAGCAAGCCCGCTCACACTCCAGTGAATCCAACCAGTAACACTACCGTACAGTCCGGTCTGATCGTCTGATATGTCGCATATCTCTCCTAGGGGTGGTAAACGTCAGACCCCAATAGCTCGATAAGTCGTGTCGATATGAGGTCTATAACAATTCGAGAAACTACTGCTAACACTTACCAGTAAATCTCAGCAACCCTGGCCAGGGATTTCCTGTTATAGCCAATCGAACACAGCGCAACATCAACCTCCTATACCGGGAGAGACGAATCCCCTCCTATCGCTCATTGCCTCCATGTGACTCGGGACTATACCCAAAAACCACCGTTTTGTACGCCCTCTTGGACGTGGTAAGATTGAAATCAAAGCACAGTGGGAACCACACAAGACTCTATGACGATCTCGGGTCAACAGACTACTCTGTACCAGTGTCACCAGAGAACTGCCATCTGACGTAAGGTATAATACCATCTGGGAGTTCTCGGCGAGTCCGTCCAGTGTACCCAGTCTCTACTGAGCACCCGTATATCATCTCCGATGTCAAACACCAATGGATATGGGATCATCCATCACCCATCTGAATGGGTCGAGAAGGTATACGCTAGTCTACTCTGGTATATCGATGCCCCGTCTCGATACACCCACAACTAGGGACTTTGAAGGATGTACTTATGGACTACCATGTCCCCACTAGTTTGATCCACATCATAGTCCAGGTAGTCAAGTACAGATCCTAAGGGCTTTACCAACATGTAACAGGGAGACAATCAGTGTACACGTTAAGGTAAAGATCAACCAGATAGCATACTATCATGTCGAGCAAGAAAGTCCTCCCTATATATGTCCCAGCATCCACTACAATATACATCCTATGTATAGTAATGGCCTCTAGGGCATACATATAACTAACAATCTCCCACTTGCACTAGGGCCATCTGATAGCAGTGGTTGCAGTATCTCATACTCAACCATCCCATAAAAGTCTCTCTCTGGGAATAGGCCTTTGTGAGTGGATCCGCTGTGTTGTCCTCTGAGTCTACTCTCCTAACCTCGATCTCCCTGGAGATCAACCATCTCTATGATCAAGTGATACTGCCTTAGAATATGTCTGGATCACTGATGGGACCGGCGTTCCTTGGCATAAGCCACAACTCCATTGTCACACAATGGGAGGAACATAGTTCATCTCATGAACCAATATAGACCCAAACAGCCTCTTTGGTAGCATCTTAAGTAGCGATGTATCCAGCCTTTATCGTCTAGTATGCCACGGTATCTAGCTTGGAACCCTTCCAACATACCGTCCCTTTACCGAGGGTAAAGACAATGCCTGCGACTGACATTCAGTCGTCTTTATCACCCTGGAACCCTTCCAGTGATTCTCCCCAGAATCAATTGATACCATCTCACTACAACTAGTGAGAATCCTAACATCCAATTAGATCTATCTCATAGATCCAAAATCCAGGATTTAGTAGGTATCATTATGATCCTTTATGGAGAATCATTGTGATAAGCGGAGATTGACCGAGCGTAACATAGGAAACTCCTTCCCTATCAAGAGTATGTCATCCACGTACTCTACGAGGATCGCCACCATACTCCCTACTACCTTTTTGTTTATACAAGGTTCATCTACCATTTTGATGATGTCAAACTCTTTGACTAATCCATCAAAACAGATGTTCCAACTCCGCGATGCCTGCTTTATCTTATAAAGCATCTTGCACACGTTTCCGCTGCTCCCACTGTCTACGAAGCCCTCTGGCTGTGTACTTATAGACGCTCTCTTCCAAAACATTATTTAGAAAAGCCAGTCATGACACCCAACCACCAGATATCGTAGTCATGGTATGTAGCCGTGGTAAGTAGGATCTGGATGGACTTAAGCATAGTCACTGGAAAAGGTTTCATCATTATCCATGCCTGGTCGATGATGACAACCTTTAACATGTCTAGCTTTGAAAGTCTCAACTTTTCCAAGTACACCAAGTAATCTTCTCAAGATATACTTACTCCTGATAGGGATTTAACCCTTCAGATATAGCAACCAAAGTCCATACTTTGTTGGTGTATAAGGATTCCATCTCAGATCACTAAGCATCCAGCCATTCTTACAGAGTCTTACTCCTGATGGCCAGCTCGAAACTAGTTGGGTCATCATCTCATGATGCAATCCTCGCTCCCTCTGTCATAGAGAAACCGAAGTATCTCTCAGGTGGGTGAGGAACCCTACTAGATCGGTGGAGAGGCTGAGGTTCGTTGGTATCTACTGAATCCTCTGGTTCTACTAAATCATCTGATGTAGTTTGTATAGCTGGAACCTTTCCAGTTCTACATAACTGACATTGCCTCGAGCTTGTCCGGATTTTGCTTTTAAACATAGGCCGGACAACCCCAAATCTTAAGAAACTTAAGATATGGGCTCTTCCCTTTCCATATCACATATGAAGTGGTAGGCAACTGATTTGATTTGAACCCTATTCAATAGGTATGCAGCTTCTCAAGTGCATAACACCCAAAAAGGAAATAGGTAACTCAGTAATACTCATCATAGAGCACACCTTATCATATAGGGTGTGATTGCTCCGCCCCGATATACCATCGCGCTATGGTGTATACGGAGGAGTAATGCTGAGAGAGAATCTCATTCTCCTTTAGAATAGTCCAGGAATTCCATGCTGAAGTATTCTCCTCCCTGATCTCATCATAGGACATAATACTTATACCCGTATTTTGGTTCTCTACTTCTAACTTATATTCCGTGAATATCTCAAAAGGTTCGGACTTGTGTTTCAACAAGAACATAGATCTGAATCTCGAGAGATTATCAGAGAATGTAATGAAGTACAAAGAACCGGTCTTGGCATGTGTAGACAGGGGACCTACATACATCAACATGTATCATCCCAAGAGTTCACTAACTCTTTCTCTGTTTCCAGTAAACGGAGCTATGGTCATTTTATCTTTGTGACATGACTGGCGAGTTTCACAAGATGTAAATTCAAACTGATTTAAATATGCATCTACATGTAACTTCAGCTAGTCGGGTCACATTGATATGACCTAGTCTACAATGCCTCAAGAAGGATTCGTTCATTTCTGAACTCTTCCTCTTGTGTGTGTTCCACATATTAAGAACTGTAGTTTGATTTAGAACATCAATGCTTTTAGATAACGTGCCTGAACCGATCAACCTTTGATATAGGAAATGTTCAAAACATTGTCCAACAATACAAAATTTTATCGTTTCTTTACTAATAAAGAGACAGATATGATTTTGCATAACAGGTTCGGTATCTAATAGCATTCGTTCAGAATCAATGTATTGTAATACAGGGTGACAGTGACCAACAGACTTGGCTGCAACACTTGCCCCGTTTTCTGCCTCATGAAACTTATCACCCATTCTCAGTTTTCTACCTTTCTGTAGCCCTATGTAACAGATTACATATCTGGGATCCTGATCTGGTATCACATACCCAGGACGTAAAGGACACTGAGAAACAGTTCTATATAATGAACACACCCGAAGATGATGCATCATCATGCACTCTCCTCGTTTGGGCGGCACGGGAAATCTGGTATTCCCCAATTTCCTGCTCTGTCTTATAACAATTATAAGTTGGAGCGGGACCAACGTTCCCCAGCTCAGTGTAACAAGCGGGTTCGGTCAAAAATCCGTATTATTATCTTGATTAAGGCGTGATATGGTCGCTACCTGGAGAGAGAGAGAAGAAAACACTCAGCGTGCGCTCTTGCAAGAATAGATTGGTTATTATTTTATCTAATCAGGATGGCTCCCACTGCTTTTTATCAAATCTTCCTTCAAACCCTAAAAGGAAAGACTAGCCGGGATTAATTACACACTACAAGTTCGCCAATCTTTCAGCCAGGCCAGTGTCGGTACTTTGAGGGAGGTCCCCCGTGCTTTCGCACGAACCTAATTAATGTAAACCTCGTTTTCCCAGAGGCGTAACCTCGTTAACACCTTTCTAGACACCAACTTGATCAGCTAATTGCAATGTGTAAAACTCTCCCAGGAGTAACTCTTACTCGCAGCGGGTATCGGGATCCAACTATCTCATAGAAGGTATGCAATCTCATTGCAAATTTCAACACTTGAAATTCCCGATAATATTTTGCCCCTAGCGTCCTATGACCTTGACGGAGGCCAAACAACCCATAGTCCGCTAGTCAAGTTCAACCCGTCATTTCCTGATTGAATTAAACCCACCCGCACGACCCTTGACGGAGGCCAAACAACGCCGTACGAATACCCTAATCCAATCGCATCATATGCTAGCAGATAAGCACTAGTTAGCTACCGTACACTACGCCTTGACGGAGGCCAAACAACCGCAGCACGAATACTAACTAGTACGTATCTGAAATGACGGAGGGCTACAACAGGTTTTTTTGAAAACCTATTGCGTAATGAACTTGATATCGTTGTAGGATCGAATGAATTTTGAAATGGAGTGTTTTTGAGGCTTTTCTAGTTTTGCTAAAGGAGTCACTCCCGGTGAAGGGATCGTCGGTCATTTCCTCGTCGAATGAGGTGCGGGATATATCATATATATCACTGTGCAGAGAAAAAACACTTAAAAGCAATCAAAAGACAAACCGAGTGTATAGCATCTGCCAGTTATTGCTAAAGGAGTCACTCCCGGTGAAGGGATCTCGGTCCTTTCCTTATCGAATAAGGTGCAGGATATATCACATATACCTCTGTGCAAAGCAAGAACTGAAGCTACCTGTTTTATTTTGAAATTCGATTCTACAACATCTTAGGTTTCTTTTACTTTCATTAATCACATTAATGAAGTCCCATCAATTATGTACCTAAACATCACAGATAAATACGACGTACACTTATGCCATCCGCATTCGCCTCGATGTCCCCTCGTGCACCGTTAGGTTAGGTAACTAACGGCAGAGCGGGGCAGGGCTAGCGTGGGTGTAAAACATAAGTAACGCCTATATAATATATCATATATACTATATACTGTATCTATCATAGAACATCATATGATCACATCACAGATATCGCAGCAGAAGAAACATATGAAATATTGGATATACTAGGACGTCCGTGTTTTCAATACGAGCCAGTATAAAACACGGATTCCACGGTCGTGATGAATAGCCAAACCCACACCCCTAGACCCCTACGAGAGCGGCAAGCAACCCTACCAATTCTAGAGTTAGGAGACCCGGACTCGACTCCTCGAGTTGGTCTCCCACTGGACTCCAGAACCCGGTTACTTGTGCCCTCCTCCTTGGGTCTATCCTAGTGCGGAAAAGTAAATAATATACAAAAGGTGACATCTTCCGCAACGTGGAAGTGCCCCAATAAAAGAATATTACATACAAGTTTTTAAATGAATGAAAATGAAAAACACTCATCTCACATAAAAACCCCCGGCTATTCAAACACGACGATCCAATATAACATATCTAGCAACACATAACATCATATGTCATCATCGTTAGTAAATATGTCCATCCCAATTGTCGTTGACATATAGCAACGAAACCGGCGATATCACATATTACACTTACGGTCACAGAAAAGAAAGTGTAAAACTACAAAAGTTGGAATCCGCAACCACCTCAGACATCGCATGCCTGACCAGATGAATTTCTTTAGACATCGCATGCCTAACAATTATAAACCCCGCATTTTAGTCTCTTTATCGAAAACACTTTTCAATACCAAGTCGGGTAATTCAACAAGATTCCCGACACCCTGATCGAATGCTCGTCGCAAACTTCAGTAGAAGGCTGCACCCCCGATACCGTCGAGGAAGTGCACCAAGGCGTAACGCCGCTACCGCGAGCACCCGAACGGATGCTTTCGGCGACGGGGTTCTCCTACAGTCACTTGGTCGGGGCTATGGCGTGAGGCTGTCTATTAAGTTTACCCGGCGAGTATCCGCGTACGCTACGTGATTGCGACGGACTTTTGATCACATCAAAATTCCGTGGCAACCTATCAAGCGAGACTAAACTGCTATGTTTATAACATTCATTCAGTTATCTCATAACTTCTTGTGAATTCCAATTATTGTATCCCATTCCGGATAAATAGAAAATGTCAAACTTTCCGATCGAATAATCGAACACCCAAGTTTTCCCGATACAGATCAACAAATGAAATATGAGTCTAACAACATTCAGTTCGTGCCTCAGTACCAACGGTCCAGCCGTAGAAGGGTCAAGCCAACGCCTCACATGTGGCACGCCGTACTGCCCCAAACCCGAAGGTTCAAAGGGCAGTTCAAGACGGTCACATAATCGAGTTAAGGTTTGTTCTCTTCTAGAGGGTCCATCGAGTTACTTGCACTACTTAGAACGTCGTTAAACTACGGAAAAATCCAACACTTGGAAATTTCCCGACAGGGGAAAAATTGGGTATTTATATCCGGTCGAACTTTTTAACATATTCTAAAATTTATCCGGAAAGCCACATAGACAAAATCTGATACTCCGATCGAAACGCCGAATCCCCAAAACAACTCCAGAAAATTCAACTCTTGAATAAATTTTAAAAATACCCAGAGAACTCAGCACCTGAAACAATGAATTACTGTGCAAACAGTTAGGGCTGACGTCACAATTCTGCCGCGGAACCGCCGCATAAGCTAGGATTATGCCGTGGTTCCGCCGCCGATTACACTGTTCATGCAAAACTTTTTGCGCCGTAATTCTTAGATTTCCCTGCTGAGTTTTCTGCATATTTTTAATTTGGAAAAATCCACGATTTTAGAAAAAGTACAGAGAGCATGTATAGGTTTGGGTTTTCGGGTCGTTCGAACTTCAAACTCCGTCTAGACTTCGCCTAAGGCTCTAGCAAGGCTCTGATACCACTGTAGGGTTCCTAGGCACTCTCAAGAGGTCTCACAAGGCATCAACCATGCCAATTTCAAATTTTACGGTGCCGAGAAACCCTAAACTACGGATCGTTGGCTAGATGTCTAGGCAAAAAACAAACTAGTTAACACTTAACTAAGAGTACGGAAATACAACCTTTGTAGATCCGGTCCTCCACCTCCACGGCTCCGTGATGAGGTCCTCTCCGCTGTCCATATCAAATCCCGGGCTCTAGCGTCGGATTTATCGGAGAAAGAGCGGGCTAGGTCATCGACGACGTGCCGAAGATGATCTACGTCGAGGCATCGCTAGATCAAGCTCCAACTTCACCAAGTCTAAAAAACTTGTGAAGGAAACACACTTTACTACTTGGCAAGAGGTAGAGGATGAAGAAATAGGAAGTGGGTAGACTTTTGAATTGGATTTCTCACTCATTTTCATCAATCACCATTGATGAAGTAAGCTTCTTCATGGAAGAAGAAGATGAAGAAGATGAATATTGTTGTGATAAGTTATTTCAAAATAGAAAATAAAAGGAATGCTTATCATAATCTAACCATGGTGAAGTGTAGAGAATCAACTAGGGTTGAGTAGAGTTGTTAGGGTTAAGCATGAGACAAAATGGTGACTAAGTCAAAGCTTCATGAAGCTTCAACATGCAAGTCCAAAATTAGCCACCATTTCATTTCTTTATGCTTAATATTTTTCCAAAATAAATAAATGAATAAATAATGGATAAAACAAAACCCTAATTTCCAACTTAACCATGATTTAATTCTTTACACTTAACCAAAAAGCATGCATCATCAAACATGATACAATCATGTGTACAAAAGTATATCACATATACAATGTGCACAAACCAAGTGAGAAAATCCGTTTAAAGTGAACCAATACTAGTTAGTGCAAAGTAATATATCAAATATATAATTATGCATTAAATCATTAAATCAACACTTGATTCAATGATCCGGTCATGTCGCACACAACCGACTAGTATTCAATGTATCGGCTTATCGAATCAATACTTGATTCGATAACTAGGTTATATCGCATACAACCATTCGATACATTCATCGCGAGAATAGAATACGGTATCACATACACGCATTATTCTCGGTCCCGCACATATCTCATATGCGCTTCTATTTCATTTCGCTTGAGCCAGGAAACTTCTGTGTAGGACTCTAAAGACTCGTCAATACGCCGGCAGCAGGCGATGATCATATCAAACACCCACAAGCCGCAAGCGGTCTGCTAAACGTAACGGCCACCCAGGTATTGAGCGATCAGAAGATCGATGAGCAAGCCCGCTCACACTCCAGTGAATCCAACCAGTAACACTACCGTACAGTCCGGTCTGATCGTCTGATATGTCGCATATCTCGTCTAGGGGTGGTAAACGTCAGACTCCAATAGCTCGATAAGTCGTGTCGATATGAGGTCTATAACAATTCGAGAAACTACTCGTAACACTTACCAGTAAATCTCAGCAACCCTGGCCAGGGATTTCCTGTTATAGCCAATAGAACACAGCGCAACATCAACCCCCTATACCGGGAGAGACGAATCCCCTCCTATCGCTCATTGCCTCCATGTGACTCGGGACTATACTTAAAAACCACCGTTTTGCACGCCCTCTTGGACGTGGTAAGATGGAAATCAAAGCACTGTGGGAACCACACAAGACTCTATGACGATCTCGGGTCAACAGACTACTCTGTACCAGTGTCACCAGAGAACTGCCATCTGACGTAAGGTATAATACCATCTGGGAGTTCTCGGCGAGTCCGTCCAGTGTACCCAGTCTCTACTGAGCACCCGTATATCATCTCCGATGTCAAACACCAATGGATATGGGATCATCCATCGCCCATCTGAATGGGTCGAGAAGGTATACGCTAGTCTACTCTGGTATATCGATGCCCCGTCTCGATACACCCACGACTAGGGACTTTGAAGGACGTACTTATGGACTACCATGTCCCCACTAGTATGATCCGCATCATAGTCCAGGTAGTCAAGTACAGATCCTAAGGGCTTTACCAACATGTAACAGGGAGACAATCAGTGTACACGTTAAGGTAAAGATCAACCAGATAGCATACTATCATGTCGAGCAAGAAAGTCCTCCCTATATATGTCCCAGCATCCACTACAATATACGTCCTATGTATAGTAATGGCCTCTAGGGCATACATATAACTAACACACATATCATCATCGGTAATTGCCATGTCACAAACACTTTAGAGAATATTACTCATTGACATAGCCTGTTAACTAATAGTTCGACATAGTATTAGCATACTCGTCTTTATATGCTAGTTTAGACATTGCAGTTATTACTTGCTACTGCATGCATATTATTATTCACTGTTATGCAGTATTCTGGAGTTTTATGCCGATATTCACTGTTTACTAGCTATTGATGATTGGATTTCGGATTTTCATGAGATTTCCTGGATTTGGGAGAAAACCGCAAGAATATATATAAACTTCTCTCTCTCTCCCCCTATTTTTAAAATGAAAAGTGAGGTTTTCTCATGTTGTATGAGTCGTCCACCATGGTGTTTTCTCGGTTATGAGATGGATTTCGAGACCCGATTTGAGGAGTTGGATGAACCGTCTGCGGGTACATGGTGGACCCGGTAAGATACCCCAGGGCAAGAAGCTCAAGGTGTAGACAATGAGCCCGGCAGGGGCAGACTGCCTACCGGTGATTTTACCTGGCGCGTCGGATATCCGAAGGATACCGTTCGTGGTCGTGTGATTGATGATAGGGGCCGATCCGGACTGACGGAGCACTAGATAAGGAGATTTGAGACACTGAGATTTTGAGATTTGAGATATTGATGTATTGAGATTTGATGATACAGGCCAGTCCGGATAGCCGGAGCCTAAGATATTAAGATATTGGGATTTATGTTTTGTGTCGATGCTAGACACTGTTTATGTTGATTTTATTGATGATACCTCATTGAAATGTCCAAAAATCTCACTAAGTTATGGAAGCAGTTTTCTTCATTTACATGTATTCTGTTTTTATGCATTCATACCTCATTCATATGATATGTGACTACCTGAGGCACTGACACGAGCACTCGGTATTACACTTGGTATAGATGTTTACCCTTGCCACCTTTTCATGCTTCAGACTTTATCATATTGAGGACATTCATATTGATCGTATTGACCTAGGATTGTGTCATACATACGATTTCTGCTCTGTGATGTTTTCTACTCACGAGTTGGCAACTCACCCCCGTTGTGCCACAGTTTCTTGTAGGTTTTGTTGTATAGGGTTCGTTACGGCTTTGCTGGCACACTGCTTCCTTTCCAGGTGATTTGCTTTGGTAGATTGGTTCACTTGCATCGTGACCACCATTATACCTTCAATATTATTTATTTCAGTTGTATCTAGTAAACTCTATCAACCAGACATGTATATTTATTTCGACCATAGAGTCGTGCGTTGTATTATTATGGATTTCATGCTGTTTTGAGTTTTCCTTTCAGTTTTGATCCTCGCCCTTCGGCGTTGTATATTATATTGCTCGCGTCGTTGTGGCCGTCGATTGACGAAGAGCTAGCTCCCGCTTGGGGATGCCTTTTATCATTGCTGTATATATTTATCATGTTGTACCTCGTTCGGGGCCAGTATTTACAAAGGAAACTCTGCCGAAATTTTCAGAAGAGACGAGTGATTTTAAAAATACATATTTCGGCTTATATTGCTAAACTACTTGATTTAAATTGGTTTTTCCTTCACTCTACTGCTCTACTTGGTTTTGATTTCTGGGTTTTGGCTTACTTAGATTACGTACGCCTCGAGACGTTTCGTAATTTAAGTGTCGGTCATGTTCCGTACTTTTCGGGTCGTGACAAATAGCCTCAGTAAGTGGATCCGCCCTGATGTTTCTTTCTATATCTCTCTTTATCTCATGTTTGCGGAGAAATCCATCTCCCGAAATGAGCAATACCTGTCTTAGAATATATCTGGATATCTGATGGGACCTAGTTCATAAATGAACTCCAAATCCAAACTTCTTAGACTGTATCATCAACTGAACTTAATCAGTATCCTGCGCCATGCCTCTCTCAGTATCCGCTTGGACCTCCTGTCCAAACTACTGCCCCTCGTCAGAGGGAAAACTATAACTCTGACAGTCACTCTGTCATCCAGGTCATCTTGGAACCCTGGAATGATAACCGTCTCCCGAAGGAAGCTGTCATTATCATATCCCTAGAACATCCACTTATGTTCTAAAACTGCTTCCGAACGTTTCTCCAGGATTGGATTAATATCTGAACTTATTTCCGCTATTGCAAAAACAACATCTGGTGTAGTACTTGACATCTCATGATTGACTCAATTGCCTAATCAAGTGATATGCCAATCATGCACATCTCTCTCCTCTTTAGTCTATAAGACACCTTTAGAGAGGGTGACTCCATCATCTGCAGGTACACCACCATGCCAGGAGTCATCCATTCTAAATACCGTTAGAATACTGTCTAAGTACCCAAATTGGGACACTACCCAAATCCATATCTAAAACCATAGATCTAGAAACCAGAATGTCTGATATAATATCCATATACTATGTGGAGAAAATACTGTGTGACAACCACGGTATAACCGATCGTAGTATAGGAATTTCACTTCCTATTATGTGTATGTCATCCAAATACCAGGACATCACACCCTACTACCTTCTTAACAGATCCATCCCCTGTTCTGATGAAGTCAAACCTATAAATGTCACATCAGAAATAGCTGATCTATCTCCGCTATATTTTCTTTAGTCTATAAATAGACATAAGCTACTTGTCCATTATGCTTCCGCTGCTCCTACTGACTACGACAACCTTTTAGCAGAGTCATATACACGTGCACTTCTAAAGCTAGTTTAGAACGACGCTATATACTCATCCTCCTGCCGGGTCTCATAGTCTGGAACAGTAGTAATGGCAAGTCTAGGTAAACAAGAACCTCTCTGTCACCGTCTTTGAGAATACCGAAGTACCTCTCGGGCGCATGAGGTTACCCACCATATCTGCGGAGTGGCTAATGGAATGTCAAACCTGATTGAATCTATAGGTTCTTATTAAATTTTCAGTAATTGTCTGTTGTTCTGGAATCGCTTCCATTTCTACCATACTCCCACTACTGTTGTCTGAAAAAGTCCATTTTACTAAAACTATGGCGAGTCAAGAACAATATCACTATTGATCTTCCAGATGGTAGAAAGTTAACCCTCGTCATAGCCCGGGTTAACCCGCAAATTGCCATTACAAAAACGTGCCTTGAGTTATCCAGAGTCTGGTTTTAAGCATAAGCCGGACAACTCCATATACCTTAACATCGTTAAGATATGATCCATTTTATATCTAATATAGAAACGGAGGCACTGATTTAATTGGAACCAGATTCAAATGATGCAGCTGTCTCCAGTACATGTCAACTAAATGGAGAGAAGCCGATTAGCATTACTCAACTTAGGAGTGCATACAAACATGAGTAACCTGAAGGAGAAACAAGTTTATCAAAATCATTACTATCAACTGAATACCAAACACAAATATCTACATCTTCGATCACCTTGAAGAATCCTGATACTTGCAACACCTGGTTCTATACTTTATTCTTATACATATAACTTCTTAAAACCTAGACCTTGTATTTCTATAAAACACTTGTCTAAAAACTAGAGAAGTCATAAGTAAACAGAATATAGTATGAGGGCCAACCCCTCTGTCCTAATGGACACCGGACAACATACAATACTTTGTATAAGTCCCCTGTGTAGAATAACTAAAACCCTGTGCGTCGTAGGTTGAAAATTGTACTATGGTTATGAAGAATTACACCGTTGTTGAATGCTCCTTACATAACCATCAACTAATATAGGTAAATGTCATGGACATAATTTCAAAAAGTTATATCTCACTTTATAAAAATAAACGTACAGATATATCAATTTGAAATTGGTGCACAACAACGGATATTCAAAACCAAATATTTTCCGTCCGGCAAAAACCCAGGCGATTTCCTCAAATATCACCAATTACAACGAATCCCGATATAATGAGGATGATCACCTAATTCCCAATAACTTACTCCCACTCAACATCTGTAAAACCATACAGATGTGAGAATCAAACCTGGTAAATACATACCCTGGAGCAAGGTCTAATTGGGAAATCAATTTTCTATTAACAATTCACAGTGAAACTGAAACACGAAAATGTTTCCAACGGGTATCCGGCTATTACTAGTAATGCCTCTTCCATTATCCAGATTCATGACTGTAACCATATATTTCCATTGCCATCTCTCCAAATACCATTATATGTCTTTAGTCATTACCTTCTGTATACCATCCTTAGGCTAAATGGTTTTCTTCCTCCCCTACCGTTCGGCACCAGCCTATGGTTTGGAAGAAGACTATCCAATAAGCGTAATTGGTGTACTGTCCTAATCCTAGGAGCACTCGCAGCGCGAGAGAAGGTAAAGATAAAAGACAACTGAATGAACCTCATTCTATTTCTCCTGAACCAGAATCCATTCCCGAACCGGAACAAGTCATTTCGAGTTCGTATATAACCATACGATAGAGTATCCAATATACTGTGGATCTTCGTAGTGATACGGGGTGTTCTGGAGAAATACATGTTAGTTATATGTATGCCCTAGAGGCCATTACTGTACATTGGATGTATATTGTAGTGGATGCTGGGACATATGTAGGGAGGACTTTCTTGCTCGACATGATAGTATGCTATCTGGTTGCTCTTTACCTTAACGTGTACATTGATTGTCTCTCTGTTACATGTTGGTAAAGCCCTTAGGATGTGTACTTGACTACCTGACTATGATGCGGATCATACTAGTGGGGACATGGTAGTCCATAAGTACATCCTTCAAGGTCCCTAGTCGTGGGTGTATCGAGACAGGGCATCGATATACCAGAGTAGACTAGCATATACCTTCTCGACCCATACAGATGGGCGATGGATGATCCCATATCCATTGGTGTTTGACATCAGAGATGATATACGGGTGCTCAATGGAGACTGGGTACACTGGACAGACTCCCCGAGAACTCCCAGATGGTATTATACCTTACGTCAGATGGCAGTTCTCTGGTGACACTGGTACAGAGTAGTCTGTTGACCCGAGATCGTCATAGAGCCTTGTGTGGTTCCCACTGTGCTTTGATTTCCACCTTACCACGTCCAAGAGGGCGTGCAAAACGGTGGTTTTTGGGTACAGTCCCGAATCACATGGAGGCAATGAGCGATAGGAGGGGATTCGTCTCTCCCGGTATAGGGAGTTGATGTTGTGCTGTGTTCGATTGGCTATAACCGGAAATCCCTGGCCAGGGTTGCTGAGATTTACTGGTAAGTGTTACCAGTAGTTTCTCGAACTGTTATACACCTCATATCGACACGACTTATCGAGCTATTGGGGTCTGACGTTTACCACCCCTAGGCGAGATATGCGACATATCAGACGAACAGACCGGACTGTACGGTAAGTGTTACTGGTTGGATTCACAGGAGTATGAGCGGGCTTGCTCGTCGATCTTCTGATCGCTCAATACCCGGGTGGCCGTTACGTTTAGCAGACCGCTTGCGGCTTGTGGGTGTTTGATATGATCATCACCTGCTGCCGGCGTATTGACGAGTCTTTAGAGTCCTACACAGAGGTTTCCTGGCTCAAGCGAAACGAAATAGGAGTGCATATGAGATATGTGCGGGACCGAGAATAATGCGTGTATGTGATACCGTATTCTATTCTCGCGATGAATGTATCGATTGGTTGTATGCGATATAACCTAGTTATCGAATCAAGTATTGATCGATAAGCCGAAACATTAGATATTAGTCGGTTATATGCGATATGACCGAATCGTTAAATCAAGTGTTGATTTAATGAATTAATGCATAATTATATATTTGATATATTACTTTGCATTAACTAGTATCGGTTCACTTTAAACGGATTTTCTCACTCGGATGTGCACATTATATATGTGATATATTTTTGTGCACTTGTTTGTATCATGTTTGATGATACGTGCAAAATTGGCTTTGTGTAAAGACTTATACCATGGTTATGATAATGGTTAGGGTTTTGATTTATTCATTTATTTATTTATCCATTCATTTTTGAGAAATAAATAAAAGAAAACAAAAATGGTTTCTTTCTTTCTTTTCATGAAGCTTGTTGAAGCTTCATGAAGCTTTGACCAAGTGACCATTTTGTCTTCTTCTTTTAACCCTAACCATTCATCTAAACTCAAGTTAGTTCTCTATACAAAACCATGGTTAAAATTATGATAAGAATTGATTTTCTTTTCTATAATATTATTCTTATCATAATATACTTCATCTTCTTCTTCTTCTTCACATGAAGAAAAGCTTGCTATCAACAATGGCAACTTGAGAAAATGAGTGAGAAATCCAATTCTAAAGTGAACCCACTTCCTATTTCTTCATCCTCTATCACTTGCCAAGTAGTATAGGGTGTTTTCTTCACAAGTTTCATGACTTGGTGAAGTGGGAGCTTGATCTTGTGATACCTCGACGTAGATCATCTTCGGCATCGTAGTCGATGACCTAGCCCGCCCATTTCTCCGATGAAGCCAACGCTAGAGCCCGGGATTTGATTTGGACAGCAAGGGGACTTCATCACGGAGCTATGGAGGTGGAGCACCGGATCTACAAAGGTTGTATTTCCGTTCACTTAGAGTAAAGTCGTTTACTTGTATTTGTTTCGCCTAAAATTCTAGTTAACGATCCGTATTAGGGTTTCTCGGCACATGTAAAATGTTAAATTGGCATGGTTGATGCCTTGTGAGACCTCATTAGTGTGCCTAGGAACCCTACAGTGGTATCAGAGCCTAGCTAGAGCCTTAGGCGATGCGTAGACGGAGTTAGAAGTCCGATCGAACCCGAAACCCTAAAATTTCACGCTCTCTGGACTTTTTTCAAAAACTGGGTTTTTTCCAGATTAAAAATAAGCAGAAAAATCAGCAGGGAATTTGAAGAATTACTGTGGAGCCCGCACTCATAATTCCATCAAAGCGCGGCGGAACCGCGGCATTAGCATGCTAATGCGGCGGTTCCGCGGCCCTTTAGTCTCCTCCTGCATTGAATTTTGTACAGTAATTCTTATTTTTCAGTACAGGTTTTCCTGGGAATTTTTAATATTTATTCAAGAGTTGAATTTTCTGAGTTGTATTGGGAGTTTGTAGATTCGATCGGAATATCAAACTTTGTCTATGTGTTTTCCGGGTAATTTTAGAATATGTTAAAAAGTTCGACCGGATATAAATACCCACCTTTTCCCCTGTCGGGAAATTTCCAAGTGTTCGATCTTTCCGTAGTTTAACGACGTTCTAAGTAGTGCAAGTAACGCGATGGTCCCTCTAGAAGACAACAAACCTTAACTCGATTATGTGACCGTCTTGAACTGCCCTTTGAACCTTCGGGTTTGGGGCAGTACGGCGTGCCACATGTGAGGCGTTGGCTTGACCCTTCTACGGCTGGACCGTTGGTACTGAGGCATGAAGTGAATGTTTTTAAACTTGTTTAATGTGTTGAGCTGTTTCGGGAAAACTTGGGTGTTTGAATGTTCGATCGGAAAGTTTAACATTTTCTATTTATCCGGAATGTGATACAATAATTGGAATTCACAAGTAGTTATGAGATAACTGAATGAATGTTATAAATCTAGCGGTTTAGTCTCACTTGATCGGTTGCCACGGACTTTTGATGTGATCAAAAGTCCGTCGCAATCACGTAGCGTACGCGGATACTCGCCAGGTAAACTTAATAGACAGCTACACCCCTAGGCCCCGACCAAGTGGCTATAGGAGAACCCCGTCGCCGAAAGCATCCATCCGGGTGCTCACGGTAGCGGTGTTCCGCCTTGGTGCACTTCGTCGACGGTATAGGGGGTGCGGCTGTCTACTGAAGTTTGCGACGAGCATTCGATCAGGATGTCGGGAATCCTGTTGAATTGCCTGACTTGATATTGAAAAGAGTTTTCGATAATGAGACTAAAATGCGGGGTTTATAATTGTTAGGCATGCGATGTCTAAGGAATTCATTTGATTAGGCATGCGATGTCTATGCAAGTTGCGGATTCCAACTATTGTAGTTTTACACTTTCTTTTCTGTGACCGTAAGTGTAATATGTGATATCGCCGGTTTCGTTGCTATATGTCAACGACAATTGGGATGCGTATATTTACTTACGTTAATGACATGTGATGTTATGTGTTGCTGGATATGTTATATTGGATCGTCGTATTTGAATAGCCGCGGGTTTTTATATGAGATGAGTGCTTTTCATTTTCATTCATGTAAAAACTTGTATGTAATATTCTTTTATTGGGGCACTTCCAGGTTGCGAAAGATGTCACCTTTTGTATATTATTTACTTTTCCGCACTAGGATAGACCCAAGGAAGGGAGCACAAGTAACCGGGTTCTGGAGTCCAGTGGGAAACCAACTCGAGGAGTCGAGTCCGGGTCTCCTAACTCTAGAATTGGTAGGGTTGCTTGCCGCTCTCGTAGGGGTCTAGGGGTGTGGGTTTGGCTATTCATCGCGACCGTGGAATCCGTGTTTTATACTGGCTCGTATTGAAAACACGGACGTCCTAGTATATCCAATATTTCATATGATTCTTCTGTTGCGATATCTGTGATGTGATCATGTGATATGTTCTGTGATAGATATTGTATATAGTATATATGATATATTATATAGGCGTTACTTATGTTTTACACCCGCGCTAGCCCTTCCCCGCTCTGCCGTTAGTTACCAAACCTAACGGTGCACGAGGGGACTTCGAGGCGAATGCGGATGGCATAAGTGTACGTCGTATTTATCTGTGATGTTTAGGTATTTAAATGATGGGACTTCATTAATGTGATTAATGAAATAAAAGAAACCTAAAGATGTTGGAGAATCGAATTTCAAAATAAAAAGGGTAGCTACGGTTCTTGCTTTGCACAGAGGTATATGTGATATATCCTGCACCTTATTCGATGAGGAAAGGACCGAGATCCCTTCACCGGGAGTGACTCCTTTAGCAATAACTGGCAGATGCTACACACTCGGTTTGTCTTTTGATTCCTTTTAAGAGTTTTTGCTTTGCACAGTGATATATATAATATATCCCGCACCTCATTCGACGAGGAAAGGACCGACGATCCCTTCACCGGGAGTGACTCCTTTAGCAAAACTAGAAAAGCCTAAAAAACACTCCATTTTAAAATCATTTGATTCTACAACGATATCAAGTTCATTACGCAATAGGTTTTCAGAAAAACCTGTCGTAGCCCTCCGTCATTTCAGATAAGTCCTACTTAGTATTCGTGCTACGTTTGTTGACCTCCGTCAAGGCGTAGTGTGCGGTAGCTAACTAGTATTTATCTGCTTATGCATATGATGCAGATTGGATTAGGGTAGTCGTGCGGCCTTGTTGACCTCCGTCAAGGGTCGTGCGGGTGGGTTTAATTCGATCAAGAAATGACGGGTTGAACTTGACTAGTAGCCTATGGTTTGTTGACCTCCGTCAAGGTCATAGGACGCTAGGGGCAAAATATTATCGGGAATTTCAAGTATTGAAATTTGCAATGAGATTGCATACCTTCTATGAGATAGTTGGATCCCGATACCCACTGCGAGTAAGAGTTACTCCTGGGAGAGTTTTACACATTACAATTAGCCGATCAAGTAGGTGTCTAGAAAGGTGTCAACGGGGTTACGCCTCTGGGAAAACGAGGTTTACTGTAATTAGGTTCGTGCGAAAGCATGGGGGACCTCTCTCAAAGTACCGACACTGGTCTGGCTGAAAGATTGGCGAACTTGTAGTGTGTAATTAATCCCGGCAAGTCTTTCCTTTTAGGGTTTGAAGAAAGATTTGATAAAAACAGTGGGAGCCATCCTGATTAGATAAAATAATAACCAATCTATTCTTGCAAGAGCGTACGCTGAGTGTTTTCTTCTCTCTCTCTCTCCAGGTAGCGACCATATCACGCCTTAATCAAGATAAAAATACGGATATTGACCGAACCCGCTTGTTATACTGAGCTGGGGAACGTTGGTCCCGCTCCAACTTATAATTGTTATAAGACAGAGCAGGAAATTGGGGATTACCAGAATTCCCGTGCCGCCCAAACGAAGAAAGTGCATGCTGATGCATCATCTTCGGGTATGTTCGTTACAAAGAACTGTTTCTCTGTATCCTCTACGTCCTGGGTATTTGATACCGGATCAGGATCCCAGATATGTAATCTGTTACATAGGGCTACAGATAGGTAGAGAACAGAGAACGGGTGATAAGTTTCATGAGACAGAAAACGGGGCAAGTGTTGCAGCCAAGTCAGTTGGTCACTGTCACCCTGTATTACCAATACATTGATTCTGAACGAATGTTATTAGATACCGAACCTGATATACAAAATCATATCAGTCTCTTTATTAGTAAAGAAACGATAAAATTTTGTGTTGTTGGATAATGTTTTGAACATTTCCTATATCAAATGTTGATCAGTTCAGGCACGTTATCTAAAAGCATTGATGTTCTAAATCAAACTACAGTTCTTTAGTATACGGAACACACACAAGAGGAAGAGTTCAGAAATGAACGGATCCTTCTTGAGGTATTGTAGACTAGGTCATATCAATGCGACCCGACTAGCTAAGTTGCACAAAGATGCATATTTAAATCTGTTTGAATTTACATCTTGTGAAAACTTGCCGGTCATGTCACAAAGATAAGATGACCACAGCTCTGTTTATTTGAAGCAGAGAAAGAGTTAATAACTCTTGGGATGATACATGTTGATGTATATAAGGTCCCCTGTCTACATATGCCAGGACTGGTTCTTTGTACTTCGTTACATTCTCTGATAATCTCTCAAGATTCAGACATATGTTCCTGTTGAAATACAAGTCCGAACCTTTTGAGATATTCACAGAATATGATTTAGAAGTAGAGAACCAATACGGGTATAAGTATTATGTCCTTTGATGAGATCAAGGAGGAGAATACTTGAGTACGGAATTCCTGGACTATTTTAAAGGAGAATGAGATTCTCTCTCAGGATTACTCCTCCGTATACACCATAGCACGATGGTATATCGGGGCGGAGCAATCACACCCTATATGATAAGGTGTGCTCTATGATGAGTACTACTGAGTTACCTATTTCCTTTTTGGTAGTTATGCACTTGAGAAGTTGCATACCTATTGAATAGGGTTCGAATCAGATCAAAGCCAACCACTCCATATGAGATATGGTATGGGAAGAGCCCATGTCTTAAGCTAGTTAAGATTTGGGGTTGACCGGCCTATGTCTAAAAGCAAAATCCGGACAAGCTCGAGGCAAGATCTGTTATGTAGAACTGGAAATGTTCCATCTATACAAACTGCAGCTGATGATTTGATAGAACCAAAGGATTCAGTAGAGACCAACGAACCTCAGCCTCTCCGCCGATCTAGTAGGGTTCCTCACCCACCTGAGAGATACTTCGGTTACTCTATGACAGTGGGAGCGAGGATTGCATCATGAGATGATGACCCAACTAGTTTCGAGCTGGCCACCAGGAGTGGGACTCTGTAAGAATGGCTGGATGCTTTGCGATCTGAGATGGAATCCATGTACACCAACAAAGTATGGACTTTGGTTGCTATATCTGAAGGGTTAAATCCCCATCAGGAGCAAGTATATCTTGAGAAGATTACATGGTGTAGATGGAAAAGTTAAGACTTTCAAAGCTAGACTTGTTAAAGCTTTTCGTCATCGACCAGGCGTGGATAATGATGAAACCTTTTCAAGTGGCTATGCTTAAGTCCATCCAGATCCTATTTGTCATGGCTACATACCATGACTACGATATCTGGCGGTTAGGTGCCATGTCTGCTTTTCTAAATGATGTTTTAGAAGAGAACGTCTATAAGTACATAGCCAGAGGGCTTCGTAGACAGTGGGAGCAGCGGTAACGTGTGCAAGATGCTTTATAGGATAAAGCAGACATCGCGGAGTTGGAACATCTGTTTTGATGGTTTAGTCAAAGAGTTTGACATCATCAAAATGGTAGATGAACCTTGTATAAACAATAAAGGTAGTAGGGAGTATAGTGACGATCCTCGTAGAGTACATGGATGACATGCTCTTGATAGAGAAGGAGTTTCCTATGCTACGCTCGGTCAATCTCCGCTTAATAATTCTCCATATAGGATCAAAGTTATACCTCCTAAATCCTGGGTTTTGGATCTATGAGATAGATCTAATTGGATGTTAGGATTCTCACTAGTTCTAGTGAGATGGTATCAATCGAACCTGGGGAGAATCACTGGAAGGGTTCCAGGGTGATAATGACGACTGAATGTCAGTCGCAGGCATTGTCTTTACCCTCAGCAAAGGGACGGTATGTTGGAGGAGTTCCAAGCTAGATACCGTGGCATACTAGACGATTAAAGCTGGATACATCGCTACTTAAGATGCTACCAAGGAGGATGTTTGGGTGTATATTGGTTCATGAGATGAACTACGTTCCAACCATTGTGAGACAATGGAGTTATGGCTTGTGCCAAGGAACGCCGGTCCCATCAGTGATCCAGACATATTCTAAGGCAGTGTCACCTGATCATGGAGATGGTTGATCTCCAGGGTGATCGAGGTAAGGAGAGTAGACACGGAGGAAAACACGGCGGATCCACTCACAAAGGCCTTTTCCCAGAGAGACTTTTATGGGATGGTTGAGTACGAGATACTACAACCACTGCTATCAGATGGCCCTAGTGCAAGTGGGAGATTGTTAGTTATATGTATGCCCTAGAGGCCATTACTGTACATTGGATGTATATTGTAGTGGATGCCGGGACATATATAGGGAGGACTTTCTTGCACGACATGATAATATGCTATCTGGTTGCTCTTTACCTTAATGTGTACATTGATTGTCTCTCTGTTGCATGTTGGTAAAGCCCTTAGGATGTGTACTTGACTACCTGGACTATGATGCGGATCATACTAGTGGGGATATGGTAGTCCATAAGTACATCCTTCAAGGTCCCTAGTCGTGGGTGTATCGAGACAGGGCATCGATATACCAGAGTAGACTAGCGTATACCTTCTCGACCCATACAGATGGGCGATGGATGATCCCATATCCATTGGTGTTTGACATCAGAGATGATATACGGGTGCTCAATGGAGACTGGTTACACTGGACGGACTCGCCGAGAACTCCCAGATGGTATTATACCTTACGTCAGATGGCAGTTCTCTGGTGACACTGGTACAGAGTAGTCTGTTGACCCGAGATCGTCATAGAGTCTTGTATGGTTCCCACTGTGCTTTGATTTCCACCTTACCAAGTCCAAGAGGGCGTGCAAAATGATGGTTTTTGGGTACAGTCCCGAATCACATGGAGGCAATGAGCGATAGGAGGGGATTCGTCTCTCCCGCTATAGGGAGTTGATGTTGCGCTGTGTTCGATTGGTTATAACCGGAAATCCCTGGCCAGGGTTGCTGAGATTTACTGGTAAGTGTTACCAGTAGTTTCTCGAACTGTTATAGACCTCATATCGACACGACTTATCGAGCTATTGGGGTCTGATGTTTACCACCCCTAGGCGAGATATGCGACATATCAGACAAACAGACCGGACTGTACGGTAAGTGTTACTGGTTGGATTCACAGGAGTATGAGCGGGCTTGCTCGTCGATCTTCTGATCGCTCAATACCCGGGTGGCCGTTACGTTTGGCAGACCGCTTGCGGCTTGTGGGTGTTTGATATGATCATCACCTGCTGCCGGCGTATTGACGAGTCTTTAGAGTCCTACACAGAGGTTTCCTGGCTCAAGCGAAACGAAATAGGAGTGCATATGAGATATGTACGGGACCGAGAATAATGCGTGTATGTGATACCGTATTCTATTCTCGCGATGAATGTATCGATTGGTTGTATGCGATATATCCTAGTTATCGAATCAAGTATTGATTCGATAAGCCGATACATTGGATATTAGTCGGTTATATGCGATATGACCGAATCGTTAAATCAGGTGTTGATTTAATGATTTAATGCATAATTATATATTTGATATATTACTTTGCATTAACTAGTATCGGTTCACTTTAAATGGATTTTCTCACTCGGATGTGCACATTATATATGTGATATATTTTTGTGCACTTGTTTGTATCATGTTTGATGATACATGCAAAATTGGCTTTGTGTAAAGACTTATACCATGGTTATGATAATGGTTAGGGTTTTGATTTATTCATTTATTTATTTATCCATTCATTTTTGAGAAATAAATAAAAGAAAACAAAAATGGTTTCTTTTTTTCTTTTCATGAAGCTTGTTGAAGCTTCATGAAGCTTTGACCAAGTGACCATTTTGTCTTCTTCTTTTAACCCTAACCATTCATCTAAACTCAAGTTAGTTCTCTACACAAAACCATGGTTAAAATTATGATAAGAATTGATTTTCTTTTCTATAATATTATTCTTATCATAATATACTTCATCTTCTTCTTCTTCTTCACATGAAGAAAAGCTTGCAATCAACAGTGGCAACTTGAGAAAATGAGTGAGAAATCCAATTCTAAAGTGAACCCACTTCCTATTTCTTCATCCTCTACCACTTGCCAAGTAGTATAGGGTGTTTTCTTCACAAGTTTCATGACTTGGTGAAGTGGGAGCTTGATCTTGTGATGCCTCGACGTAGATCATCTTCGGCATCGTAGTCGATGACCTAGCCCGCCCATTTCTCCGATGAAGCCAACGCTAGAGCCCGGGATTTGATTTGGACAGCAAGGGGACTTCATCACGGAGCTATGGAGGTGGAGCACCGGATCTACAAAGGTTGTATTTCCGTTCACTTAGAGTAAAGTCGTTTACTTGTATTTGTTTCGCCTAAAATTCTAGTTAACGATCCGTATTAGGGTTTCTCGGCACATGTAAAATGTTAAATTGGCATGGTTGATGCCTTGTGAGACCTCATTAGTGTGCCTAAGAACCCTACAATACAAAGGTGAAGTAGGGGTGGCGATGAAATACGTGGCTTGGTCATGAATGATGGCAGTCGCAATTTACTTTGCCCTCTTTCTAATCCCTTTATTTGTCTTTACTTATTACCTTATGTACACCACACTTAGGATAATTGGTTTTCTTCATTCCCTACCATTCGACACCTGCCTATGGTTTGGAAGAAGACTATCCAATAGGCGTAATAGGTGTACCCTCTCCTAATCCTAGGAGCCCCCACAACCTGAGAGAAAGAAAAAGGATAAGACAACTGAATAGTCATATTCAATCTCTCAAGAACCAGAATCCATCATCGATTCTGGAACAAGTTCCTTCAAGTTCGTATATCCATTGGAAGTGGATGTTTGTAGTGATACGTGGTGTTCTGGAGAAATGCAATGGGTAAAAGAATGATTGGTAATGATGTATGATACTCAGACAATCCAAAAGCCAGTGTTTTAAGAAAGTTCGGTTAACTTGGTTACTGAGTTATAGTCCAGGGTCGGGTCATGGTCGCTGTCAAGAAAGAGAGAAAGAAACACTCAGCGTGCACTATAACCTAGATCAGAATGGTTATCAATTTATCTAATTAGGAAGCCTTCCACTGTATCCTCAAATTCTCCTCTAAACCTGAAAGAAGAATTAGTCGGGATTATCCGAGGAGTAAACCAACTCAGCAGTGGGAATCGGAATTCAACTATCATCGCATAATAACATGATGGAATCCACTCATGTTATCACACTTCAGAAGGTATGCGCATATCTGGCAAGTTTCCTGTATGTTTGAAACTCCCGATGTGATTTTTACCCCATGCTCTTATGACCTTGACGAAGGTCAACAAATCATAAGTCACATGTCAAGTTCTACCCGTCATTGTCGAGGTTAATTTGAACCCACCCGTACAAGACCTTGACGAAGGTCAACAAGGCTGTACGACTGTCCCAAACCAACGCATCTATCTATGCAACAGAAAGGTAACAAGCAGCTACCATACACTATGCCTTGACGAAGGCCAACAAACATAGCATGAATACTAAGTGCTACCCGTCTGAAATGACAGAGGGCTACGATTGATTTTTGGCGAAAAACCTTTAACGTAATGAACTTGATATCGTTGAAGGAACCGGAAAGCTTTTTATAAAAATATAGTGGCGAAAACCTTTGCTAAAGAGGTCACTCCCGGTGAAGGGATCTCGGCTCTTTCCCCATAGAATGAGATGCAGGATATTCTAACTGAATACCATGATGCAAAGAAAAAAGTAATCGACTATAGTGAAGTTATTACCCTGACGCAAACTTCTGCCCAAGGGGTCACTCCCGATGAAGGGATCTCGACCCTTGCCTCGTCGAATGAGGTGCAGGATATTCCAAGCTGAATACCACTGTGCAAAACAAAAGAGAACGTCCTTGTAATAACAGTTTTTTGAAAATTGTTCCAACAACATCAAACAAGTTTGTTTAGCTTGCATTGATTCGAATCAATGCAGTCCCATCAATTGATCACACCAGAAAAGAACGAAAATATGATGTACGTATATGCCACCCGCATTCGCCACTGGGTCCTTTCATCACCCGTTAGGTTACTTAACTAACGACAGAGCGGGGACTGGACTAGCGCGGATGTAAAACATATACAACATCTACTAGTATATATAATAATCGCTCCAGGCGTGATAAATACAACATCACAGAAATGTAATAAGCATCACTGAACAATACAGATAATCGGGGAGCCCCGGGTTTCATTGAGCCGCAAGTGAAACCTGACGTTCCCCTGGTCGTGTGGATAGCTTTTGCAATGAAAACCTAGACCCCTACGGGCGCGGCAAGTTACCCGCTAAAACCAGAAGCGAGGCAGCCTTCTTCAGCAAAGTGAATGGGCCATCCAGTACTTCACGAAATCCGGTAACTTGACCACCCATCCTTGGGTCAACCTATACCCCCTACGAGCACGGTGAATAGCTCGCCAATTCTAGAGTGAATCACCTTCCGTCTCAAAGCCATGAGATTTGGGCCCATTGCCTTCTAGAACCCGGCTATCCGTGCACTCCACCGTGGGGTAATCCTAGTACAGAAAAGAAAAATATGTACAACGGGTGCATCGACCTCAACCCGGTCGTGCCCCAAAAGAATAATATACAAACAGGCAGTGACGGCGGTCCACATGTCGGACGCTCGCCCCGTGATATCAAATGTATAAATAAATCTAAACTGTACTAATATTGCACGCAAGCTATCTACCACGACAAATCCGCAACAATACAGCACAACACAAAACATCAACGTGAATGTCACGTTCGCAAACCCGTCAAAAAGAGCTATAGCAATTAGTCAAGATTTACCGCTCGAATGGCATTCACGGTCGCAGATATAATGTAAGCACTGTAAACTAACATATTTAAAATCTCGATCGACAAAACTTCCCGAAGTGGGCCCCCAAGTACAAATCCATTACTCAAACAAAATCTGGGCCTAAACAAAATATTCCAGAAACCATAATTCCATATGAAAGACACCCAGAAAAAAATATGGTGCACTGAATCGACTATTGCGCAGCGCAACCGCGGCAAATATGGTGGTTCCGCCGTGGTTCCGCGGTGTGATGGTTCGATCGTGCTCCCAAATTTCTTCCAGGGTCTTAAAAAAGCCTGCACGATTTTCTGACATACCCAAAATAATTTTTAGACCTGTTTAAAAATTCGGCAGAAACCTTAAATTTGGAATTGCGGTTTTGGAAATTTCATTCGATCGATGTTTTAAACATGTTAGAACAAGCTTGTAAATGTTAATGGCGTGGCACTGATACCATATAAGTCAACAGTAGTGCTCCGGCCGTTAATCCGAGGCCAAATGCGGAACAAAAACATTTTACAGAACCGGCGCTATCGTAGTCTTTCATCCAGATCGAGCCATTAACACAAACTAGCTATCTACAAGATGTTAGAATGGAAATACCGATCGATCCGTGTCTTTCGGTCTTTAGCGACCATCCCTAGCTCCTCGCGGCATCTCCGATCTCCTCGTCGGAAGGGCACCATGTCAAGAAGTCTTTTTACGGGCTCCCGCTACAAACCGAAGCAACTCGGACATGAAGTTTGCTAGCCGACATGTCCAAGGTGATGTAGAGAATGTGTGTGATAACTTTGTCTCAATCATCCATTGATTCTCAATACATAAGAGTGTATGGATGGAGGTTGGAGATGAACCCATGGTGGAAATTGTGAGCTAGAGGAAGAAAAAGAAGAAGAGAGGCTTTTCTTTTCTATTATGTTGAGAAAAAAGTGAGAGCACTAGAATAAAAACCAAGAGCCAACGCCAAGAGTTTTGGCTGCCCTTTCTCTCTCCACCTCTTATTTCAACACAATAATCAATCACTAATGTGACAATTGCACAAGAAATAAGACTATGAGTAACCAAATTGAACATGCCCCTTCATGATGACTTCCACTCACAATATCCACCATAATAAACATTAACCCAAATGTTTATCACAATAAAAAGATATGGCAATATCTAAAGTAACTCATGACGGATCACAAGGATACCCCTCACCTGTATATACATACCTGCATCCGCATTCCGACTGAATGCGAATGCAGTGAGACTAAAGTAATCCAACAAATCTAATACTAGAATCCGGCTTAAACCAAAGCCCACTAGTATGATCCGTCCGATCATGATCCGTGTACAGGTGCACGTATATGATCGAACCCTACCATAAAACCATACGGCATCTACAACGTTTCGTCCGAAACTTGGGAAACTATCTGTGGGGGACTCTAATGACTCGTCTATACACTGGCTATGGATTTAACCACTAACACGCCAGTGGTACTAGCTGTACATAACGGGCGCCCATGTATTGACCAAATGGGAAGCTGATGAGCAAACTCATCGAGAAACCCTACTAAGCCTGTCAGTGACAATATCCGTACAGTCTGGTCCGTTCGTCTATGAGTATCGCATGTCGGGCCTTTGGGGTTGGTAAACGTCAGACCCCAAAATGCGGTACAAGTCATGTCGGTGTGTAGCCCAGAACACCCTGAGATACTACTGGAATACCTACCAGTAAATCTCCTGCATTGTCCAAGGACTTCATGTAATGGCTCTTCTAGACACAGTGTGATCTCACCCACAATACTGGGAGAGACGAAACACATGCCGATCCGCTCACTGCCTCCATGTGGCTCGGGACTATACCCAACTAAAACCTGTTTGCACGACTCCTTTGAGCCATGGTAGGGTAGTAATCAAAGCACAATGGGAACTCACACGAGACAAATGATGATCTCAGGTCGATTAACTAAGCTGTACACATGTCACCAAGGAACTGCTATCTGACGACAGGTATAATACCAACTAGCATGTTCCCGGCGAATCCTGTTCGGTGTACTCATAACCCAATGAGCACCTGTATACATCTTAGGTGAACCAACTGACACCAATGGCTTGTGAGACCGACCACTGCCCCTCGTCGGGGTCTCGACTGTATACACTAGTCTACTCCGGAGTATCGATGCCCTGTCTCGAAAACTCCCACGACTAGGGACCATTTTTAACGATGTGCTTATGGACTACCCAACTCTCACGTATATGATCGCCATCATACTGCTGGTAGTTAAGCAAGAATCCTAAGGGCTCTATCAATGTGTAATAGCGATCTGTAATATCACCTAAAATATGTACACGATGACAAAGACAAACCAGATAGCATACTATCATCTTGAGTAAGACTGTCCTACCAGCATAGGTCCTCCCTCAATCATTGCAATCACGTGCCTGCGAACCAATAATTGAATTTAAGGGCACTATATCCAATAAACGTATCAATCAATATGATATTTCGACGCATCTTCCATGAGTTTTCTCGGTTCTGAGCTATGATTATACCCGATTCGAGGAGCGGTAAGCACCGTCTGCGGGTACATGGTGGAGCCGGTGAAGTATCCCGGGGCAGGAAGCTGGAGATGTAGACGATGAGCCTGGAAGGGGAGCACTACCTACCGGTGATAGGTTTGGGCTTGCCAATTATCTGGAGGATACTGACTGGAGTCGTGAGATGATATGGGCCGATCCGGACCGACGGAACCCGAGATAGTTAGCGCGGTGGATATCTGGAGGATACCGACCATAGTCGTGATATGGGCTGATCCAGATTAACGGAGCCCGAGATATAAGGATTTTCGTGTCGATACTGGACAAGGGTTTCATGATGTTTTGAGTGTCGGTGTTGGACACTCAGGATTCATGATTTTTATGTGTCGTTGATGGACACACGTGGTTGATATCCTCATATATATATATATATATATATATATACAGGCATATGTTTTCATGATGTTCGAGTGTCGATGTGGGACACTTAGGTTCCATGATATTAGTTGTGCCGATGATGGACACGTGGATGATATCCACATGCATATAGGCATATGATGTCGGATGTTTATTTATATATGTCATTGTATTGATCGATTGTTGACATATATGCATATGTGGTCACCCTAGATATCATAGTATTACCTTCATGATATAGTGACCTAGGATATCGTTGTTTTGTTCGATTTCTACTTGCTGATGTTTTCTATTCACGAGTTGGCAACTCACTCCCATTGTGCCACAGTTCTTGCAGGTTTGACCGCTTGGGATTAGTTGCGGTATCGCTGGCACACAGCTTCTTCAAGGGTGCTTTGCTTTGGTAGGTGGGACACATGTTGGATCGTGCCCACTCTCATACTTTTATATTCGTTTGTATCTAGATAAACTCCATCAAATCAAATCAGAAACTAGACATTGTATTTTTGTAGACCAAGTCAGACTTGGGTATTGTGCGAGACTTAGAGCAATGAGTTTATGATCGCTTTCTTGAGTTTTGATGTCTTGCTTATTTATTGTTCTTTCTAGGTTGATCTTCGCCGTTGGACGTCGTATATACATGTTATTGCGTGGTTGTGATTCCGCCAGTTGGCGAAGAGCAAGCTCCCGCTTGGGGATGCCTTTAGTGTATGTATGTGGTTTTTGGATCAAAATATAGAAGGGAGGTGCCGCCAAAATTTTTAAAGATGAAACATGTTTTCAAATGGAGTATAACCCACTTGCATTTTCATATTTCATTTTCTATGCATTTAAAGAAAAACTTGATTTCATTATACTTTTATTTCAAACTGCACCCCTACTATTTTCCACAAAAAGGTTTAGATTTTCTGGGCTTCGGCTTACTTGATTTGCGTTACGCCATTAGACGTTGCGTAATTTAAGTGCTGGTCACGTGCTAAATTACGGGTCGTGACATTAGTGCAAGTGGGAGATTATTAGTGATATATTCCCTAAAGGCCATTATTGTGTAGTACTAGATTGTTTATTACATTTTGGAAGCTTGGGATACACACAGATATAATAACAGTATTGCTCAATATGATATTATGCTATCTGGTTTGTGCTGGGATCCATAGCACCCTAACTACGATTTTATAGGGCATCAAGTATGCATTTTTAAAAAATCTATAGAGTTATGCAACCCATGCCAAGGATCTAACTAGAAAATTAGGGGTAAGCTAGCATGTAAACATCTTTACATCTAAGTGAACAAGGAATACAACCTTTGTAGACCGGTCCTTCACTTCTAAAGCTCCATGTAGTAGTCCCTTCGCTCCAAGTAGAGATCTCCCGGACTCTAGTAAGGCTCCACAAGGTGAAATGAACAAGCTTGCTTGAAGTCTTCGAGGCCGAAAATGATCTACGTCGAGGAGACACTAACTCAAGCTACTTCTTCACTAATTAGGAATTAGTGAAGCAAACAACCTAAACTAAATGTCTAGTCTATTGTAGGTTGATGAAGTAGAAATTTTGCTCACTTTAGAAATATTTTTCTTACTAATTTTCTTCACTTCCCAAAAAGCTAGAGAGCTTAAGAAAGGAGATGAAGAAAAGCAACTATGGAGAGAAGCAAGTATAGAATGGCAACCATGGGTGAGAAATATCTCATATAACTCTTGTAGAGACTAAACCATAGCTAACAATAATGGTTAGATTAATAAATATCTAGAGTGAGCCAAAATTAGTGGCCTACGTCAAAAGGTTAGCACAAAGCTTCTCCAAGCTTCTAACCTTGACTAATTTACAACTAATTTTCTTTTACTCTTAATAAATAAAACCCCACATTATTATTTGTATGGTATGAGTCTCATAACCCATGTAGCATGTAGCAACTAGCATAACACATAATATATATCACATATATATTAAGTGTACACAAGTGAGAAAAAGAAGTGCTTAACTGAGCTAATATTAGTTAATGTAAATTAATATATCAAATAAATAATTATACACTAAATTATTAAATCAACACTTGATTTAATAATCCGGCTATATCTCATATGACCGACTAATATCATTGTATCAACTTATCGATTCAACACTTGATTCAATAACCCGGTTATATCACATATAACCGACAGATATCACATATCGCAAGAATAGAATACGGTATCACATACACGTATAAATCTCGGTCTCATACATATCACATATGTGCTCCTACTTCGTCTCTTTTAAGCCGGAAACCTCTGTGTAGGACTCTAAAGACTCATCAATACGCCGGTAATAGGTGATGATCATATCAAACACCCACAAGCCGTCAGCGGTACTAGCTGGACGTAACGGCTACACGGGTATTGAGCGATCAGAAAATCAACAAGAAAGCTTGTCCATATTCCTTTGAATCCAATAAGTAACACTACCCTACAGTCTGGTCTCTTCGTCAGATATGTCGCATATCCAGCCTGGGGGTGATATACGTCAGACCCCAATAGCCTGATAAGTCATGCCGATGTGAGTCTCATAACAGTTCGAGAAATTACTGATAACACTTAACAATAAATCTCAGCAACCCTGGCCTGGTATTTTCTGTTATGGCTAATCGAGCATAGCGCAACATCAACTCCCAATACCGAGAGAGACGAAATCCTCTCCTATCGCACATTGCCTCCATGTGACTCGGGACTGAAACCAAAAACCACCGTTTTGCACGTTTTCTTGAACGTGGTAAGTTGGAAATTAAAGCACAGTAGGAATCACACAAGACTCTATGTCGATCTCAGGTCTACAGACTAACCTGTAATAGTGTCACCAGAGAACTGCTATCTGACGTGAGGTATAATACCATCTAGGAGTTCTCGGCGAGTCATGTTCAGTGTACCCCGTCTCTAGTGAGCACCCGTATACAATCTTTGATGTCAAACACCAATGGATGTGGGATCATGTAACATTTCAGAAAATGTAAAATATTATTTTTGGAATTTAATATTAAAATAATATATTTCATGAAAACTACCCGATTTGCGAAATTGGGGTTTTCGTAAAATAGTATAAATATATACCAATAATTGTGAAATAATTGGAGATTAAAATGATTTATTCATTTAAAAATATATTTATCGTATTTGGCATTTTTATAATGAATTATATGCAATTTGAATAAAAATTGATTAGTGCACTACTAATCGGGATTAGGCCAAATCCGTGTTTCTATATTTTTCCATGGTTAGTGCACCATGACATGTTGCATTTGGTTGCATGTTGTTTTATTGGTATTTGTTGATATTTGGATTTAGAGAAAAGAAAAAAAGAAAAGGGTAAAAGAGACAATGAGTTTTGAGACAGTGAGAATAAGAAAGAGAGAGAGGGGGCAGCTATCATTTCCTCACCCCATTTGTTTGCTTCATCTTCTTCTTCCTCATCTCCCTCCACCTCCATCTCCACCTCCACCTCCAAGAATCATCTCCATTTCTTCACCAATACCCTACACCCTCTTCATTAAAAATGATCCCCACCTCATCCTACACCCTATGGACCTCTCAAGTTTGAATTTTGGAGACCTTGGGATGCTAGGGTTTTTCTTGAGTTGCATACATGAGGTATATTTCCTTTCCTTTAGTTTAGTTTTAGATTCTTTGTATCTTAGATCTAGTTTTGAGTTAAACAAGTGTGGATTGTGATCTTCGAATTTTCCCAAGTTGATGTTGAGTGACAAGTAGAGTTGTGGTGAGTGTTTTAAGGCCTTAGAGATTGATTCCCTAACCTGGAAATGAGAATAGAACCCAAAATACGAACTTAGAAACTTCCCTATGTCGGTTTTATGGAGTTTGTGTGCCTACAGGGAATCTGGGATGACCTGAGACCTGAACGAGAAAATCTAGCAACACCAGAGACCTAGTCAGACCAATAGGAGACGACCCTGAGAAGACGAACCAGAACAGGGCAGTCTTGGCAGAGCTGGCTATATTTCTAGGGCATGTGGCCGGCCTCATTGTGGTATTTGGTGTCTAGGTTAGTTCTGTAGCTCACATACCCCCTATACTACCTCACTGTATTGCTAGTTTAGTCCCAATTTAACCTGAGATAAATCTGGAAGCATATTGGGGTGGTTTTGGTTATGTTTTCGGATATTGGAATTCTTGGTTTTGATATTTGATATTATATTGGGTCGTTGGATGTTTGTACATCGACGACGAAGGTTGTTTGGTTGTTTTTGCATGCGTAGGCTATAGGTTCTAACCTATGAGCGCACCGTGTGCCGTATTGGTTTTTCAGACTTGATTTTAATGGTACCGCGATTGTGTATATTGTTGGTCCCTTTGCGTGGATTCCGAGACGACGAAGCACATCGACTACGGCTGAACAAGGAGTTCCACAAGTGAGTAGATTTATATCTGTTGGGTATATATGCCCTAGAGGCCTTCATTGTATAGGATACTAGGGATATGTATGTACAGAACAATCCTGCTCCATATGATAGTACGCTATTTGGTTTTTTCTTTATCTTAACATGTGATATATTATACTTTGTTTTTCATATATTGTGAACATGTTGATAAAGCCCGTAGGATATTTTCCTGACTACCAGCGTTGTGATGGCAGTCATACTTGTGTGAGTTGGGTGGTCGATAGGCAAATCCTTAAATGTCCCTGGTCGTAGGAGTATTGAGATAAGGCATCGATACTCCAGAGTAGACCAGTGTATACATATCTAGACCCTGACGAGGGGCGATGGATTGGTCCCGCAACCATTGGTGATGTGCACCTAAGATTGTATACAGATGCTCACCGGGTATGAGTACACCAAACAGGACTCGCCGAGAACTGACTAGATGGTATTATACCTAGCGTCAGATAGAAGTTCTCAGGTGACATGTGTGCAGATAGTCTGTCAACTTAAGGTCGTCATTTATCTCGTGTGAGTTCCCACTGTGCTTTGATTACTACCCTACCACGGCTCAAAGGAGTCGTGTAAACAGGTTTTAGTTGGGTATAGTCCCGAGCCATATGGAGGCAGTGAGCGACTGTTAGGGAATCGTCTCGCCCAGTATAGGGAGTCGATATCGCACTGTGGTCGGTTGGTCATTACCATAATTCCTTGGCCAGGGCTGATTGAGAATTACTGGTGGACTGACCAGTAGATTCTCGGATGATCTTGAGCCACACCGGCACGACTTGTACGGTTGTTAGGGGTCTGACATTCACCACCTCCCTGGACCATACATGCGATACTCTCGGACGAACAGACCGGACTGCACGGATATTGTCATGGACAGGCTCAGTAGGGGTTACGGACGAGTTCGCTGGTCGGCCTCCTTTTCGACACGTACCTGGGTTGTCGTTACGTACAGCTAGTGCCACTTACGGACTTATGGTTAAACTCACTGCCAGCGTACTGTCGAGTCTTTAGAGTCCCACACAGAGGGTTTTCCAGGATCAGGCGAGACGATATAGACGCCGTATGGTCTTACGGCAGGGTTTCGATCGCATTCGTGTACTAGCTACTCGAATGACGTTCGGACAGATAATACTAGTAGGCTTTGGTTTAATCCGGATCCTAGTATTGTTGTACTGGATTATACTGATCTCATTGTATAAGCATATTTTGGAATACGGATACGGGTATGAAAATACGGAAAAGGTCATTCTTGTAATTTCACAAGAATTATCTTCTAGAAGGAGACACCTCATTATTGTTTTATTTTTTTTTCATAAAGGATTAATGAGGTGGAAATGAGGATATTTTTTTGGCATGGGTTGAAAGCATGGCTAAGTATTTGTTTATTCACTTTGGATCTACTATTCAAGTAAGGTTGTAATTGGTGAGATTATTTAATTCCATGGATGAATTATTGCCTCAATACTTAGCCATTCTCTCATCTCATTTTCTCTATCATTATGACAAAAGCTTTCTCTCTCCTAGGTTTTTCTTCTCTCTTTCTTTATCAAGCTCATAACACTTGCATGTGTTGCAAATCAATGAGCTTGAAGATCAATTAATCCAATACACTCACTCTACATCAACTTAGTCTTCTCTCTTAGCAAGTTAGATCACAAAGGTATCTCTTTGAGGCTGGAGCTTGACCGTAGCCCTCGGGTGGATCCATCTTTGATGCAAAGGAGACCGGCAAGCGAACTCTTCAAGGACCTAGAAGAAGCACAAGAAAGGAGATCAACAAGAAGGTTGAACAAAGGAGCAAGGAGCAACTTGAAGACCCGAAGGACTAGGAACGAGGGTATAACTCTTTTACTTAGTAGTTAGCTCTCCCTCTTAGTCTAGGTTTTTGTTAGTTATGGTTTAAACAAGATCCAAAAGTGGAACAAGTTCATGATGCAAAGCTAAAACAAACTCTTTTGTTATGAGAAAAACCGTTTTAAAGTATTCCGCCTCCCCGCGAAACGTGGTGTGTGCATCAAGTACAAACACTGGTATCAGAGCCTAATTAAACCCTAGCTAACAGTTTAAACGAAGTAAGAAACTATGAAACCGAAACATCTACGAAACAACGAAAACACGGATCCAAGTTTCTGTCAATTTTTACAGATCCTCTAAAAAATTTTTAAACATTTGCAGAGTGCTCCTTTTAGTGTCAAATGAACACAGAACAAAAACGAGGCCATTCCACCTAAAATAGGCCGGCCACATCATTGTATTTTCCGGCGAGGCCGGTTTTCTAGGGTGGGATTGCCTTGATTTTTGTTCTGTGTTCTTGTGCCTTGGATTTGGGTTTTCAGGTGTTGTTTAAAATTGCCAATTTTGACTTTACTGTTAAACTTGTTAAATGGCAATCTTGTAGTGCTTTGAAGTCGTATTTTTACTGTCGTTTATATTTTTTCAGTTGTTATCTGTAATGTTATATGTGTTTCAAAACATCCGCTAATCGCTATACGACGGTTAGTGGGGGTTGCACATATCTATGATGATTGGTTTGTGTATATGAATCTTATTGGATCGTCAACGATGATTAGCCGGGGGGTGTAAGACGAGTGTTTTCTTTTCTTTCATTCAATATAATTTGTAAAATTGATGTAATATTATTTTACGGGGCACATCCGGGTTGAGGTTGTGGCCACCGTTGTATTATTTCTTTTACTGTTTTTGCTCCTAGGACAGACCCAAGGTGGGGGGCACAAACTACCGGGTACTTTGAAGTGCTAAGTGGCCTACTCCTGTTGTTGAGGGAGACTGCTTCACTTCTGGTACTTGGCGGGTAGTTTGCCGCACCCGTAGGGGTCTAGGGTGGGGTTTTTGGCTATTCATCACGACCGGGGAACCCGTCTTTCGTTATGGGCTTAAACGAAATGCAGAATTCCTAGTATATCCACTATGTTCATCTGTGATCTGGAATGCCTATTATTGCTTGCGACGAATGGATATATCTATATATGATATTTATTAGGCGTTGCTTATGTTTTATACCCGCGCTAGTCCAGCCCCCGCTCTGTCGTTAGTTAAGTAACCTAACGGGTGATGACGGGGCCCTCTGGCGAATGCGGATGGCATAAGTGTACGTTGTATTTTCGTTATTTTCTGCAATGATAGGATTAAATGATGGTGCAGCATTAATTCATTAATGCAAAGAAAATAAACCTAAACAAAATCGTTGGAACAATTTCAAAACCACTCGGTTTTCTTTAAAAAGCAAATTTTAAATGTGGAGCTTAAACCACTCCTTTTAAAAGGCTTTCATGGTTCCTTCGATCATATCAAGTTCACTACGTTAACGGTTTCGCCAAAAACCAGCCGTAACCCTCCGTCGTTTCAAATAAACAGCACATCGTATTCAAGCTATATTTGTTGGCCTACGTCAAGGCATAGTGTCTATCAATGTGTTGCTTATTTGTTGTACAGATAGATGCATTAGTTTAGGATAGTCGTACAGCCTTGTTGGCCTACGTCAAGGGCGAGTACGGATGGATCTAAATTAATTAGGACAACGATGGGTAGAACTTGACTTGCATCTTATAACTTGTTGGCCTACGTCAACGTCATAAGAGCTTGGGGTAAAAATCACATCGGGAGTTTCAAACATAAAGGAAACTTGCAGATTTAGCATACCTTCGGGAGTATGGTGACTAGAGTGGCTTCCATCTAGGGCATCATACGATGATAGTTGGATCCCGATCCCACTGATGAGTAGGATTACTCTCGGGAGATTTTCTCACTTAACAATCAATGCTATAAACCAAGTAGGTGTCTAGAAAGGTGTTAGTGGGGCTACGCCTCCAGGGAAAAGAGGTTATATAATTAAGGAGCTTCGCGAAAGCGTTGGAAAACCTTGCTCGAAGTACCAACACTGGCCTGGCTGAAAGGTTAAGCAAGTATTGTGACGTGCGATTAATCCTGACTAATTCTTCTTTTAAGATTTGAAGAAGGATTTGAGGAAACAATGGGAGCCATCCTGTTTAGATAAACTAATAAAGCAATCTAAACATGCAAGAGCATATGCTGAGTGTTTCTTTTCTCTCTCTCTCTCTGGCAGCTACCATGACAGGACTAAAACTATTACTTGAAAAGAATACACTGACCGGGCCAAACTATAAAGATTGGCTAAGGAACGTCAACATTGCACTGACTTATGACAAAGTTGCATATGTTTCCACCGCTGTTCCTCCCTCTATCCCAGGACCAGATTCCTCAGTTGCGGACAAGAAGGTCCGCAAAACTTGGGATCTAGACTGCGAGAGAGCTAAGTGTATCGTGCTGGCGTCCATGAACAATGAACTCCAGAAACAGCGCGAAAGTATAGATATAATATCCATCTTTCACCATTGCAAGGAACTGTATGGAGAGCACTCCCGTATCGCAAAGTACGAGAGCTCAAGGAAACTATTCCAGATGAGGTTATTTCCAGGATCACCTGTAGGAGAGCACGTCCAGAAAATGATCAGCCCCATTGAGGAACTCGAAAACCTGGGATGCGTGCTAGAGAATGAGTTGTACATCGACTTGATTTGCAGTCCCTTCCCCACACCTTCTCTCAGTTCGTGCTAAACATCAACATGCACGAAATGGAAGCTGATCTTCCAAAGCTCCTCAACATGTTGAGGGTAGCAGAGACCTCCTTGAAAAAGGAGAAGTCCCCCGTTCTGTATGTTGGCCAATCATCCTCTTCTAAATCCAAAGCGAAAGCTAAGGGGAAGAAGAAGATGAAAGCCACCAAACCGAAAGGCGGGGTCAAGAAGGTGCAAGGAACAAACAAGGCAGGAAGGGTGAAGGTGGATAAGAATGAATGCTACTATTGTCACAAGCAAAGGCGCTGGAAGAAGGATTGCATGGCTTTCAAAGCCAAGGACACGAAGCAAGCTGCTGCTTCTGGTTCAGGTGTGTTTGTAATCGAAAACTGTCTCTCAGTAAACTCTACATTATGGGTACTTGATACCGGTTCTAGTTCTCACATCTGCAATTCTTTGGAGGCTCTGAGAAACCGTAGAACACTGATGACAGGTGATATGACCCTCCGGATTGGCAATGGAATGAACGTAGATGCTGTTGCAATTGGGGAATATCACGTGGGGTTGACTAGTGGGCACATTTTGGTGTTGTACAGCTGTTTTTGTATTCCCAATATACTGTGTAATATTATATCAGTATCTTTGTTATCTAATGAAGGATATAATTTTGCACTTGAAAGAAATGCCATGAACATTTTCCTAAATCAAGAAATGATTTGGTTTGGTACACTGGAAAATAGCATATACATACTTAATCAACCTCAAGTTTTCAATATTCAAAACATGCTGAAAAGGAAGGCTCCAGATTCAAACCAAGCCTTCCTATGGCATTGTAGACTTGGTCATATAAATGAAACAAGGTTCACTAAAATACATAAAGATGGATATTTAGATCCGTTTGAATATTCATCGTATGCAACTTGTCAATCATGTATCAAAGGAAAGATGACCAAATCTCTGTTCACTGGACATGGAGAAAGAGCCACGGAACTCTTGGGGCTTGTACACAGCGATGTATGTGGTCCGATGTCTACATATGTATGAAGCAATCACTCCTACTTCATCACTTTTACCGATCATTTCTCGAGGTATGGACATGTGTTTTTAATGAAGCATAAATCCGAGGCCTTTGAGAAGTTTAAGGAATATAAAAATGAAGTGGAGAAACAGACTGGTAAAAGTATCAAGACACTTCGATCTGATCGAGGTGGAGAATACTTATGTACCAATTTCCTTGAATGCTTAAAAGAGAATGGAATTCTCTCTCAGCTTACTCCGCCATATACACCTCAGCATAATGGCGTATCAGAAAGGAGTAATCGCACGCTACTGGACATGGTGCGTTCAATGATGAGTAGTGCTGAGTTGTCACTTTCCTTCTGGGGTTTTGCGCTAGAATCAGCTGCATACCTATTGAATAGAGTTCCGACTAAGTCTGTGCCTACCACTCTATATGAAATGTGGAACGGAAAGAGACCATCTCTCAAGTATATCAAGATATGGGGGTGTCCAGCATTTGTTAAAAAGCATAACCTAGACAAGCTCGAGGCACGATCGGTTTTGTGCAAGTTTGTGGGATACCCCAAGCAATCAAAGGGATATCTGGTCTACCACACTGAAGAACAAAAAGTGTTTGTCGCTCGCCACATTGTCTTCTTAGAGAACGAGTTTCTTGCAAAAGAAATTAGTGGGAGCGCGGTTGAATTTGAAGAAATTCCAGAACCACAAACTGCTGCCGAAGACTTAGTAGAACCTCGGGTTTCAATAGAGCCCGACGAACCAACGCCGCCACGTAGATCTAGTAGGCTTTCTCGTCCTCCTGAAAGATACTATGGGTTTTTTGTAGATGGGGATCGAGAGGATTGCATCATCGATGATGATGAGCCTACTAATTTTCAGCAGGCTATCATGAGTAAAGAATCAGTGAAGTGGTTGGATGCTATGAGATCCGAAATGGAATCCATGTTCATCAATAAAGTGTAGACTTTAGATGTTGCTCCTCCTGGGGTGAAACCAGTTGGATGCAAATGGATCTTCAAAAAGAAGATTGGTGCATTTGGACAAGTGGAAACCTACAAAGCTAGACTCGTTGCAAAAGGTTTTCGTCAAAGACCAGGATTGGACTATGATGAAACCTTTTTCCCAGTAGCTATGCTTAAATCCATTCGGATCCTGCTTGCCATTGCTGCCTTCCATAACTATGAAATCTGGCAGATGGACGTAAAAACAGCTTTTCTAAATGGACATTTAGAACAAAGTGTTTACATGGATCAACCAGAAAGTTTCTTAGACAGTAGGAGCAGCGGAAAGGTGTGCAAGTTACTTAAATCCATTTATGGATTAAAGCAAGTATTACGGAGTTGGAAAATCTGCTTTGATGAGACGGTCAAAAAATTTGACTTTATCAAAAACGTAGATGAACCATGCATTTATAGGAAGATTGTAGAAGGAACAGTAGTCTTCCTCCTTTTGTACGTCGACAACATACTACTGATAGGGAATGATGTCCCTATGCTACAATCAGTAAAGCTTTTCTTGTCACAGAAATTCTCCATGAAAGACTTGGGAGATGCATCCTACTTTCTCGGCATTAAGATCTATCGCGATAGATCCAAAAGGATGTTGGGACTTTCACAGTCTGGGTATATTGACACTATACTAAAGAGATTTAGTATGGATGATTCCAAGCGCGGTAATTTACCCGCTTGTCATGGGATCACCCTCTCCAAAGAGATGTCTCCAAAGACTGATGAAGAGAGGGATCGCATGGGCATTATACCTTACGCTTCGGCAGTAGGGTCCATAATGTATGTAATGTTATGTACCAGACCAAATTTAGCTTACGCACTTAGTGTAGTAAGCAGGTATCAGTCTGACCCAGGTGAGAAGCATTGGATAACGGTAAAGAACATTCTCAAGTACCTGAGAAGGACTAAGGAGATGTTCTTAGTTTACGGTAATGGGAACTTCCCGGTCGAGGCTTTTACCGATTCCAGCTTCCAAAGTGACAAAGATGAATCCAAATCCGTTTCGGGTTTTGTGTTTACCCTTAATGGAGGGGCGGTATATTGGAAGAATTCCAAACAGAATACCGTCGCAGACTCAACTATGGAGGCTGAGTATATAACTGCTAACGAAGCCTCGAAAGAGGCCGTCTGGATGAAGAAGTTCATCTCTGAACTTCAGGTTGTTCCGTCTATTGCCAGTACAATACCTTTGTATTGTGATAACAATGGAGCTGTAGCATTAGCGAAAGAACCCAGGTCCCATCAGAAATCAAGGCATATCTTAAGGCGGTATCACCTGATCAGGGAGATCGTGGATCGACAGGAGATCGAGATGCGGAGGGTGGACACAATAGACAACACGGCAGATCCATTCACCAAAGCCATCCCTAAAGTTTAGTTCGAAAGGCTGTTTGAGATGTTGGGCATGCGGTACGCTAGCAACTGGATCTAGTATAGACAGTGGGTACTCATTGCGCCAATTGCAGGCCTTAGTGCAAGTGGGAGATTGTTGGGTATATATGCCCTAGAGACCTTCATTGTATAGGATACTAGGGATATGTATGTACAGAACAATCTTGCTCGATATGATAGTACGCTATTTGGTTTTATCTTTATCTTAACATGTGATATATTATACTTTGTATTTCATATATTGTGAACAAGTTGATAAAGCTCGTAGGATATTTGTCTGACTAACAGCGTTGTGATGGCAGTCATACTTGTGGGAGCTGGGTGGTCGATAGGCAAATCCTTAAATGTCCCTGGTCGTAGGAGTATTGAGACAGGGCATCGATACTCCAGAGTAGATCAGTGTATACATATCTAGACCCTGACGAGGGGCGATGGATTGGTCCTGTAGCCATTGGTGATGTGCACCTAAGATTGTATACAGATGCTCACTGGGTGTGAGTACACCGGACAGGACTCGTCAAGAACTGACTAGATTGTATTATACCTAGCGTCAGATAGCAGTTCTCAGGTGACATGTGCGCAGATAGTCTGTCAACTTAAGGTCGTCATTTTTCTCGTGTGAGTTCCCACCGTGCTTTGATTACTACCCTACCACGGGTCAAAGGATTCGTGCAAACAGGTTTTAGTTGGGTACATTCCCGAGCCACATGGAGGCAGTGAGCGACTGTTAGGGATGCGTCTTTCCCGGTATAGGGAGTCGATATCGCACTGTGATCGGTTGGTCATTACCATAAGTCCCTGGCCAGGGCTGATTGAGAATTACTGGTGGACTGACCAGTAGATTCTCGGATGGTCTTGAGCCACACCGACATGACTTGTACGATTGTTAGGGTTCTGACGTTCACCACCTCCCTAGACCATACATGCGATACTCTCAAACGAACAGACCGGACTGCACGGATATTATCACGGACAGGCTCAGTAGGGGTTACGGACGAGTCTGCTGGTCGGCCTCCTTTTCGACACGTACCCGGGTTGCCGTTACGTATAGCTAGTGCCACTGACGGACTTGTGGTTAAACCTACTGCCAGCGTACTATCGAGTCTTTGGAGTCCTACACAGAGGGTTTCCTTAGATCAGGTGAGACGATGTAGACGCCGTATGGTCTTACAGTAGGGTTTCGATCGCATTCATGTACTGGCTACTCGAATGAAGTTCGGACAGATAATACTAGTGGGCTTTGGTTTAAGCCGGATCCTAGTATTGTAGTATTGGATTATACTGATCTCAGTGTATCAGTATTTTTTGGAATACGGATACGGGTATGAAAATACGGAAAAGGGCATTCTTATAATTTCACAAGAATGAGCTTTTAGAAGGAGACGACTCATTATTGTTTTATTCTTTTTTCATAAAGGATTAATGAGGTGGAAATGAGGAGATTTTTGAGGCATGAGTTGAAAGCATGGCTAAGTATTTGTTTATTCACTTTGGATCTACTATTCAAGTAAGGTTGTAATTTGTGAGATTATTTAATTCCATGGATGAATTATTACCTCAATACTTAGCCATTATCTCATCTCATTTTCTTTATCATTATGACAAAAGCTTTCTCTCTTCTAGGTTTTCTTCTCTCCTTCTTCATCAAGCTCATAACACTTGCATGTGTTGAAAATCAATGAGCTTGAAGATCAATAAATCCAATACACTCACTCTACATCAACTTAGTCTTCTCTCTTATCAAGTTAGATCACTAAGGTATCTCTTTGAGGTTGGTGCTTGACCATAGCCCTCGGGTGGATCCGTCTTTGACGCAAAGGAGACAGGCAAGCGAACTCTTCAAGGACCTAGAAGAAGCACAAGAAAGGAGATCAACAAGAAGGTTGAACCAAGGAGCAAGTAGTAACTTGAAGACCCAAAGGACTAGAAACGAGGGTATAACTCTTTTACTTACTAGTTAGCTCTCTCTCCTAGTCTAGGTTTTTGTTAGCTAAGGTTTAAACAAGTTCCAAAAGTGGAACAAGTTCATGATTCAAAGCTAAAACAAATTCTTTTGTTATGAGAAAAACCATTTTTAAAGTATTCCGCCTCCCCGCGACATGTGGTGTGTGCATCATGGACTTACAATATCCACGGCGGAAGCCGGGTGGATGGCGTATACCACCTTCGCAATTAATAAATGGAAACCAATATTTAGAATATAGTCAGAGAAACCTATATTAGGATCCCACGAATGTGATTAAAGGTTTAGTATGAAGTGATATTATTGATAAGGATGTCTCGAAGTGATATATAAGGTTATGAAGAGTAAATGTGAACCCCGATATTTAAATATATGTAGTTGCACGAGATTAAGTATGAGATTTAAAGTAGCATGACATGAGATTTATAAGATAGAATGTATATGTAAAATGACTTGATGTGATGTAAAGAGTATACGATGATATATGATGACTTGGTTGGATATGTCGTTATACGGATGCGAGTCGATATGTGATAATTGATACCTTTGTCGATCACATGATAGGAGATGGATGGGTATGTGACCAGAGGTATAGGTATATAGATATGGATAATGATGCGAATAATGAGTGTTATGCCGTACGAGACTTAGATGCGTACCCTCGTTGTTGTATAGGTTGATAGAATCCCTAATTGTTTAATGCCGCCGTACGATGGATTACCGTACGTGATGAGTTTTATCTGATGATTGATCCATACCCTTGACTAGAGGATGCCGTACGAGGATTATACCGTATGTGATGTTGTGAGGATGGATACCGATTGATAGATCCACCTACTCAGAAATATTGTAGATACGTATACTTGATAGCATTTCTCGTACGATGTACCTTATGTTACGTTCATGAAATTCTCATTGTATTACATATACCTGTGCTATTACACCTACACTATTATCGATGATGCGTATGTTACACTTACACAGATTGTCGGCTCACACACTTTCATCATCGATAATTGCTATGTCACTTACACAGTAGAATTGCTACATCATGCTATGACATATTGCTATGCTCACATCATTATGCTATGTTGCATGATATACATGCTATGCTCACATCATTATGATATGTCGTATGATATACTGATATGCTCACATTTCTGTTATATGTTTGCATACATCATGCTCTATGATATTATGCATTGAGATGTTGTTTTCATGAGATTCTGGATTTGAGGACCTTGGTTATATTTCAAAGGAAATTATATATTGCTTTAAAAACCCGGTTTCTCTTGATATGATATTTCGAGACGTCCACAATGTGTTTTCTCGGTTCTGAGATTGGCATGTGAAACCCGATTCGAGGAGCGGTAGGCACCGTCTGCGGGTACATGGTGGACCCGGTGAGCTACCCCGGGACAAGAATACTCGTATTGTTAGGCGGTGAGCGTGGCAGGGGAGCACTACCTACCGGTGATAGTATTTGAACTCGTCGGTTATCCCGAGGATACCGGCCGGAGTCATGAGATGGATATGAGGGCCGACCAGAGTATGCGGCGCCTGAGGGCCGATCTGAGGAGGCGGCGCCTGAGATATGAGGATTTACGTGTCGATGCTGGACACGGGTTTCATGATGTTTCTGTTAGTTATGTATATGCCCTTGAGGCCATTGTTGTATATATGATGTATATTATAGTGGATGGTTGGATATATATATAGAAAGGAATTTCTTGCTCGATATGATAGTATGCTATCTGGTTGCTTTTTGTCTTAACATGTTGACTTATATTGTGTTACGGTCTTGCTCTCATATATTGATAAAGCCCTTAGGATATGTACTTGACTACTAGGACTATGATGCAGGTCATACTAGCAGGGCTAGGGTAGTCCATGAGTACATCCTATAATTGTTCCTAGTCGAGTGTGTATCGAGACAGGGCATCAATACTCCAGAGTAGACTAGCGTATACACTTCTTGACCTATATGATAGGCGATGGATGATCCCACATCCATTGGTGTTTGACATCAAAGATGGTACGCAGGTGCTCAATGGAGACTGGGTACACTAAACGAACTCGTCGAGAACTCTTAGATGGTATTATACCTATCATCAGATAGCAGTTCTCTGATGACACTAGTACAGGTTAGTCTATAGACCCGAGATCGTCATAGAGTCTTGTGTGATTCCCACTGTGCTTTGATTTCCACCTTACCACGTTCATGAGAACGTGCAAAACGGTGGCTTTTGGGTACAGTCCCGGATCACATGGAAGCAATAAGCGATAGGAGGGGTTTCGTCTCTCTCGGTATTGGGGGTTGATGTTGCGCTGTGGTCGATTGGCTATAACTGGAAGTCCCTGGCCAGGGCTGATATGGAGATCTACTGGTAAGTATTATCAGTAGTCTCTCATCCCGTTATGAGCCTCACATCGACACGGCTTATCGGTTACTGGGGTCTGACGTTCACCAGCCCTATACTGGATATGCGACATTTCAGACGAAGAGACCGGACTGTACGGTAGTGTTATTGATTGGATTCGCAAGAGTATGTACAGGCTTGCTTGTTGATCTTCTGATCGCTCAATACCCGGGTAGCCGTTACGTTTAGCTGACCGCTTGTGGCTTGTGAGTGTTTGATATGATTATCACCTACTACCGGCGTATTGATGAGTATATAGAGTCCTACACAGAGGTTTCCTGGCTCAGGAGAAATGGAGTAGGAGCACATATGTGATATGTGCGGGACCAAGATTAATGCGTGTATGTGATACCGCATTCTATTCTCGCGACTTGTGACATTGGTCGGTAATATGTGATATAGCCGGATTATCGAATCAAGGGTTGATTCGATAAGTTGTTGCATTAGATAATAGTCGGTTATATGTAATATAGCCGGATTATTAAATCAAGTATTGATTTAATAATTTAATGTAGAATTATATATTTGATATATTAAATTACATTAACTAATATTAGCTCACTTAAGAATTACTTTTTCTCAATTGATGATACATTAATATATATGTGATATATGTTAATTGTATTGTTTTATTTTGTTCACAAATAATTTATATGTGATATATATCATTGTGACATGCTAAGTTACACATGCAACATGGATGTATGAGACTTATACCACGCTAGGGTTAATGTTAGGGTTTATATTTACTATTAAGTAATTCAAATAAAGTGGAATTTGTCATGGTCGATCTTATGGATGAAGCTTGTAGAAGCTTTTAGGTTTCATTGACTTAGTCCACTCTTTTGTCTAGCTTAAGATATTTATTAACCCAACCTTAACTCATAGCTATGGTTTATTCTCTACAAGGGTTAAGGCATGACATAACTCACCATGGTTGCATTTCTAACCTCACAAGTTTTATTCTTTCATCACTTCATCTTCTTCTTCCTCATGAAAGCTTGCTAGCTTTTTTCTAGGCGATGAAATAAAGTGAGAAAAAGAAAACTAAAGAGAGCCCATTTCCTACTTTATCATCCTCTTATATACTAGCCATTGAGATTAGGGTGTGAGCTTCACTAATTCCATATTAGTGAAGTCATTGCTTGAGTTCGTGTTTCCTCGTAGTAGATCATCTTGGATTTCGAAGACTACAAGCAAGCATGCATCTTTCACCTTGTGGAGCTTCTCAAGAGTCCGGGAGTTCTTTGATCCCAGCGAAGAGACCACTATTTAGAGCTAATGAAGTGAAGGAACGGACTACAAAGGTTGTAATCTTTACACTTAGTGAAAGATTCTCTATTGTATGTGATACTAATTGTTGTTACCCTAAATTTCTAGTTCGATTCCTATGTTAGTTTGCTTAGCACCTCCTTAATCTTTTATTGTGGCATGTATGATGTTTTCAAACCCTAGGTAAGGTGCTAAGGAACCCCTACAGGGGTATCAGAGCCAAGCTAGAGCTTTAGAGTAACCTAGACGAAGTTAAAAACCTCGAACGAGCGAAAATCGACACCCGAAAAGTGCTCACTGGAAATTTTTCAAAAAGTTAGATTTTTTCATATTAAAAATACTCATAAAATCATGCAAGGTATTGTACGGGCCCACAACAAGAACGAAGCTCTAACTCAACTTAACAACTACGGAACCGCGGCCAAAAGGCTCTTTTAGCGGCGGTTTCACGGTGTCGTTGGTGAGGCTTGGACTGTGCCTTCTTGTGCTGGCCCGCATGTACTAAAAGCAGTCTCTGGTATATTTTAAAACTGCTCAAGTGTTGAGCTTCCTGAGAATTCTTTTGTTGATTGATCGTTTGATCGAATGTTTTAACTACACCTGGTTTTAGAGAATGTGATACAATAATTGGAATCTACAAATATATTTGTTGCGTGTAAATCTAACAGTTCAGTCTCGGGTGTAATCGGAAATCTTGTTGAATTATCCGACTTATTTTGAAAAGGTGTTTTCATGGGTGAGACCTAAATGCGAGCTTTACATTGTTAGGCATGATATCTTGGATATGTGATATCCCGGGTTTATGATGTCTAAGGGCAGTTACGATTCCAATTATTGTAGTTTTTCACTTTCTTTTCTGCGACCGTAAGTGTAATATGTGGTGAATCGCCGTTTTCATTGCTATATATCAATGACAATTGGGATACGCATATTTACTTACGTTGATGACATGTGATGTTATGTGTTGCTGTAATATGTTATATTGGATCGCCGTGATTTGAATAGACGGGGTTTTATGTGAGATGAGAGTTTTTATTTTCATTCATGTAAAATTCATTGTATGTAATATTCTTTTATTGGGGCACTTCCGGGTTGAGGATGATGTCACCATTGTATATTATTTACTTTTCCGCATTAGGATAGACCCAAGAAGGGGAGCATAAATAACCGGGTTCTAGGGTCCAGTAGGAGACCATCTCGAGGAGTCGAGTCAGGGTCTCCTAACTCTAGAATTGGTAGGTTTGCTTGCCGCTCTCGTAGGGGTCTAGGGATGTGGGTTTGGCAATTTATCGCGACCGTACAATCCCTGATTTGTACAGGCTCAAAATAAAACACGGACCTCCTAGTATATCCAATATTTCATATGTTATCTTCTGCTACTGATATTCTGTGATGTGATCATTTTATATGCGTGAGACGAATGCTTTATTATTGTATATATATGATATATACTAAACGTTGCCTATGTTTTGCACCCGCACCGGTATGCCGTTAGTTAAGTAACCTAACGGTGCATTATGGGACACTGTGGCGAATGCGGATGGTATAAGCGTACATTGTATTTTCATTTCTTCTATGATGCTTAGGAAGCATATATGATAGGACTTCATTAATGAGATTAATGAAAGAAAAAAACCTAAAAGATATTGTAGAATAAAATTTTCAAAAAGGGTAGTTTAGTTTTTGCTTTGCATAGCGGTATTCCTTGCAGAATATCCAGCACCTTATTCGATAAGGAAAGAGCCGAGATCTCTTCACCAAGAGTGTGCTCTTTAGAGAAACTAGCAGATGCTACAACTCACTCGGTTTTGTTTTTGATTGATTCTATAGTTTTTGCTTTGCATAGAGGTATTTGTGAAATATCCTGCACCTTATTCGATACGGAAAGAGCCGAGATCCCTTCACCGGGAGTGACCTCTTTAGCAAAACCAGTAAAAGCCTCAAAAACACTACTTTTCAAAATCAATTGTTTCTATAATGATATCAAGTTCATTACGCAAAAGGTTTTTATAAAAACCAATCGTAGCCCTCCGTTGTTTCAGATAAGTCTTACTTGGTATTCATGCTACGTTTGTTGACCTTGTCAATGCGTAGTGTACGGTACCTAATTAGGGTTTATCTGCCAAAACATGAGATGTGATTGGATTAGGGTAGTTGTAAGGCCTTGTTGACCTTGTCAAGGGTCGTGCGGGTGGGTTTAATCAATCATGAAATGTACGGGTTGAACTTGACTTGCGATTTATGGTTTGTTGACCTTGTCAAGGTCATAGATCGCTAGGGGCAAAAAGATATTATCAGGAATTTCAAGTGTTGAAATTTGCAATGAGATTGCATACCTTATATGAGATAGTTGGATCCCGATACCCACTACGAGTAAGAGTTACTCCTGGAAGGATTTTACACATCACATTTTGCCGATTAAGCAGATGTCTAGAAGGTGTTAACGGGGTTATGATTCTGGGAAAACGGGGTTATGCCTCTGGGAAAACACGGCCGAAAGCACGGGGAACCTCCGTCAAAGTGCCAACACTGGCCTGGCTGAAAGATTGGCGAACTTGTAAAGTGTAATTAATCCCGGCTAGTCTTATCTTTTAGGGTTTGAAGGAAGATTTGATAAAAATAGTGGGAGCCATCTTGATTAGATAAGATAATAACCAATCTAATCTTGTAAGAGCATACGCTAAAGTGTTTCCTTCTCTCTTTCTCCAGGTAGCGACCATGTCAGGCCTTAATCAAGATAATAATATGGATGTATTGACCGAACCCGCTTGTTCTACTGAGCAGGGGAACGTTGGTTCCGTTCTTTTTTATAATTGTTATAAGACTGGGCAGGAAATAGGGGAATATCCGGATTCTCACGCTGCCCAAACGAAGAATAAGCATGTTGATGCATCTTTTTCGGGTGTGTTTGTTATCGAGAACTGTTACTCAGTTCACTCTACGTCCTGAGTATTAGATACCAGATTGGGATCCCACATATGTAATATGTTACATGGGCTAAAGAAAGGTAGGGAACTGGGAATGGGTGATCATTCCATAAGAGTAGGGAATGGTGCAAATATTGCAGCCAAAGCAGTTGGCGAATATCACCTAGTCTTAACAAATGGTAATACATTAATTCTGAACGAATGCTATTATATTTCGACCTTGATATGCAATCTTATATCAGTTTCTTTATTGAGTAAAGAAGGATATAATTTTGTAGTACAGGATAATATTATGAACATCTTCCTGAATCGAAAGTTGATTGGATCAGGCTCGTTAAATAATGGCATATATGTTCTAAATCAAACCACAGTTCTTAATGTACAAAACACAAACAAGAGGAAGAGTTTAGAAATGAACGAACCCTTCTTGTGGCATTGTATACTAGGTCATATCAATGCGACACTGTCACGTTCCGAAAGTACGGAACATGATCGACACTTAAACTATGAAACGTCTCGAGGCGTACGTAATTTAAGTAAGCCGAAACCCAGAAATCCAAACCAAGAAAAGTAGTAGAGTGAAGGAAAACCAATTTAAATCAAGTAGTTTTAATATCATAAGCTGAATTATGCGTTTGTAAAAGCATCAAATATTTCCTGAAAATTTCGGCAGAGTCTCCTTTGTAAATACAGGCCCCCAAACGAGATACAACATGAATAGTATACGAAATCAATAAAAGGCATCCCCAAGCAGGAGCTAGCTCTTCGTCAATCGACGGTCACAACCACACAAGCCATATAATATACAACGCCAAGGGCGAGGATCAAAAGGAAACTCGAAACAACAAGAAATCCACAGAAATATAACGCACGACTCTAAGGTCGAATGAATAACATCACTGGTCTCTATCTCAAAAATAAATACATGTTTGGTTGATGGAATTTCTAGATACAATAGAAATAATATACATGGTACAAAGATGGGTACGATACAATAAACCCCCTACTAGCAAATCACCCGGAAATGGAAGTAATGCCAGCAAAGCCGTAATGAAACCTGTACGACAAAACCTGCAAGAAACTGTATCACAACGGGGGTGAGTTGCCAACTCATGAATAGAATACATCTACGAACAGAAATCGCGTGTATGACGCAATCCTAGGTCATACGATCATGATATACAATCTTCAAATATATACAGCAGCCTATCACAATGGCTAGGGTAAATATCTAACCCAAGTGTAATCCCATATGCCCGTGTCAGTGCCTCAGGTAGAAATATATCATATGGATGATGTATGAATGCATGAAAACAGAATACATGTACTAAAGAAACTGCTTTCATAATTTGGTGAGTTTTCCTTTGTATTTTCAAAATGAGGTATTATAAATGAAATCAGCATAAACAGTGTCTAGTATCGACACAAAACATAAATCTCAATGTCTCAAAATCTCAGGCTCCGGATATCCGGACTGGCATGTATCATCAAATCTCAGTACCACAATATCTCAAAATCTCAATGTTTCAATATCTAGGGCGCCGTCAGTCCAGACCGGCCCCTACCATCAATCTCAAGACTACGACGGTATCCTCCGGATATCCGACGCGTTGGGTAAAATCACCGGTCGGTAGTGCTCCCCTGCCAGGCTCAACGCCATCATCTGCGATCCTCTTACCCTGGGGTACCGCACCGGGTCCACCATATACCCGAAACAGTTCCTCCACTCCTCGGACTCGGGTCTTGAAATCCATCAGCAAACTCATGGTGGAGGACTCATACATCATAGGAAAACCGCACTTTTTATTTTAAAAGAGAGAAAAGGTTTATTTATGTTTTTGCGGTTTTCCTCCAAATCCAAGAAATCTCATGAAATCCGAATCCAAGTCATCAATAGCATGTAAACAGTGAATATAGGAATGAGAATCCATGAATGCGACACAACAGTGAACAATAACATGCATGAAGTAGCAGGCAATAACTACAATGTCTAAACTAGCATATAAGGCAAGTACACTAATATCATGTCTAAACTATTAGCTAACAACCTATGTCAATGAAATAGTATTTTCTAAAGTGTTCGTGACATGGCAATTACCGATGAAGATGTGTGTGAGCCGGCAAGTAAGTGTACGTGGTACATACGCGTCATCGGTAATGGTGCCGGTGTCCTAACAGCATGATATTAATAATAAGATATGAAACATACTATAAGCATGCGATGCGAAGCGAACAACAATAATGAGCGGGAGCTAAATACTAGACACAAGATAACAAATCTATATTTAATATAAATCTAGTCTAACAACTACACTAAACTAAAGGGCTACACTAACTGGCTACTGAAGGTAAGGAAACCGCCTAACCCCTGAGTCGATAGATATACCTACATGTATATGTTAGTCGGTGATCCTGCCTCCATAATATCACATCCGATACCATATCTATAATCAGACATTCCCAAGTCAAGAGTGCGGATCAAACATCAATATATAGCTCGTACGTAAATCCGTCGTACGGCATCCCAAATCTGTGTACGGGTCAATATCACATTCATCATACTATTAATCTGGTATCCTCTTTATCAATTATCATTATCGGGGTACTGATCTACGTCTAGTACAATACTGATACTGCCTAAGTATGCATGCACGTGTGTGAAACACTACGTCAAGGACCCGCTACAATGTCATGTCGTATCTCAAATACGAACCCTGCCATATCACCGATCTCACGACCCCAAATCAAATCTCATCGACTCATCTCAAATCCTGAGTACTATCCTCATCATCCATGCATGTGTATATGAATGTATATATGCATAGTCCCATACCCATGCGTATATACATATATACACATCCTCATCTACGCACGAGAAAGTAATGTATGCAAGTCTGTGTGTGCGTATGTGGGTATAACAACCACTCTAGGGTTTCGCAACTAACAAAAAGCTAATCCATGAACACATAATCATAACATGAATAATCATTCTTGTATCATAAAACACCTATATAAACATATATATATATGAACTATACTACGAACTGCGGGGGTGCTATACGCCATCCATCTGACTTCTCCCCATAGATATAAATCTACTCACCTGATCTTCGCTCACCAGTGCTGACGTCGCCACGCACTTGCTTGTCGTCTCGAAATCTTCGTAAGGGAACTTACATATCATAACGCAACGTATCGCATTAAAATTCGACTCATGACCAAAACGACACACGAATCTCACATAGGTCAAAACCTATGGTTTGCTTTCTCAAATCAACCCAAAAATCCTCGATATCGGCGTACACACGCCGAGTGGTCGCGAAAAACTCAAACGCACCAATCGTGGTTTCAAAACTCATTAATTATATAAGAAATAGGTTTTGATTCATCAAAACCATCAAATTAAACAAATCGTTTTATTTCCCAAAAACCTAGTTAGCGGTCGTTAACCGTTTTTAATACAAATATTGATGTTTTAGCAAAACTAGTGGTTACAATATTCACTAATTAGCTTAAATAGGCCACATAACCATTTACTATATTTTTAATCTTGCTCTCTTAAACCAAAACCTAGTTAGCACAAATACCCTTTTTGTTCAAAACTTGAAGTTTTAACCAATAAAAACATTTCAAAAATTTTTGTGGCCAAAATGCTCACTTAATAACATAATTAGATCATACAAATAAATTTCATAAATTAAACTCGTCAATTTATAAATATTTTTAAAACCTAGTAAGCATAAAAAAAATTCCAAATTCGTGCAAACATCGCGGATTTGCGATAAATTGCACACAACATCGCGCAAACATCCAAGTTAACCATTAGAAAGCCACTACAATTAAATTAACCCAATTACCATGCTTCAAAATCCATTTTCCATACACAACCCTTTCTTGATTTTTCAAAATGAGCAATTCCAATCCAAACTATACATGAAAATGCTAAATTAACACTAATTTGAGCCCACTAAGCAAAGTAACCTCTTAAATTTGGTTTGTATAATAACTAGATAGCAAAATAGCTTAATTAACCTATTAATGGTTTCTAAAACCCTAGTTAAAATTCAAGCCATGAACTTTAAAACCTAAACTAGAAATTAGCTAAACAATTAACACTAAAACCATCTAATTAAAGGAATTAACCCAAAGAAGTTAAATGGGTAAGGATTATACCACAAGATCTATGGATCTAGCAAGAAAAGTTGCCTCCTAAGATGCCCCCTAGCATCCAAGATCCAAGCTAGAATGGCTAAGGAGAAAGGATAGCATAAGGATTTGGTTTGAATTTTGAATAAATTGTGGATTTTTGGAGCAATTTTGGATGGACTTTGATGATGAAAAGAGATGAGACAAGGAGGGGGATGGGCCTGCTGCAACTGCAAAAATTTTCTGCTGAGGAGGAGGAATGGGGATGGTATGGGTGTTGTGGGAAAAAGCCTAAGTCAACCCTCTCAAGTCAAAGCACACATACTTCCAAATTTACCCTTTTAAAACCCTTTTAAACACATCATTTCATCACAAGGTTTAAAGTCAAAACGAGGCAAGGAAATTTCTTGGGCTGCTGGTTGTGGGGCCGGCCTAGGGGAGGGGAATGAGTGAGAGAGGTTTTACAAAGAAATTTTATGCAAAAAGACCCCCCACAAAACCATATTTGCAAGTTTTAGTTCAAAATAATTATATTTTTGTTTTCCATAATAAAAACCAATTAAAACTTGAAATAAAATACAAAAAAAATATATTACAAACTATATTTTAATTAACATAGTTCTATAGATTAAAATTCGCCCAAAGAAATTTGTATTTATACCTAATTTAATGTATTTTTACCGGCTTAAAATAATATTAAAAAATTGAAAAATTAGGGAAAAATTTTAAACGACCAGAATTTTATAAGTAGCTCATTAGCTACTAAAAACTAGCAATTACCTATCCAAATTAGGTATAATTAGGCCTAAACTACAAAATAACAAAAAAGAAGATTTATGGAAAAATCCCAAATTTTCACCGATTTTCGGGAAAACACCAAAATGACTTTTCAAGGTGTTACAAACCCTTTTTGTGGCATTGTAGACTAGGTCATATCAATGCGACACGACTAGCTAAATTACATAAGGATGGATATTTGAATCCGTTAGAATTTTCATCTTATGACACTTGCCAGTCATGTCTCAAAGGCAAAATAACCAAAACTCCATTTAGTGGACACAGAGAAAGAGTTACAAAACTGTTGGGACTGATACATAGTAATGTATGTTGTCCCATGTCCACACATACCAGGAATGGTTTCCCATACTTCATTACATTCACTGACGATCACTCAAGATACGAACATGTGTTCCAATTGAAACACAAGTCTGAAGCTTTTGAGAAATTCAAAGAATATAAGCACGAAGTAGAGAACCAAACGGGAAAACGTATTAAGATCCTTCAATCTGATCGAGGAGGAGAATACTTGAGCAATGAGTTCCTGGACTATCTAAAAGAGAATAGGGTTCTCTCTCAGCTAACTCCTCCGTATACACCACAGCACAATGGTGTATCGGAATGGAGGAATCGCACCCTATTAGATATGGTGCGCTCTATGGTGAGCACTGCTGAGTTGCCTATTTCCTTTTGGGGTTATGCGCTTGAGATAGCAGAATACCTATTGATTCAAGTTCCATCCAAATCTATACCTACCACACCATATGAGATATGGAGTGGGAAGAGACCATATCTTAAACGAGTTAAGATATGTAGTTATCCAGCCTATATCAAAAGGCAAAATCCAGACAAACTCGAAGCACGATCAGTTCTTAGCAAGTTTGTGGGATATCCAAAGAATTCATATGGATATTTTTTCTACCACAGTGAGAAACAAAAGGTGTTTGTTGCTCAACATGCCACCTTTTTAGAAAAGGAATTTCTTGCAAAGGAAAATAGTGGCAAAGAGGTAGACCTGGAAGACGTTCCAGCTACACGGACTACAACTGAAGATTTAGTGGAACCAGAGGATTCGATGGTTCCCGAAGAACCCCAGCCTCTCCGCCGATCTAGTAGGGTTCCTCATCCACCTGAGAGATACTATGATTTTCTCATTGATGGTGGGAGCGAGGACTGCATCATGGAAGATGTTGACCCGACTAGCTTTGAGCAAGCCATCATGAGTGGGGACACTGTGAACTGGCTGGATGCAATGCGATCTGAGATGGAATCCATGTATACCAATAAAGTATGTACTTTGGAAGTTGCTCTTGAAGGAGTAAAACCCATTGGGAGCAAATGGATCTTTAAGAAGAAACTTGGTGTAGATGGAAAAGTTGAAACTTTCAAAGCTAGACTTGTTGCAAAGGGTTTTCGTCAACGACCAGGTGTGGATTAGGATGAAACCTTTTCTCCAGCGGCTATGCTTAAGTCTATCTGAATCCTACTTGTCATTACTGCATACCATGACTATGAAATCTGGCAAATGGATGTTAAGACCGCCTTTCTAAATGGTGATTTAGAAGAGTGCGTGTATATGACTCAGCCAGAGGGCTTTGTAGACAGTCGGAGCAGCGGAAAGTTGTGCAAGCTTCTTAAATCCATCTACGGGTTAAAGCAGGCATCGCGGACTTGGAACATCTGTTTTGATGTTGTACTCAAAGAGTTTGACTTCATCGAGAACGTAGATCAACATTGTATATAGAAGAAGGTGGCAAAGAGTAAGGTTGTCTTCCTCATATTGTACGTAGATGACATACTCTTGATAAGAAATGATGTTCCTATGCTGCACTTAGTCAAGCTCTTTTTATCACAAAGATTCTTAATGAAAGACCTAGGTGATGCCTCCTGCATCTTGAGGATTAAGATCTATAGAGATAGATCTAAACAGATATTGGGATTGTCCCAATCCAGGTATATTAACACCATACTAAAGAGGTTTGGTATGGAAGAATCCAAGCATGGAAATTTACCCACGATCTCTGGACTCACTTTCTCCAAAGAGATGTCTCCCAAGACCGATTTAGAGAGAGCTCGAATGCAAGGGATACCCTATGCTTCGGCAGTAGGCTCTATCATGTACGTGATGCTATGTACCAGACCCGATGTAGTATACTCACTAAGTGTAGTGAGTAAGTATCAAGCAGATCCTGGAGAGGGTCACTGGACAGATGTGAAGAACATTCTCAAGTACTTGAGAAGGACAAAAGAGATGTTCTTGGTGTATGGTAACGAAGAACTCCAGGTGGAGTCCTTTACCGATTCGAGCTTCCAGAGTGATAAGGACGACTCTAAGTCGCACTCGGGATTTGTATTTACCCTCGATGGAGGGATGGTTTGTTGGAAGAGTTCCAAACAGGAAACCGTGGCAGACTCGACGATGGAGGCTGAATACATTGCTGACAACGATGTTGCCAAAGAGGCTGTCTGGATGAAGAAGTTCATAACTTAACTTGGTGTGGTTCCGTCTATTAATCATCAAATACCTTTGTATTGTGATAACGATGGAGCTGTGGCATTGGCCAAGGAACCCAGGTCCCAGCAGAGATCCAGGCATATTCTGAGATGGTATCACCTGATCCGGGAGATAGTTGATCGCCGGGAGATAGTTGACCGCCGGGAGATCGAGGTCAAGAGAGTTGACACGAAGGACAACACTGCGGATCCACCCACGATGGCCATACCCCAGATACAATTTAAGAGATTCTTCAAGATGTTGGGTATGAGATACTACAACAGCTGGCCTTAATGCAAGTGTAAAATTGTTAGTTATGTATATGCCCTAGAGGCCATTGTTATACATATGATGTATATTATAGTGGATGCTTGGATATATATATATAGAGGACTTTCTTGCTCGATATGATAGTATGCTATCTGGTTTCTCTTTGTTTTAACATGTTGACTTGTATTGTGTTACTGTCTTGCTCTCACATGTTGATAAATCCCTTAGGATATGTACTTGACTACTAGGACTATGATGCAGATCATACTAGTGGGGCCAGGGTAGTCTACGAGTACATCGTATAATTGTTCCTTGTCGAGGGTGTATCGAGACAGCTCATCGATACTCCAGAGTATACTAGCGTATACGCTTCTTGACCCATATGATTGGCGATGGATGATCCCACATCCATTGGTGTTTGACATCAAAGATGGTACACGGGTGCTCAGTGGAGACTCGGTACACTGAACGGACTCGCCGAGAACTCCTAGATGATATTATACCTATCGTCAAATAGTAGTTCGCTGGTGACACTAGTACAGGTTAGTCTGTAGACCCGAGATCGTCATAGAGTCTTATGTGATTCCCACTGTGCATTTATTTCCACCTTACCATGTTCATGAGAACGTGCAAAATGGTGTCTTTTGGGTACAGTCCCGAATCACATGGAGGCAATAAGCGATAGGAGGGGTTTCGTCTCTCCCGGTATTGTGGGTTGATGTTGTGCTGTGCTCGATTGGCTATAACTGGAAGTCCCTGGCAAGGGCTGATATGGAGATCTACTGGTAAGTGTTATCTGTTGGGTTACGACAGCGCCCCGGCCATCAATCTGTGGCCAAATGCGAAACAAAAACATTTCATACTCGGCGCTAACGCAACTCGATTCCCGGATTGTGCCATTAACCGTTTACTAGCTAACTTTAAAGTGTTCAGAGATTATACCAATCGATCTGTGTCCTTCGGTCTTCAACCTCTTCCTAAGCTCCTTACGGCTGCCCCGAACAAGTTTGCTCTCCAGTCTCCCTCATCGAAGACAATCCACGTCGAGGATTCTTAATACGGGCTCCCGCTTCAAATCGAAGCAACTCGAACAACTAGTTTGCTAACCAAGGTGCTCAAGATGAAGTAGAGAGTGTGTGACCATTTTGTCTCAAGAGATCCATGGATTCTCAATTCAAGAGAGGGTATGGATGGAGGTGAAGAAGAAGCCATGAGTTGTAAAGAATGTGAGCTCAAGTTTTTGCACCAAAAGAAAAAGCAACACTTGAAGAAAGAAATGTGCTAGGCTGCCCTCTCTTTTTGTTGTGATAATATTGTGAGGTTTTTGTGTAGAAAAATAAACAAATAACATCCTAAAATATCTCCCACAAAACCCTCACAAATATCTCACAAAACAATAAATAAATAAAGCATGGCACAATAAATGCACCACGCCAAAGCTTAGCCTCACAATTTCCACATCATCAAAATATTAAACATTTATCAAAAACCCTAAATATTTAATACAATAAAAGGAAATGGCATCTTCAAAATAATCTTGTAACGGAATTACAAGAATACCCCTCATATGTATATACATACCTGCATCCGTATTCCGACTGAATACGAATACAACGAGACGAAAATAATCCAACTATCTAATACTAGGATCCGGCTTAAACCAAAGCCCACTAGTATGATCCGTCTGATCATGATCCATGCACAAGTGCACGTATATGATCGAACCCTGCCATAAAACCATACGGCCTCTACAATGTTTTGCCCGAACTAGGAAAACCCTCTGTGTAGGACTCTAAAGACTCGTCAATACGCTGGCAGTGGGTTTAACAACAAGCACGTCAGTGGCACTAGCTGTACGTAACGGCTACCCAGGTAATGAGCGAAAAGGAGGCCGACGAGTGAACTCATCCTGAAACCCTACTGAGCCTAACAGTTACAATATCCGTATAGTCCGATCTGTTCGTCTAAGAGTATCGCATATCGGGCCTAGGGGGATAGTAAACGTCAGACCCCCAATAGCGGTATAAGTCGTGTCGGAGTGTAGCCCAGAACACCTTGAGAAACTATTGGAATACCTACCAGTAATTCTCACTTGCCTTGGCAAAGGAATTTGTATAATGGCTCTCCAAACATAGCGGGATATCAACCCCCAATACTGGGAGAGACGAATCCTATCTAACCGCCACTGCCTCCAAGTGCTTCGGGACTGTACCCAACTACTACCTGTTTGCACGACTCCTTTCAGCCGTGGTAGGGTAGCAATCAAAGAACAGTGGAAACACACTTGATGCGAAGTAGTAGTGTCAAGTCAACGGACTAAGTTGTACTCATGTCACCTGAGAAGTGCTATCTGACGATAGGTATAGTACCAACCAGCAGTACCCCTGTGAGTCCGGTGTACTTATAACCCAATGAGCACCTGTATACTATCTTAGGTGAACCAACTGACACCAATGGGTTGTGAGACCGGCCATCGCCCATCGTCGGGGTCTCGATCCGTATACACTAGTCTACTCTCGGAGTATCGATGCCCAGTCTCAAAACTCCCACGACTAAGGACACTTTAAGGATGTGCTTATAAACGACCCAACTCTTACGTATATGATCGCTATCATACTGCTGGTAGTCAAGCAAGAATCCTATGGGCACTATCAACATGTAATAGTGATCTGTAATATCGCCTGAAGCATGTACATGATGATAAAGACAAACCAGATAGCATACTATCATCTCGAGTAAGACTGTTCTACCAGTTTAAGTCCTCCCTTAATCATTGCAATCACGTGCTTGTGATCCAATAATTGACTTGAGGGCACTATAACCAACAATCTCCCACTTGCACTTAAGGCTAATTATTGCGATGTCGCATACTCACAGCCCGTGTGATACCGAACACCCAACTTCTCTACTAATCAGTTTCACAAAGCTCATTTATGAAACTATTGCGTTCGAGAAATAACCTCCGTGAGTGGATACGCTCTGATGTTTCTTTCTATGTCTCCCTTTATCTTAAGTTCATGGAGAAAACCATCTCCCGAAATGAGCAATACCTGTCTTAGAATATGTCTGGATATCTGATGGGACCCAGTTCACAAATGAACTCCAAATCTAGTTTACATCTTAGCCTATAACGTTAACTGAATTTAATCAATATCCTGCACCATGCCTCCCTCGGTATCCGCTTGGACCATCTGTCCAAACTACAGCCCCACACAGAGGAAAGTCTATAACTCTGACAGTCACTTTGTCAACCAGGTCACCTTGAAAGCATGGAATGATAACCGTCTCCCAAAAGAGGCTGCTGTTATCAAATCCCTAGAACATCCACTCATGTTCTAAAACTGCTTCTGAACGTTTCTCCCGGATTGGATTAATATCTTAACTTATTGTATCTAGTGCAAAAAAAACATCTGGTGTGGTACTTGGCATCTCATGATTGACTCAATTGCCTAAGCAAGTGATATGTCAATCATGCACATCCCTCTCCCCTTTAGTCTGTAAGACACCTTTAGAGAGGGTGATTCCTTCACCTGCAGGTACACCACCATGCCAGGAGTCATCCATTCAAAAATACTTTTAGAATGCTGTCTAAGTACCCATATTGGGAAACTTCCCAAATTTAGATCTAAAACCATAGATCTAGTGACCAGAATGCCTAATATTATATCCATATCCTATGTGGAGAAACTACTGTATGACAACCACATTATAACCGATCGTAGTATAGGAATTTCACTTCCTACAACGTGCATGTGATCCAAATACTAGGACATCACACCCTACTACCTTCTTAACAGATCCATCTCCTATTCTGATGAAGTCAAAACCTATGACTGTCACGTCAAAAATAGATGATCTATCTCTGCTATATCTGCTTTAGTCTATAAATAGACATAAGCTACTTGTCCACCATGCTTTCGCTGCTCCCACTGAATACAACAACCCTCTGGCAGAGTCATATACACGTGCACTTCTAAAGCTGGTTTAGAACGACGCTATACTCATCCTCCTGCCGGGTCTCATAGTCTAGAGCAGCAGTAATGGCAAGTTTGGATAAACAAGAACCTCCCTGTCATCGTCATTGAGAATACCGAAGTACCTCTCGGGTGTCTGAGGTTACCCACCATATCCACGGAGTGGCCAATGGAATGTCAAACCTGATTGAATCTCTAGGTTCTATTAAATTTCCAGTAATCGTCTGTAGTCCTGGAATCACTTCCAGTTCTACCATACCCCCACTACTGTTTTCTGAAAAAAGTCCATTTTACAAAAACTGTGGCGAGTCAAGAACAATATCACTATTGATCTTCCAGATGGTCGAAAGTTAACCCTCGGCATAGCCTGGGTTAACCCACAAACTGCCATTACAGAAACGCGCCTTGAGTTATCCAGAGTCTGGTTTTAAGCATAAGCCGGACAACTCCATATACCTTAACATCGTTAAGATATGAGCCATTCTATATACAATATAGAAACAGAGGCACTGATTTAATTGGAACCAGATTCGAATCATTCAGCTGTCTCCAGTGCATGTCATCCAAATGGAGAGTGGCCTATCAGCATTACTCAACTTAGGAGTGCATCCAGATATGAGTAACCTGAAAGAGAAGCAAGTTCTCAAAACCATTACTATCAACTGAATACCAAACACAAGTATATACTTCTTCGATCACCTTAAAGAATCCTGATACTTGCAACACATGATTCTGTACTTTATTCTTTTACCTATAACTTCTCAAAACTTGGACCTTGTATTTCTTCGAAACACTTATCTAAAACTAGAGGAGTCATAAGTAAACAGAATATAGTACGAGGACCAACCCCTTTGTCCTAATGGACACTGGACAACATACAATACTTTATAAAATATAGGTAAATAAAGTTATGAAGACTGTACAAGAATAAAGTACACTAGACACAACTAAGTCTCCTGAGTTGAATAACTCAAACCCTGTGCGTCGTAGTTTGAAAACTGTATTATGGTTATGAAGAATTACACAGCTGTTTAATGCTTCTTACCTAACCATCAACTAATATAGGTAAATATCATGGACATAATTTCAAAATGTTAAATCTCACTTTATAAAATAAACGTACAGATATATTAGTTTGAAATTGGTGCATAACAACGGATATTCAAAACCAAACATTTGCCATCTGGCAAAACCCCAGGCGATTTCCTCAAATATCACCAATTAAAACAAATTCCGATATAATGAGGACGATCACCTAATTCCTAATGACTTACTCCCACTCATCATCTATAGAACCATACAGATGTGAGAATCAAACCAGGTAAACACATACCCTGGAATAAGGACCTAATTGGGAAATCGGTTTTCAATTAACAACGCATTGTGAAACTGAAAAATGAAAATGTTTCGAAGGGGTATTCGGGTATTCCTAGTAATGCCTCTTCCAGTATCTGATTTACGACTATAACCGTATATCTCTTTGCCATCTCTCCAAATCCCTTTTATTTGTCATTACTCATTGCCTTCTGTACACCCGCTTAGGCTAAATGTTTTTCTTCCTTCCCGACCGTTCGGCACCAGCCTATGGTTTGGAAGAAGACTATCCAATAAGCATAATTGGTGTACTCTCCTAATCCTAAGAGTACTCGGAACTTGAGAGAAGGTAAAGATAAAAGACAACTGAATAAAACTTATCATATTTCTCTTGAACCAGAATCCATCCTCGTACTTGAACAAGTTCTTTCGAGTTCGTATATAACCATACAATGGATTATCCAATAACTGTGGATCTTCATAGTGATACGGGGTGTTCTGGAGAAATCAAAAAGTGAAGTAGGAGTGGCGATGAAATATGTGGTTTGGTCGTCAATGATAGCAGTCGCGATTTACTTTGCCCTCTTTCTAATCCCTTTATTTGTCTTTACTTATTACCTTCTGTACACCATACTTAGGCTAATTGGTTTTCTTCATTCCCCACCTTTCAGCACCTGCCTATGGATTGGAAGAAGACTATCCAATAAGCATAATAGGTCTACACTCTCCTAATCCTAGGAGCCCTCACATCTTGAGAGAAGGTAAAAAGAAAAGGCAACTGAATAGTCCTATTCATTTTCTCCAGAACCTGAAACCATCCTCAAATCTGAAACAAGTTTCTTCGAGTTCATATGTAACTATATAATGGTCATATCCAATAAAAATGGGATCTTCGTAGTGATACGGGGTGTTCCGGAGAAAAGCAAAGGGTAAAAGTAGGAGTGGCAATGAGGTATGCAACTCAGACAATCCAAAAGTCAATGTTTTAAGAAGGTTCGGTTAACTTGGTTACTGAGTTATAGTCTAGGGTCGGGCTATGGCCGCTGCCAAAGAGATAGAGAGAAATAAACACTCAGCGTGCACTCTGACCTAGAACAGAATGGCCAATCACTTTATCTAATCAGGATGTCTTCCACTGTATCCTCAAATTCCCCTCCAAACCTGAAAGAAGAATTAGTCGGGATCATCTAAAATCATCCGAGGAGTAAACCAACTCATCAGTGGGTATCTGTAGGGTTCCTAGGCACCCTAATGAAGTCTCACAAGGCATCGAACATACCAATTTCAAATATTATTGGTGCCGAGAAACCCTAACATGGATCGTCGGCTAGATTTCTAGGCGAAACGGTAAACTAGTATGCTACTTAACTAAAAGTTAGATGCTACAACCTTTGTAGATCCGGTTCCCCACTTCCTTAGCTCCACATGGGTGTGCTCTCGCTTTCCATCATGAATCCTAGACTCATTCGTCGGCTTCATCGGAAAAACGGGCGAGCAAGGTCGTCGGCTTCGTGTCAAAGACGATCTACGTCGAGGTTGCACAAGTTCAAGCTTCGACTTCACCAAGTTGTGAAACTTGTGAAGAAAACACCCAAAACCACTTGGCAAGAGGTAGAGGATGAAGAAATAGGAGGTGGGTTCACTTTAGATTTGGATTTCTCTCATTAAAACTCAAGTTGCCATTGATGGCATCAAGGTTTCAATCTTGAAGAAGAAGGAAGAAGAAGAAGCTAGTTTATGATAAGTTGTTTTTAAAATGAAAAGAAAATTCATACTTATCATAATCTAACTTGGGTTAAGTGTAGAGAATAAACCATGGTAAGTGGATGGGATAGGGTTAAGCATGAAGACAAAATGGTCTCCATGGTCAAAGCTTCATGAAGCTTCAACAAGCTTCATGACAAAAACAAACCATTATCTCTTCATTTATCCAATAAAATAAATAAAGAAATGAATAAATAAATGATAAGGCAAAACCCTAATTATCATTTAACCATGGTTTAATTCTTCACACTTAACCAAATGATCAAGTATCATCAAACATGATACATATATGTGCACAAAAGTATATCACATATACAACTCGCACATCAAGTGAGAATATCCATTTAAAGGTAACCAATACTAGTTAATGCAAAGTAATATATCAAATATATAATTATACATTAAATCATTAAATCAACATTTGATTCAATGATCCGGTCATGTCGCTCATAACCGACTAGAATCCAATGTATCGATTTATCGAATCTATGATTCAATAACTAGGTCATATCGAATATCACCAATCGAAACATATATCGCGAGAATGAAATGCGGTATCACATACACGCATTATTCTCGGTCCTGCACATATTTCAAATGCGCTCCTATTTCGTTTCGCTTGAGCTAGGAAACCTCTGTGTAGGACTCTAAAGACTCGTCAATACGCCGGTAGCAGATGATGATCATATCAAGCACCCACAAGCCGCAAGCAGTCTGCTAAACGTAACGGCCACCCGGGTATTGAGCGATCAGAAGATCGACGAGCTAGCCCGCTAACACTCCTGTGAATCCAACCAGTAACACTTACCGTACAGTCCGGTCTGTTCGTCTGATACGTCGCATATCAAGTCTAGGGGTGGTAAACGTCAGACCCCAATACTCGATAAGTCGTGCCGATGTGAGTCTCGTAACGGGTCGAGAAACTACTGGTAACACTTACCAGCAAATCTCTGATCAGCCCTGGCCAAGGACTTCCCTGTTACGGCCAATCGAGCACAGCGCAACATCAACCCCCAATACCGGGAGAGACGAAACCCCTCCTATCGCTCATTGTCTCCATGTGACTCGGGACTGTACCCAAAGACCACCGTTTTGCACGCCCTCATGGACGTGGTAAGGTGGAGATCAAAGCACAGTGGGAATCACACAAGACTCTATGACGATCTCGGGTCTACAGACTAACCTGCACAAGTGTCACCTGAGAACTGCCATCTGACGTGAGGTATAATACCATCTGGGAGTTCTCGGCGAGTCCGTACAGTGTACCCAGTCTCCACTGAGCACCCGTATACCATCTCTGATGTCAAACACCAATGGATATGGGATCATCCATCGCCCATCTCATGGGTCGAGAAGCGTATACGCTAGTCTACACTGGTATATCGATGCCCCGTCTCGATACACCCACGACTAGGGACCTTGAAGGATGTACTTATGGACTACCATGTCCCCACTAGTATGATCTGCATCATAGTCCATGTAGTCAAGTACATATCCTAAGGGCTTTACCAACATGTAACTATAAGACAGTATAAAGAGACAAGTGTACATGTTAAGATAAAGAGCAACCACATAGCATACTATCATATCGAGCAAGAAAGTCATCTCTATATATGTCCAAGCATCCAATATAATATACATCATCTGTACAATACTGGCCTCTAGGGCATACATACAACTAACAATCTCCCACTTGCACTAGGGCCAGCTGCTGTAGTATCGCATACCGAGCATCCCGAAGAGTCTCTCAAACTGTATCTTGGGAATGGCCTTCGTGAGTAGATCCGCCGTGTTGTCCTTCGTGTCAACTCTCCTGACCACGATCTCCCGGCGATCAACTATCTCCCGGATTAGGTGATACCGCCTCAGAATATGCCTGGATCGCTGATGGGACCTGGGTTCCTTTGCCAAAGCCACCGCTCCATTGTTATCGCAATACAAAGGTATTGGATGCTCAATAGATGGAACCACTCCAAGTTCAGTAATGAACTTCTTGACCCAGACAGCCTCTTTGGCAGCATCGTTGGCAGCGATGTATTCAGCCTCCATCGTCGAGTCTGCCACGGTTTCCTGCTTGGAACTCTTCCAGCTAACCGCCCCTCCATAAAGGGTAAAGACAAAACCCGACTGCGACTTAGAGTCGTCCTTATCACTCTGGAAGCTTGAATCGGTAAAGGACTCCACATGGAGCTCTCCGTTACCATACACCAAGAACATATCTCTAGTCCTTCGCAAGTACTTGAGAATGCTCTTCACAGCTGTCCAGTGACTCTCTCCAGGATCAGCTTGATACCTGCTCACTACACTTAGTGAGTATGCAACATCGGGTCTGGTACATAGCATTGCATACATGATAGAGCCTACAGCCGAAGCATAGGGTATCCCTTGCATGCGAGCTCTCTCCAAATCAGTCTTGGGAGACATCTCTTTGGAGAGAGTGACTCCAGAGATCGTGGGTAGGTTCCCACGCTTGGATTCTTCCATACTAAACCTCTTTAGTATGGTGTCAATGTACCTGGATTGGGACAATCCCAATATCCGTTTGGATCTATCTCTATAGATCCTGAATCCCAATATGCAGGAGGCATCACCAAGATCTTTCATTGAGAATCTCTGTGATAAGAAGAGCTTGACCGATTGCAGCATAGGAATATCATTTCCTATCAAGAGTATGTCGTCCACGTACAATACGAGGAAGACAACCATACTCCCTGCCACCTTCTTGTAGATACAAGGTTCATCTGGGTTTTTGACGAAATCAAACTCTTTGATAACGACATCAAAGCAGATGTTCCAACTCCGCGATGCTTGCTTTAATCCATAAATGGATTTAAGCAGCTTGCACACCTTCCCGCTGCTCCTACTATCTACGAAGCCCTCCGGCTGAGTCATGTACACGCACTCTTCTAAATCACCATTTAGAAAGGCGGTCTTAACATCCATTTTCCAGATTTCGTAATCATGATATGCAGCGATGGCAAGCATGATCCGGATGGATTTAAGCATAGCCACTGGAGAAAAGGTTTCGTCATAGTCCACACCTGGTCTTTGGCGAAAACCTTTTGCTACAAGTCTAGCTTTGAAAGTCTCCACTTTCCCATCTACACCAAGTTTCTTCTTGAAGATCCACTTGCTCCCAATGGGTTTTACCCCTTCACGAGCAATTTCCAAAGTCCATACTTTGTTGGTGTACATGGATTCCATCTCGGACCGCATAGCATCCAGCCATTTCACTGTGTCCCTACTCGTGATGGCCTGCTCGAAGCTAGTTGGGTCATCATCCTCCATGATGCAATCCTCGCTTCCACCGTCAATGAGAAAACCGTAGTATCTCTCAGGTGGACGAGATACCCTACTAGATCGGCGGAGAGGCTGGGGTTCGTCGAGTTCTACTGAATTCTCTGGTTCTACCAAGTCTTCTGTTGCAGTTTGTATTGCTGGAACCTCTTCCAGTTCTACCTCAATGCCACTAATCTGTTTCATAAGAAAACCTTTTTCTAAGAAAGTGGCATGTCGAGAAACAAACACCTTTTGTTCCTCGGGGTGGTAGAAGATATACCCTTGTGAATTTTTGGGATATCTTACAAACTTACATAAGACAGATCTTGCCTCGAGTTTGTCCGGATTTTGTCTTTTGACATAGGCTGGACAACCCCATATCTTAACATAGTTAAGACTTGGTCTCTTTCCTTTCCATATCTCATATGGAGTGGTAGGCACAGATTTGGTTGGAACCATATTCAATAGATGTATGGCTGTCTCAAGCGCATACCCCCAGAAGGAAATAGGTAACTCGGCTGTGCTCATCATATAGCGCACCATATCTAATAGGGTGCGGTTCCTCCGTTCTGATACACCGTTGTGCTGTGGTGTATATGGAGGAGTCAGCTGAGAGAGAATCCCATTCTCTTTTAGATAATCTTGGAACTCATTGCTCAAGTATTCTCCTCCTCGATCAGATCGAAGGATCTTAATACTTTTGCCCGTTTGGTTCTCTACTTCGTGCTTATATTCTCTGAATTTCTCAAAAGCTTCAGACTTGTGTTTCAATAGGAACACATGCCCGTATCTAGAGAGATCGTCAGTGAATGTAATGAAGTACGAAGAACCGTTCCTGGCAAGGGTAGACATGGGACCGCATACATCACTATGTACCAGTCCTAAGAGTTCAGTAACTCTTTCTCCGTGTCCACTAAACGGAGCTTTGGTTATTTTTCCTTTGAGACATGAATGGCAAGTATCATAAGATGATAATTCGAACGGATTCAAATAACCATCCTTATGTAACTTAGCCAGTCGTGTCGCATTGATATAACCAAGTCTACAATGCCACAAGAAGGATTCGTTCATTTCTGAACTTTTCCTCTTGTGTGTGTTTTGTATATTGAGGACTGTATTTTGATTTAGAATGAATATGCCATTATATAGCGAGCCTGATGCAATCAACTTTTGATCTAGGAATATGTTCATAACATTATCCTTTACTACAAAATTATATCCTTCTTTACTCAATAAAGAAACTGATATAATGTTGCACATCATGTTTGGTATATAATAGCACTCATTCAGAATTATTGTATCACCACTTGGTAATACTAGGTGATATTCGCCAACTGCTTTGGCTGCAACATTTGCACCGTTCCCTACTTGAACGGAATGATCACCTTTTCCCAGTTCTCTACCTTTTCGCAGCCCATGTAACATTTTACATATGTGGGATCCTGATCCGGTATCTAATACCCAGGACGTAGGGTGAACTGAGAAACAGTTCTCAATGACAAACACACCCGAAGATGATGCATCAACATGCATGTTCTCCGTTTGGGCGGTGTGAGAATCCAGATATTCTCCTGTTTCCTGTTCATTCTTATAACACTTATAAGATAGAACGGGTCCAACGTTCCCCTGCACAGTATAACATGCGGGTTCGGTCAATACATCCATATTATTATCTTGATTAAGGCATGAAATGGTCGCTACCTGGAGAGAGAGAGAAGAAAACACTTTAGCGTATGCTCGTGCAAGATCAGATTGGTTATTATCTTATCTAATCAAGATGGCTCCTACTGGTTTTTATCAAATCTTCCTTCAAACCCTAAAAGGAAAGACTAGCCGGGATTAATTACACACTACAAGTTCGCCAATCTTTCAGCCAGGCCAGTGTCGGTACTTTGAGGGAGGTCCCCCGTGCTTTCGCACGAACCTAATTAATGTAAACCTCGTTTTCCCAGAGGCGTAACCTCGTTAACACCTTTCTAGACACCTACTTGATCGGCTAATTGTAATGTGTAAAACTCTTCCAGGAGTAACTCTTACTCGCAGTGGGTATCAGGATCCAACTATCTCATAGAAGGTATGCAATCTCATTGCAAATTTCAACACTTGAAATTCCCGATAATATTTTACCCCTAGTGTTCTATGACCTTGACGAATGCCAAACAACCCATAGTCCACTAGTCAAGTTCAACCCGTACATTTCTTGATTGAATTAAACCCACCCACACGACCCTTGACGAATGCCAAACAATGCCGTACGAATACCCTAATCCAATCTGCATCATATGCAAAAGCAGATAAATACTAGTTAGCTACCGTACACTACGCCTTGACGAATGCCAAACTACCGTAGCACGAATACTAATTAGTACTTATCTGAAATGAAGGAGGACTGCGCAGGTTTTCAGAAAACCTATTGCGTAATGAACTTGATATCGTTGTAGAATCAAATGAAGTTTTGAAATAGGAGTGATTTTGAGGCTTTTCCAGTTTTGCTAAAGGGGTCACTCCCGGTGAAGGGATCGTCGGCCCTTTCCTCGTCGAATGAGGTGCGGGATATGTCATATATATCACTGTGCAAAGCAAAAACTCTTAAAAGCAATCAAAGCCTAACCGAGTGTGTAGCATGTGCCAGTTACTGCTAAAGGAGTCACTCCCGGTGAAGGGATCTCGGTCCTTTCCTAATCGAATAAGGTGCAGGGTATATCATATATACCGCTATGCAAAGCAAGAACTGTAGCTACCTGTTTTATTTAAAATCTGATTCTACAACATCTTAGGTTTCTTTTCTTTCATTAATCACATTAATGAAGTCCCATCATTTAAATACCTAAACATCACAGATAGATATGACGTACACTTATGCCATCCGCATTCGCCTCGATGTCCCCTCGTGCACCGTTAGGTTAGGTAACTAACGACAGAGCAGGGCAGGGCTAGCGCGGGTGTAAAACATAAGTAACGTCTATATAATATATCATATATACTATATACTATATCCATCACAGAGTCACAACACAGATATCGCAGAAGAATAAACATATGAATTATTGGATATACTAGGACGTCCGTGTTTTCAAAACGAGCCAGTATAAAACACGGATTCCACGGTCGTAACGAATAGCCAATCCCATACCCCTAGACCCCTACGAGAGCGGCAAGCAACCCTGCCAATTCTAGGGTTAGGAGACCCGGACTCGACTCCTCGAGTTGGTCTCCCACTGGACCCCAGAACCCGGTTACTTGTGCTCCCCTCCTTGGGTCTATCCTAATGCGGAAAAGTAAATAATATACAAAAGCTGACATCTTCCGCTACCTGGAAGTGCCCCAAATAAAAGAATATTACATACAAGTTTTTACAAGAATGAAAATGAAAAACACTCATCTCACATAAAAAAAACCCGGCTATTCGAATACGACGATCCAATATAACATATCCAGCAACACATAACATCATATGTCATCAACGTAAGTAAGTATGCATACCCCAATTGTCGTTGACGTATAGCAACGAAACCGGCGATATGAACATACTACACTTACGGTCACAGAAAAGAAAGTGTAAAACTACAACAATTGGAATCCGCAACTTTTTTAGACATCGCATGCCTAATCAAATGAAATACTTAGACATCACATGCCTGACAGTTATAAATCCCACATTTTAGTCTCATTATCGAAAACACTTTTCAATATAAAGTGAAACTAAACCGCTAGATTTATAACATTCATTCAGTTATCATATAACTGTTTGTGAATTCCAATTATTGTATCACATTCCAGATAAACAGAAAATGTTAAACTTTCCGATCGAACAGTGGAATACCCAAGTTTTCCCGATACAGCTCAACACATGAAATAAGTCTAACAACATTCAGTTCGTGCCTCAGTACCGACGGTCCAGCCGTAGAAGGGTCAAGCCAACGCCTCACATGTGGCACGCCGTACTGCCCCAAACCCGAAGGTTCAAAGGGCAGTTCAAGAGGGTCACATAATCGAGTTAAGGTTTGTTGTCTTCTAGAGGGTCCATCGTGTTACTTGCACTACTTAGAACGTCGTTAAACTACGGAAAAATCCAACACTTGGAAATTTCCCGACGGGGGAAAAATTGGGTATTTATATCCGGTCGAACTTTTTAAAATATTCTAAAAATTATCCGGAAATACACAAAGACGAAATTTGATACCCCGATCGAAACACCGAATCCCCAAAGCAACCCCAGAAAATTCAACTCTTGAATAATTATTAAAAATTCCCATAAAACTCAGCACCAGAAAAGAAGAATTACTGTGCAAACAATATTGGGTAAAGTGAACAGTTGGCCGCGGAACAGCGGCAGAAGCCATGCTTCTGCCGCGTTTCCGCGACTGTTTGGAAGCTTCATGAGCTCGTGTTTCACCATAATTCTTAGATATTCCTGCTGAATTTTTTAGGCATTTTTAATCTTGAAAAATCCCAGATTTTAGAAAATGTACAGAGAGCATGTTAAGTTTAGGGTTACGGGTTCGTTCGGGCTTCAAATTGCGTCTAGACTTCGCCTAAGGCTCTAGCTAGGCTCTGATACCAGTGTAGGGTTCCTAGGCACCCTAATGAAGTCTCACAAGGAATCGAACATGCCAATTTCAAATATTATTGGTGCCGAGAAACCCTAACACGGATCGTCGGCTAGATTTCTAGGCGAAACGGTAAACTAGTATGCTACTTAACTAAAAGTTAGATGCTACAACCTTTGTAGATCCGGTTCCCCACTTCCTTAGCTCCACATGTGTGTGCTCTCAATGTCCATCACGAATCCTAGACTCATTCGTCGGCTTCATCGGAAAAACGGGAGAGCAAGGTCGTCGGCTTCGTGTCAAAGACGATCTACGTCGAGGTTGCACAAGTTCAATCTCCGACTTCACCAAGTTGTGAAACTTGTGAAGAAAACACCCAAAACCACTTGGCAAGAGGTAGAGGATGAAGAAATAGGAGGTGGGTTCACTTTAGATTTGGATTTCTCTCACTAAAACTCAAGTTGCCATTGATGGCATCAAGGTTTCAATCTTGAAGAAGAAGGAAGAAGAAGAAGCTAGTTTATGATAAGTTGTTTTTAAAATGAAAAGAAAATTCATACTTATCATAATCTAACTTGGGTTAAGTGTAGAGAATAAACCATGGTAAGTGGATGGGTTAGGGTTAAGCATGAAGACAAAATGGTCTCCATGGTCAAAGCTTCATGAAGCTTCAACAAGCTTCATGACAAAAACAAACCATTATCTCTTCATTTATCCAATAAAATAAATAAAGAAATGAATAAATAAATGATAAGGCAAAACCCTAATTATCATTTAACCATGGTTTAATTCTTCACACTTAACCAAATGATCAAGTATCATCAAACATGAGACATATATGTGCACAAAAGTATATCATATATACAACTCGCACATCAAGTGAGAATATCCATTTAAAGTGAACCAATACTAGTTAATGCAAAGTAATATATCAAATATATAATTATACATTAAATCATTAAATCAACATTTGATTCAATGATCCGGTCATGTCGCACATAACCGACTAGAATCCAATGTATCGATTTATCGAATCTATTATTCGATAACTAGGTCATATCGAATATCACCAATCGAAACATATATCGCGAGAATGAAATGCGGTATCACATACACGCATTATTCTCGGTCCTGCACATATCTCATATGCGCTCCTATTTCGTTTCGCTTGAGCCAGGAAACCTCTGTGTAGGACTCTAAAGACTCGTCAATACGCCGGTAGCAGATGATGATCATATCAAGCACCCACAAGCCGTAAGCGGTCTGCTAAACATAACGGCCACCCGGGTATTGAGCGATCAGAAGATCGACGAGCTAGCCCGCTCACACTCCTGTGAATCCAACCAGTAACACTTACCGTACAGTCCGGTCTGTTCGTCTGATACGTCGCATATCAAGTCTAGGGGTCGTAAACGTCAGACCCCAATACTCGATAAGTCGTGCCGATGTGAGGCTCGTAACGGGTCGAGAAACTACTGGTAACACTTACCAGCAAATCTCTGATCAGCCCTGGCCAGGGACTTCCCTGTTACGGCCAATCGAGCACAGCGCAACATCAACCCCCAATACCGGGAGAGACGAAACCCCTCCTATCGCTCATTGTCTCCATGTGACTCGGGACTGTACCCAAAGACCACCGTTTTGCACGCCCTCATGGACGTGGTAAGGTGGAGATCAAAGCACAGTGGGAATCACACAAGACTCTATGACGATCTCGGGTCTACAGACTAACCTGCACAAGTGTCACCTGAGAACTGCCATCTGACGTGAGGTATAATACCATCTGGGAGTTCTCGGCGAGTCCGTCCAGTGTACCCAGTCTCCACTGAGCACCCGTATACCATCTCTGATGTCAAACACCAATGGATATGGGATCATCCATCGCCCATCTCATGGGTCGAGAAGCGTATACGCTAGTCTACACTGGTATATCGATGCCCCGTCTCGATACACCCACGACTAGGGACCTTGAAGGATGTACTTATGGACTACCATGTCCCCACTAGTATGATCTGCATCATAGTCCAGGTAGTCAAGTACATATCCTAAAGGCTTTACCAACATGTAACTATAAGACAGTATAAAGAGACAAGTGTACATGTTAAGATAAAGAGCAACCAGATAGCATACTATCATATCGAGCAAGAAAGTCATCTCTATATATGTCCAAGCATCCAATATAATATACATCATCTGTACAATACTGGCCTCTAGGGCATACATACAACTAACAGTATCGGGATCTAACTATCATCGTATGATAACTTGATGGAATCCACTCAAGTCACCACACTCCAGAAGGTATGCGCATGCCTGGCAAGTTTCAGTTTCTTTAGAAACTCCCGATTTGATTTTTACCTCATGCGGCTTATGACCTTGACAGAGGTCAACATATCATAAGTCGCAAGTCATGTTCAACCCGTCAGTGTCCTTGATTAACTTAGACCCATCCGCACGTGCCCTTGATAGAGGTCAAAATGACCGTGCGACTGTCCTAAATAATCGCATAGCTATGTAACAAACAAGCATTACCCAGCTATCAAGCACTGTGCCTTGACATAGGTCAACATACACAGCATGAATACTAAGTAATACCTGTAAGAAATGACTGAGAGCTGCAACTGGTGTTTGGCGAAAAACCTTTAACGTAATGAACTTGATATCGTTGAAGGAACTGCATAGCTTTTTATAAATATATAGTGGCGAAAACCTTTGCTAAAGAGGTCACTCCCGGTGAAGGGATCTCGGCTCTTTCCTCGTAGAATGAGGTGCTGGATATTCATAACCAAATACCGTTGTGCAAAGAAAAAAGTAATCTATTATAGTGAAGTTATTACCCTGACGCAAATCTCTTCCCAAGGGGTCACTCTGATGAAGGGATCTCGTCCCTTGCCTCGTCAAATGAGGTGCTGGATATTCATAACCGAATACCGCTGTGCAAAACAAATGAGAACGTCCTTGTAATAATAGCTTTTTAAAAATTGTTCCAACGACATCGAATAGGTCTGTTTTCCTTGCATTGATCCGAATCAATGCAGTCCCATCAATTAATTATACCACAAAAGAACAAAAATAAGATGTACGTATATGCCATCCGCCTTCGCCACTGGATCCCGTCATCACCCGTTAGGTTACTTAACTAACGACAAAACGAGGACTGGAATAGCGTGGGTGTAAAACATATACAACATCTACTAGTATATATATATATAACAATATATAATAATCGCTCCAGGCGTGATAAATGCAACATCACAGAAAAGTAATAAGCATCACAGAACAATGCCGATAATCTGGGAGCCCCGGGTTTCCTTTGAGCCGCAAGTGAAACCCGACATTCCCCTCGTCGTGTGGATAGCCTGTGCAATGAAAACCTATACCCCTATGAGTGCGGCAAGTTACCCGCCAAAACCAGAAGCGAGGCAGCCCCTTTCAGCAAAGTGAATGGACCACCTAGCACTTCACGGAATCCGGTAACTTGAGCACCCCTTCTTGGGTCAACCTGTACCCCCTTCGAGTGCGGTGAATAGCCTGCCAATTCTAGAGTGAGGCCCCATCTCTCTCAAACGCCATGAGATGCGGACCCGTTGCCCTCCAAAACCCGGCTATCCGTGCTCTCCATCGCGGGGTAATCCTAGTACAAAAAGGAAAATATGCACAACGGGTACATCGACCTCAACCCGGTCGTGCTCTAAAAGAATAATATACAAACAGGCAGTGACGGCAGTCCACATGTAGGACGCTCGCCCCGCGATATCAAATGTACAAATAAAACTAAACTGTACTACCATTGCATCCAAGCTATCCACCACGACAAATCCGCATCAACACAGCACAACACAGAACATCAACGTAAATGTCATATTCGCAAACCCGTCTAAAAGGACTATAGCAATTAGACAAGTTGTACCGATCAAATGACATTCACGGTCGCAGATATAAATGTATGTACTGCAAACTTTAAACAATGTTAGAAAATATCGAGTTCGAAATAACCCTGAATAGCCCCCAAACAACTAGATAAAACCATATCCAAACTGGGCTAAACAAACTGTAACGTTTTGAAAATTGTTCAGGTGAAATTTCGGAAAATCGGTAAAATAACGGGCATTTTCCGTAAAAATCAAGATATAAATATCTTTTAATATAAAATTAAATATACATATTTTCTCTATGAAATTGCTAGTATTTGGTGTTTATTGAGCCACTTATAAAATTTCTAATTTATTGAAAAATTTTCCGAAATTAATTATTTTAATATTATTTTAAGCCGTCACTAATACATTTAATTAGGGAAAATTACAAATTGGAATGTGTTAATACAAATTGTGTGCATCATGACACACTAAACTAACATGTAAAATATTGTTTTTTAAATGAAATGAAATTGTTAAGACGGTTTTAGAAAATATGATAGAAAAAGGCTTAAATAGTGAATTTAATGTAAATGGAAATTGGGGTATAGTATTTATCTTTTTATTTTCCTCCTCCACACTCACCCACACCCTCTCTCCTCCCCCGTAGGCTGCTGGCCGAGCCCCCCTTTGGCAGCCCCAGAACTTTGTCCCCTCACTTCACAAATGAAAGAATTGAAAAGGAAAAGAAAGAATAAGAAAAGGAGGTATTGTTTTGGGTGGACTTGGACTTTTCTTTACTTGGTTATTCCCCTCACCACACCCTCTCTCTCCTCTCCCCTTGGCTCAGTAGCAGGTCCCCCAACAGCAGCCCCATTTTCACTTCTCTTTTCTCTTCAAAAAATCCATCATTTTGCTTCAAAAATCAACACAAAAACCTCACAAAATCAAAATGTAATCCCTACTCATTTTTACTTGGCTAGTCTAGTATGGATCTAGGGAACAAGTTGGCATTTTGGAATCTATGATCTTCATGTTTGATCTGTTGATCATGAGGTATAAAGCTTCATCCAAATTTGTTAGTTGTTAATTGTATGTTCGAACCTAGTTAATTAGGTGTTAAATTATGGGTTTAATGGAAGATTGTGAGAATTTAAGTGAAGGTTTGTGAATTGTAGTTAGGGTTTTTTTACATGCTCATAGTTTTAATCTATAGTTTAACACATCAAAGTATGTAAAAACCTAATCTAGTTGCTAATTACAAATTGTTACTTGTAAAATGTCCAAATTAATATTTTTTAGCAAACTAGGTTTGTTATAAACTATGAAAATAATTAAGATAAAAATCTAATTAGGGTATTCATGACATTATTAAAATTATAAATTATAGTTTAATACTTTGGATCATGCAAAACCAACCTTAGTTGTTGTTTTGTGCATTTTTACTTTTAAATTGTTAAAATTGGATAAAATTGCAAACTAGAATTTTAGGATTTATGAAAATTAATGAGATTAAATTGTGGAAATGGTTTGTATGCTTATTTAAGATATTTAGTGAATATTGTGGCCGCTTGATTTGTTTAAATGTCAAGATTTTGTATTAAACGGTTAATTTTGCATACTAGGTTTCGGAAAAATAGCTTTTAAAGCGAATTTGAAGTTTTGATGATTTAAACCCTATTTCATGTGTATATCTAGTATGTTGTGAAAACACGATTGGGGTGTTTGGGTTTTTCTTGATGGTTGATGTTTGTACATCGACCTCGAGAGTTGGTTTGGCTATTCTTGCATGCGTAGGCGATATATTTTGACCTATGCGTGATACGCGTGCCGATTTGGTTTTCGTATGCCATTTCGATTTCGAATTGGGTTTTTATGCGATACGATACGTTGTGACATGTACATAACCTCACGAGAACTTCAAGACGACAAGCAAGCGCGTGGCGACATCGATTTCGGCAAGCGAGGACCAGGTGAGTAGATTATCTCTATGGGGGAAGTCAGGTGGATGGCGTATAGCACCCCCGCAGTTCGTAGTATAGTTATGATATATATATATATATATATATATGTGATTCATGGTACTTGGATGTTTATCAAGAGATGATTATTTTGTTCATGGTTTAGTTTAGGGTAATTAGAGGTAAACAAGCATAGCTTCTTAGTCACAAACCCTAGACTAGGTTCACACCCACACGCACACACGCATTTGCATACATCTATTTTACATGTGCGTATATGGGGATATGTGTATATATATACACACATGGGTATGGGACTATGTGTGTGTGTGTGTGTGTGTGTATACGTATACATATACACGGATTATGAGGATAGTACTTGGGATTTAAGATGAGTCGATGGGATTGGGCTTGAGGCCGTGAGATCGGTGATGTGACAGGGTTCGTATTCGAGTTACGACGTGATATGTTTAGCGGGTCCTTTAGGCATGGTGTTTTCATACACACGCAGGCATACATAGAAGGTATCAGTTTTGTACTAGACGTAGATCAGTACCCCGATCATGATATTTGATAAAGAGAATACCAGATGAATAATGAGATAAATGTGATATTTGACCCGTACCCAGAATTGGGAGGCCGTACGGCGGATTTACCGTACGAGCTATATATTGATGATGATCCGCACTCTTGACAAGAGGATTTCATATTATATAGGGTATCGTATGGGATACTATTGAGGCGGGATCACGGACTATTATATATATGTATATATATCGACTCAGATTTAGGTGGTTTCCATACCCCTTTAGATTGGCTGTTAGTTAGACCTATAACTTACCTAGTAGATGTTAGACTGGACCCGAGTCATAACTTTTTCCAAAACTAACGAATTATGAGTATTTTAAAGACATGTCAAGAGATACTACGGATATTTCAAAAGACGTACCTTTTCTTAAAAACGCCGTAGCCCTTATTTTCAAAACACCATGATTCGTACTGTTCAAACAGGAAAAAAGTATAACACAGGTGTAACGATGTAGATTCTTATTGTTACGTTATCATTCATGATCCGCATATTATTGTTGCAATTACTATTCAATGCCATTTATCATGTTGTTATGGTCTCATTGCATATTTATTGTTTACTTAGTGATTATGAATCATGCTCTCAGGACACCAGCACCATTACCGATGATGCGTATGTTCCACATACACTTACTTGCCGGCTCACACACATCATCATCGGTAATTGCTATGTCACGTACACTTTAGAAAATACCTTTTCATTGACATAGCTTGATAGCTGATAGTCGCAATATGTTATGGCTTCGATATGCTAGTTTAAATATTGCATTCATTGGATGATATTAGGTGCATTCACATATTCATTGGTTATGCAGTATTATGGAGATTTATGCCGGTATTCACTTTATATTGGTATCATGATTTTGATGATTTCGGATTTACATGAGATTTCTAGATTTGGGGGAAAACAGTAAGAATTTAATAAAAGCTTAGTATCATCATTTTAAAATGTAAATTGCGGTTTTCTCATGATGTATGAGTCGTCCACCATGAGTTTTTATGATTGCTGTTGGATTTCGAGACCCGATTGGAGTAGTTGGATGAACCGTCTCGGGTACATGGTGGGCCCGGTATGGTACCCCGGAGCAAGAAGCTCGAGTTGTATTCGATGAGCCTGGCAGGGGAGCACTACCTACCGGTGATATTATTTGGACTCGTCGTTTATCCGGAGGATACCGACCGGAGTCATGAAATGGTTATAGGCTGATCCGTTCTGCCGAAGCCCGCGGGCCGATCCCGCAGATGATACGGATGCCCGAGATATTGATATTTGAGATTTTGAGATTTGAGATATTGAGATTTGAGACACCGAGCTATTGAGATTTGATGATACAGGTCAGTACGGGCAGCCGGAGCCTGAGATATTGAGATATTGGGGTTTATGTTTTGTGTCGACGCTTGACACGGATTTCTCAGTTGATTTCATTGATGTTACTCGATCTATATACATACAGATATCTCTTTAAAAATAGAAAATAGTTGTCTCACTCATTTCATTACCTTACATTCATAACTCATACATATGATATATTGCTACCTGAGGCACCGAGACGAGCACTGGGATTACACTTATGTATAGACGTTTACCCTTGCCACCTTTTTATGCTTCAGACTTATCATTCTAAGGTTATATATATTGATCGTATGACCTAGGATTGCGTCATACATACGATTTCTGCTCTATGATGTTTTCTACTCATGCGTTGGCAACTCACTCCCGTTGTGCCACAGTTCCTTGCAGGTTTTGCCGTACAGGTTTCGTTACAGCTTGCTGGAACACTGCTTCATTTCCGGGTGATTCGTTTGGTAGGTGGGTTCACTTGTATCGTGACCACCATTGTACTTTATTTATTCATTGTATCTAGTAAACTCCATCAACCAGACATGTATTTATTTCAGACTTAGAGACTAGACTTGTTATTATTTCGACCTTAGAGTCGCGCGTTGTATTATTATGCTTTTCATGCTGATTTTGGGTTTTCTTTTGAGTTTCGATTCTTGCCCTTCGGCATTGTTTATTATATTGCTTGTATGGTTGTGACCGTCGATTGACGAAGAGCTAGCTCCCGCTTGGGGATGCCTTTTTACTTATTTCGTATACTATTCATGTTGTATCTCCTTTGGGGCCAGTATTTACAAAAGAGACTCAGCCGAAATTTTCAGAAAATACTTGAGATTTTAAAAAAATACATACTTCGGCCTATGTTCTTAAAACTACTTGCTTTAAATTGGTTTTTCCTTCACTCTACTACTTCTTTAGTTTTGATTTCTGGATTTTGGCTTACTTAGATTATGTACACCTCGAGACGTTTCGTAATTTAAGTGTCGGTCATGTTCCGAAGTTTTCGGGTCGTCACAAACTTGGTATCAGAGCGTTAGGTTTTACCTTCGGAGTGTAGGATGACCCTTGGTTGATGGAGTAGGTAGCTAAAGTAGAGTGACGTACCGTACGTATGTTCCGCGGTATATTTACGATATGATACTCCGCTTAAGAAGACTTAGAATGTACATTTCCTTGCACAGTATTATATTCATTCCTATGATCTAGCCTCATCAGTATCAGTTATGGTTTTGTTACCACGGTTGTATGGGCGTGGAGAGCTACGGCTAGAGTTGCGGTCAGCACGAGCTCGTCACAGACGAGGACTGATCAGGGTGTGATTCCAGGGACATACGGTTTGCATAGAGGCATCGTTTTATTGTGTTTTCGCGCCATAAGCGTTTGATGGGTCGTTTTTACGAGATTTCTCGGACGTGCAGATCAGCACCAGAGGATTGGGCCACTTCAAGAGGCCATCCAGATTGTGATGACCGTCAGCGCACAGATTATTTTGATGATTGATGGCACTGTTCAGCGTGCGGACGAATGAGCCAGCTACTTTGGCAAATGAAAAGATTTCGCCCCAGATGTTTGAAGTTAATGCCGCACGAGTTATACTTCGAGATATGATAGAAGGTCGCTAGTCACCTGAGGATGATTGACTAGGACATGTGATTCATTGCCAACCCCGATGCGAGGTCATCAGATTGATCGATTCCAGCTAGAGACGACTTCATGTGGATACGTTGAGAGTCGATAGAGACGATCGAATGTCAGGAACCCATTTTCCAAGTTTAAAGTATTCGGAAAACAATGCAAGCAATTCTACGGACCCTCTAGAAGAATGAAACCCTAACTCGACTTAATGACCATGGAACGCCGGTGAACCTTAGGGTTTGCGGCAGTTCAGCGGTGCCATTAGTGAGGCTTGGGTCTTCCCTTCTACGGTTGGTCCATAGGTGTTGTTGCATATATTTGATACTATTAAACTGTACCCAAGATGTTGAGCTCTTAGGGGATGATGGAACCTTGACGAATCGATCTAAAAGTTCGACATCATTCGGATATTATGTCATGGGATACATTGCATGGGAGACTCCAGATACGAGTATAGCATTGGAGCGCAGTCTATGCAACCACGAGGAGACGAGTCCGAATCGGTCGACATTAGAGAGAAGTAGAACAAGAGGTTCGTACGAGATCTTGATAAGATGATGTTCCACTCTGCTGACATCAGAGATATGATACGCAAGCAGACGCGTTGACTATGGATATATCTTCCAGGATGAGTCGTGGTGAGTATGCAGCCGTTTCGGAAAAAGAAATAGATCTAGTAATGATGACGACTTCCGGGCAGTTCGGCAGAAACGAGGTTTGGGGAGAGACCTCGACAGGAAATTTCTGGAATACTATACGAGAAGACTTGGACCCAGGATCAGTTGTATTGCACAAGCCCAGCAGGCCAGAGTTCACCATCATCGACGAGACATGTTATAAGTAACCATGATAGTTGGCCAAAGATCTTTAGAGCATGTATTAGAGCGGACTGCTTCCGTTATCGTTTCCATATTGGACCGTTCAGCCGAGGAGCTATGTGCTTAGCAATTCGCAGTGAGAGACGAGAGCCTAAGGGCACCAGGCGACAGGCCATGATCAGGAAGGAAGTAGATATCTTGCTCTACTAGCATTTGACGCACCGACACCTTCTTGACTTTGAAGGACGGACATATCGACGACAGCAATTATGATTTGTGATTTTGTGATTGACTATCACGTATCCGTCACATTGGATTTCAGTATTTTTGGGTGATTTATTTCATGATTGAGTTTTGATGACCGAGTTTCATGATATTTGATTTCATGCCTAGGGCATGCATATGATTTGACTTATGCTTTCGGCATTGTTTTCATGCACTTTTAGTATTTTGATTTGCTTTTGTGTATGCCGATGCATAGGATGGTGAGATTTTATACCACGGTATACCTGATTTGGATTTGGATTGAGATATGTTGTATACCATCGATTTCAATTTTGATATTCGGTATTTGTTTTCGTGCACCTTGTGCACTTGATTTGGATTCTTGCGCATACTTCGGCGCTTGAGGCGATTTTGGTGCACACCAGATGCACTAAATCGAGATTCTTCGTGCATATTAGATGCACCTGGTTTTGCTGTCAGGCACACACGTTGCCTTTGACAGGTGTTTTCGTGCACACCCGTTGCACTCAGATTTTGTTTCCGTGCACATGTATGGCACATTCATGGATTTCGATTTCCGTGCGCACCAGACGCACGTGGCATTCATATATACATTTGGGATTGATTTCTTTTGGAGCAGTATATTTTATGATACATGGTTTTTGGTTTCGTACTGAGCAGGACTACTCAGAGGACAGTACCTGAGTATATTTTTGCATGCATTGATTGTTATCGAAGGGATTTCCAAAGAGAAGCTATAGTCTCAATATTTACCAACGTGTCCGTGATGACACGAAACTTTTTACAAGGGAAACCCTTCTAAATTGTTTTCAAAATGGTGGGACGTGTATGTTAAACAAAGTATATATATATATATATATATATATATATAGTTATTTTCTTACAATGGATGTCCGCCACTGTGCAGTGATACACCCATCGCACAGCGATTTGAAAAAGGTTTGGCATGCATTGCTTCCAGATGTTTTAATGATATTTACATGTATAGTTCGATGTATATCATGTTTGTTTTCGTATTGGATCTTGATATTGGTGTTTTCACCATGACTCCGATGATTGTGAGATGCTTGACGGAGTTTTGTTTTGGTTTATATATCCATTTTTCATGCGCGTGCAGTGCGCTACGATATGTTTTATGCATTGTTGATTTCGGAGCCCCGACGATTTGATTGTTTTACTGAAATATTTTTGTATTCAGGGGAGTTTTAATTTAAATTCGTGGACCGAATTTCTTTAAGGAGGAAATTGTAAAGTTTTGAAAATCGTTCAGGTGAAATTTCGGAAAATCGGTAAAATAACGGGCGTTTTCCGTAAAAATCAAGATATAAATATCTTTTAATATAAAATTTAATATACATATTCTAGCTATGAAATTGCTAGTATTTGGTATTTATTGAGCCACCTGTAAAATTTCTAATTTATTGAAAAAATTTCCGAAATTAATTATTTTAATATTATTTTAAGCCGTCACTAATACATTTAATTAGGGAAAATTACAAATTAGAATAGATTAATACAAATTTTGTGCATCATGACACACTAAACTAACATGTAAAATATTTTTTTTGAAATGAAATGAAATTGTTAAGACGGTTTTAGAAAATATGATAGAAAAAGGCTTAAATAGTGAATTTAATGTAAATAGAAATTGGGGTATAGTATTTATCTTTTTATATTCCTCCCCCACACTCACCCACACCCTCTCTCCTCCCCCTAGGCTGCTGGCCGAGCCCCCCCTTGGCAGCCCCAAAACACTGCCCCCTCACTTCACAAATGAAAGAATTGAAAAGGAAAAGAAAGAATAAGAAATGGAGGTATGGGTTTGGGTGGACTTGGACTTTTCTTTATTTGGTTTTTTCCCTCACCACACCCTCTCTCTCCTCTCCCTTTGGCTCAGCAGCAGGTCCCCCAACAGCAGCCCCATTTTCACTTCTCCTTTCTCTTCAAAAAATCCATCATTTTGCTTCAAAAATCAACACAAAAACCTGACAAAATCAAAATTTAATCCCTACCCATTTTTACTTGGCTAGTCTAGTATGGATCTAGGGAACAAGCTGGAATTTTGGAGCCTATGATCTTCATGTTTGATCTCTTGATCATGAAGTATAAAGCTTCATCCAAATTTGTTAGTTGTTAATTGTATGTTTGAACCTAGTTAATTAGGTGTTAAATTGTTGGTTTAATGGAAGATTGTGAGAATTCAAGTGAGGGTTTGTGAATTGTAGTTAGGGTTTTTTTACTTGCTCATAGTTTTAATATGTTGTTTAACACATCAAACCATGTAAAAACCTAATCTAGTTGCTAATTACAAATTGTTACTTGTAAAATGTCCAAATTAAGCTTTTTTAGCAAACTAGGTTTGTTATAAACTATGAAATTAATTAAGATAAAAATCTAATTAGGGTATTCATGACATTATTAACATTATAAATTATAGTTTAACACTTTGGATCATGCAAAACCAAGCTTAGTTGTTGTTTTGTGCATTTTTACTTTTAAATTGTTAAACTTGGATAAAATTGCAAACTAGAATTTTGGGTTTTATGAAAATTAATGAGATTAAATTATAGAAATGGTGTGTATGACTTATTTAAGATATTTAGTGAATATTGTGGCCTCTAGATTTGTTTAAATGTCAAGATTTTGTATTAAAACGGTTAATTTTGCTTACCAGGTTTCGGAAAAATAGTTTTTAAAGCGAATTTGATGTTTTGATGATTTAAACCCTATTTCATATGTATATCTAGTATGTTGTGAAAACATGATTGGGGTGTTTGGGTTTTTCTCGATGGTTGACGTTTGTACATCGACATCGAGGGTTGGTTTGGCTATTCTTGCATGCGTAGGCGATAGGTTTTGACTTATGCGTGATACACGTGCCGATTTAGTTTTCGTATGCCGTTTCGATTTCGAATTGGGTTTTTATGTGATACAATACGTTGTTACATGTAGGTATCCTCACGAGGACTTCGAGACGACAAGCAAGCGCGTGGCGACATCGATTTCGGCAAGCGAGGACCAGGTGAGTAGATTATATCTACGAAGGAAGTCGGGTGGATGGCGTATAGCACCCCTGCAGTTCGTAGTATAGTTATGATATATATATATATATATATATATATATATATGTTTATATATGTGATTCATGGTACATGGATGTTTATCAAGAGATGATTATTGTGTTCATGTTTTAGTATAAGGTAATTAGAGGTAAACTAGCATAGCTTCTTAGTCGCGAACCCTAGAATAGGTTCACACCCACACGCACACACGCATTTGCATACGTCTATTTTACATGTGCGTATATGGGGATATGTGTGTGTGTGTGTATATACACACACACATGGGTATGAGACTATGTATATATATATACGTATACATATACACGGATTATGAGGATAGTACTTAGGATTTGAGATGAGTCGATGGGATTGGGCTTGAGGCCGTAAGATCGGTGATGTGACAGGATTCGTATTCGAGTTACGACGTGATTTGTTTAGCGTGTCCTTTAGGCATGGTGTTTTCATACACACGCAGGCATACATAGATGGTATCAGTTTTGTACTAGACGTAGATCAGTACCCCGATCATGATATTTGATAAAGAGGATGCCAGATGAATAATGAGATAAATGTGATATTTGACCCGTACCCAGATTTAGGAGGCCGTACGACGGATTTACCTTACGAGCTATATATTGATGATAGATCCGCACTCTTGACTAGAGGATATCATATTATATAGGGTATCGTATGGGATATTATTGAGGCGGGATCACCGACTATTATATATATGTATATATATATCGACTCAGATTTAGGTGGTTTCCATACCCCTTTAGATTGGCTGTTAGTTCGACCCGTAGCTTACCTAGTAGATGTTAGACTGGACCCAAGTCATACCTATTTCCAAAACTAACGAATCGTGGGGATTTTAAAGACATGTCAAGGGATACTACGGATATTTCAAAAGACGTACCTTTTCTTAAAAACACCGTAGCCCTTATTTTCAGAACACCACGATTCGTACTATTCAAACGGCAAAACAGTATAACACAGGTGTAATGATATAGATTCTTATTGTTACATTATCATTCATGTTCCGCATATTATTGTTGCAATTACTTTTCATTGCCATATATCATGTTGTTATCGTATCATTGCATGTTTTTTGTGTACTTAGTGATTATGAATCATGCTGTCGGGACACCGGCACAATTACCGATGATGCGTATGTTCCACATACACTTACTTGCCGGCTCACACACATCAACATCGGTAATTGCTATGTCACGTACACTTTAGAAAATAACTTTTCATTGACATAGCTTGATAGCTGATAGTCGCAACATGTTATAGCTTCCATATGCTAGTTTAAATATTGCATTCATTGCATGATATTAGGTGCATTCACATATTTATTGGTTATGCAGTATTATGGATATTTATGCCGGTATTCACTGTTTATTGGTATCATGATTCTGATGATTTCGGATTTACATAAGATTTCTGGATTTGGGGGAAAACCGCAAGAATTTAATAAAAGCTTACTATCAACATTTTAAAATGCAAATTGCGGTTTTCTCATGATATATGAGTCATCCACCATGAGTTTTCATGATTGCTGTTGGACTTCGAGACTCGATTCGAGGAGTTGGATGAACCGTCTCGGGTACATGGTGGGGCCGGTATGGTACCCCAGGGTAAGAAGCTCGAGTTGTATTCTATGAGCCTGGCAGGGGAGCACTACCTACCGGTGATATTATTTAGACTCGTCGTTTTTCCGGAGAATACCGACCGGAGTCATGAGATGGTTATAGGCTGGTCCATTCAGCCGGAGCCCGCGGGCCGATCCCGCAGATGATACGGATGCTTGAGATATTGATATTTGAGATTTGAGATACTGAGATTTGAGACACCGAGCTATTGAGATTTGATGATACAGGTCAGTCCGGGCAGCCGGAGCCTGAGATATTGAGATATTAGGGTATATGTTTTGTGTCGATACTTGACACGGATTTCTCAGTTGATTTCATTGATGTTACTTGATTTATATACATACAGATATCTCATTAAAAATAGAAAATAGTTGTCTCACTCATTTCATTACCTTACAATCATACCTCATACATATGATATATTGCTACCTGAGGCACTGACACGAGCACTGGGATTACACTTATGTATAGACGTTTACCCTTGCCACCTTTTTATGCTTCAGACTTATCTTTTTGAGGTTATATATATATATTGATCGTATGACCTAGGATTGCGTTATACATACGATTTCTGCTCTGTGATGTTTTCTACTTACGAGTTGGCAACTCACCCCCGTTGTGCCACAGTTCCTTGCAGGTTTTGCCGTACCGGTTTCGTTACGTCTTGCTGGCATACTGCTTCCTTTCTGGGTGATTTGCTTGGTAGGTGGGTTCACTTGTATCGTGACCACCATTGTACTTTATTTATTCATTTTATCTAGTAAACTCCATCAACTAGACATGTATTTATTTCAGACTTAGAGACTAGACTTGTTATTATTTCGACCTTAGAGTCGCGCTTTGTATTATTATGCTTTTCATGCTGATCTTGGATTTTCTTTTGAGTTTTGATCCTCGTCCTTCGGCGTTGTATATTATATTGATTGTGTGGTTGTGACAATCGATTGACGAAGAGCTAGCTCCCGCTTAGGGATGCCTTTTTACTTATTTCGTATACTATTCATGTTGTATCCCGTTTTGGGCCAGTATTTACAAAGGAGACTCTGCCGAAATTTTCAGAAAATACTTGAGATTTTTTTAAAAATACATATTTCGGCCTATGTTGTTAAAACTACTTGCTTTAAATTGGTTTTTCCTTCACTCTACTGCTTCTTTGGTTTTGATTTCTGGGTTTTGGCTTACTTAGATTACGTAAGCCTCGAGACGTTTCGTAATTTAAGTGCCGGTCATGTTCCGTACTTTTCGGGTTGCGACACAAACAATACCACTGAACCAAGATTCCAGAGACAAGACCACAACCTAAAAACCAAACCCTAACTCCTTAAGAAAACCGGCCAGCTCAGTTTTGAGCTCAATGAGCTCGGCCAAATTTTGGTGAAAGTGCTCGTTTTTGGGGTGCAGTCTATAGGTTACTTAAGTAGTCTTCTGCAGTTGTATAAATAATTTTTGAAGACACTTATAAAATTGACAGAAACTGGAATGCAGTGTGCAGTGAATCGGAGTTGTTTCGGTTTTGATAGTTTAATATTGTCTAAACCAACTAATATACGGTTAATGGGTTCGCTCTGATACCATGTTGGATTACGGCAGCACCCCGACCATCAATTCGTGGCCAAATGAGGAACAAAAACTTTTCAAACTCGGCACTAACGCAACCCGATTCCCGGATCGTGCCATTAATCGTTTACTAGCTAATTTTAAAGTGTTCAGAGAATATACCGATCGATCCGTGTCCTTCAGTCTTCAACCTCTTCCCAAGCTCCTCACGGCTGCCCCGAACAAGTTCGCTCTCCGGTCTCCCTCATCGAAGACGATCCACGTCGAGGCTTCTTAATACGGGCTTCCGCTTCAAACCAAAGCAACTCGAACAACTAGTTTGCTAACCTAGGTTCTCAAGATGAAGTAGAGAAAGTGTGATCATTTTGTCTCAAGACATCCATGGATTCTCAACACATGAGAGGATATGGATGGAGGTAAAGAAGAAGCCATGAGTTGTGAAGAATGTGAGCTCAAGTTTTTGCAAAAAAAGAAAAAGCAACACTTGAAGAAAGAAATGTGCTTGGCTTCCCTCTCTTGTTGTTGTGATAATATTGTGAGGTTTTTTGTGTAGAAAAACAAACAAATAACATCCCAAAATATCTCCTACAAAACCCTCACAAATATCTCACAAAACAATAAACAAATAAAGCATGGCACAATAAATGCACCATGCCAAAACTTAGCCTCACAATTTCCACATCATCAAAATATTAAACATTTATCAAAAACCCTAAATGTTTAATACAATAAAAGGAAATGGCATCTTCAAAATAATCTTGTAACGGAATTACAAGAATACCCCTCATCTGTATATACATACCTGCATCCGTATACCGACTGAATACGAATACAACGAGACGAAAATAATCCAACTATCTAATACTAGGATCCGGCTTAAACCAAAGCCCACTAGTATGATCCGTCCGATCATGATCCGTGCACAAGTGCACGTATATGATCGAACCCTGCCATAAAACCATACGGCCTCTTCAACGTTTCGCCCGAACTAGAGAAACCCTCGGTATGAGACTCTAAAGACTCGTCAATACGCTGGCAGTGGGTTTAACCACAAGCACGTCAGTGGCACTAGCTGTACGTAACGGCTACCCAGGTATTGAGCGAAAAGGAAGTCGACGAGCGAACTCATCCTGAAACCCTACTGAGCCTAACAGTGACAATATCCGTACAGTCCAGTCTGTTCATCTAAGAGTATCGTATATCGGGCCTAGGGGACGGTAAACCTCAGACCCCCAATAGCGGTATAAGTCGTGTCGGATTGTAGCCCAGAACACCTTGAGAAACTACTGGAATACCTACCAATAATTCTCGCTTGCCTTGGCCAAGGAATTTTTGCATGGCTCTCTGCAACGACCCGAAAAGTACGGAACATGACCGGCACTTAAATTATGAAACGTCTCGAAGCGTACGTAATCTAAGTAAGACAAAACCCAGAAATCCAAACCAAGTAAAGAAGTAGAGTGAAGTAAAACCAATTTAAAAGCAAGAAGTTTAACAACATAAGCCGAAATATGTATTTTTAAAACATCAAGTCTTTTCTAAAAATTTCGGCAGAGTTTCCTTTGTAAATACTGATCCCAAAACGGGTGCAAACCTGATAAAGCATATATAATGAATAAAGGCATCCTGTCATGACCCGAAAAGTACGGAACATGACCGGCACTTAAATTACGAACGTCTCGAGGCGTACGTAATCTAAGTAAGCCAAAACCCAGAAATCAAAACCAAAAGAAGCAGTAGAGTGAAGGAAAAACCAATTTAAAAGAAGTAGTTTTAATGACATAGGCCGAAGTATGTATTTTTAAAATCTCAAGTATTTTCTGAAAATTTCGGCAGAGTCTCCTTTGTAAATACTGGCCCCCAAACGGGATACAACATGAATAGTATACGAAATAAGTAAAAAGGCATCCCCAAGCGGGAGCTAGCTCTTTGTCAAACGACGGTCACAACCACGCAAGCAATATAATATACAACGCCGAAGGGCAAGGATCACAACAGAAAAGGAAACTCAAAATAGCATGAAATCCATATAAATAAAACGCGCGACTCTAAAGTCGAAAGAATAAACATCACTGGTCTCTATCTAAAATAAATACATGTTTGGCTGATGGGACTTCTAGATACAACTGAATAATAATATACAAAATGTACTGATGGTCACGATACAAGTGAACCCACCTACTAGCAAATCACCCAAAAATGGAGGAAGTGCCAGCAAAGCCGTAATGAAAGCTGTACGGCAAAACCTGCAAGAAACTGTGGCACAACGGGGGTGAGTTGCTAACTCGTGAGTAGAAAAACATCTACGAACAGAAATCGCATGAACAACGTAATCCTAGGTCATACGATCATAATATATTCTCAAATATATAATCTGCAGCCCATAACAATGGCTTGGGTATACATCTAAACAACTGTAATACCAAGTGCTCGTGTCAGTGCCTCAGGTAGCAATATATCATATGGATGAGGTATGAATGCATGAAAACAGAATACATAAGAACGAAGAAACTGCTTTCATAACTTAGTGAGATTTCTTTTGTATATTTAAAGAGGTATCATAATGAAATCAGCATAAACAGTGTCTAGCACGACACAAAATATAAATCTCAATCTCAATATCTCAGGCTCAGTACCTCAATATCTCAAAATATCAATGTCTCAATCTCAATGTCTAGGACGCCGTCAGTCCAGACCGGCCCCTAAAATCCATCACAAAACCACGACGGTATCCTCCGGATATCCGACGCGTCGGGTAAGATCACCGGTAGGTAGTGCTCCTCTGCCAGGCTCAACACCATCCTCTGCGACCTTCTCGCCTCGGGATACCGCACCGGGTCCACCATGTACCCGAAACGGTTCATCCAACTCCTCGAATCAGGTCTCGAAATCCATCAGCAAACTCATGGTGGATGACTCATACATCATGGGAAAACTGCACTTTTCATTTAAAAAGAGAGAGAAAAGAAGTTTATAAATGTTTTTGCGGTTTTCCCCCAAATCCAAGAAATCTCATGAAAATCCGAATCCAAACCATCCATAGCACGTAAAATAATGAATATAGGCATAAAAATCCATGAATGCGGCATAACAGTGAATAACAATATGCATGAAGTAGCAAGTAATAACTGCAATGTCTAAACTGGCATATAAGGCGAGTACACTAATATCATGTCGAAACTGTTAGCTAACAAGCTATGTCAATGTAATAGTACTTTCTAAAGTGTACGTGACATGGCAATTACCGATGAAGATGTGTGTGAGCCGGCAAGTAAGTGTGCATGGAACAAACGCATCATCGGTAAGGGTGCTGGTGTCCTAGCAGCATGATATCAACAATGGAATATGAAATCACAACATATGTATGCGATGCAGAGCGAACAGCAATAATGTGCAAGAGCTGAATACTAAATGCAATTATAACTAATCTGGACTTAATATAATATGAGTCATGCGGTGGTGCCATTTGAAATAACACGAATCGTGGGGTTTTGAAAATAAGGGCTACGGTGTTTTTAAGAAAAGATACGTCCTTTGAAATATCCGTAGAATCCCTTAACCTGTCTTATAAAATACCCACAATCTGTCAGTTTTTGGAAATAGGTAGGACTCTAATCTCGTCTAACAACTACACTAAACTATACGGCTGAACTAACAAGCTGAATGAAAGGTATGGAAACCGCCTAACATCTGAGTCGATACATATATATATATATATAGTCGGTGATCCTGCCTCAACAATATCACATCCGATACCATATCTAAAATCAGACATCCCAAGTCAAGAGTGCGGATCTATCATCAATATATATAGCTCGTACGTAAATCCGTCGTACGGCATTCCCAATTCTGGGTACGGGTCAAAGTCACATCAATCACACTATTCATCTGGTATCATCTTTATCAAATATCATGATCCGGGATAATGACCTACGTCTAGTACAATACAGATACCATCTAAGCATGAATGCGCGTGTATGAAAAACTACGTCAAAGGACCCGCTAAAACATCATGTCGTATCTCAAATACGAACCATGTCATATCACCGACCTCACGGCCTCAAATCGAATCTCATCGACTCATCTCAAATCCCAAGTGCTATCCTCAAATCCAGTATATGAATACATTGTCCCATACCCATGTGTAAATATACATATCTACATATACGTATAGGTAAAAGAAAGAATGTATGCAAGTATGTGTGTGCGTGTGTGTGGGTGCAACCTCTACTCTAGGGTCTCGCAACAAACACTTAAATCAATCCAAGAATACCTAGAATCCATCTTTATCATCAATAAACTCAATTCAACCTATAATAAATATATGTGTGTATACATATTCGTATACATCACCATGAATTGCGGGGGTGCTATACGCCATCCACCCGACTTCTCCCCGTAGATATGAATCTACTCACAGATCTTCGCTTGCCGATGCCAATGTCGCCACGCACTTGCTTTTCGTCTCGAAGTCCTCGTGAGGGTACCTACATATCATAACGCACCGTATCGCATTAAAACCCAATTCGAAATCGAAACGGCATACGAAAACCAAATCGGCACACGTATTACGCATAGGTCAAAACATATCGCCTACGCATGCAAGAATAGCCAAACCAACCCTCGATGTCGATGTACAAATGTCAAACCATCGAGAAAAACCCAAACACACCAATCGTGATTTCAAAACTCACTAATTATATAAGAAATAGGGTTTAATTCATCAAAACCATGAATTTAAACAAATAGTTTTATTTTCCAAAAACCTAGTTAGCACACAAATTTCCATTTCGGTTCAAAACTTGATGTTTTAACCAATCTAATTATTTTAACAATTCTAGTGGCTATAATGTTCATTAAATCTCTTAATTAAGTCATACCAATGTTAAATAGTTTTAAACTTACCTCCTATTATAAATCTCAAAAAATCTATTTTACAACATAACCAATTTTAACAATTTTCAAGGTAACAAACCACAATTCATCAACTAAACTAAATTTTGCATATTTTAAATTGGTAAACCACTCATGGAAACCTTAATGATGCGCTAAAAACCCTAACTAGATTTCAATCCCACTTTGTAATTTAATTTCAAAAACCTTGTTTGCAAAAATAGCATATTTAGCAAAATTTTAATTTAACAATTAGCAACCTAGCAACTAGCTTATCTTTTACATGATTTAACATGTTAAACTACAACTCACCACCATAAATAAATGATCAAAACCCTAACTAGATCCAACCCTAAACTTAAATTTTCAAGTTAGCAACTAGAACCAAAATTAAACACCAAATTTAACTAAATTGGAGTAATTAACCAACAATCAAAACATAGGTTAAGGTTTATACCTCACAAATCAAGAGATCTAGCATGCAACATGACCTCGAAAACTTGCTTCCAAGCTACAATGCTTGAATGGCCAAGGAAAAATGGGTAAGGGTTGGATTTTAAGTTTGCTTTGAATTTGTAGGGATTTTGATGCATTTTTGATAAATTTTTTGAAGAGAAAAGAGAGATGAAATGGAGGGGGCTGCTGCTGAATTTAGGGGAAGAGGGGGTTTCGGCCAAGTGGGTGGGAGATGGGAGAGAGAGAATGAGGTGTTGAAAGTCAAAGGCATACTTATATGTTTATTCTTTTCCTTTAATTTCAATGTTTTCTTTTCCTTGTTCTAATTTGTGTGGAAATGGAGTGGGGAAATGGGGGGAGGGCTGCTGAATTTCAGCCACAAAAAGGGAGGAAAAATGTGGGGGTGTGAGTGTAGCAAGTTCCAAGTGAAGGAAATACCACCATACAACAATTATTTTAATCAAATTCACAATTTTAGCCTTTTTCTTTTACATTTTCTAAACCATCTTGACAAATTTCATTTCATTTCAGAAACAATATTTTTCATGTTATTTTAATGTGTCATGATGCACAAAATTTTTTTCAACTCATTCCAATTTGTAATTTTCCCTAATTAAATGTATTAGTGACGGCTTAAAATAATATTAAAATAATTAATTTCGGAAATTTTTTCAATAAACTAGAAATTTTACCGGTGGCTCAATATACACCAAATACCAGCAATTTCATAGCTAGAATATGTATATTTAATTTTATATTAAAAGATATTTATATTTTGACATTTTACGGAAAACCCCCTTATTTTACCGATTTTCCGAAATTTCACTGAAACGGTTTTCAAAACGTTACAATCTTCCCCCTTAAAGAAATTCGGTCTTCGAATTTAAATAAAAACTCCTCCCAAATACTAAAACATTTCAGCAAAACCATCAAGTCGTCGGGGCTCCGAAATCATAAATACATAAAACACATCGCAGCGCAATGCATGCGCATGAAAAACAGATATATAAACCAAAATCAAAACTCCGTCAAGCATCCCGCAATTATCGGAGTTATAGGGAAGCCATCAATGTCAAGGTCCAATATGTAAACCAACATGATATACATCGAACTATACATGTAAACATTTTTAAAACATCTGAAAGCAATGCATGCTAAACCTTTTTAATTCGCTGTGCGATGTGTGTATCACTGCACAGTGGCGGACGTTCATTGTGAGAAAATAACTATATATATATATATATATATATATGTGTGTGTGTGTGTGTGTGTGTGTGTGTCCTTTGTTTAATATGCACGTTCCGCCGTTTTGAAAACAATTTTAGAAGGGTTTCCTTTATAAAATATTTCGTGTCATCTCGGACACGTTGGTAAATACTGAGACTATAGCTCTTCTTTGGAAATCCCTTCGATAACTATCAATGCATGCAAAAATATACTCAGGTACTGTCCTCTGACTTGTCCTGCTCAGTACTAAACAAAATATCAAATATCATAAGATATACTGCTCCAAATGAAATCAATCCAAATATATATGAATACCACGTGCGTCTGGTGCGCGCGAAAATCGAAATCCATGAATATGCCATACATGTGCACATAAAGAAATTCTAAGTGCAATGGGTGTGCATGAAACACTTGTCAAAGGGAACGTGTATGCCTGACAGCAGCATCAGGTGCATTTGATATGCATGAAAATTTTCGATTTAGTGCATCTGGTGTGCACCTAAATCGCATCAAGTGCCTTATGTACGCGCAAAATCCAAATCAAGTGCACAAAAGCAAATCAAATAATAAAAGTGCATGAAAACTATGCCGAAAGCATAACTCAAATCATATGCATGCCCTAGGCATAAAATCAAATATCATGAAACTCGGTCATCAAAACACAATCATGAAATAAATCACCCAAAAATACTGAAACCCAAAGGGACGGATACGTGATAGTCAATCACCAAATCACAAATCATAAATACTGTCGTCGATATGTCCGTCCTTCAAAGTTGAGAAGGTGTCGGTGCATCCAATGCTAGCAGAGCAAGATATCTACTTGCCTTCTGATCATGGCCTGTCACTCAGTGCCTTTAGGCTTTCGCCTTTCACTGCAGATTGCTAAGTACATAGATCATCGGCTCAACGGTCCAATATAGAAACGATAACGGAGCAGTCCGCTCTGACACATCCTCTAAAGATCTCTGGCCTACTAGGTGTGTGTCATATGACCGCTCTTGGGTCCAGGTCTTCTCCTTTAGCATTTCCAGAAAGATTCAATCGAAGTCTCTCCCAAGTCTCGTTTCTGCCGAACTACCCGGAAATTATCATCTTTTTACTATATCTATTTCTTGTTCCAGAACGGCTGCATACTCATCGCGACTCCTTCTGTAAGGTATATCCAAGTACAATGCCTCGGCATGCGTATCGCATCTTTGATGTCGGCGGAGTGGAACGTCATCTTATCCAGATCTTGTACGAACCGCTTACTCCACTATTCTCTAATATCGACTGCTTTGGACTCGTCTCGTCGTGGCCGCATGGACTGAGCTCCAACGGCTATCCTCGTATCTGGAGTCTCCCAAGAAGTGCATCTCACTACCTAGCATCCGAATGAAGTCGAACCATCCGATCGATTCGTCAAAACCTCATAATCCCCCAAGAGCTTAACATCTTGGGTACAGTTTAATAGTATCGAGTACATACCACAGCATCGGTGGTCCAGCCGTAGATGGGCAAACCCAAGCCTCACTAATGGCGCCGCGGAACTGCCACAAACCCTACGGTTCAAAGGCTTTCACACGGTCATTATGTCGAGTTAGGGTTTCATTCTTCTAGAGGGTCTATAGAATTGCCTGCATGTCTTTCCGAATACTTTAAACTTGGAATAATAGGTTTCTGACATTCGATCGCCTCTATCGACTCTCAACGTATCCGCGTGAAGTCATCTCTAGCTGGAATCAATCTATCTGATGACCTCGCATCGGGGTAGGCGAACGAACCACCTGTCCAGTAATTCATTCTCGGTGACTAGCGACCTTCTATCATCTCTTAGTACAACTCGTACTGCAATAGCTCCAACCTCTGGGGCGATATCTCGTCGTTCGCAGTAACAACTGGCTCACTCATCTGCATGCTGAACAGTGCCTCAATCATCATGAATACGCAACACATCAACGGTCATCAAAATCTGGCTGGCCTCTATCAGTGGCCCAATCCTCTGGTGCTGATCTGCACGTCCAAGTAATCTCATACAGCGATCTATCAAACGCTCGTGGCGCAAAAACATAATAAAAAGACACATCTCTGCAATCGTATGTCGCTGGAATCACGCCCTGGTCAGTCCTCGTTCGTAACGAGCGCGTGCTGACCGCAACTCTAGCCATAGCTCTCCCAGCCCGTAATCGTGGCAGCAAAACCATAACAGGTACTGATGAGGCTAGATCATGAATGAATATAATACAGAGCAAAGAAATATACATCCTAAGGCTTCTTAAGTGGAGTAGCGTATCGTAAATATGCCGTGGAACATACGTACGGTACGTCACTCTACTCAAGCTACCTACTCCATCAACCAAGGGTCATCCTACGCTCCGAAGGTAAAACCTAACGCTCTGATACCAACTTTGTCACGACCCGAAAAGTACGGAACATGACCGGCACTAAAATTACTAACGTCTCGAGGAGTACGTAATCTAAGTAAACCAAAACCCAGAAATCAAAACCAAAAGAAGCAGTAGAATGAAGGAAAAACCAATTTAAAGGAAGTAGTTTTAATGACATAGGCCGAAGTATGTATTTTTAAAATCTCAAGTATTTTCTGAAAATTTCGGCAGAGTCTCCTTTGTAAATACTGGCCCCCAAACGGGATACAATATGAATAGTATATGAAATAAGAAAAAAAGGCATCCCCAAGAGGGAGCTAGCTCTTCGTCAAACGACTGTCATAACCACGCAAGCAATATAATATACAACGCCGAAGGGCGAGGATCACAGCAGAAAAGGAAACTCAAAACAGCATGAAATCCATAGAAATACAACGCGCAACTCTAAGGTCGAAAGAATAAACATCACTGGTCTCTATCTGAAATAAATACATGTTTGGTTGATGGGACTTCTAGATACAACTGAATAATAATATTCAAATTGTACTGATGGTCACGATACAAGTGAACCCACCTACTAGAAAATCACCCGGAAATGGAAGAAGTGCCAGCAAAGCCATAATGAAACCTGTACGGCAAAACCTGCAAGAAACTAAGGCACAACGGGGGTGAGTCGCCAACTCGTGAGTAGAAAAACATCTACGAACAGAAATCGCATGAACAACGTAATCCTAGGTCATATGATCATAATATATCCTCAAATATATAACCTGCAGCCCATAACAATGGCTAGGGTATACATCTAAACAACTGTAATACCAAGTGCTCGTGTCAGTGCCTCAAGTAGCAATATATCATATGGATAAGGTATGAATGCATGAAAACAGAATTCATGACAACGAAGAAACTGCTTTCATAACTTAGTGAGATTTCTTTTGTATATTTAAAACGAGGTATCATAATGAAATCCGCATAAACAGTGTCTAGCATCGACAGAAAATATAAATCTCAATCTCAATTTCCCAGGCTCGGTATCTCAATATCTCAAAATATCAATGTCTCAATCTCACTGTCTAGGGCGCCGTCAGTCCAGACCGGCCCCTAACATCCATCACAAGACCACGACGGTATCCTCCGGATATCCGACGCGTCGGGTAAAATCATCGGTAGGTAGTGCTCCCCTGCCAGGCTCAACGCCAACCTCTGCGACCATCTCGCCCCGGGGTATCGCACCGGGTCCACCATGTACCCGAAACGGTTCATCCAACTCCTCGAATCGGGTCTCGAAATCCATCAGCAAACTCATGGTGGATGACTCATACATCATGGGAAAACCGCACTTTTCATTTAAAAAGAGAGAGAAAAGAAGTTTATAAATGTTTTTGCGGATTTCCCCCAAATCCAATAAATCTCATGAAAATCCGAATCCAAACCATCCATAGCACGTAAAACAATGAATATAGGCATAAAAATCCTTGAATGCGGCATAACAGTGAATAACAATATGCATGAAGTAGCAAGTAATAACTGCAATGTCTAAACTGGCATATAAGGCGAGTACACTAATATCATGTCGAAACTGTTAGCTAACAAGCTATGTCAATGTAATAGTATTTTCTAAAATGTGCGTGACATAGCAATTACCGATGAAGATGTGTGTGAGCCGGAAAGTAAGTGTGCGTGGAACATACGCATCATCGGTAATGGTGCTGGTGTCCTAACAGCTTGATATCAACAATGAAATTTGAAATCACAACATATCTATGCGATGCGGAGCGAACAGCAATAATGTGCGGGAGATGAATACTAAATACAATTATAACTAATCTGGATTTAATATAATATGAGTCATGCGGTGGTGCCATTTGAAATAACACGAATCATGGGGTTTTGAAAATAAGAGCTACGGTGTTTTTAAGAAAAGATACGTCCTTTGAAATATCCATAGAATCCCTTAACCTGTATTTTAAAATACCCACGATCCTTTAGTTTTTGGAAATAGGTAGGACTCTAATCTCGTCTAACAACTACACTAAACTATACGGCTGAACTAACCAGCTGAATGAAAGGTATGGAAACCGCCTAACATCTGAGTCGATACATATATATATATAGTCGGTGATCCTGCCTCAACAATATCACATCCGATACCATATCTAAAATCAGACATCCCAAGTCAAGAGTGCGGATCTACCATCAATAAATATAGCTCGTACGTAAATCCGTCGTACGGCATTCCCAATTCTGGGTACGGGTCAAAGTCACATCAATCACACTATTCATCTGGTATCATCTTTATCAAATATCATGATCTGGGATAATGACCTACGTCTAGTACAATACAGATACCATCTAAGCATGCATGCGCGTGTATGAAACACTACATCAAAGGACCCGCTAAAACATCATGTCGTATCTCAAATACAAACCCTGTCATATCACCGATCTCACGGCCTCAAATCGAATCTCATCGACTCATCTCAAATCCCAAGTACCATCCTCAAATCCAGTATATGAACGCATAGTCCCATACCCATGTGTAAATATACATATCCACATATACGTACAGGTAAAAGAAAGAATGTATGCAAGTATGTGGGTGCAACCTCTACTCTAGGGTCTCGCAACTAACACTTAAATCAATCCAAGAATACCTAAAATCCTTCTTTATCATCAATAAACTCAATTCAACCTATAATAAATATATGTATGTATACGTATTCGTATACATCACCACGAATTGCGGGGGTGCTATACGCCATACACCCAACTTCTCCCCGTAGATATAAATCTACTCACAGATCTTTGCTTGCCGATGCCAATGTCGCCACGCACTTGCTTTTCGTCTCGAAGTCCTCGTGAGGGTACCTACATATCATTACGCACCGTATCGCATTAAAACTTAATTCGAAATCGGAAAGGCAAATGAAAACCAAATCGGCACGGGTATTACACATAGGTCAATACATATCGCCTACGCATGCAAGAATATCCAAACCAACCCTCGATGTCGATGTACAAACGTCAAACCATCGAGAAAAACCCAAACACACCAATCGTTATTTCGAAACTCACTAATTATATAAGAAATAGGGTTTAATTCATCAAAACCATGAATTTAAACAAATCATTTTATTTTCCAAAAACCTTATTAACACAAATTCCCATTTCGGTTCAAAACTTGATGTTTTAACCAATCTAATTATTTTAACAATTCTAGTGGCTATAATGTTCATTAAACATCTTAATTAAGTCATACCAATGTTAATTAGTTTTAAACTTACCTCCTATTATAAATCTCAAAAAAATCTAGTTTACAACATAACCAATTTTAACAATTTACAAGGTAACAAACCACAATTCATCAACTAAACTAAGTTTTGCATATTTTAAATTGTTAAACCACTCATGGAAACCTTAATGATGCGCTAAAAACTCTAACTAGATTTTAATCCCACATTGTAATTTAATTTCAAAAACCTAGTTAGCAAAATTAGCATATTTAGCAAAATTTTAATTTAACAATTAGCAACCTAGCAACTAGCTTATCTTTTACATGATTTAATATGTTAAACTACAACTCACCACCATAAATAAATGATCAAAACCCTAACTAGATCCAACCCTAAACTTAAATTTTCAAGTTAGCAACTAGAACCAAAATTAAATACCAAATTTAACTAAATTGGAGTAATTAACCAACAATCAAAACATAGGTTAAGATTTATACCTCACAAATTAAGAGATCTAGCATGCAACATGACCTCGAAAACTTGCTTCCAAGCTACAAGATCAATGCTTGAATGGCCAAGGAAAAATGGGTAAGGGTTGGATTTTAAGTTTGCTTTGAATTTGTAGGGATTTTGATGCATTTTTGATAAATATTTTGAAGAGAAAAGAGAGATGAAATGGAGGGGGCTGTTGCTGAATTTGGGGGAAGAGGGGGTTTCGGCCAAGTGGGTGGGAGATGGGAGAAAGAGAATGAGGTGTTGAAAGTCAAAGGCATACTTATATGTTTATTCTTTTCCTTTAATTTCAATGTTTTCTTTTCCTTGTTCTAATTTGTGTGGAAATGGAGTGGGGAAATAGGGGGAGGGCTGCTGAATTTCAGCCACAAAAGGGGAGGAAAAATGTGGGGGTATGAGTGTAGCAAGTTCCAAGTGAAGGAAATATCCCCATACCACAATTATTTTAATCAATTTCACAATTTTAGCCTTTTTCTTTTACATTTTCTAAACCATCTTGACAAATTTCATTTCATTTCAGAAACAATATTTTTCATGTTATTTTAATGTGTCATGATGCACAAAATTTTTTTCAGCTCATTCCAATTTGTAATTTTCCCTAATTAAATGTATTAGTGACGGCTTAAAATAATATTAAAATAATTAATTTCGGAAATTTTTTCAATAAATTACAAATTTTACCAGTCGCTCAATAAACACCAAATACCAGCAATTTCATAGCTAGAATATGTATATTTAATTTTATGTTAAAAGATATTTATATTTTAACTTTTTGCGGAAAACCCCCTTATTTTACCGATTTTCCGAAATTTCACCGAAACGGTTTTCAAAACATTACACATCCCCAAGCGAGAGCTAGCTATTCGTCAATTGACGGTCACAACCACGCAAGCAATATAATATATAGTGCGAGGATCAAACTCAGGATAAAATCCAACATCATCAAGAAAACCAGAGGAAAACCATATAATACAGCACGTGACTCTAAGGTCAAAATAATACACTGGTCTTCTATGTCTATCAAGTAATACAAGTCTGGTTGATGGAGTTTTACTAAATACAACTGAAATAACAAATATTCAATGGTGGTCCTGATGCAAAAGAATCCCCTACCAAAGCAATCACCCGGAAGGAACAGTGTGCCAGCAAAACCGCAATGAAACCTGTACGGCAAAACCTACAAGAAACTGTGGCGCAATGGGGGTGAGCTGCCAACTCGTGAGTAGAACAACATCTATAAGTAGAAATCGCATGCATGGCGCTATCCTAGCTCATATCAAGTAATAGCCTCAAATAAATATCCTGGTCCATCTATGTATAAGTGTAATACTACAAGCTCATGTCAGTAGAAACATATCAGATATATGATGTATGAATGCATTACAAGTGAAACAGAATACATCATGAATGAGACAACTGTTTTCTTTATTTTAATGAGATTTCTGTATTTATATAAATTGCGTATCATCAATGAAATCGACAGATAAAACAGTGTCCAGCATCGACACGAAACATAAATCTCAGTATCTCAATACCTCAGGCTCCGGCTATCCGGACTGGCCAGTATCATCAAATCATAATATCTCAGTGTCTCAAGTCTCAATATCTCAATACCTCAGGCTCCGTCAGTCCGGATCAGCCCATATCATCAATCATACGACCACGAACGGTATCCTCCGGATATCCGCCGCGCCAGGTAAAATCACCGGCAGGCAGTCTGCTCCTGCCGAGCTCATCGTCTACACCTCGAGCTTCTTGCCCTGGGGTACCTTACCGGGTCCACCATGTACCCGTAGACGGTTCATCCAACTCCTCAAATCGGGTCTCGAAAACCATCTCAGAACCGAGAAAACATCATGGTGGACAATACTCATCATATCAAGGAAAACCGTATTTTTCTCTTTAAAATAATTCATCAGTTTCACAAAACTTTCACATGCGGTTTCCAAATTCAGAAAATATCAAGAATAGTCCGAAATCATCAAGTCACCATGTCAATAACAATGAAAACCGGCATAAATATTATAATACTTCATAATCAATGAATATATGAATGTATCTGATATCATGCAATGAATGCAATAGTTAAACTAGCATCTGAAACTTATAACATATTGCAACTATCAACTTACCAAGCTATGTCAAGGAATAGTATTTTCTAAAGTGTACGTGACATGGAAATTACCGATGAAGATGTGTGTGAGCCGGGAAGCAAGTGTATGCTGAGCATACGCATCATCGGTAAGGGTGCTGGTGTCCTGACAGCAGGGTTTCATGATAATTACAGATAATATATGCACAAGCATGCAATGCGATAAAACATCATGAATATACAGAAAGTGATATAGTAACAACAACACTGCAGAATAAACCTACCCGATATACGAGTCATACCATTTGGTATCTAAAATACTCACAATCCTCCACTTTGCAGACGAGCATGTGTCGAGCCCAGTCAAAAGGGTAAGAGGATCCACCTAAGTCTGAGTCGATATATACATATATACCTAATAGTCGGTGATCTACCTCAATAGTATCACGTACTATAAAATAAATAATATGACATGCTCAAGTTAAGAGTGCGGATCTATCCTCATAACTATCTCTCGTACGGTAAATCTATCGTACGGCATCCCAAATCTGGGTACGGGTCAATTATAACATTTATCTCATTATTCATCTGGTATCCACATCATCACATATCGTAAGCAGGGGTACTGATCTATGTCTAGTACACTATTAATATCATCAACAATATCATGATCTGGCTACTGATCTAAAATCTCGTACAATCCTCTACCATCAACACATATTATCTTGTAGAAGTATACATCGCCCAAGCGATCCATTATAAATATCATAACATATCTCATCTCATATCTCGATCATATGTCAACTATCATATAGACATCATCATCCACATGGTATCGTCGTCCAACGATCCACTATAACATCATAACATATCTTGGTCACACATTAAATATCTCACAGCATCATGCCCGATCATATCGACTCATTCCCAAGTATCATATAACACCCTCATCATCCAAGCATATGAATACCAATATATATGTCCCCAATACGCATAAGGAAGTCAAAGTATGCGAGTATGTGTAAGTGCGTGTATGCAAATATTTACCCTAGGGTTTCGGGACTAAGAAATCGACTAGAGTCCTTTCATCCATACTCGCTAACACTAACCCCTAATCTCCTAAAGCTTTTCTTGCTAAGGTTCATCCCACAAACTAGCATGTAAAAGTATATCTATAACACATCACATCGTTTCTCACAACTTTGCGAGGGTGCTATATGCCATCCACCCGACTTCTTCCTATAGATATAAATCTGCTCACTTCCTCTTGCTTGCCGATGTCGATGTCGCCATCCTCTTCTTCAACGTATGAAATCCACATGAAGGTACCTACATATATAACACAATGGCAAATGCGTATTAAAATCACATCGGAAAACCAAAAGGGCACGCTAAGGCCTATAGGTTAGAACGTATGGACCATGTCTTCAAAACCACCAACAACCCTCGATATCGTCGTTCAAACGTCAAGTGATCGAGATAAAACACAATACTAAAAATCCAGAATTCAAAATACGAGAAACGAAACCCCGAATCAAAACAACAACTCTTGAAAATGGTCCCAGATTTTACCCTAGGTCAAATTAGCCAATTTTGCATATGCCAAGGGTCTAGATTACAGACAATAGAGCTACAGAACAAATACGAACCCAGATGGTCCTACCCTGGCCGCAATTTGCGGCCAGATAGATTAAAAGTGCGGCCAAAACATGAAGGAAGTGTCTCAGGTTTTGGGGTTAGCTTCCTGGGTGCCTGCTTATCTCTCTGTCTTTGCAAATTAATTTTCAGAGGCTCCGGGTGTTAGCAGATTTCCAAACACCATCAAAATTTCACAGTTTTTCCGATGTCAGGGTTTCTAAATTCGTATTCTGGGTTCTAGTCTCTGGTTTAGGTCTCCAATCAATCACCACAGGGGTTTTAAGGTCACTACTGCACTTAATTTCACCTTTGGATTAAATTCAAAACCTTAATCTCATCTAGGGATTTTCTAAGTTCACAAAACCACTCGATATCGATACTAAACATATATGGATACATAAGGAATTGAAATAAAAATATAAAGGTGCATAAATTACCGCATTTGGCAACTCAAGAAAATTCTTGAGTTGCCCAAAGTCTTCAAAATTCGATTTTTCTTGGTCCAATATGCTTCCCTTGAGCTTGTGCATGCTTTTTGTGAAGTGGTGATGGGGTTTTGGGCATTTTGGGGGTGTTTAGAGGGTTTAGAGGTGGAGGGAGATGGGGTTTTGCCATGGGTGAAGAGGGAGAAGAAATGGTGAAGAGATGAAGAGAGAAAGAATGAGCCATGCCTATGGTTTGACCCCTCACCGTCTCTCTCTCTCATGCCCATCCCCCTTGCAATCATTATGCTTCATTGACTTTTCTTTTTCTTTGCTTTTCTTCTCTCAAATAAAACAACAACCATGATATAAAAGAAGAAGAAATGCCATGATAAAAATGTAACAAGTGTAAAAATGGCATGGTGCATGTCTTGTGCACAAATCCGGTTTAATACGCGATTAGCGATTTTTAATCGCGATTAGCACTAAAAGTGAATATAAATAATCATAAAAATTCATAATTTACCTAAATCACATAAAACACCCTCATTTTAGTAATTTCTGTAATTTTCCCAATTTATCGGTATTTAATTATACCGCCCCATTAAAATATTCATTATATTTATTATTTAATTATAAAAATTCCCAAAAATAATATTTTATTTTTCTGAAATGTTACAATCTTCCCCCCTTAAAGAAATTCGGTCCCCGAATTTACTCAATTACTAAAACATTTCAGTAAAAATTCCAAGTTGTCGGGGCTCCGAAATCATCAATACATAAAACGCATCATAGCGCAATATATGCGCATGAACAATGAGCAAATAACTCCAAATTAAAACTCCGCCAAGCATCCCGCAATCATCGGAGTCATGGTGAAGACATCAATGTCAAAGCCCAAAATGAAACCAATATGATATACATCAAAACTATCCATGTAAACATCTGAAGGAAATGTATGCCAAACCCTTATAAGTCGCTGTGCAATGCGCATATCACTGTACAGTGGCGGACGTCTAATATAAGAAAATAACTACACACATACACACACACACACATCCTTTGTTTAATATTTACGTCCCGCCGTTTTAAAAATAATTTAGAAGGGTTCCCTTGTTTTAACACACACATATCCTTTGTTTAATATTTACGTCCCGCCGTTTTAAAAATAATTTAGAAGGGTTCCCTTGTTTTAAACATTTCGTGTTATATCAGACACATAGGTAAATACTGAGACTATAGCTCTCTTTTTTTTTGGAAATCCCTTCGATAACTATCAATGCATGCAAAAATATACTCAGGTACTGTCCTCTGACTAGTCCTGCCCAGTACAAAAACAAAATAGGAAATATCATAAAACGTACTGCACCAAAAATCAATCCCGAAATGTGCATAAGAATGCAGCGTGCGTCTGGTGCGCACGGAAATCGAAATCCATGAATGTGCCATACATGTGCACAGAACAAAAACTAAGTGCAACGGGTATACACGAAACACCTGTCAGAGGCAACGGTGTGCCTGACAGAAAAATCAGGTGCATCTGATATGCACAAGGAATCCCGATCTAGTGCATCTGGTGTGCACCAAAATCGCATCAAGCGCCCAAGTATGCGCAAGAATCCAAATCCAGTGCACAAGGTGCACGAAAACAATACCAAATATCATAATCGAAATTGATGGTGTATAATAAACCTTAATCCAATCAGGTATACCACGGTATAAAATCTCACAACCATGTGCATCAGCGTGCACAAAATCGAATAAAAATACTAAAAGTATATGAAAACTATACCGAAAGCATAAGTCAAATCATATGCATACTACAGGCATGAAATCAAAATCAACATCAAGTGCAATAAATCTGTACAAATCATAACTCAACACAACGGTATATAAAGCATACCTCAAGGGTAATAACTATGCACAAAATATAAATACCCAGTAGGTGCAACCATGGTGCACGAAAACAAATATCATGAAACTCGATTATCAACACTCAATCTTGCGAATAGACCTCCCAAAATACCGAAATCAAGTATGGCGGAATAGTCCCGCTCAAGCACATCCTATGAGAATCTCTGGCCAACTGTCATGGTCACTCATAACATGTCTCGTCGACGATGCCAAACTCTGGCATGTTGGTGTGCCTAAAATGACCACTCCTGGGTCTAAGTCTTCTCGTAATTTATTCCAGAAAGGTCCTGTCAAGGTCTCTCCCAAATATCGTCTCTGCCGAACTGCCCGGAAGTTATCACCCTTCACTAAATCTGTTCCTTGTTCCGGAACGGCTGCCTACTCATCGCGACTCCTTATGAAGATATATCCATATACAACACCTTTGCATGCGTATCGCATCTCTGATGTCGGCGGAGTGGAACGTCATCTCATCAAGATCTCGTACGAACCTCTTACTCCACCTTTCTTTACTGTCGACTGCTTCGGACTCGTCTCATCGTGGCTGCATGGACTGCGCTCCAATGGCTATACTCGTATCTGGAGTCTCCCAAGCAATGCATCCCACCACATGATATCCGAATGAAGTCGAACTTTCAGATCGATTCATCAAGGCTCCATAATCCCCCAAGAGCTCAATATCTTGGGTACAGTTTAATAGTGTTGAGTACATACCACAGCATTGGTGGACCAGCCGTAGAAGGGCAAACCCAAACCTCACTAATGGCACCGCGGAACAGCCGTAAACCCTAAGGTTCAAAGGCTTTCACACGGTCATTCTGTCGAGTTAGGGTTTCATTCTTCTAGAGGGTCCATAGAATTTCTTGCATGTCTTTCCGAATACTTTAAACTTTAAATATGGGTTTCTAACATTCGATCGCCTCTATCGACTCTCAACGTATCCTCGTGAAGTCGTCTCTAGCTGGAATCAATCTTTCTGATGACCTCGCATCGGGGTAAGCGAACGAACCACATGTCCTAGTCATTCATCCTCGAATGACTAGCTACCTTCTATCGTATCTCTAAGTACAACTTGTACTGCAATAGCTCCAACATCTGGGGCAATCTCATCGTTCGCAGTAACAACTGGCTCATTCATCTACACGCTAAATAGAGCCTCAATCATCATGAATAGGTGATACATCAATGGTCATCACATTCTGGCTGACCTATATCAGTGGCTCAACCCTCTGGTGCAAATCTGCACGCCCGAAAAATCTCATAACATCGATCCATCAAACGCTCATGGCTCGAAAACACAATAACACAGCACATCTATGCAAATCGTATATCCCTGGATCATGCCCTGGTCAGTCCTCATTCGTGACGAGCTCGTGCTGACCGTAACTCTAGCTGTAACTCTCTCTGCCCGTACCATCGTGATAACAAAACCATAACTGGTACCGATGAGGCTAGATCATAGCAAGGAATACAATACTGTGCAAGGAAAATGTACATCCTAAGGCTTCTTAAGCTGAGGAGCATATCGTAAATATACCGCGGAACATACGTACGGTACGTCACTCTACTCAAGCTACCTACTCCATCAACCAAGGGTCATCCTACATTCTGAAGGTAAAACCTAACGCTCTGATACCAACTTTGTCACGACCCGAAAAGTACAGAACATGACCGGCACATAAATTACAAAACGTCTCAAGGCGTACGTAATCTAAGAAATCCAAAACCCAGAAATCCAAACCAAGTATAGCAGTAGAGTGAAGTAAAACCAATTTAAAGGCAAGAAGTTTAACAACATAAGCCGAAATATGCATTTTTAAAATATCAAGTCTTTCCTAAAAATTTTGGCAGAGTTTTCATTGTAAAAACTGACCCCAAAACGGGTGCAAACCAGATAAAGCATATATAATGAATAAAGGCATCCCTAAGCAGGAGCTAGCTCTTCGTCAATTGACGGTCACAACTGTAAGTCCATGTCACGCACCCCATGAACTTGCGGGGAGGCGGAATATATGAAAAACGATTATCAAAGCTTCGTAACACGGGCTTGAGCGCATGAATCATATCTAAACCGTTACTACTCGGATTCGAAGTTATACCTCATGTTACTTGTCCTTCGGGTCTTCATCGCTGTCCTCCACTCCTCGTAGTCTCCTTGGAACATCGGCACCACAACGGCCTCCTCGAGTCAAAGTCGATCCACCCGAGAGCTCCTACGCCAAGCTTGATCTCTAACTTGAGATAACTAGGTTGCTCAAAGTGCTAATCTAAGCTACCTAGGGGATATAGAGTGAGGTTATGGATGTATTACTCTAGCTAACCCTTGATCTCAACACATGAGAGGTTAGGGTTAGGGTTTCAAGAATGAGAGAGCTTGAGGAGAGAGAAGGTGATGATAAGAATGAATATGAATAATGAGCTCATTAGAATATAACAACCATAACAATTTATCAAATAAATAATATAAATGATTAATCATCATGGTTGATGCATTCACCTTGTGTGATTCATCATATGACTCATTAACTAATTAATGCATCATTTAATACCAAGGATGAATCACACAAATGAGTCATTAAGCAATTAATACTTATGCCACCTTAACCCCCAAGTCACCATGCTTCAAGAAGCTTCCCGGAAAATTATGAGAACGCCCCTCCAATCCGTGAAAACACGGAAAAACTTTAGACTGTATAAATCCAATAACCTGATACTAAAATCTGGCTTAAACCAAAGCCGACTAGTAAAAACTGTCCGAACGTCATACGTGCGTAAACACACGTATGCGTCCGAACCCTTGTCGTAATACCATACGACCTCTATATCGTTTCGCCTGGAGCAGGGAAACTCTCTGTGTGGGACTCTAAAGATTCGACACTACGCTGGCAGTGGGTTTAACCACAGACCGCAAGCGGCACTAGCTGTACGTAACGGTCCCCAGGTAGATGCCGATAAAAAGGCCGATGAGGAAACCCATCCGAACTCCTACTGAGCCTGACGTGACAATCTCCGTACAGTCCGGTCTGTTCGTCTAAGACTATCGCGTATCTAGCCTAGGGGGCGGCAAGCGTCAGTCCCCTAATAGCGGTATAAGTCATGTCAGAGCGTAGCCCATTACACCCTGAGAAACTACTGGAACCTACCAGTAAATCTCGCTTGCCCTGGCCAGGGACTTTGCGTAATGGCTCTCTGACACAGTGCGATATCAACTCCCATTACCGAGAGAGACGAATCCTGTCTAACCACCACTGCCTCCAAGTGCTCAGGACTGCACCCAACTGCTACCTGTTTGCACGACTCCTTTGAGCCGTGGTAGGGTAGTAATCTAAGAACAATGGGACACACTCGAGGCGAAGTAGCAGTGTCAAGTCTGCGGACTATGCTGTACTCATGTCACCTGGGAACTGTTAACTGACGACGGGTATAATACCATCCAACAGTTCCCCTGCAAGTCCTGTCCGGTGTGCCCGTAACCTAACGAGCACCTGTATACTATCTCCAGTACAACGTACTGATGGCTGTGGGACAGACCATCTCCCCAACTGGGAAGAGAAGCGTACACACTAGTCTACTCTGGAGTATCGATGCCTAGTCTCGATAATCCTACGACTAGGGACAAGTATAGGATGTTGCTTAGAGACTACCCAGCCCCCACTAGTGTGACTGCCATCACAACGCTGGTAATCAAGCAAAGATCCTATAGGCTCTACTAATATGTATAAGTGATACGTTACATGAAACATATGCACATATTAAAGTAGACACAAACCAAGTAGCATACTACCATTTTCAGCAAGACTGTATATACAACTGTGAATATCCTAAGATTCCACTAAGTAATATACATACAAGTATGATACAATAATGGCCCCTAGGGCATATACACTAACAATCTCCCACTTGCACTAGGGCCATGAGTTGTCATATCGTAGACCTATCATCTCGAATAGCCTCTCGAACTGCGTCTGAGGAATGGCCTTTGTAAATAGATCAGCAATGTTATTCTCCGTCTCTACTCTTTTCACCTCGATCTCCCGGCGATATACGATCTCCCTGATCAAGTGATACCGCCTTAAGATGTGTCTGGACTTCTGATGGGACCTGGGTTCCTTCGCTAAAGCTATAGCGTCGTTGCTGTCACAATACAGAGGTATTGGATCAACACTGGTAGGAACCACCTGAAGTTCTGTGAGGAACTTCTTCATCCAGACAGCTTCTTTTGCGGCATCGCAAGCAGCTATGTACTCAGCTTCCATTGTTGAGTCAGCAACTGTCTCCTGCTTGGAACTTTTCCAACAGACCGCCCCTCCATTGAGGGTAAAGACATTACCCGACATGGATTTGGAGTCATCCTTATCACTCTGGAAGATGGAGTCGGCAAAGGCCTCAATCTGGAGGTCTTTTCCGCCATATACTAAGAACATCTCCTTAGTCCTCCTCAGGTACTTGAGAATGTTCTTTACGGCTATCCAATGCTTCTCCCATGGGTTTGCTTGATACCGGCTTACTACGCTCAATGCGTATGCTACACCTGGTCTGGTACATATCATCGCATACATTATAGAGCCTACCGCAGAAGCGTAGGGTATAATCGACATGCGATCCCTTTCCAAATCAGTCTTGGGAGACATCTCTTTGGAGATGGTGATTCCGTGACAAGCCAGTAGGTTACCACGCTTAGAATCATCTATACTGAATCTCTTCACTATGGTGTCTATGTACCTGGACTGCGAAAGTCCCAACATCCTTTTTGATCTATCACGATAGATCCGGATCCCCAGAATGTAGGTGGCATCAACCAGGTCTTACATGGAGAATTTCTGTGATAACAATCTTTTGACTGACTGTAACATAGGAATATCATTTCCTATTAGGAGAATGTCATCCATGTACAAGACAAGGAATACTACAGCTCTCCCTACAATCTTACTGTATATGCAAGGTTCATCTGGATTTTTGATAAAGTCGAATTATTTGACAGCATCATCAAAACAAATGTTCCAACTCCGCAATGCCTGCTTTAGTCCATAAATGGACTTAAGCAGCTTGCATACTTTACCGCTGCTCCCACTCTGAATGAATCCCTCTGGCTGATCCATATAGACGCACTCTTCCAAATTACCATTTAGAAAGGCCGTCTTTACGTCCATCTGCCAGATTTCATAATTGTGGAAGGCAACAATAGCAAGAAGGACCCGAATGGATTTGGGCATAGCCACTGGAGAAAAGGTTTCGTCATAGTCCAAACCAGGTCTTTGACGGAAACCTTTTGCAACAAGTCTAGCCTTATAGGTTTCAACCTGTCTATCTACACCAATCTTCTTTTTGAAGATCCATTTGCATCCTACGGGTTTTACCCCATCTGGAGCAATGTCCAAAGTCCATACTTTGTTAGTGTACGTGGACTCCATTTCGGTCCGCATTGCATCCAGCCATTTTACCGAGTCGGCGCTCTTAATAGCTTGCTGGAAGCTAGTAGGGTCATCATCATCAATGACGCAATCCTCTCTATCCCCATCTACGAGAAAACCGTAGTATCTCTCAGGCGGATGAGACGGCCTACTACTCCTGCGGAGGGGTGTGGGAATGTCCCTTTCTTCTGAAACCTCTGGTTCTACCATACTTTCAGTTGTAGTTTGTGGTTCTAGAATTTCTTCTAGTTCTATTTCGCTCCCATTTGTTTCCTTTTCTAAAAACTGATGTTCTAGAAAATGGGCATTATGAGAAACAAAAACCTTTTGTTCCTCTGCGTAATAGAAATAATATCCTTTGGAATTCCTCGGATATCCTACAAACTTACACTATACTGATCGTGCCTCGAGTTTGTCCACATGCTGCTTTTTAACAAAAGCTGGACATCCCCATATCTTCAGATGCTGAAGATGGGGTTTCTTTCCACTCCATATCTGATATGGCGTGGTAGGCACAGTCTTGGTAGGAGCCCAGTTCAGAAGATATGCCGCTGATTCTAGCGCATAACCCCAGAAAAATTGCGGTAACTCAGCCTTACTCATCATGGAACGAACCATATCCAATAGGGTTCGATTCCTTCTTTCCGATACACCATCGTGTTGTGGTGTGTATGGAGGAGTAAGCTGAGAGAGAATTCCATTCTCTTTTAAGTAACCCAGGAACTCGGCACTTAAGTATTCACCACCTCGATCAGATTTTAGTGTCTTGATACTTTTGCCTATTTGTTTTTCCACTTCATTCTTGTATTCTTGGAATTTCTTAAAAGCCTCGGATTTATGCTTCATTAAGAAGACATATCCATACCTAGAGAAATCATCCGTAAAAGTAATGAAGTATGAATAACCACCTCTCGCATGTGTAGACATTGGACCGCACACGTCACTGTATATGAATCCCAAGAGCTCGCTCGCTCTTACTCCGTGTCCAGTAAACGGAGTCTTGGTCATCTCTCCTATGAGACAAGATTCACAAGTAGTATAAGATTGCTATTCGAACGGATTCAAATATCCTTCTCTATATAACTTAGTCAACCTTCTTTCATTGATGTGACCTAGTCTACAATGCCATAAGAAAGCCGGATTTAATTCCGGAGACTTTCTTTTAAGTGTGTTATGGACATTGAAAACCTAAGCTTGACTCAATACGTATATGCCGTTATCTAATGTACCGGACCCAATCAAAACTTGATTTTGGTAGATGTGAACTACATCGCTTACGAATGTAAAATCATATCCCTCTCTTGAAAGTGAGGACACTGATATGATATTACAAGTCATACTAGGTACATACAGACAGTTACGTAGAATCAATATCTTCCCACTTGTCAAACCTAGGCGATATTCTCCCACGGATTCAGCGTCCACGCTCATTCCGTTTGCAACTCTGAGAGACAAATCACCTACCTTCATAACTCTACGGTTTCTCAAAGCATGTAATGAATTACGGATATGAGATCCTGCTCCGGTATCTAGTACCCAGGAAGTAGAGTTAATTGACAAACATTTCTCAATTACAAACACACTTGAGGCCGAAGCCACAACATGCTTTGTATCCTGGCTACTGGCTTCTAAAGCCCTGCAATCTTTCTGCCTATGCCCAATCCCATAACAATAGGAACGTCCCTCTTTTACTATATCCAGTCCCAAAACTTTTTCCCTTCTCTTTCCTTCTACTTCCCTGGTTTCCTTTAGGATAGGAGGCAGAGACTGTAGAATCGAGTCAGTATCTGACTCGTTTCCCAACGCGGTCTCCAGGTCCTGGAGCTCATCAATACAGCAAGTCATTGTAAGGACGTTGTCCCCTACAGATGACCCGACAGCCAACCTCGTTTGAATTAATTCGTTCGAGGTCTCATATCTTGCGATATGAGATTGCTCTCCATATAAATCTTTGTTATGGAGAAAGATGGAAACTAAGTCCATCTTCTCGTGCTGCTTCTGGTATACATCATCAACTGAGGCTAACATGAGGCACTTATCTTTCGCTTTATCATTTTCCCTTGTCTGACAGATATCTATATCCATGACGGTGGAAACTGGACCAGGGACGGCGAGATCGTGAGTAGTAATAGGGTGGTCCAGCTTGTCATAGGCAATGGATATCTGGACAGACCTTTACCAATCATATAAGTCAGATTCAGTCAATTTGTTATCTAGATATTTACCAATCATATAAGTCAGATTCAGTCAATTTGTTATCTAGATATAACCTAGTCATGGTCACAAGGTCGCTGCAATTAAGAGAGAGAAGAAAACACTTTTTAGCATGATGCTCTTGCAAGTTTAGAGTGGTTTTTAATTTATCTAAACAGGATGGCTCCCACTGTTTCTCGAAACCTTCCTCAAACCATAAAAGAAGAATTAGCCAGGACTATTCTCACCGTACAATACTTGCTTAACCGTTCAGCCAGGCCAGTGTCGGTACTTCGAGGGAGGTTTTCCAACGCTTTCGCGAAGTTCCTTAATTAAATAACCTCTTTTCTCTGGGGGCGTAGCCCCGCTGACACCTTTCTCGGCACCTACTTGGTTTATAGCATTGATCGTTAAGTGACGAATCTCCTGATAAGTATATATATACTCACAGTAGGATCGGGATCCAAAATATCATCGTATGATAATGTTGAAGGAATCTTACCAATATTCATCAAACTCCAAAATGGTATGCCCTCTCTGCAAATTTCAGTTTCATTAGAAATTCCCGATATAAATTTTTGCCCCATGCTCTTATGACCTTGGCTTTGATCAAAATGTCAAAAGTCACATGTCAAGTTCTACCCGTCATTATCCAGGTTAATTTGAACCCATCCATACATACCCCTGACTTTGGTCAAATGATAATACGAATGTCCCAAACTAACTCATTTAACTATGCAACAAATAAATACCCAGCAGCTACCAAACACTATGCCTTGACTTTGGCCAAAATACATAGCTTGAATACTACAGAATACCCAAATGAAATGACGGAGGGCTACGAATGGTTTTGGCAAAAACTGTCAACGTAATGAACTTGATATAATCGAAGGAACCTGATAGCTTTTTAAAAGGAGTGGTTAAAGCTCCGCAATTAAAAATTCTGCTTTTTTAAAATAACCGAGTGGTTTCTTTTAAATTTGTTCCAACGATTAAAATTTGGTTTATTTTCTTTGCAATATAATAATGCGTCCCATCATTTATCCTATCATTACAGAAAACAACAAAAATACCACGTCCTCTTATGCCATCCGCATTTGCCACGGGGTCCCTTCATCACCCGTTAGGTTACTTAACTAACGACAGAGCGGGGCTGGGCTAGCGCGGGTGTAAAACATAAGTGACGTCTAATAGCTATCATATATAGATATTGTACATTCGTCAGACGCAATAATAAGCATTCCAGATCACAGATGAACTTTATTGGATATACTAGCAATCCGCATTTGCTTTGAGCCTGCAATAAAAGACGGATTACACAGTTGTGATGAATAACTATTACCCCAACCCTAGACCCCTACGGGTACGGCAAACTACCCTCCAAGTACCCGAAGTGAAGCGGTTTCCCTCAACAACGTGAGTAGGCCACTAAACACTTCAACGTACCCGGTAGTTTGTGTACCCCGCCTTGGGTCTATCCTAGGAGTAAAAACAGTAAAAAGAAATAATACAACGGTGGCTACAACCGCAACCTGGATGCGCCCCGCAAAAGAATATTACATCATATTACATTTACATCGAATGAATGAATATTAAACCCATCTCAAACCCCGGCTAATCATCACAACACTCCAATCAAGTCCATATACACAAACAGTAAACATTACAGAAATGTGCAACCCCCTGCCAACCGACATACTAGCAGTTAGGGGAGGTTTACGAACACATTAAACATTACAGATAAAAACCCAATTAGCAAACAACCTAGAACATCGATCGACTTCCTTTTTCCGTGTCTACCACAAAAGCAAAGCAGCACTGCAGTAACCTGGGTAGAAACAGAACATTCTGGAAAACAGAAAACCATAATATATGAATTACAGAGGAAATCCGAGTCAACTCGGAGTTGACTCGGCGGCGGATCCGCAGCTAAAAGCACCATCTTACCGCGGATCTGCGGCCATCTTGCCGAGTTAGGGTCTCGTATTTTCTCAGAATTCTTATATTTCCCTGCTGTGAATTTTAAGGCATATCAAATAATTTTTTAGACATGTTTAAAATTAACAGAACTGTTAGGGCAAGGTTTTTCGTTTTTCGCATTTTTCCGTTGATCGAACTTCTAATTAGTTGCTATCAAGCGAGTAATGGTTTAGTTGGCTCTGATACCACTGTAAGTCCATGTCACGCACCCCACGAACTTGCGGGTAGGCGGAATATATGAAAAACGATTATCAAAGCTTCGTAACACGGACTTGAGCGCATGAATCGTATCTAAACCGTTACTAGCATACTACGAGAGGTTTAACTACTCAGATTCGAAGTTATACCTCACGTTACTTGTCCTTCGGGTCTTCATCGCTGTCCTCCACTCCTCATAGGCTCCTTGGAACATCGGCACCTCAACGGCCTCCTCGAGTCAAAGACGATCCACCGGAGAGCTCCTACGTCAAGCTTGATCTCTAACTTGAGATAACTAGGTTGCTCAAAGTGCTAATCTAAGCTACCTAGGAGATATAGAGTGAGGTTATGGATGTATTAGTCTAGCTAACCCTTGATCTCAACACATGAGAGGTTAGGGTTAGGGTTTCAAGAATGAGAGAGCTTGAGGAGAGAGAAGGTGATGATAAGAATGAATATGAATAATGAGCTCATTAGAATATAACAACCATAACAATTTATCAAATAAATAATATAAATGATTAATCATCATGGTTGATGCATTCACCTTATGTGATTCATCATATGACTCATTAACTAATTAATGCATCATTTAATACCAAGGATGAATCATACAAATGAGTCATTAAGCAATTAATGCTTATGCCACCTTAACCCCCAAGTCACCATGCTTCTAGAAGCTTCCTGGAAAATTACGAGAACGCCCCTCCAATACGTGAAAACACGGAAAAAATTTAGACTGTATAAATCCAATAACCTGATACTAGAATCTGGCTTAAACCAAAGCCGACTAGTAAAAACTGTCCGAACGTCGTACGTGCGTAAACACACGTATGCGTCCGAACCCTTGTCGTAAAACCTTACGACCTCTATATCGTTTCGCCTGGAGCAGGGAAACTCTCTGTGCGGGACTCTAAAGACTCGACACTACGCTGGCAGTGGGTTTAACCAGAGACCGCAAGCGGCACTAGCTGTACGTAACAGTCCCTAGGTAGATGTCGATAAGAAGGCCGATGAGGAAACCCATCCGAACTCCTACTGAGCCTGACGTGACAATCTCCGTACAGTCCGGTCTATTCGTCTAAGACTATCGCATATCTAGCCTAGGGGGCGGCAAGCATCAGTCCCCTAATAGCGGTATAAGTCATGTCGGAGCATAGCCCATTACACCCTGAGAAACTACTGGAACCTACCAGTAAATCTTGCTTGCCCTGGCCAGGGACTTTGCGTAATGGCTCTCTGACACAGCGCGATATCAACTCCCAATACCGGGAGAGAGACGAATCCTGTCTAACCGCCACTGCCTCCAAGTGCTCGGGACTGCACCCAACTGCTACCTGTTTGCATAACTCTTTTGAGCCGTGGTAGGGTAGCAATCTAAAAACAGTAGGACACACTCGAGGCGAAGTAGCAGTGTCAAGTCTGCGGACTATGCTGTACTCATGTCACCTGGGAACTGTTAACTAACGACGGGTATAATACCATCCAACAGTTCCCCTGCGAGTCCTGTCCGATGTACCCGTAACCTAACGAGCACCTGTATACTATCTCCAGTACGACGTACTGATGGCTGTGGGACAGACCATTTCCCCAACTGGGATGAGAAGCGTACACACTAGTCTACTCTGGAGTATCGATGCCTAGTCTCGATAATCCTACGACTAGGGACAAGTATAGGATGTTGCTTATAGACTACCCAGCCCCCACTAGTGTGACTGCCATCACAACGCTGGTAATCAAGCAAAGATCCTATGGGCTCGACTAATATGTATAAGTGATACGTTATAAGAAACATATGCGCATATTAAAGTAGACAAAAACCAAGTAGCATACTACCATTTTTAGCAAGACTGTATATACAACTGTGAATATCCCAAGCTTCCATTAAGTAATATACATACAAGTATGATACAATAATGGACCCTAGGACATATACACTAACAACAACCACGCAAGCAATATAATATACAACGCCGAAGGGCGAGGATAAAAATCGGTATAAAATCCAACATCATCAAGAAAACCAGAGGAAAACCATATAATACAACGCGCGACTCTAAGGTCGAAATAATACACTGGTCTTCTATGTTTATCAAGTAATACAAGTCTAGTTGATGGTGTTTTACTAGATACAACTGAAATAACAAATATGCAATGGTGGTCCTAATGCAAAAGAACCCACCGACCAAAGCAATCACCCGGAAGGAACAATGTGCCAGCAAAAACCGCAATGAAACATGTACGGCAAAACCTGCAAGAAACTGTGGCACAACGGGGGTGAGTTGCCAACTCGTGAGTAGAAAAACATCTACGAGTAGAAATCGCATGCATGACGCTATCCTAGGTCATATTAAGTAATATCCTCAAATAAATATCGTGGTCCTTCTATGTATAAGTGTAATACTACATGCTCGTGTCAATATCTCGGATAACAACATATCAGATATATGATGTATGAATGCATTACAAGTGAAACAGAATACATCATGAATGAGACAACTGTTATCTTTATTTTCATGAGATTTCTGTATGTATATAAACGCGTATCAGTAATGAAATCGACAGATAAAACAATGTCCGGTATCGACACAAAACATAAATCTCAGTATCTCAATACTTCAGGCTCCGGCTATCCGGACTGGCCTGTATCATCAAATCTCAATATCTCAGTGTCTCAAGTCTCAATATCTCAATACCTCGGGCTCCGTCAGTCCGGATCGGCCCATATCATCAATCATACGACCACGAGCGGTATCCTCCGGATATCCGCCGTGCAAGGTAAAATCACCGGTAGGCAGTCTGCCCCTGCCGGGCTCATCGTCTACACCTCGAGCTTCTTGCCCCGGGTACCTTACCGGGTCCACCATGTACCCGCAGATGGTTCATCCAAATCCTCGAATCGAGTCTCGAAAACCATCTAAGAACCAAGAAAACATCATGGTGGACAATACTCATCATATCAAGGAAAACCGCATTTTTCTCTTTAAAATAATTCATCAATTTTACAAAACTTTCACATGCGGTTTCCAAATCCAGAAAATATCAAGAATAATCCGAAATCATCGAGTCACCATGTCAATAAGAATGAAAACCGGCATAAATCTCATAATACTGCATAATCAATGAATACATGAATGCATCTGATATCATGCAATGAATGCAATAGTTAAACTAGCATCTGAAAGCTATAACATATTGCAACTATCAAATTAGCAAGCTATGTCAAGGAATAGTAATTTCTAAAGTGTACGTGACATGGCAATTACCGATGAAGATGTGTGTGAGCCGGCAAGCAAGTGTATGTGGAGCATACGCATCATCGGTAATGATGCTGGTGTCCTGACAGCAGGGTTTCATGATAATTACAGATAACATATGCACAAGCAAGCAATGCAATGAAACATCATGAATATATGGAAAGTGATATAGTAACAGCAACACTGCGGAATAAACCTACCCGATATACAAGTCATACCATTTGGTATCTAAAATACTCACAATCCTCCACTATGCAGACGAGCATGACTCGAGCCCAGTCAAAAGGATAAGGGATTCCACCTAAGTCTGAGTCGATCTATACATATATACCTGGTAGTTGGTGATCTCGCCTCAACAGTATCACGTACTATACAATAAATAATATGACATCCTCAAGTCAAGAGTGCGGATCTATACTCATAACTATCTCTCGTACGGTAAATCTATCATACGGCATCCCAAATCTGGGTACGGGTCAAATGTAACATTTATCTCATTATTCATCTAGTATCCACATCATCACATACCGTGAGCAGGGGTACTGATTTAAGTCTAGTACACTATTAATATCATCAACAATATCATGATCTGGCTACTGATCTAAAATCTCATACAATCCGCTGTCATCAACACATATTATCATGTAGAAGTATACATCGCCCAAGAGATCCATTATAAATATCTTAACATATCCCATCTCATATCTCGATCATATGTCAACTATCATATAGACATCATCATCCACATGGTATCGTCGTCCAACGATCCGCTATAACATCATAACATATCTTGGTCACACATTAGATATCTCACGGCATCATTCCCGATCATATCGACTGATTCCCAAGTATCATATAACACCCTCATCATCCAAGCATATGAATACCAATATATATGTCCTCAATACGCATAAAGAAGTCAAAGTATGCGAGTATGTGTAAGTGCGTGTATGCAAATATTTACCCTAGGGTTTCGGGACTAAGAAATCGGCTAGAGTCCTTTCATCCATACTCGCTAATACTAACCCCTAATCTCCTAAATCTTTTCTTGCTAAGGTTCATCTCACACACTACCATGTTAAAGTATATCTATAACACATCACATCATTTCTTACAACTTTGCGGGGGTGCTATACGCCATCCATCCGACTTCTCCCCGTAGATATAAATCTACTCACCTCCTTTTGCTTGCCGATGTCGATGTCGCCATCCTCTTCTTCATCATATGAAATCCAGGTGAAGGTACTTACATATATAACACAATCTCAAATGCGTATTAAAATCACATCGGAAAACCAAAACGACACGCTAAGGCCTATAGGTTAAAACATATGGACCACGCCTTCAAAACCACCAACAACCCTCGATACCGTCGTTCAAACGTCAAGTGATCGAGGTAAAACACAATACTAAAAATCCAAAATTCAAAATACGAAAAACGAAACCACAAATCAAAACAGCAACTCTTGAAAATGGTCCCAGATTTTACCCTAGGTCAAATTAGCCAATTTTGCATATGCCAAGGGTCTAGATTACAGAAAATGGAGCTACAGAACAAATACGAACCCAGATGGTCCCACCCTGGCCTTAATTTGCGGCCAGATAGATTAATAGTGTGGCCAGAACATGAAGGAAGTGGCTGAGGTTTTGGGGTTAGCTTCCTGGGTGCCTGCTTATCTCTTTGTCTTTGCAAATTAATTTTCAGAGGCTCCGGGTGTTGGCAGATTTCCAAATACCATCAAAATTTCACATTTTTTCCGATGTCGGGGTTTCTAAATTCGTATTCCGAGTTCTAGTCTCTGGTTTAGATTTCCAATCAATCACCACAGGGGTTTCAAGGTCACTACTACACTCAATTTCACCTTTGGATTAAATTCAAAACCCTAACCTCATCTAGGGATTTTCTAAGTTCGCAAAACCACTCGATATCGATACTAAACATATATGGATACATAAGGAATTGAAATACAAATCTAAAGGTGCAGAAATTACCTCATTTGGCAACTCAAGAAAATTCTTGAGTTGCCCAAAGTCCTCAAAATTCGATTTTTCTTGGTCCAATGTGCTTCCCTTGAGCTTCTGCTTGCTTTTTGTGAAGTGGAGATGGGCTTTTGGGTCTGTTTTGGGGGTGTTTTGAGGGTTTAGAGGTGGATGGAGATGGGGTTTTGCCATGGGTGAAGAGCGAGAAGAAATAGTGAAGAGATGAAGAGAGAATGAATGAGCCATGCCTATGGTTTGACCTCTCACCTTCTCTCTCTCATGCCCATCCCCCTTGCAATCATTATGCCTCATTAACTTTTCTTTTTCTTTTCTTTTCTTCTCTCAAATAAAACAACAACCATGATATAAAACAAGAAGAAAAGCCATGATAAAAATGTAACAAGTGTAAAATTGACATGGTGCGTGTCATGTGCACAAATCCTGTTTAATACACGATTAGCGGTTTTTAATAGCTATTAGCATTAAAAGTGAATATAAATAATCATAAAAACTCATAATTCGCCTAAATCACATAAAACACCCTCATTTCAGTAATTTCTATAATTTTCCAAATTTTTCCTAATTTATCGGTATTTAATTATACCGCCTCATTAAAATATTCATTATATTTATTATTTAATTATAAAAATTCCCAAAAATAATATTTTATTTTTCTGAAATGTTACACTCTCCAAACACAGCGCGATATCAACCCCCAATACCGGGAGAGACGAATCCTATCTAACCGCCACTGCCTCCAAATGCTTCGGGACTGCACCCAACTACTACCTGTCTGCATGTCTCCTTTGAGCCATGGTAGGGTAGCAATCAAAGAACTGTGGGAACACACTTGAGGCGAAGTAGCAGTGTCAAGTCAACGGACTAAGCTGTACTCATATCACCTGGGAACTGCTATCTGACGATAGGTATAATACCAACCAGCAGTACCCCTGCGAGTCCGTCCGGTGTACTCATAACCCTATAAGCACCGGCATACTATCTTAGGTGAACCAACTGACACCAATAGCTTGTGAGACTGGCCATCGCCCCTCGTCAGGGTCTTGATCAGTATACACTAGTCTACTCTCGGAGTATCGATGCCCAGTCTCGAAACTCCCACGACTAGAGACACTTTAAGGATTTGCTTATAGACTACCCAACTCTCACATATATGATCGCCATCATACTGCTGGTAGTCAAGCAAGAATACAATGGGCTCTATCAACATGTAATAGTGATCTGTAATGTCACCTGAAGCATGTACATGATGATAAAGACAAACCAGATAGCATACTATCATCTTGAGTAAAACTGTTCTACAGGTATAAGTCCTCCCTCAGTCATTGCAATCATGTGCATGCGATCCAATAATTGACTTGTGGGCACTATAGCCAACATTATCAGTAGTTTCTCAACCCGTTATGAGCCTCACATCGACACGACTTATCGGTTACTTAGGTTTGACGTTCACCACCCCTAGACTGGATATGCAACATTTCAGACGAAATGACCGGACTGTACGGTAGTGTTACTGATTGGATTCGCAGGAGTATGTACAGGCTTGCTTGTTGATCTTCTGATCGCTCAATACCCGGATGACCGTTAAGTTTAGCTAACTGCATGCAGCTTGTGGGTATTTGATATGATCATTACCTACTGCCGGCGTATTGACGAGTCTTTAGAGTCCTACACAGAGGTTTCCTGGCTCAGGGGAATCGGAGTAGGATCATATATGTGATATGTGTGAGACCGAGATTAATGCGTGTATATGATACCGCTTTCTATTCTCACGACTTATGACATTGGTCGGTTATATGTGATATAGCCGGATTATCGGATTAAGTGTTGATTCATTAGATATTAGTAAGTTGTTGCATTAGATATTAGCCGGTTATATGTAATATAGCCGGATTATTAAATCAGGTATTGATTTAATAATTTAATGTAGAATTATATATTTGATATACTAAATTACATTAACTAATATTAGCTCACTTAAGAATTAATTTTTCTCACTTGATGATACATTAATATATATGTGATATATATTAATTGTATTGTTTTATTTTGTTCACAAATAATATATATGTGATATATATCATTGTGACATGCTAGGTTACACATGCAACATGGATGTATAAGACTTATACCATGCTAGGGTTAATGTTAGGGTTTATATTTATTATTAAGTAATTCAAATAAAGTGGAATTTGTCATGGTTGATCTTTTGGATGAAGCTTGTAGGTTTCATTGACTTAGTACACTCTTTTGTCTAGCTTAAGATATTTATTAACTCAACCTTAACTGATAGCTATGATCTATTCTCTACAAGGGTTAAGACATGACATAACTCACCATGGATGCATTTCTAACCTCACAAGTTTTATTCTTTCATCACTTCAACTTCTTCTTTCTCATGAAAGCTTGCTAGCTTTTTCCTAGGTGATGAAATAAAGTGAGAAAAAGAAAACTAAAGAGAGCCCATTTCCTACTTCATCATCCTCTTCTATACTAGCTATTTAGATTAGGGTGTGAGCTTCACTAATTCCATATTAGTGAAGTCATTGCTTGAGTTCGTGTTTCCTCGAAGTAGATCATTTTTGATTTCGAAGACTACAAGCAAGCATGCATCTTTCACCTTGTAGAGCTTCTCAAGTGTCCTGGAGTTCTTTGATCGCAGCGAAGGGACCACTACTTGGAGCTAATGAAGTGAAGGAACGGACTACAAAGCTTGTAATCTCTACACTTAGTGATAGATTCTCTATTGTATGTGATACTAATTGTTGTTATCCTAAATTTCTAGTTTGATTCCAAGGTTAGTTTGCTTAGCACCTCCTTAATTTTTTATTGTGGCATGTATGATATTTCCAAACCGTAGGTAAGGTGCTAAGGAACCCCTACAGTTTCAAGTGTCGGTGTTGAACACTATGGTTCCATGATTTGATGTGTCATTGATTGACACACGTTCTTTGATATCCTCATATATTTACATGCATATGCTTTCATGATGTTTCGAGTGGACGAGATCGACATGCATACAGGCATTGATTATATTATTGGATGATATCCGCATGCATACAGGCATTGATTATTGTTGGCATATATGTAGACACGGTCACCCTAGATATTATAGTATTACCTTTATGATATAGTTATCCTAGAAATCGTTGTTTTATTCGATTTCTACCTGATGATGTTTTCTACTACCGAGTTGGCAACAAACCCCCGTTGTGCCACAGTTCTTGCAGGTTGACTGCATGGATCAGTAGCGGCATCGCTGGCATACGGCATACATTCGGGTGATTTACTTGGTAGGTGGTACATGTTGGATCGTACCACTCTTGTATTGTTATTCCTATTGTATCTAGTCAACTCCATTAATCCGAAACTAGTATTTGCATATGTAGTAAGACTTAGCAAGTCATGTAGTTGCGATACTTAGAGCGATGGGTTATATGTTCGCTTGGGGGGTTGATGTCTTGCTTTATTCATTATTCTTTATGCTGATCTTCGCCGTTGGGCGTTGTATACATATATTTTGACCTGCGTGGTTGTGATTCCGCCGATTGGCGAAGAGTTAGCTCCCGCTTGGGGATGCCTTTATATTATCCTGTATATGTGGTTTTGGATCAAAATATACAAGGGAAGTGCTGACCAAATTTTTAAAAGACGAAACATGTTTTTCAACTAATAAAAACCACTTGCATTTTTCATTTTCCATTATCTGTGCGTCTAAGAAAACCTTCGATTTCATCATACCTTTATTTCAAAACTTCACCTCTTTTATTTTCTTAAAAAGGTTTAGATTTCTCGGCTTAGGCTTACTATTTTTCATTACGCCTTTAGACATGGAGTGATTTAACTGCCGGTCATGAACTAAATTTTGGGTCGTGACAAAGTTGGTATCAGAGCGTTAGGTTTAACCTTGGTTCGAGTCTATGTTTGACTATGCGGAGTCGAGGGCTTGTATATATTTCGGAACCTAGGCTTGACCTTACGGAACTTAGACATGAACAGGGGGTATTAGACCCGAACTTTCGTTACAAAGGATGACCCTGATTGATGGAGTAGGTAGCTTGAGTAGAGTGACGTACCGTATGTATGTTCCGCGACATATTTACGATACGATACTCCACTTAAGAAACCTTATGATGTACATATCTTGAGACTTGTGATTCTCTTGGTTCCCTTGATCATGCATCCATTTGAGATCCTTGATTCTATTCGTTTCTATGATCATACTTTCACGGAATCCGTTCCACCTTATGATCATGTATCCATTCTGGATCCGTTGATTCCTTTTGTTCCTTGATCTATCTTCATCGATACATGCTAGAGGTTCCTATCACCATGGTTTAAGAGCAGATTGAGCTGCTGCTAGCGATGCGATCAGGGTGAGCTCGTCATGTACGAGGACTGACCATCGTGTTTTCTGGTGACATATGGACGTATCGATTTAGTGTTTGTGTTGTGATCTCTTGTTTGAGGCGAGTGATCGGTTTAGCACCAGATGATCGGGCCATTGTTAGAGGCTGCCTATTATGAGAAGACTGTTAATGTACAGCCTACCTCAGAGTTTGTGATGTCGTCTACCGTGCAGACAGATGACCCAGCTATTGCTGAGATTGATAGGATGTCGCTTCCTGAGCTTACGAGCTGAGATCGCTAGAGCTTCCCTGTAGAGATGCAAGAGAAGATAGCTAGTCTATCTTGAGTTGAGAGATGAAGGTGATTCGTCTGATTTGATGCGTCGACGCCGGCCCAGTTGAGTTGAAGATTTACAGTGTGGAGAATCTTACTCAGATCTAGAGTAGATCAATCCATATATGACGTTATTCATTCGATGATCCGATAGGAGATCAGTAAGCGGACCAGCTTCAAATAGAGAATCTCACCCAGATGTGTTGTGAGTTGATCGAGAACGGACGAGTATTAAGTATTTTTCCGATGGTTGGGACGAGTTCCCAAGGACGCGTTCGGCTAGATATCTTATACAGAGTGATGAAGATACCGAGTTCGTAAATTCGAGTCCGTGTGAAAGGATCTGGATTGACTGTAGCCGAGAACAATTGCAGTACGCAGATAGCATGACGTGACGTCGATGTGGATGATAATAAAGACGAGTGGAACAAGAGCTTCGTGCGAGATGTTAACGAGCTGTTGTTACTCCCCGTTGAGATTAGAGATCGGTTATGTATACAGAGGCGATGGGATATGGCCAGTTCCCAAGGAAATGTTGTGCTAAGAATGCATATGTCCAGAAAATGAGAAAAGATTATGTAAGAGTACCATCCTCCGTATAGTTCGGCATAGGCGAGATCGGAAGAGACCCTGAGCAGGTTCCTTCCAGGACACTGCTGCAATAAGACTTGCACCGAGGATCAGTTGTGTCACGTGTATTCAGAGGGCCAGAGGCCGACGCCAGTGACGTGCTGCTTTACGAGTGGTCATGCAAATTAGCCGAGAGATGACCAGAGGAGTGCCAGAGCAGAATCGTTTCCGTTAGCACACCTGACCGGGCCGATGACCCGATGGATTGCGAGATTGGTAATCCTCAGAGAAATAAGGACCCAGAGTCAGAGGACGCCAGACCGTGAGCAGGAGGCAAGCGTTTGTTCTTGCTCTGCCAGTTTTGGGCGCACCAACGTTTTTTTCGATATTGTAGGAGGTGTACCTCAATGTCATTTGTTGCGATTTGCGTTGTGATCCTAGTATCACGCTTATATCGCTTGGATTTTGAGTTTTGATGATTGAGTTTTATGATATTGTTTTCATGCACCATGGCTGCACCTACTGGGTATTTACATTTTTGTGCATAGTTATTGCACTTGATATATGTTTTATACACCGTTGTGTTGGTTTATGATTAGTGAATATTGATTGCACTTGATATCGGTTTTGTGCCTTGGCTGCACGTGTTTATGATTTCATGGATTTCATATGGTTGATTTGATTTTGTGCATGTGATACACACTCGATTTAATTTTTGCACTCGGTATAGCTCGCATGTGCTTGCAGTGCATGGATACGTGTTTTGTGTGCGTAGTTGTATGCTTTTATGATTTTATACACCTTGGTATTCTCGGTGTTGCTTCTTATATGATCATCACCTACTGCCGGCATATTGACGAGTCTTTAGAGTCATACACAGAGATTTCCTGGCTCAAGTGAAACGAAGTAGGAGAACATATGTGATATGTGTGGGGCCGAGATTTATACGTGTATATGATACCGTATTCTATTCTCGCGATATGTGATATCGGTCGGTTATATGTGATATAGCCGGGTTATCGAATCAAGTGTTGATTCGATAAGTTGATACATTGATATTAGTCGGTCATATGAGATATAGCCGGATTATTAAATCAAGTGTTGATTTAATAGTTTAGTGTATAATTATATATTTGATATATTAATTTACATTAACTAATATTAGCTAACTTAAGCATTTCTTTTTCTCACTTGTGTACACATAATATATATGTAATATATATTATTGTGTCGTGCTTGTCGCTACATGCTACATGGGTGTATGAGACTCGTACCATACAAATAATAATGTGGGGCTTTATTTATTAAGAGTAAAAGAATATTAGTTGGAAATTAATCAAGGTTAGAATCTTGGAGAGGCTTTGTGCTAACCTTTTGACTTAGTCCACTAATTTTGTCTCACTCTAGATATTTATTAACCTAACCATTATTGTTAGCCATGGTTTAGTCTCTACAAGAGTTATATGAGATATTTCTCACCCATGGTTTCCATTCTACACTTGCTTCTCTCCATAGTTTCTTTTCTTCATCTCCTTCCTCAAGCTCTCTAGACATTTAGCAGGTGAAGAAAATTAATGAGAAAAATATTTCCAAAGTGAGAAAAATTCCAACTTCATCCACCTATACTAGACTAGCCATTTAGCTTAGGTTGTTTGCTTATTAATTCCTAATTAGTGAAGAGGTAGCTTGAGTTAGTGTCTCCTCGGCGTAGATCATCTTCGGCCTCGAAGACTTCAAGCAAGCTTGTTCATTTCACGTTGTGGAGACTAACTAGAGTCCGGGAGATCACCACTTGGAGCGAAGGGACCACTACATAGAGCTTTAGAAGTGAAGGACCGGTCTACAATGGTTGTATTCCTTGTTCATTTAGATGTAAAGATGTTTACATGCTAGCTTACTCCTAATTTTCTAGTTAGATCCTTAGCATGGGTTGCATAGCTCTCTAGGTTTTTTAAAAATGCATACTTGATGCCCTATAAAATCGTAGTTAGGGTGCTATGGAACCCAGCAGTGGTATCAGAGCCAAGCTAGAGAATTAGACGATGTTTATAAAATTACAAAACCGAAACAACTCTGAAACCTCGAAACAAAAAAACTAGTTTCTGTCGAAAATTTTAAGTCCTCTAAATTTTTTTAAGCAGTTGCAGAATGTTACATGAGATGTAACATGAACACCAGAGCAAAACGAGCCACTTTCACCGGGTTTGACCCGACGAAACTTGTAATAAAACCGGTCCCACTGGTTTTTCATCGGTGTTCTGGCCTTGTTTCGCTTTGGTGTTCAAGTCTCTGGGTTTTGGTGTTTCAGGTGTTGCTTGTTTTTTCTTAGATTGCATATGATGTTATCTTTATGTAAAGGCAATTAGTGCTTCATAGTCATAATTCTATCATCGTTTCGGGTAATTATACGACGTTAAAAAGTTTGAACGAATATCAATAACCCATTTTCTCCCTCGCTGAAAATTTTCCATAAGTTGGAATTTTCGAGGTTTAAAATATTCAGAAAATCATGCAGGTGTTTCTATGGACCCTCTAGAAGAACGATACCCAAACTCGACTCTTTGACCGCGGAACCACGACCAAACACTAGGGTTTGCGGCAGTTCCGCGGTGCTATGAGTGAGGCATGGGTGGCCCTTCTACGGTTGGTCCACAAGTGTTGTGGCATGTTTTGGGTAATTAATAAACTGTGCTCAAGTGTTGAGCTCTCTGGGAAATTTTGGGTGTTTGTTGATTCGATCGAAATGTTTAACATCGTCTAGCTATCGGTGAATTGTGATACACTATTTGGAATCCACAATAATTAGTTTTATGAAAACTAATTTGAATTTTATAAACCTAGCAATTTAGTCTCACATGATCGGTTGCCACAGGATTTTGATATGGATCAAAACTCTGTCGCAATTACGTAGTGTACACGAATGTTCACCGGCTAACATTACTAGATAGCCACGCCCCATAGCCCCGACCAAGTGACTGTAGGAGATCCCAGTTGCCTAAAGCATCAGCCCGGGTGCTCGCGGCTGCGGTATTCCGCCTAAGTGCACTTCGTCGACGGCATTGAGGGTGCGGCCGTCTACTAAAGTTTCAAACGAGCATTCGATCAAGATGTCGGGAATCTTGTTGAATTGCCCGACTTGTTATTGGAAAATGTTTTCAATAACGAGACTGAAATGCGGGGTTTATAATTGTTAGGCATGAAATTCGGAATATGAGATATTCCGGGTTTACGATGTCTAACGAATTCATTTGGTTAGGCATGAAATCTGAAGTATGTGATATTTCAGGTTTAAGATGTCTAAGGTGGTTGCGGATTCCAATTATTGTAGTTTTCACTTTCTTCTTTTCTACTACCGTAATTATAATATGTGGTGTATCGCCGGTTTCGTTGCTATATGTCAACGACAATTGGGATACACATATTTACTTACGTTGATGACATGTGATGTTATGTATTGCTGTGATATGTTATATTGTATCTTCGTGTTTGAATAGCCGGGGTTTTTTATGTGAGATGAGAGTTTTTCATTTTCATTCATGTAAAAACTTGTATATAATATTCTTTTATTGGGGCACTTCTGGGTTGAGAATGATATCACCATTGATGTATATTATTTACTTTTCTGCATTAGGATAGACCCAAGGCGGGGGGCACAAGTAACCGGGTTCTAGAGTCCAGTAGGAGACCATCTCGAGGAGTCGAGACCGGGTCTCCTAACTCTAGAATTGGTAAGATTGCTTGCCGCTTTCGTAGGGGTCTAGGGATGTGGGTTTGGCTATTCATCCCGTCCGGGGAATCCGTGTTTTTTGCTGGCTTAATTTAAAAGACGGAATTCCTAGTATATCAAATATTTCATATGTGGATTTCTGCTGCTGATATTCTATGATGTGATCACTTTATATGATGAGACTAATGTTGTTATTATATATATGATATATAATAAACATTGCTTATGTTTTGCACCCGCGCTAGTCCTGCCCCGCTATGCCGTTAGTTAAGTAACCTAACAGTGCATAATGGGACACTGTGCCGAATGCGGATGGCATAAGCGTACGTTCTACTTTATTTTCTTTATCTGTGATGCTTAGGAAGCATAAATGATGGGACTTCATTAATAAGATTATTGAAAAAGAAAGAAACCTAAAGATGTTGTAGAATCCTGTTTTAAAATTTGGTAGCTTTAGTTCTTGCTTTGCATAGTGGTATTCTTTGTAGAATATCCAGCACCTCATTCGATGAGGAAAGAGCCGAGATCCCTTCACCGGGAGTGACCTCTTTAGCAAAACTAGCAGATGCTATAACCCACTCTGTTTTGTATTTTGATTGCTTTTCTAGTTCTTGCTTTGCATAGCGATATTCCTCGATGAATATCCAGCACCTCATTTGATGAGGAAAGAGCCGAGATCCCTTCGCCGGGAGTGACCTCTTTAACAAAACTAGCGAAAGCCTCAAAAACACTCCTTTTCAAAATCACTCGATTCTACAACGATATCAAGTTCATTACGCAAAAGGTTTTATTAAAATCCTGTCATAGCCCTCCGTCGTTTCAGATAAGTGCTACTTAGTATTCGTGCTACGTTTGTTGACCTTATTAAGGCGTAGTGTGCAGTTGCTGATTAGTGATTATCTGCTCAAGTATATGATGCGATTGGATTAGAGTAGTCGTATGACTTTGTTAACCTTGTTAAGGGTCGTATGTGTGGGTTTAATTCAATCATAAAATGTACGGGTTGAAATTGGCTAGCGCTTATGATTTGTTGACCTTGTTAAGGTCATAAGTTGCCAGGGGAAGAATATTATCGGGAATTTCAAGTGTTGGAATTTGCAATGAGATAGTTGGATCCCGATACCCACTGTGAGTAAGAATTACTCCTGGGATAGTCATGCACATTACAATTAGCCAATCAAGTAGGTGTCTAGAAAGGTGTTAACGGGGTTACGCTCTTGGGAAAACGAGGTTTATTTTAATTAGGTTCGTGCGAAAGCATGGGGAACCTCCCTTAAAGTACCGACACAGTCCTGGCCGAAAGATTGGCGAACTTGTCGGGTGTAATTAATCCAGGCTAGTCTTACCTTTTAGGGTTTGAAGGAAGATTTGATAAAAACAGTGGGAGCCATCCTGATTAGATAAAATAACCAATCTAATCTTGTAAGAGCATACGCAGAGTTTTTTCTTCTCTCTCTCTCTCCTGGTAGTGACCATACCATGCCGTAATCAAGATAATAATATGGATGTATAGACTCGTCAGTATGCCCTAGAGGCCATTATTGCACATAATTGTATATTATAGTAGATGCTTAGACCTATATAGAAAGTACTTTCTTGCTCAACATGATAGTATGTTATCTGGTTGCTCTTTGTCTTAACATGTAGACTTGTATTGTGATACTGTCTTGCTCTCACATGTTGATAAAGCCCTTAGGATGTGTACTTGACTATCAGGACTATGATGGAATTCATGCTAGTGGGTCCAGGGTAGTCCATAAGTTCATCCTTTTAATTGTTCCTAGTCGAGGGTGTATCGAGACAGGGTATCGATATTCCAGAGTAGACTAGCGTATACGCTTCTTAACCCATATGATGGGCAATGTACGATCCCACATCCAATGGTGTTTGACATCAAAGATGGTATATGGGTGCTCCGAGGAGACTGTGTACACTGAACAGGAGTCACCGAGAACTCCTAAATGGTATTATACCTAGCGTCAGATAGCAGTCCTCTGGTGACACTGGTACAGGTTAGTCTGTAGACCCGAAATCGTCATAGAGTCTTGTGTGATTCCCACTATGCTTTGATTTCCACCTTACCACGTTCAAGAGAACGTGCAAAACAGTGGATTTTGGGTACAGTCCCGAGTCACATGGAGGCAATGAGCGATAGGAGGGGTTTCGTCTCTCCCGGTATTGGGGGTTGATGTTGCGCTGTGCTCGATTGGTTATAACAGGAAGTCCCTGGTCAGGGCTGATATGGATATTTATTGGTAAGCGTTATCAATAGTTTCTCTACCCGTTATGAGCCTTACATCGGCACGACTTATCAAGTTACTAGGGTCTGACGTTTACCACCCCTAGAATAGATATGGTACATATCAGACGAAGAGACCGGACTGTATGGTAGTGTTACTGACAGGCTTTGCGGGAGTTTAGACAAGCTTGCTTGTTGATCTTCTGATCGCTCAATACCCGGGTAGCCGTTACGTCCAGCTAGTACCGCTGACGGCTTGTGGGTGACTGATATGATCATCACCTACTGCCGGCGTATTGACGAGTCTTTAGAGTCCTACAAAGAGGTTTCCTGGCTCGGGTGAAACGAAGTAGGAGAACATATGTGATATGTGCGGGACCGAGATTAATGCGTGTATGTGATACCGTATTCTATTCTCGCGATATGAGATATCGGTCGGTTATATATGATATAGCCGGGTTGTCGAATCAAGTGTTGATTCGATAAATTGATACAATTGATATTAGTTGGTTATATGAGATATAGCCAGTTTATTAAATCAAGTGTTGATTTAATAATTTAATGTATAACTGTATATTTGATATATTAATTTAAATTAACTAATATTAGCTCACTTATGCATTTCTTTTTCTCACTTGTGCAGATTTAATATATATGTGATATATATTATTGTGTCATGCTTGATGATACATGCAACATGGGTGTATGAGACTCACACCATGCTTATGTTAATGAAAAGTTATTATTTATTTAAAGTTAATTAAAATTAGGTGGAAACTAGTCATGGTTTGGAGCTTAGTTGAAGCTTGTGGAACTATTGACTTAGTCCACTAATTTTGTTTTACATAAGATATTTATTAACCTAACCATTATGATTAGCCATGGATAAGTCTCTACATGTTTCATATATGATATGAACTCACCCATGGTTGCCATTCACTCTCTCTTCCATTATTGACTTCATCTTCTTCTTCATCAAGAGAGAGCTCTCTAGATTTTGAAGAGGTGAAGAAAATTAGTGAGAAAAACATTTCTAAAGTGAGAAAAATTCCTACTTCATCAACCTACACTAGATTAGCCATTTAGTTTATGTTGTTTTCTTCACTAATCCCTAATTAGTGAAGTGGTAGCTTGAGTTAGCGTCTCCTCGACGTAGATCATCTTCGGCCTCGAAGACTTTAAGTAAGCTTGTTCATTTCACCTTGTGGAGCCTTACTAGAGTCCGGGAGATTACTACTTAGAGCAAAGGGACTACTACATGGAGCTTTTGAAGTGAAGGACCGGTCTATAAAGGTTGTATTCCTTATTCACTTTGTATGTAAAGTTGTTTACATTCTAGTATAACCCTAATTCTCTAGTCAAGATCTTGTTTTAGGGTTTCTTAGCACAATAATTTTTTTCAAATGACATGGTTGATGCCTTCCATAACCTTGTAGTCGTGCTAAAGATCTCTACAGTGGTATCAGTGCCAAGCTAGAGAATTAGACGATGTTAGTAGAATTAAGAAACCGAAACAACTCCGATAATTTGAAACGAAATCCATAGTTTCTGTCGAATTTTAAAAGTCCTCTTAAAAATTTTTAAGCAGTTGCAGAATGTTACATATGATGTAATATGAACACGAGACAAAAACGAACCCATTTCGCCGGATTTGACCCAGTGAAACAAGCAATAAAACCGGCCTGGCTGGTTTTGGCAAGCCCAAATCACCTCGTTTTTGCTTCATGCTTTGGTCTCTGGGTTTTGGTGTTTCTTGTATTGTTTGTTTTTACTAAGATTGCATGTGATATTATCTTTCTGTAAAGGCAAATCGGAGTGTTTCATAGTAGTAATTTTAATATCGTTTCGGGTACTTTTGACGACGTTAAAAAGTTTTAACGAATATCAATAACCCAATTTTTCCCCTCTCTGGAAATTTTCTAAAACTTGGATTTATTCCAAGTTAAAAATATTCAAAAATCTTGGAAGTAATTTTATGAGCCCTCTAGAAGAACGATACCCAAACTCGACTCTTTTTCACCACGGAACCGCGGCCAAACCCTAGGGTTTGCGGCAGTTTCACCGCGCCATGAGTGAGGCGTAGGTCGGCCCTTCTACGGTTGGTCCATAGGTACTGTGGCATGTTCTGAGTAATTTTAAATTGTGCTCAAGTGTTGAGCTCTCTAGGATATTTTTGGATGTTTGTTGATTCAATCGAAATGTTTAACATCGTCAAGCTTTCTGTGATGTGATACAATATTTGGAATCTACAGTAATTAGTTTTATGAAAATTGATTAGTTGCTTGTAAATTTATCATTTCGGTCTCGGAAGGAATCGAGAATCTTGTTGAATTACCCGATTTTTTTTTTTGAAAAGGTGTTTTCATGAGTGAGACCCAAATGTAAGATTTACAATGTTAGGCATGAAATCCGAAATATGAGATATTCCGGGTTTATGATGTCAAAGGGCTGTGTCGATTCCAGATGTTGTAGTTTGACATATTCTTTTCTGCGACCATAAGTGTAATATGTGGTGTATCGCCGGTTTCATTGCTATATGTCAACGACAATTGGGATGCGAATATTTTCTTACGTTGATGACATGTGATGTTATGTGTTGTTAGGATATGTTATATTGGATCGTCGTGTTTTTAAATAGCCGGAGGTTTTGGCGTGAGATGAGAGTTTTTTCATTTTCATTCATGTAAAAACTTGTATGTAATATTCTTTTATTGGGGCACTTCCGGGTTGAGGATGATGTCACCATTGTTGTATATTATTTACCTTTTCGCATTAGGATAGACCCAAATTGGGGAGCACAAGTAACCGAGTTCTGGAGTCCAGTGGGAGACCATTTCGAGGAGTCGAGTCCTGGTCTCCTAACTCTAGAATTGTTGGGGTTCCTTGCCGCTCTCATAGGGGTCTAGGGATGTGGGTTTGGCTATTCATCACGACCGTGGAATCCGTGTTTTTTACTGGCTTAATATAAAACACGGACCTCCTAATATATCCAATATTTCACATGATGACTTCCGCTGCTGATATTCTGTGATGTGATCACTTTATATGTATGAGATGAATGCTTTGTTATTATATATATGATATATAATAAATGTTGCTTATGTTTTGCACCCGCACTAGTCCCGCCCCACTATGCTGTTAGTTAAGTAACCTAACGGTGCATAACGGGACACTGTGGCGAATGTGGATGGCATAAGCGTTTGTTGTATTTTCGTTTCTTCTGTGATTCTTAGGAAGCATAAATGATGGGACTTCATTAATGAGATTAATGAAAGGAAAAAAACCTAAAGATGTTGTAGAATCAAATTTTCAAAAAGGTAGCTCTAGTTCTTGTTTTGCATAGCGGTATTCCTTGATGAATATCCAGCACCTCATTCGATGAGGAAAGAGCCGAGATCCCTTCACCGGGAATGACCTCTTTAGCAAAAGCAAGCAGATGCTACACCCACTCGGTTTATTTTGAAAAATACAAGATTTTAAAAGGCGGAGCTTAAATCACTCCTTTTTCAAATCACTCGATTCTACAACGATATCAAGTTCATTACGCAAAAGGTTTTCTTAAAAACCTGTCGTAGCCCTCCATCATTTCAGATAAGTACCATTTAGTATTCGTGCTAAGTTTGTTGACCATACACAAGGCGTAGTGTGCGGTAGCTAATTAGTGCTTATTTATAGCATATGATGCGATTGAGTTAGGGTAGTCGTACGGCTTTGTTGACCTTAGCCAAGGGTCGTACGGGTAGGTTTCATTCAATCATGAAATGACGGGCTGAACTAGACTAGCGCTTATGATTTGTTGACCATAACCAAGGTCATGAGTTGATAGGGGCAAAATATTATTGGGAATTTCAAGTGTTGAAATTTACAATGAGATTGCATACCTTCTATGAGATAGTTGGATCCCGATACCCACTACGAGTAGAGTTACTCCTGGGAGAGTTTTACACATCATAATTAGCCGATCAAGTAGGTGTCTAGAAAGGTGTTAATGGAGTTACGCCCCTGGGAAAACGAGGTTTATTTTAATTAGGTCTGTGCGAAAGCACGGGGAACCTCCCTCAAAGTACCGACAATGACCTGGCCGATAGATTGGCGAACTTGTAGGGTGTAATTAATCCTGGCCAGTCTTACCTTTTACGGTTTGAAGGAAGATTTGATAAAAACAGTGGCAGCCATCCTGATTAGATAAGAAAATAATCAATCTAATCTTGCAAGAGCATACGCTAAGTGTTTTCTTCTCTCTCTCTCTCTCTCCAGGTAGCGACCATGTCAGGCCTTAATCAAGATAATAATATGGATGTATTGACCGAACCTTCTTGTTATACTGAGTTGGGGAACGTTGGTTCCACTCTATCTTATAATTGTTATAAGTCCGAGCATGAAATAGGGGAATATCCGGATTCCCACGCCACCGAAACGAGGAATGAGCATGCTGATGCATCTTCTTCGGGTGTGTTAGTTACCGAGAACTGTTTCTCAGTACACTCTACGTCCTGGGTATTAGATACCGAATCGGGATACCACATATATGTAAGTGCACGGTGGCGCCCCGGCCTCCATCCCGAGGCCAAATGCGGAAGCGATGGTTAACTTTAATTTTCTTGAACCGGCACCACCGCGCACTAAAACCCGGATCGTACCATTAACTAGTCCTAGCTAACTACAAGATGGGGAAAAGAGATATACCGAGCGATCCGTGTCCTCCGGTCTTCTCGCCGTCGTCCCGATCTCCCGCGGAATGTCCGATCTTTACCTCCCCGCCGGAAAGGCACCACGTCGCCTGCTTCTTTTACGGGCTCCCACCTCTATACCGAGGCAACTCGGGCACGAAGCTGGCGAGTCGACGTGCCCAAGATTTGCTGTAGAACAGTGTGAAGATCTATATGTCTCATTTCGGGGTTGAGGGAGTTGCCATTTGGTGGAGGAAATGATATAAGCTTTTGGAGATGGTGTTGTGGGATTTTTCCAAAGCCAAAAGAGAACAAAATCCCACATCTCAAAATTTGGACAGCCCCCATGAGCTTTGGCCAGCCATGATGGTGGATGAGGAGAGAATGAGAGAGGGAGTATGGATGATGGAACCACAATAATAATGCAAGAGAGAAAAGGTCATCATATGAAGAAATGATCACAAAGAAACTCCAACACTCAAACTACCATCATCAACAACCATGATTGCTCACAAAATCAAGCAATCATGAACTCAAGAAAGTCAAGGAATAGTCCTCCATCATGAGACCATCATGACACAAGAAAATGTAAAGAACACCCTTCCAAATTGCTTATTTGCACAAAAGCAAATAAGCCCTCCTCCACCAATCTTCGGCCAATGAAAGATACAAATGAAAATGGCCGAAACGGAAAGCAAACTGGCAACTCCAGAAAACTGGTCCCGTAATAAATTACAGGAAAACCCCGAAACTATGTATACACACCCGCATCTGTATTCCGACCGAAATACAAATGCAATGAGACAAAATCTACACTGTACTATACTAGGATCCGGCTTAAACCAAAGCCGGCTAGTAATATCCGTCCGATCCTGATCCGTGCAATACCGCACGTATCTGATCGAACCCTGCCATATCTCCATACGGCCTCTAGTACAAACTGTCCGATCCTGATCCGTGCAATACCGCACATATCTGATCGGACCTTGCCATATCTCCATACGGCCTCTACAGCGTTTCGCCCGAAAACTTGAGCAACTGAATGTAGGGGACTCTAAAGACTCGTCAACACCTTGGTTGTGGATTTAACCACTAGCACATCAGAGGTATAAGACAATACGTAACGGGCTACCAGGTATTGACCAAAAGGGACGTCGATGAGCGAACTCATCCTGACACCCTACTGAGCCTGTCAGTGACAATATCCGTATAGTCCGGTCCGTTCGTCTATGAGCATCGCATGGCGGGCCTAGGGGGTTGGTAAGAGTCAGACCCCCAAAAGCGGTACAAGTCGTGTCGGAGTGTAGCCCAGAACACCCTGAGATACTACTGGAATACCTACCAGTAAATCTCCTGCCTCGGCCGAGGGCTTCGTGTAATGGCTCTCCTAGACACAGCGCGACCTCACCCCCAATATCGGGAGAGACGAACCTCTGAAGATCCGCTCACTGCCTCCATGTGGCTCGGGACTGTACCCAACTAAAACCTGTTTGCACGTCTCCTTTGAGCGTGGTAGGGTAGTAATCAAAGTACAGTGGGAACTCACACGAGACAAATGACGATCCTCATGTCGATGAACTAACCTGTACACATGTCACCAGGGAACTGCTATCTGACGTCAGGTATAAGACCAACTAGCATGTTCCCGGCGAGTCCTGTCCGGTGTACTCATAACCCAATGAGCACCTGTATACATCTTAGGTGAACCAACTGACACCAGTGGCTTGTGAGACCGGCCACCGCCCCTCGTCGGGGTCTCGACTAAATACACTAGTCTACTCTGGAGTATCGATGCCCTGTCTCGAAACTCCCACGACTAGGGACCTTTTAAGGATGTGCTTATAGACTGCCAGCTCCCACTTATATGATCGCCCTCATACTGCTGGTGGTCAAGCAAGAATCCTAGGGGCTCTATCAACGTGTAATAGCGACATGTCAGGTCACCTAAAGCAGTACACGATGATAAAGATAAACCATATAGCATACTATCATCTCGAGTAAGACTGTCCTACCGGGATAGGTCCTCCCTCAATCATTGCAATCACGTGCCTATGATCCAATAATTGACTCTGAGGGCACTATCTCCAACAATCTCCCACTTGCACTCAAGGCTAATTATTGCGATGTCGCAAACTCACAGCCCGTATAATACCGAACACCCAACTCCTCTACTAGTCAGTCTCACAAAGCCCGTTTGCGAAACTATTGCGTTCGAGGAATAGCCTCAGTGAGTGGATCCGCCTTGATGTTTCTTTCTATGTCTCTCTATATCTTAAGTTCGCGGAGAAACCCATCTCCCGAAATGAGTAATACCTGTCCAAGAATGTGTCTGGATGTCTGATGGGACCTAGCTCATAAATGAACTCCAAATCCAAACTTCTTAGACTGTATCGTCAACTGAACTTAATCAGTATCCTGCGCCATGCCTCCCTCAGTATTGCCTTGGACCATCTGTCCAAAATACTGCCCTTCATCAGAAGGAAAACTATAACTCTGACAACCTCCTTGTCGTCCAGGTCACCTTGGAAGCCTGGAATGATAACTGTCTCCCGAAAGAGGCTGTCATTATCATATCCCTAGAACATCCACTTATATTCTAAAACTGCTTCCGACTGTTTCTCCAGGATTGGATCAATGTCAACTTATTGCATCCAGTGCAAGAACAACATCTGGTGTGGTACTTGACATCTCATGATTGACTCAATTGCCTAAGCAAGTGATCTGCCAATCATGCACATCCCTCCCCCCTTTAGTCTGTAAGACACCTTTAGAGAGGGTGACTCCATCACCTGTAGGTACACTACCGTGCCAGGAGTCGTCTATTCTAAATACTCTTAGAATGCTGTCTAAGTACCCTGATTGGGAAACTACCCAAATCTAGATCTAAAACCATAGATCCAGTAACCAGTATGTCTGATATAATGTCCAAGTCCCATGTGGAGAAACCACTGTGTGACGACCAAAGTATAACCGATCGTAGTATAGGAGTTTCTTTTCCTATCCTGTGTATGTCATCCAAATACCATGACATCACACCCTACTACCTTCTTAACAGATCCATCCCCTATTCTGACGAAGTCAAACCTTATGACTGTCACATCAGAAATTGATGATCTATCTCCGCTATATCTGCTTTAGTCTATAAATAGACATAAGCAACCTGTCCACCAATGCTTCCACTGCTCCCACTGACTACGACAACCCTCTGGCAGAGTCATATACACGTACACTTCTAAAACTAGTTTAAAACGACGCTATACTCAACCTCCCGCCGGGTCTCGCAACCTGGAACAACAGCAATGGCAAGTGTGGGTAAACAAGAACTTCCCTGTCACCGTCCTTGAGGCTACCGGAGTACCTCTCGGGTGCCTGAAGTTACCTACCTTATCTGCGGAGTGGCCAATGGAATGTCAAACCAGATTGAATCTTTAGGTTCCTATGAAATCTTCAATAATCGCTTGTGGTTCTGGAATCACTTCCAGTTCTACCATACTCCCACTACTGTTTTCTGAAAAAAATCCATTTTTATTAAAACTGTGGCGAGTTTAGAACAATATCACTATTGATCTTACAGATGGTAGAAAGTCAACCCTCGTCAAAGCCTGGGTCAACCCACAAACAGCCATTACAGAAACGTGCCTTGAGTTGTCCAGTGTCTGGTTTTAATCATAAACCGGACAACTCCCCGTACCTTAACATCGTTAAGATATGAACTGTTCTATATCCATTATAGAACCAGAGGCACTAATTTAATTTAACCAGATTCAAATCATGCAACTGTCTCCAGTGCATGTCAACTAAATGGAAGAAGGCCGATCAGCGTTACTCAACTTAGGAATGCTTCCAATTATGAGTAACCTGAAAGAGAAGCAAGTTCTCTTAATCACTACTATCAACTGAATACCATACACAAGTATCTACATCTTCGATCACTTTGAAGAATCCCGATACTTGCAACTCCTGGTTCTCTACTTTATTCAAATACCTATAACTTCTCAAAATTCGGACCATGTGTTTCCATGAAACACCTGTCTAAAAACTAGAGAAGTCATAAGTAAACCGAATATAGTACGAGGACCAACCCCTCTGTCCTTATGGACCCTGGACAACATACAATACTCTGTATAAGTCCCTTGAGTCTGATAACTCATTCACTGTGTGTCGTAGGTTGAAAACTGTACTTATGGTTAAGAAGAATTACACCGCTGTTTAATGCTCCTTACCTAACCATCCACTGATATAGCTAAATGTCATAGACATAATTTCAAAAAGGTATATCTCACTCTATGAAAATAGACGTACAGATATATGGATTTGAAATTGGTGCATAACAGCGGATATTCAAAACCAAATATTTGCCGACCGGCAAACAACCCAGGTGACTTCCTCAAATATCACCGATTACAACGAATCTCGATATAATGAGGATGATCACCTAATTCCCACTAACCTACTCCCACTCATCATCTGTAAAACCATACAGATGTGAGAATCATACCCGGTAAATACATATCCTGGAGTAAGGACTAATTGAGAAATCAGTTTTCCTTTAACAGTACACAGTGAAACTGAAACATTGAAATGTTTCGATGGGGTATCCCGGTATTCCTAGTAATGCCTCTTCCAGATTCTCGACTGTAACCGTATAATTCTTTGCCACCTCTCCAAATCCCTTTTTATGTCTTTAGTCATTACCTTCTGCACACCCCTTTAGGCCAAATGTTTTTCTTCCTTCCCTACCATTCGGCACCAGCCTATGGTTTGGAAGAAGACTATCCAATAAGCATAATGGGTGTACTGTCCTAATCCCAGGAGCACTCGCAATGCGAGAGAAGGTGAGGATAAAAGACAACCGAATAAACCTTATTCCTATTTCTCCTGAACCAGAATCCATCCCCGAACTGGAACAAGTTCCTTTCGAGTTCGTATATAACCATACGATGGAGTATCCAATAAACTGTGGATCTTCGTAGTGATACGGAGTGTCCTGGAGAAATACAAAGGTGATTTAGGATTGGCAAAGGAATATTTGGTTTGGTCGTGAATATCAGTCGCAATTTACTTTGCCCTCTTATTAATCCCCTTACTTTGTTTTAACTTAATACCTTCTATACACCATCGTTAGGCTAATTGGTTTTCTTCATTCCCTACCGGTCGGCACCAGCCTAAGGTTTAGAAGAAGACTATCCAATTTGCGTAATAGGTGTACCATCTCCTCAACCAAGGAGTACTCACAACCTGAAAGAAGGTAAAAGGAAAAGACAACTGAATAGTCCTATCCGTTTTCTCCAGAACCTGAAACCATCCTCGAATAAATTCTTTCGAGTTCGTATCTAACCATACGATGGTTTTGTCCAATGGAAGTGGACGTTCGTAGTAATACGGGGTGTCCTGGAGAAAAAGGTAAAAGTAGGAGTAGCAATGAGGTTTGCAACTCTGACAATCCAAAAGCCAGTGTTTAAGAAGGTTCGGTCAACTTGGTCACTGAGTCATAGTCTTAGGGTCGGGTCAATGGTCGCTGCCGAAGAGAGAGAGAAAAGAAATACTCAGCGTGCACTCTAACCTAGATCAGAATGGTTACCAATTTATCTAATCTGGAAACTTCCCACTGTACCGTCAAATTCTCCTCCAAACCTGAAAGAAGAATTAGTCGGGATCACCCGAGGAGTAAACCAACTCATCAGTGGGAAACGGGATCCAACTATCATCACATGATAACGTGACGGAATCCGCTCACGCTATCACACTCCAGAAGGTATGCACATATCTGGCAAGTTTCAGTTCTTTTGAAACTCCCGATGTGATTTTTGCCCCATGCTCTTATGACCTTGACTTTGGCCAACATATCATAAGTCACATGTCAAGTTCTACCCGTCATTTTCCAGGTTAATTTGAATCCACCCGTACCTACCCTTGACTTTGGCCAAAATGGCAGTACGACTGTCCCAAACCAACGCATCTATCTATGCTGCATATGAATACCCCAATAGCTACCAATCACTGTGCCTTGACTTTGGCCAACATACACAGCTTGAATACTATTGACAGTCCATATGAAATGACGGAGGGCTACGAATGGTTTCTGGCGAAAACCTTTAACGTAGTGAACTCGATATCGTTGAAGGAACGGATAGCTTTTATAAAAATATAGTGACGAAAACCTTTGCTAAAGAGGTCACTCCCGGTGAAGGGATCTCGGCTCTTTCCCCGTAGAATGAGGTGCAGGATATTCCAACTGAATACTACGATGCAAAGCAAAAGTAATCGGCTATAGTGAAGTTATTGCCCTGACGCAAACTTTTTGTCCAAGTGGTCACTCCCGGTGAAGGGATCTCGGCCCTTGCCTCGTCGACTGAGGAGCAGGATATTCCAACTGAATACCACGATGCAAAACAAAAGTGAACGTCCTTGCAATAACAGCTTTTTGAAAAGTGTTCCAACAACATCAGATTAGGTTTGTTTTAACTTGCATTGATCCGAATCAATGCAGTCCCATCAATTGATCACACCACAAAGAACGAAAATAATATGACGTACGTATATGCCATCCGCATTCGCCCTGGGTCCCGTCATTACCCGTTAGGTTAGCTAACTAACGACAGAGCGGGGACTGGACTAGCGCGGATGCAAAACATATACAACATCTACTAATATATATACCAATATATTATATTTCGCTCAAGGCGTGATAAAATGCAACATCACAGAAATGTACAGCATTACAGAACAATACAGATATCTGGGATCCCCGGGTTTCACAGAGCCGCTGAAACCCGACGTTCCCCTGGTCGTGTGGATAGCCTGTGCAATGAAAATCCTAGACCCCTACGGGCGCGGCAAGTTACCCGCCAAAACCTGAAGCGAGGCAGCCCCCTTCAGCAACGTGAATGGACCACCCAGCACTTCACGGAATCCGGTAACTTGGGCACCCCTCCTGGGTCAACCTGTACCCCTTACGAGTGCGGCGAATAGCCCGCCAATTCTAGAGTGAAGCCCCCTCCGTCTCAATGCCATGAGATGCGGGCTTGTTGCCTTCTAGAATCCGGCTATCCGTGCACCCCACCTTGGGGTAATCCTAGTACAGAAAGTAAAATATACATACAACGGGTACATCTACCGCAACCTGGCCGTGCCCCAAAAGAATAATACAAACAGGCAGTGACGGCAGTCCACATGTCGGACGCTCGTCCCGCAATATCAAATGTACATAATACAACAAAAACGTACTACCACTGCAACCAAGCTATCCCCACGACCGATCCGCAACATCACAGCAATACACAAAACATCAACGTGAAAGTCACGTTCGCAAATCCGTCTAACCGGGCTATAGCAGTTAGACAGGATTTACCGATCAAGTGACATTCACGGTCGCAGATATAATGTAAATACAGTGAAATAATGTGTTTAAAATATCCGATCGATCAAAATTATAACAAGTGGGCCCCAAGTACTACTGTAGCACATCAAGAAGTTCTGGGCCCAATATTAATATTCCAAAACCCCTATTTTCATCCCAGGAGCATTCTGTAAAATTTTGGGGGACTGAACAGTTCAGTCGCGGCGGAACCGCGGCCCAAGCATAGGTTTGGCCGCGGTTCCGCGGTAGTTTAGACTGTTCATGAGCCCAAATTTTCACAGAACTCTTAGAATGTCCTACACATCATTCTGAAACAACCTGAAAAATTTTTTGACTTCAAAAAATTTCGACAGAAACTGATGTGAAGAAAAATACGGTTTTTGGAAAATTTGTTCGATCGGAAATGTAAAACACATTAGACCAAGCTAGACTATGTTAATGGCGAGGCTCTGATACCACTGTAAGTGCACGGCGGCGCCCCGGCCTCCATCCCAAGGCCAAATGCGGAAGCGATGGTTAACTTTAATTTTCTTGAACCGGCACCACCGCGCACTAAAACCCGGATCGTACCATTAACTAGTCCTAGCTAACTACAAGATGGGGAAAAGAGATATACCGAGCGATCCGTATCCTCCGGTCTTCTCGCCGTCGTCCCGATCTCCCGCGGAATGTCGGGTCTCCACCTCCTCGCTGGAAAGGCACCACGTCGCCTGCTTCTTTTACGGGCTCCCACCTCTATACTGAGGCAACTCGGGTACGAAGCTGGCGAGTCGACATGCCCAAGATTTGCTGTAGAACGGTGTGAAGATCTATATGTCTCATTTCGGGGTTGAGGGAGTTGCCATTTGGTGGAGGAAATGATATAAGCTTTTGGAGATGGTGTTGTGGGATTTTTCCAAAGCCAAAAGAGAACAAAATCCCACATCTCAAAATTTGGGCAGCCCCCATGAGTTTTGGCCGGCCATGATGGTGGATGAGGAGAGAATGAGAGAGGGAGTATGGATGATGGAACCAAAATAATAATGCAAGAGAGAAAAGGTCATCATATGAAGAAATGATCACAAAGAAACTCCCACACTCAAACTACCATCATCAATAACCATGATTGCTCACAAAGTCAAGCAATCATGAACTCAAGAAAGTCAAGGAACGGTCCTCCATCATGAGACCATCATGACATAAGAAAATGCAAAGAACACCCTTCCAAATTGCTTATTTGCACAAAAGCAAATAAGCCCTCCTCCACCAATCTTCGGCCAATGAAAGATACAAATGAAAATGGCCGAAACGGAAAGCAAACTGGCAACTCCAGAAAACTGGTCCTGTAATAAATTACAGGAAAACCCCGAAACTATGTATACACACCCGCATCTGTATTCCGACCGAAATACAAATTCAATGAGACAAAATCTACACTGTACTATACTAGGATCCGGCTTAAACCAAAGCCGGCTAGTAATATCCGTCCGATCCTGATCCGTGCAATACCGCACGTATCTGATCGAACCCTGCCATATCTCCATATGGCCTCTAGTACAAACTGTCCGATCCTGATCCGTGCAATACCGCACGTATCTGATCGGACCTTGCCATATCTCCATACGGCCTCTACAGCGTTTCGCCCGAAAACTTGAGCAACTGAATGTGGGGGACTCTAAAGACTAGTCAACACCTTGGTTGTGGATTTAACCACTAGCACGTCAGAGGTATAAGCCAATACATAACGGGCTACCAGGTATTGACCAAAAGGGACGTCGATGAGCGAACTCATCCTGACACCCTACTGAGCCTGTCAGTGACAATATCCGTACAGTCCGGTCCGTTCGTCTATGAGCATCGCATGGCGGGCCTAGGGGGTTAGTAAGATCAGACCCCAAAAAGCGGTACAAGTCGTATCAGAGTGTAGCCCAGAACACCCTGAGATACTACTGGAATACCTACCAGTAAATCTCCTGCCTCGGCCGAGGGCTTCGTGTATTGGCTCTCCTAGACACAGCGCGACCTCACCCCCAATACCGGGAGAGACGAACCCCTGAAGATCCGCTCACTGCCTCCATTTGGCTCGGGAATGTACCAACCTAAAACCTGTTTGCACGTCTCCTTTGAGCGTGGTAGGGTAGTAATCAAAGTACAGTGGGAACTCACACGAGACAAATGACGATCCTCAGATCGATGAACTAAGCTGTACACATGTCACCAGGGAACTGCTATCTGACGTCAGGTATAAGACCAACTAGCATGTTCCCGGCGAGTCCTGTCCGGTGTACTCATAACCCAATGAGCACCTGTATACATCTTAGGTGAACCAACTGACACCAGTGGCTTGTGAGACTGGCCACCGCCCCTCGTCGGGGTCTCGACTGTATACACTAGTCTACTCTGGAGAATCGATGCCCTGTCTCGAAACTCCCATGACTAGGGACCTTTTAAGGATGTGCTTATAGACTGCCAGCTCCCACTTATATGATCGCCCTCATACTGCTGGTGGTCAAGCAAGAATCCTAGGGGCTCTATCAACGTGTAATAGCGACATGTCAGGTCACCTAAAGCAGTACACGATGATAAAGATAAACCAGATAGCATATTATCATCTCGAGTAAGACTGTCCTACCGGGATAGGTCCTCCCTCAATCATTGCAATCACGTGCCTGTGATCCAATAATTGACTCTGAGGGCACTATCTCCAACAATATATAATATGTTACATGAGCTAAAGAAAGGTAGAGAACTGGGAATAAGTGATCAATCTCTAAAAGTAGGGAATGGTGCAAATGTTGCTGTTAGTTGTATGTATGCCCTAGAGGCCAGTATTGTACAGATAAAGTATATTATATTGGATGCTTGGACATATACGGAGAGGACTTTCTTGCTCGATATGATAGTATGCTATCTGGTTGCTCTTTATCTTAACATGTATACTTGTCTCTTGATACTGTCTTATAGTTAAATGTTGGTAAAGCCCTTAGGATGTGTACTTGACTACCTAGACTATGATGCGGATCATACTAGTGAGGACATGGTAGTCCATAAGTACATCCTTCAAGGTCCCTAGTCGTGGGTGTATCAAGACAGGGCATCGATATACCAGAGTAGACTAGCGTATACGCTTCTCGACCTATGATATGGGTGATGGATGATCCCATATCCATTGGTGTTTGACATCAGAGATGGTATGCGGGTGCTCAGTGGAGACTGGGTACACAGGACGGACTCGCCGAGAACTCCCAGATGGTATTATACCTTACGTCAGATGGCAGTTCTCTGGTGACACATGTGCAGGTTAGTCTGTAGACCCGAGATCGTCATAGAGTCTTGTGTGATTCCCACTGTGCTTTGATTTCCACCTTACCACGTCCATGATGGCGTGCAAAACGGTGGTTTTTGGGTACAGTCCCGAGTCACATGGAGGCAATAAGCGATAAGAGGGGTTTCATCTCTCCCGGTATTGGGGGTTGATGTTGCACTGTGCTCGATTGGCCGTAACAGGGAAGTCCCTGGCCAGGGCTGATTTAGAGTTTTACTGGTAAGTGTTACCAGTAGTTTCTCGACCCGATATGAGCCTCACATCGGCACGACTTATCGGTTATTGGGGTTTGACGTTTACCACCCCTAGACTTGATATGCGACATATCAGACGAGGAGACCGGACTGTACGGGAAGTGTTACCGACAGGCTTTTACAGGAGTTGGAGCGGGCTTGCTTGCTGATCTTCTGATCGCTCAATACCCGGGTAGCCGTTACGTCCAGCTAGTACCGCTGACGGCTTGTGGGTGCTTGATGTGATCATCACCTACTGCCGGCGTATTGACGAGTCTTTAGAGTCCTACACAGAGGTTTTACTGGCTCAGGCAAAACGAAATAGGAGCACATATGTGATATGTGCGAGACCGAGAATAATGCGTGTATATGATACCGTAATCTATTCTCACGACTTTTTGTATCGGTCGGTTATATATGATATAGCCGGGTTATCGAATCAAGTGTAGATTCGATAAGTCGATACAATGGATGTTAGCCGGTTATATGAGATATGACCGGATTATTAAGTCAAGTGTTGATTTAATAATTAAGTGTATAATTGTCTATTAGATATACTAATTTATATTTACTAACACTTATTCACTTTAGGGTTTTTCTCACATGTACACTACTTTAACATATATATATGTTAAAATGTGTTATCTTATTGTATCATGGTTGATGATACAACATTCATGTGTGTATGAGACATACACCATTCTATGTATTATGGTGGGTTATGATTATTTAAGATAATTGCAAAATTAGTGGAGTTTTGGAATGAGCATGAAGCTTTTAGAAGCTTACTTTGCTTTGACAAAGTCTACTAGCTTTGTCTTTACCTTAGATTCCTTTTAACCCAACCATAATCAATTAGCTATGGTTATGGCTCTACAAGGTTTAGTATATGATACTCACTCACCATGGTTACCCTACTCACTTGATCATTATCCTCATCTCTTTCATTTCTTCTTCTTCTTCATTTGTGAAAAAGAAAAAGAAAACTAGGGTTTTATCCAAAGTGAGAAAGATTGTAAGAAACAAAATTCTAAAGAGAACCCACTTCCTATTTCTCCATCCTCTACTAGACCAGCACTTTAGTTTAGGGTGTTCACTTCACTAATTCTCCAGTTAGTGAAGTAGGAGCTTGAGTCGGAATTCTCTCGACGTAGATCATCTTTAGCCTCAGAGACTTCAAGCAAGGTCGCATCCTTCGCATCATGAAGCCATGCAAGAGCCCGAGAGAACCTTGATCACAGCGAAGGGACTTCAACAAGGAGCAAATGAAGTGAAGGACCGATCTACAAAGGTTGTATTTCGTATTCCCTTTAGAGTAAAGTTGTTTACTTGCTATATGATTCGCCTAAACTCTAGTATACGATCTTGCTTAGGGTTATTCGGCATATAAAATTTTAATTTTGGCATGGTCGATGCCTTGTAGAGCATTGATAGTGTGCCTAGTAATCCTACAGTGGTATCAGAGCCTAGCTAGAACATTAGGCGATGTATTAATGAAGTTAAAACCCCAATCGAACCCGAAAACATCAAAACGACCCCCGCTCTGGACTATTTTCAAAATCTGGGTTTTTTCAGAATTAAAAATACCTAAAAAATACAGCAAGGATTTCTAAGCATTACGGTGCAAAATTGGTGACGTAATCTGTACGGACCGCCGCGGTACCGCGGTAATACCCTGCTTATGCCGCGGAACCGCGGCCGTACAGAAAGTGTTTGACTTGGGGTTTGCACAGTAATACTTTTATCTGATAGTAATATTTTATGGGTATTTTTAAACTGACTCAAATGTTGAGTATTCTAGGGATCCTTTTGTATTCGTCGATTCGATCAGAGAATTTAATTTTGTTTTGTTATTCCGGATAATTTAGAAATTATTAAATGTTCGAACGGATATCATTAACTCAATTTTTCCCGGCACAAAAAACATTCAAGTGTTGAATTTTTCTCGGGTTTAAATCTTTCGGAAAAACGTGCATGTGATGCGATGGACCCTCTAGAAGAAAACAAACCTTAACTCGATTATGTGACCGTCTTGAACTGCCCTTTGAACCTTAGGGTTTGGGGCAGTACGGCGTGCCACATGTGAGGCGTTGGCTTGACCCTTCTACGGCTGGACCGTTGCTACTGTGACGTATTCTGGAATTTTTGAACTCCACTCAAGTGTTGAGCTATTTAGGAAATCTTGGGTATTTGACTATTCGATCGGAAAGTTTAATACTGTCTATTTATCTGGAATGTGATACAATATGTGGAATTCATACGGTTAGGCATGAAATGCGAAATATGTGATATTTCGGATTTATGATGTCTAAAGAGTTTGTGGATTCCAAATGTTGTAGTTTTACACTTTCTTTTCTGGGACCGTAAGTGTAATATGTGATATCGCCGGTTTCGTTGCTATATGTCAACGACAATTGGGATGCGCATATTTACTTACGTTGATAACATGGGATGTTCGGTGTTGCTGGATATGTTATATTGGATCGTCGCGTTCTGAATAGCCGGGGGGTTTTATGTGAGATGGGGGTTTTTATTTTCATTCATGTAAAATTAAATATATGTAATATTTTTTTATTGGGGCACTTCCGGGTTGAGGTTGATGTCACCATTTGTATATTAATTACTTTTCCGCACTAGGATAGACCTAAGGAGGGGAGCACAAGTAACCGGGTTCTAGGGTCCAGAGGGAGACCAACTCGAGGAGTCGAGTCTGGGTCTCCTAACCCTAGAATTGGAAGGGTTGCTTGCCGCTCTCGTAGGGGTCTAGGGGTGTGGGTTTGGCTATTCATCGCGACCGTAGAATCGGTGTTTTAGAGAGGCTCAAAATAAAACACGGACGTCCTAGTATATCCAATGTTTCATATGTTTCTTCTGCTGCGATATCTGTGATGTGATCATTTAATGTTCTGTGATAAATACTGTATATAGTATATATGATATATTATATAGACGTTACTTATATTTTACACCCGCACTAGCCCTGCCCCGCTCTGCCGTTAGTTACCTAACCTAACGGTGCACGAGGGGACATCGAGGCGAATGCGGATGGCATAAGTGTACGTCGTATTTATCTGTGATGTTTAGGTGACTTAAATGATGGGATTTCATTAATGTGATTAATGAAAGAAAAGAAACCTAAAAGATGTTGTAGAATCAAATTTTCAAATAAAAAAGGTAGCTACAGTTTTGCTTTGCATAGCGGTATATATGATATACCCTGCACCTTATTTGATGAGGAAAGAGCCGAGATCCCTTCACCGGGAGTGACCTCTTTAGCAAAACTGGCAGATGCTACAACACTCGGTTTGACTTTTGACTGCTTTTGGAGTTTTGCTTTGCATAGTGATATATATGATATGTCATGCACCTTATTCGATGAGGAAAGAGTCGAGATCCCTTCACCGGGAGTGACCTCTTCAGCAAAACTAATGAAAGCCTCAAAATCACTCCATTTCAAAATTTCACTTGATTCTACAATGATATCAAGTTCATTACGCAATAGGTTTTCAGAAAAACCTGTCGTAGCCCTCCGTCATTTCAGATAAGTTGTATATAGTATTCGTGTTGCATTTGTTGGCTTTCGTCAAGGTGTAGTGTGCGGTAGCTATATGCTGCTTATCTGCTGCATATGATGCGATTGGATTAGGGTAGTCGTACAGCTTTGTTGGCTTTCGTCAAGGGTCGTGCGGGTAGGTTTAATTCAATCAAGAAATATACGGGTTGAACATGACTAGTGGGCTATGGTTTATTGGCTTTCGTCAAGGTCATAGCATGTTAGGGGCAAAATATTATTGGGAATTTCAAGTGTTGAAATTTGCAATGAGATTGCATACCTCTATGAGATAGTTGGATCCCGATACCCACTGCGAGTAATTGTTACTTCTGGGAGAGTTTTACATAGGACAATTAGCCGATCAAGTAGGTGTCTAGAAAGGTGTCAACGGGGTTACGCCTCTGGGAAAACGAGGTTTACTTTAATTAGGTCCGTGCGAAAGCACGGGGAACCTCCCTCAAAGTACCGACACTGGCCTGGCTGAAAGATTGGCGAAGTTGTAGGGTGTAATTAATCCCGGCTAGTCTTTCCTTTTAGGGTTTGAAGGAAGATTTGATAAAAACAGTGGGAGCCATCCTGATTAGATAAAATAATAACCAATCTGATCTTACAAGAGCATACGCTAAAGTGTTTTCTTCTCTCTCTCTAGGTAGCGACCATTTCATGCCTTAATCAAGATAATAATATGGATGTATTGATCGAACCCGCATGTTATACTGTGCTGGGGAACGTTGGTTCCGTTCTTTCTTATAAGAGTTATAAGACTGAACAGGATATAGGGGAATACCAGGATTCCTATGCCACCCGTGTGAAGAAAGTACATGTTGATGCATTTTCTTCGGGTGTATTCGTTACGGAGAACTGTTTCTCCATTTGCTCTACGTCCTGGGTATTAGATACCGGGTCAGGATCCCATATATGTAATCAGTTACATGGGCTTAGAAAAGGTAGAGAACTTAGAGAAGGTGATAAAGACATAAGGGTTGGAAATGGTCCAATTGTTGCAGCTAAAACCGTCGAGGAATATCACCTTGTATTGCCAACTGGTAATACGTTGTTTCTGAATGAATGTTATTACATGCCGAACCTGATATGCAACATTATATCGGTTTCTTTACTAAGTAAAGAGGGATATAGTTTTGTAATACAGGATAATGTTATGAACATTTTCCTTAACCAAAAGTTGGTTGGATCAGGCACGTTGTGCAATGACATTTATGTTCTAAATCAATCAACAGTTCTGAGCATAACAAACATACATAAGAGGAAGAGTTCAGAACAGAACGAATCCTTCTTGTGGCATTGTAGACTCAGTCATATAAATGCGACACGGCTAGCTAAGTTGCATAAGGATGGATACTTGAAACCATTCGAATTTTCATCTTATGACACTTGCCAGTCATGTCTCAAAGGCAAAATGACCAAAACTCCGTTTACGAGACACGGAGAAAGAGTTACCGAACTCTTGGGAATGATACATAGTGATGTATGCGGTCCCATGTCTACACATGCCAGGGATGGTTCTTCGTACTTCATTACATTCACTGACGATCTTTCAAGATACGGACATGTGTTCTTGATAAGACACAAGTCTGAAGCTTTTGAGAAATTTAGAGAATATAAACAAGAAGTCGAGAACCAAACCGGAAAAAGTATTAAAATCCTTCGATCTGATCGAGGAGGTGAATACTTGAGCAATGAATTCCTGGAATTCCTAAAAGAGAATGGGATTCTCTCTCAGTTGACTCCTCCATATACACCACAGCACAACGGTGTATCAAAACGGAGGAACCGCACCCTATTAGATATGGTACGCTCTATGATGAGCACAGCTGAGTTACCTATTTCTTTCTAGGGGTATGCGCTAGAAACAGACATACATCTATTGAATATGGCCCCCACAAAATCTTTGCCTACCACTCCATATGAGATATGGAAAGGGAAGAGACCATGTCTTAACTATGTAAAGATATGGGGTTGTCCGGCCTATGTCAAAAGACAAAATCCGGACAAACTCGAGGTACGGTCAGTTCTTTGCAAATTTATAGGATATCCCAAGAATTCACAAGGGTATATCTTCTACCACACTGAGGAACAAAGAGTGTTTGTTTCTCGGTATGCCAACTTTTTAGAAAAGGAATTTCTTGCAAAAGAGATTAGTGGTCATGAGGTAGAACTGAAAGAGGTTCCAGCTACAAAAGCTGCAACAGAAGATTTGGTGGAACCAAAGGATTCGGTAGTTCCCAATGAACCCCAGCCACTCCACCGATCTAGTAGGTTCCTCACCCACCAGAGAGATACTACGGTTTTCTCATGGATGGTGGGAGCGAGGATTGCATCATGGAGGATGATGACCCAACTAGCTTCGAGCAGGCCATCACGAGTGGAGACTCAGTGAAATGGCTGGATGCTATGCGGTCCGAGATGGAATCCATGTACACCAACAAAGTATGGACTTTGGAAGTTGCTCCTGAAAGGGTAAAACCTATTGGGAGCAAGTGGAACTTCAAGAAAAAACTTGGTGTAGATGGGAAAGTGGAGACTTTCAAAGCTAGACTTGTTGCAAACGGTTTTCGTCAAAGACCAGGTGTGGACTATGACGAAACCTTTTCTCTAGTGGCTATGCTTAAATCCATCCGGATCATGCTTTCCATCGCTGCATATCATGACTACGAAATCTGGCAAATGGATGTTAAGACCGCCTTTCTAAACGGTGATTTAGAAGAGTGTGTGTACATGACTCAGCCAGATGGCTTCGTAGATAGTGGGAGCAGCGGGAAGGTGTGCAAGCTGCTTAAATCCATTTATGGATTAAAGCAAGCATCGCGGAGTTGGAACATCTACTTTGACGTCATTATCAAAGTGTTTGATTTCGTCAAAAACATAGATGAACCTTGTATCTACAAGAAGGTAGCAGGGAGTAAGGTTGTCTTCCTCGTATTGTACGTGGACGACATACTCCTGAAAGGAAATGGCATTCCTATGCTGTAATCGGTCAAGCTCTTCTTATCATAAAAATTCTCAATGAAAGATCTTCGTGATGCCTCCTGCATATTGGGAATTATGATCTATAGAGATAGATCTAAAAGGATTTTAGGATTGTCCCAATCCAGGTACATTGACACCATACTAAAGAGGTTTAGTATGGAAGAGTCCAAACGTGGGTTTTTACCCACAATCTCAGGGCTCACTCTCTCCAAAGAGATGTCTCCCAAGACTGATTTGGAGAGAGCTCGCATGCAAGGGATACCCTATGCTTCGGCTGTAGGCTCTATAATATACGCGATGCTATGTACGAGACCCGATGTAGCATACTCACTAAGTGTAGTGAGTAGGTATCAAGCTGATCCTGGAGAGAGTCACTGGACAGCTGTGAAGAGCATTCTCAAGTAGTTACGAAGGACTAAGGAGATGCTCTTGGTGTATGGTAAAGGAGAACTCCAAGTGGAGTCCTTTACCGATTCGAGCTTCCAGAGTGATAAGGACGACCCTAAGTCGCAGTCGGGATTTGTATTTACCCTTTACGGAGGGGCGGTTAGCTGGAAGAGTTCCAAGCAGGAAACCGTGGCAGACTCGACGATGGAGGCTGAATACATCGCTGCCAACGATGCTGCCAAAGAGGCTGTCTGGATCAAGAAGTTCATTACTGAACTTAGAGTGGTTCCATCCATTGAGCATCCAATACCTTTGTATTGCGATAACAATGGAGCGGTGGCTTTGGCCAAGGAACCCAGGTCCCATCAGCGATCCAGGCATATTCTGAGGCGGTATCACCTGATCCGGGAGATCGAGGTCAGGAGGGTTGACACGAAGAAAAACACAGCGGATCCACTCACGAAGGCCATTCCCCAGATACAGTTTGAGAGACTCTTCGGGATGCTCGGTACGCGATACTACAGCAGCTGGCCCTAGTGCAAGTGGGAGATTGTTAGTTGTATGTATGCCCTAGAGGCCAGTATTGTACAGATGATGTATATTATATTGGATGCTTGGACATATATAAAGAGGACTTTCTTGCTCGATATGATAGTATGCTATCTGGTTGCTCTTTATCTTAACATGTATACTTGTCTCTTGATACTGTCTTATAGTTACATGTTGGTAAAGCCCTTAGGATATGTACTTGACTACCTGGACAATGATGCGGATCATACTAGTGGGGACATGGTAGTCCATAAGTACATCCTTCAAGGTCCCTAGTCGTGGGAGTATCGAGACAAGGCATCGATATACCAGAGTAGACTAGCGTATACGCTTCTCGACCCATTAGATGGGCGATGGATGATCCCATATCCATTGGTGTTTGACATAAGAGATGGTATGAGGGTGCTCAGTAGAGACTGGGTACACTGGACGGACTCGCCAAGAACTCCCAGATGGTATTATACCTTACGTCAGATGGCAGTTCTCTGGTGACACTTGTGCAGGTTAGTCTATAGACCCGAGATCGTCATAGAGTCTTGTGTGATTGCCACTGTGCTTTGATTTCCACCTTACCACGTCCATGAGGGCATGCAAAACGGTGGTTTTTGGGTACAGTCCCGAGTCACATGGGGGCAATGAGCGATAGGAGGGGTTTCGTCTCTCCCGGTATTGGGGGTTGATGTTGCACTGTGCTCGATTGGCCGTAACAGGGAAGTCCCTGGCCAGGGCTGATTTAGAGATTTACTGGTAAGTGTTACCAGTAGTTTCTCGACCCGATATGAGCCTCACATCGGCACGACTTATCGGTTATTGGGGTCAGACGTTTACCACCCCTAGACTTGATATGCGACATATCAGACAAGGAGACCGGACTGTACGGGAAGTGTTACCGGCAAGCTTTTACAGGAGTTGGAGTGGGCTTGCTTGCTGATCTTCTGATCACTCAATACCCGGGTAGCCGTTACGTCCAGCTAGTACCGCTGATGGCTTATGGGTGCTTGATGTGATCATCACCTACTGCCGGCGTATTGACGAGTCTTTAGAGTCCTACACAGAGGTTTTACTGGCTCAGGCAAAACAAAATAGGAGCGCATATGTGATATGTTCGAGACCAAGAATAATGCGTGTATATGATACCGTATTCTATTCTCACGACTTTTTGTATCGGTCGGTTATTTATGATATAGCCGGGTTATCGAATCAAGTGTTTATTCGATAAGTCGATACAATGGCTGTTAGCCGGTTATATGAGATTTGACCGGATTATTAAGTCAAGTGCTGATTTAATAATTAAGTGTATAATTGTATATTAGATATACTAATTTACATTTACTAACACTTGTTCACTTTAGGGTTTTTCTCACATGTACACTACTTTAACATATATATATGTTAAAATGTGTTATCTTATTGTATCATGGTTGATGATACAACATTCATGTGTGTATGATACATACACCATTCTATGTATTATGGTGGTTTATGATTATTTAAGATAATTACAAAATTAGTGGAGTTTTGGAATGAGCATGAAGCTTTTAGAAGCTTACTTTGCTTTGACAAAGTCTACTAGCTTTGTCTTTACCTTAGATTCCTTTTAACCCAACCATAATCAATTATCTATGGTTATGGCTCTACAAGGGTTAGTATATGATACTCACTCACCATGGTTACCCTACTCACTTGATCATTATCCTCATCTCTTTCATTTCTTCTTCTTCTTCATTTGTGAAAAAGAAAAAGAAAACTAGGGTTTGATCCAAAGTGAGAAAGATTGTGAGAAACAAAATTCTAAAGAGAACCCACTTTCTATTTCTCCATCCTCTACTAGACTAGCACTTTAGTTTAGGGTGTTTACTTCACTAATTCTCTAGTTAGTGAAGTAGGAGCTTGAGTCGGAATTCCCTCGACATGGATCATCTTCGGCCTCGGAGACTTCAAGCAAGGTCACATCCTTCGCGTCGTGAAGCCATGCAAGAGCCCGAGAGAACCTTGATCGCAGCGAAGGGACTTCAACAAGGAGCAAATGAAGTGAAGGACCGATCTACAAAGGTTGTATTTCGTATTCCCTTTAGAGTAAAGTTGTTTACTTGCTATATGATTCGCCTAAACTCTAGTATACGATCTTGCTTAGGATTATTCGGCATATAAAATTTTAATTTTGGCATGGTCGATGCCTTGTAGAGCCTTGATAGTGTGCCTAGTAACCCTACAGTTGCAGCCAAAGCAGTTGGTGAATATCACCTTGTATTACCAAATGGGAATACTTTGATCATGAACGACTGTTATTATGTACCCTCTATGATATGCAATTTAATATCAATTTCTTTATTAGATAAAGAATGATATAATTTTGTAGTAGAGAATAATGTTATGAAAATTTACCTAAATCGAGTGTTGATTGGGTTTGGTACGTTATGTAACGGTTTACATGTTCTGAATCAAAACTCAGTTCTCAACGTACAGAACACAAAAAAGAGGAAGAGTTCAGAAATGAACGAATCCTTCTTGTGGTATTGTAGACTAGGTCATATCAATGCGACACGACTAGCTAAGTTACATGAGAATGGATATTTGAATCTGTTCGAATTTTAATCTTATGAAACTTGTCAGTCATGTCTCAAAGGCAAGATGACCAAAACTCCGTTTACTGGACATGTAGAAAGAGTTACGGAGCTCTTAGGACAGATACATAGTGATGTATGCGGTCCCAAGTCCACACATGCCAGTAATGGTTCCTCGTACTTCATTACATTCACTGACGATCTCTCATGATACGGACATGTGTTCCTGTTGAAACACAAGTCTGAAGCTTTTGAGAAATTCAAAGATTATAAGCATAAAATCGAGAACCAAATGGGTAAAACTATTAAAATCCTACAATCTGATCGGGGAGGAGAATTCTTGAGCATGGAATTCCGTGACTGTTTAAAAGAGAATTGGATTCTCTCTCAGCTTACTCCTCCATATACACCACAGCACAACGGTGTATCGGAGCGGAGGAATCACACCTTATTGGATATGGTGCGCTCTATCATGAGCACTGCCGAGTTACCTATTTCCTTTTGGGGTTATGCGCTTAAGACAGCAGCATACCTATTGAATAGAGTTCCAACCAAATCGATGCCTACCACTCCAAATGAGATATGGAATGGGAAGAGACTATCTCTTAAGCTGAGACTATCTCTTAAGCTAGTTAAGATATGGGGTTGTCCGGTCTATGTCAAAAGGCAAAATCCGGACAAACTCGAGGCACGATCAGTTCTTTGCAAGTTTGTGGGATATCCAAACAATTTGTATGGATACAAGTTCTACCTCAGTGAGGAACAAAAGGTGTTTGTTGCTCAACATGCCACCTTTTTAGAAAAGGAATTTCTTGTAAAAGAAATTAGTGGCAAAGAGGTAGAGCTGGAAGAAGTTCCAACCGCACAAACTACAACAGAAGATTTGATAGTTCCCAACGAACCTCGGCCACTCCGCCAATCTAGTAGGGTTCCTCATCCACCTAAGAGATACAACGGTTTTCTCATTGATGGTGGGAGTGAGGATTGCATCATGGAAGATGATGACCCAACTAGTTTCGAGCAGGCCATCACGAGTAGGGACTCTGTGAAATGGCTGGATGCAATGTGATCTGAGATGAATCCATGTACACCAACAAAGTATGGACTTTGGAAGTTGCTCCCGAATGGGTAAAACCTATTAGGAGCAAATGGATCTTTAAGAAGAAACTTGGTGTAGATGGAAAAGTTGAGACTTTCAAAGCTAGACTTGTTGCAAAAGGTTTTCGTCAACGACCAGGTATGGATTATGATGAGACCTTTTCTCCAGTGGCTATGTTTAAGTCCATCCGGATCCTACATGCCATCGCTGCATACCATGACTACGAAATCTGGCAGATAGATATTAAGACCGCCTTTCTAAATAGTGATTTAGAAGAGAGCGTGTACATGACTCAGCCAGAGGGCTTCGTAGACAGTGGGAGCATCAGAAAGGTGTGCAAGCTGCTTAAATAAATTTACGGGTTAAAGCAGGCATCGCGGAGTTGGAACATCTGTTTTGATGTGGTAGTCAAAAAGTTTGACTTCATCAAAAACATAGATGAACCTTGTATATACAAGAAGGTGGCAGAGAGTAAGGTCGTCTTCCTCGTATTGTACGTGGATGACATACTCTTGATAGGAAATGATGTTCCTATGCTGTACTCGGTCAAGCTCTTCTTATCATAAAGATTCTCCATGAAGGATCTAGGTGATGCCTCCTACATCCTGGGGATTAAGATCAATAGAGATAGATCTAAACGGATACTGGAATTGTCTCAATCCAGGTATATTGACACCATACTAAAGAGGCTTAGTATGAAGGATTCCAAGCATGGGAATTTACCCACGATCTCAGGAATCACTCTCTCCAAAGAGATGTCTCCCAAGACAGATTTGGAGAGAGCTCGCATACAAGGGATACCCTATGCTTCGGCAGTAGGCTCTATCATGTATACGATGTTATGTACCAGACCCGATGTAGCATACTCACTAAGTGTAGTGAGTAGGTATCAATCAGATCCTGGGGAGAATCACCGGACAGCTGTGAAGAACATTCTTAAGTACTTGAGAAGGACTAAAGAAATGTTCTTGGTGTATGGTAACGGTGAACTCCAAGTGGAGTACTTTACCGACTCAAGCTTCCAGAGTGATAAGGACGACTCTAAGTCAGTCTCGGGTTTTGTCTTCACCCTCAATAGAGGGGCGGTTTGTTAGAAGATTTCCAAGCAAGAAACCGTGGCAGACTCGACGATGGAGACTGAATACATCGCTGCCAACGATGCTGCCAAAGAGGCTATCTGGATAAGAAGTTCATAAATGAACTTGGAGTGGTTCCGTCCATCGAGTATCCAATACCTTTGTATTGTGATAACAATGGAGCAGTGGCTTTGGCCAAGGATCCCAAGTCCCATCAGAGATCCATACATATTCTGAGGCGGTATCACCTGATCCGGGAGATAGTTGATCGCCGGGAGATCGAGGTCAGGAGAGTTGACACGAAGAATAACACGGTGGATCCACTCACGAAAGCCATACCCCAGATACAATTTGAGAGACTCTTCGGGATGTTGGGTATGAGATACTACAACAACTGGCCTTAGTGCAAGTGGGAGATTGTTAGTTATGTAAATACATGATCATATCGTAGCGCAATGCGTGCGCATGGAAAATGAGCATATAACTCAAAAATCAAAACTCTAACAAGCATCCCGCAATCATCGGAGTAATGGTGAAGACACCAATGTCAAAATCCAATACGAAAACCAACATGATATACATCAAAACTATAATATGTACATAGTACGCATCGTTGTAATCTCATCGAAACATCTGAAGGAAATGCAAGCCAAACTTTTTTTCAAATTATTGTGCTATGCGCGTATCACAACATAATTAGCGAACGTTTATTGTAAGAAAATAATTCCATATACATACATATATATATATATATATATATCTTTTATTTAACATACGTCCCGCCGTTTGGAAAAATTATTTAGAAGGGTTTTCTTGTAAAATTTCTCGTGTTATCTCGGACACGTAGGTAAATACTGAGACTATAGCTCCTTTTTGGAAATCCCTTCGAAAACTATCAATGCATGCAAGAACATACTCAGGTACTGTCCTCTGACTAGTCCTGCTCCGCCACTAAACCAAATAGTAGATATCATAAAAATGTACTGCTCAAGGGAAATCGTACTCAGTAGTACATGTAACAATGCTACGTGCGTCTGGTGCGCACAGAAACCGAAATCAATGAATGTGCTAAACATGTGCACAAAAACAAAATCTAAGTGCAGCGGGTGTGCATGAAACACCTGTCAAAGGAAACGTGTGTGCCTGACAGCAATAACAGGTGCATCTGATATGCACGAAGAATCTCGATTTAGTGCATCTGGTGTGCACCAAATCGCATCTAGCGCCCAAGCATGTTCAAGAATCCAAATCAAGTGCACAAGGTGCACGAAAACAATATCGAATATCTCAATCAAAATCGACGGTATCCAACACATTTCAATCCAAATCCAAATCAGGTATACCGTGGTAGATAATCTCACAACTATGTGCATCAGCGTGCACAAAATCAAATCAAAATACTAAATGTGCATGAAAACTATGCGGAAAGCATGAGTCAATCACATGCATACCATAGGCATGAAATCAAAATCAATATCTCAAGTGACATCAAATCGAAGTCAAATGCAACTGTGGTGCAAAAGATCTCAATCATGCAAATAAATCGTCCAAAATATCAAAATCAAAGATGACGGAAATAATCCCGCTCTAGCACATCCTATAAAGATCTCTGGCCAACTGTCATGGTCACTTATAACATGTTTCGTCGACGATGCCAAACTCTGGCCTACTGGGTGTGCGTATATGACCGATCCTGGGTCCAAGTCTTCTCGAATAGTATTCAAGAAAGGTCTTGTCGAGATATCTCCCGATCTCATTTCTGCTGACTGCCCAGAAGCTATCATCCATTGCTAAATCGGTATCTTGTTCCGGAACAGATGCATACCCATCGCGACTCCTTCTGGAAGATATATCCATGTACAACGCCTCTGCATGTGTATCACATCTATGGTGTTAGCGGAGTAGAACGTCATCTCATCAAAATCTCATACGCACCTCTTACTCCACTTTTCTCTAATGTCGACTGCTTCGGACTCGTCTCTTCGTGGCTGCATGGACTGCGCTCCAACGGCTATACTCGTATCTGCAGTCTCCCAAGCAATGTATCCCATCACATGATATCCGAATGACGTCAAACCTTTTGATCGATTTGTCAAGGTTCCATAATCCCCCAAGAGCTCAACATCTTGAGTACAGTTTAATAGTATTCCAGAACATGCCACAGTACCTGTGGACCAACCATAGAAAGGCAAACACAAGCCTCATCAATGGCACCGCGGAACTGCTATAAACCCTAAGGTTTCAAAGCGTTCTCATGGTCATTATATCGAGTTAGGGTTTCATTCTTCTAGAGGGTCCATAGCATTACTTGCATGTTTTTCCGAATACTTTAATCTTAGGAAATGGGTTCCTGACATTCGATCATTTCTATCGACTCTCAATGTACCTGCGTGTAGTCTTCTCTGGCTGGAATCAATCAATCTGATGACCTCGCATCGGGGTTGGCAATGAATCACATGTCCTAGTCTTTCATCTTTTGTGATTAGTGATCTTCTATTATATCTCTAAGTACAACTCGTGCGGCGTTAGCTTCAAACATCTGGGCGACACCTCGTCAGTCACAGCAACAACTAAATCATTCGTCCGCACGCTGAACAGTGCCTCAATCATCAAGTAATCGGTGCATTGACGGTCATCATATTCTGTCTGACCTCTAGTAGTGGCCCAATCCTCTGGTGCTGATCTGCACGTCTGAGAAATCTCGTAAAAGCGATCCATCAAACACTCATGGCGTAGAAACATAATAAAACGATGCATCTATGCAATCGTATGTCCCTGGAATCACGCCCTGGTCAGTCTTCGTCCATGAGGAGCTCATGCTGACGCAACTCTAGCCGTAGCTGTCTATGCCCATGCATACGTGGTAACAAAACCATAACCGATATTGATAAGGGTAGATCATAGGAATGAAGATAATATTGTGCACAGAAATGTACATCCTAAGGCTTCTTAAGCGGAGTATCATATCGTAAGTATGCCGCGGAACATACACACGGTACGCCACTCTCTTAAGTCACCTACTCCATCAACCAAGGGTCATCCTACACTCAGAAGGTAAAACCTAACGTTCTGATACCAACTTTGTCACGACCCGAAATCGCACGTGACTGGCACTTGAATCATGTGAAGTCTATAGGACCCCACCTAATTCAAGTAAGCCAAAAGCCCATAAATCTAAACCATTTTTAAGTAAGAAGTGAAGAAAACTTATTTTAAAGCAAGTGGTTTTAATAACATAAGCCAAATATGCATTTTAAAATCTCAAGTCTTTTCTGAAAATTTCGGCAGAGTTTCCTTTGTAAATACTGGCCCCAAACGGAGTACAACATGAATAACATAGATAATCGATAATAAAATGGAATCCCCAAGCAAGAGCTAGCTCTTCGCCAATAAGGCGGGCAAAACCGCGCAATGCAATATAATATACAACGCCGAAGGGCGAGGATCAAAACTCAGAGAAAACCAATATCCACCAGAAATCCATAATAATACAAGCGCGACTCTAAAGTCGAAAGAATAAACACTGGTCTTCTAGTTCTATAAAATATACAAGTCTGGTTGATGGAGTTTACTGGATACAACTGAATGTAAATAATGTACAATGGTGGTCACGATGCAAATGAACCCACCTTCCAAAGCAATCATCCGAAACGAAAGCAATGTGCCAGCAAAGCCGTCAAGAAACCTGTACGGAAAAACCTGCAAGAAACTATGGCACAACGGGGGTGAGTTGCCAACTCGTGAGTAGAAAACATCACAGAGCAGAAATCGAATGTATGACTCAATCCTAGGTCATACGATCAGCAATATCCTCAAATAAAAATATTGTCTGAAGCATCTAATAATGGCATAGGAAAACATCTATACATAAGTGTAATACCAAGTGCTCGTGTCAGTGCCTCAAGTAACAACATATCAGATATATGATGTATGAATGCATTACAAATGAAAACCGAATACATCATGAATGAGAAAACTGCTTCCATAATTTAATGAGATTTCTGTATATATATAAATCGAGTATCATCAATGAAATCAACAGAGAATCAGTGTCAAGTATCGACACAAAACATAAATCTCAGTATCTCATTATCTCAGGCTCCGGCTATCCGGACTGGCCTATATCATCAAATCTCAATATCTCAGTGTTTCAATATATCGGACTCCGGCAATCCGGACTGGCCCCCAAATCCATCTCTCTCATAACTCCGGATGGTATCCTCCGGATATCCGTCGAGTTTCCATAGGATCACTGGTAGATAGTGCTCCCCTGCCGGGCTCATCATCTACAACTCGAACTTCTTGCCCCGGGGTACCATACCGGGTCTACAATGTACCCGCAGACGGTTCATCCAACTCCTCGAATCGGGTCTCGAAAACCATCTCAGAACCGAAAAAACATCGTGGTTGACATGACTCATCATATCAAGGAAAACCGCATCTTTCTCTTTAAAATAAATAATCAATTTATAAAACTTTCACATGCTGTTTCCAAATCCAGAAAATCTCAAGAAGGATCCGAAATCATCAAATCACCATGTCAATAACAGTGAAAACCGGCATAAATCTCCATAATACTGCATGACCAAAGAATATATGAATGCATCTGATATCATGCAATGAGTGCAATAGTTAAACTATCATATGAAAGCGATAACATATTACAACTATCAGCTAGCAAGCTATGTCAATGAAATAATATTCTCTAAAGTGTACGTGACATGGCAATTACCGATGATGATGTGTATGAGCCGGCAAGCAGGTGTACGTGGAACATACGCATCATTGGTAATGGTGCTGGTGTTCTGACAGTAGGGTTTTATAATAAATACAGACAACACATGTATAAGCATGCAATGCGATGAAACATCATGAATATACGGAAAGTGATGTAGTAACAGCAATACTGAAGAATATACCTATCCAATATACATGTCATACAGTTTTGGGTATTTAAAATACTCACGATACACTGCATTTGAAAACAAGTATGACTCAAGCCCAGTCAAAAGGGAAAGGAAATCCACCTAAGTCTGAGTCAATCTATATATATCTAGTAGTCGGTGATCCTGCCTCAATAGTATCACGTACGATACAATATATAATATGACATTCTCGAGTCCAGAGTGCGGATCTATCATCATAATTATATCTCGTACGGTAAATCTCTTGTATGGCATCCCAAATCTGGGTACGGGTCAAGTATCATATTTATCTCATTATTTATCTTGTATCCTGATTATCATATATCATGAACTGGGGTACTGATCTAAATCTAGTACATACTGAGACCATTAACATAAATATATGCGTGTGTGTGAAAACACATCGCCCGTCAATCCGCTAATATCATGTCGTATCTCATAATACGAACCAAATCACATCACCGATATCATGGCACCATGCCCAATCACATCGACTCATCTCCAAGTATCATATACTATCCTCATCAACCGAATATAAGTATATGTATATATATATATATACACACACCAACGCATCCATATATATACACACACACACACACACACACTTATAAACATATACACCCAAACCATATCCAGTGTATACGCGTGTGTGTTTCTCAACCTTACTCTAGGGTCCGTGACTAAGAACCCAACTAAAACCTTTTCTTCAAATCTTGCTAACCCTATCCCATGATCTTCTAATGCTTTTCTGGCTAAGTATTCATATCTCTCAAATGCACATATATGCATAACTATATCACATCACATCATTTCTTACGAATTTTCGGGGGTGCTATAAGCCATCCACCTGACTTCCCCCGTATATATAAATCTACTCACTTCATCTTCGCTTACCGATGCCGATGTCGCCACACGCTTTCTTGTCGTCTAGAAGTCCTCGTGAGGGTTCCTACATATTATAATGTATTGTGCCGCATTAAAATCCAATTCAAAACCAAAACGACACACGAATCTCACATAGGTCTAAACCTATCGTCTACTCTCAGAAAAGAGTCCAAAAACACCCGATATCGACGTACAAACATCAAGTGACCGATACCAAACACAAATATCAAAACTTGAATTCATAAACATCATGAAATACAAGGCAGCAACCCATAAAAGTGTTCCCATATTTTAGTTGAGGTCAAAACTAGGTGCACAAACAGTACTGGAGTGATGTATAGGGTGTATATGACCTACAGAAGGAACCTGGGCACCTGATTCATCAATTTGGCTGGCCCCTACCCCCTAAAATCCGTCCTGCTCGGCCATACTGGCTCTATTTAGGTTCGTGTGCAGAGGGGGTCTCCTAGTGTCAATTCTAGTTCACTAGGGTTGTTTGTGTTTCTCAAAAATTCACCAGATCACTCCAGATTTCCTGTAGGCATCACAATTCCACAAAACCGACATTGGAAAGTTTCTGTTTTGGGTTTCAGGTTTTTGTCCGGGGTTGGTCTGGGTTTCTAACACCAAGGAAGGGTTTAAAGTCACCAATAAAGCTCATTAGCACTAACACAACTCAAAATTCCCTCAACCCTCATTTAGGAATTTTCAAAGTTCACTAAACCGCATCAAAACACTTCTAAACTTGTATGGGTGATAAAGTAATTGATATACAATCCTAATGGTGCAGAAATTACCTCATTTGGCAACTCACTTGTATTGCCCCAAGTGCCCAAAATCCTTACTTTCTTGGTCCAAAGTGCTTGTAATGGTCTTGTGCATGTTTTTAGTGAAAGGAAGATGGACTTTTGTCACGACCCAAGGTTTGGATGTGACTGGCACTTAGATTGTATAATATCTAAAGATAATCACACAAACCAAGTAAGCCGAAAAAACCCAAGATCAAAACCCTTTTTGCGGAAATTTTATGAAAATTTAGTTTTTTAAGTAAAAATCACAGTTTTAAGTAATTTAGATCATTACAGTAACTCCCTACTGAATTTATAGCGAAACAATTATAAAGTATTAAGTTTGGTTACATCCCTAATTGGGATCAACAATGTCAACAGCGGAAATTAGTATACAACTTATATGACATCAAAAGAATCTCAAACATAAGTAAAAGAAATACCATTTAACATAACTACACGACCTCATCTGTCAAATAATATACATACAACCATCACTCTTGTTCTAAGTCAAAATACAGGGTCTGATGGAGATATTCTAGATTCGTATACAATACCAAAAGAGAAGATTACTACATATGTAACCCACTTATCAAAAGATGCGATAAAAACTGAAAAGTGGATTTGCACTGCTGCTAACCGTCCACTCTACTCCTGCAAGAAACTGTGGCACAACGGGGGTGAGTTGTCAACTCGGTGAATAAGACTAACATATAACGGCTGAGAATGTAAATATGACAACTATGACTAATTGCGATGAGGATAATTATGATGCATGATAGCATGTGGAAAGCATGAATTTGTAATACTAATCACATAAAACAACAACTGAAATCATCATCTAAAGTTCATCTTTTCGTGTCCAGCATCGACACAAATCTTCCATTTCCCTCAGGCATCATTCCTCGAACGATCCTGTAATCAATAACACCGGTCGGTATCATCTAGATATCCGCCGTGTTTCATAACTATCTCCGGTATCGAGTATCCTCGCTAGGCTCCCCTGCCTCAAATGCGGCTATCCTGCCCCTCGGTCTCGACCGGGTCCACCATGTATCCAACTGTATACCTCCCCCACTCAGTCTGGATAACGTAAAAATCCATGTCCATATATCTCCCCCACTCGGTTTGGAATAAAACCAAATCATAATAACGGCATCTCATGGTGGACATCTCACATCAATAAAAATCACTAACTTTATACGATAATATGAAAAAACTCAAAACCCATAAATTCTCAATAATACAAATGCCTCTTATATCAATTTAGAATACTCGGATACAAAACATGATGTCATTGATGCAAGTTACTACTGTTATTAATTATTAAGGTATGATAGAAATCACATTTAACAGGATAATTATTTAGTGTAAAAGTGACATGTTAATATCGACGAGGTGTGGTGTAACATGTAAAGATGTGCACGTGCTGCATAACTCGTCGATAATTATGCAGTGTTCTAACATCTATTAACATAGTGATGTATAGGTATATATATGAATGCACATTATTTACTTCGCATACAAAGCCAATCTTTCAATTTAACAAAATACGGGCGTATCACACCATCTTTACACAATCCCCCGGTAGATGTTTAGCCTACTCACCGGAATACGTCGTACTACTCAGGAATCGCTTATCATTTTCCTTTCCTTGCGTTCTCCGAAGTTCCCGCACTCAAATCTAACATTGAATTAACTTGTATAAGAAAACGGCTACATTCTGATACGGCAAAACCACGAATACACAAGTTTTACGTACTAATTATACTACGTACGACTATTGCAAACGATCTAACACTTATCTTTACTGAAATTTAACCCAACCCTGTTTCGTAACAGAAAACAGAACGCGTTACGATTTTACCGTGTCGTATTTAAAAACTTTGATCACTTTTACGATATTAGTCCCCAGATTCCATATACAGTTAAATTAACTATTTTAAAAAATACCAAAATATCCTAACAATGATACAGAGACCTACCCAAAACCCCAAAGCCTATCATAAATCCGGCGACGCCGGAATTCGCCTATAGATCGCCGGCCCAAATCCGAGCTCCTTGGTTCGTGCTTCTAGTGTTTGTTCTAGGTCTAACATACAATATTTTGGCATTGTCTGGTTAAGTTGATTTTATCCTGACTAATAACAGATTACTACAGAGTTCAGTTTTGCTTAAAAATATGATATTATAGACATTAGATTTCTAATTTAAACTAATTACAGAACTAAATCCTACAGTGATTCAAGATTTTACCTACATGGAATTGCTGGAAGAACTCCCTCCAAGATGCACAAGCTCCTAGTCCTAGCTTGATGGTGAACCCTTAGCTTAGTTCTTCTTCTCCTTTCTCTTTTTCTTCTTTGTTTTGTTTTGGTTTTCTTTTTCTTTCTTTTTGATTTTTTTCCAGATTTTCAATTAGCTACTGATCTGAACATAAGATATATATGAGAAAAGGGAAGGGTGAGGTGTAGGAGGAGGTGTCAACCCACAAGGTGTGCCATCCTCATCCAAGGAGGAGGTGTGGTGTGTGTGTTGTGCATGAGAGTAGGAGGTGTCAATTTTTTATCATTTCTAAATTGATCTATCTTGATAAAATTCTGAACTAAACCTTATCTAAACTCTTTTCTACTTACACCCTTAACAAATTCCAATTTTCTCAAATTCCTAAGTTTTAAATAACAACCCCTCACAACTTATGTTATTATATAACACCATTTTAATTAAAATGAAGCTAAATTTCACATTAAAACCCTTATAATTTATTTATGTTACATATTAAAATTTTAATTTAATTTGTTTTACATACTATTTATGAAAATGTCTTATTTGGTTTTAATAACTTTTTAATTTAACATTTTCTTATTTAATTAATTAATTTTATTTATTTCTAAATTTTCAAAATGCTACAATATTCCCCCTTTGAGAAAATTCGGTCCCCGAATTTAAAACTTAACTAGACATACATTCAAAAAGATGTGGAAATTTCTTTCGCATCGTATCCTCGGTCTCCCAAGTGATCTCCTCGCGATTCGTTCTTCGCCAAAGAACCTTTACAGATGGAAGTACCCTTGATCTCAGTTTCTTTGCCTGCCGATCTAGAATAGCTACAGGCTGCATTGTGTAGGATAAATCCGGCTCAATCTGTAAGGTCTGATGCTGGATCGCGTGAGAAGAATCGTGAAGATACTTGCGAAGCATCGATACGTGAAACACCGGATGCACATCGGGAAAACTCGGTGGAAGTGCTAAACGATATGCTACAGCACCCACTCTCTCAAGAATCTCGTAGGGCCCGACATATCTGGGGCTGAGCTTTTCCTTTTTCCCGAAACGCAACACACCTTTTATCGGAGACACATGAAGGAATACATGATCTCCCACATCAAACTCGAGTCTACGACGTCGTCAATCTGCATAAGATTTTTGTCTGCACGGGGCCGCTCTCATTCTGTCTCGTATCAGCTGAATCTTTTTTGTAGTCTCCTGTACTATCTGCGGTCCCAAAATGCTACTCTCGCTCAGTTCCGTCCAGCAAACGGGTGATCGACATTTCCTCCTATATAAAGCATCAAAGGGTGCCATCTGGATCATTTCCTGAAAACTGTTATTATACGAAAATTCTATCAAAGGTAGGTGACGATCCCAACTACCACCGAAATCACGGCTGCAAGCTCGAAGCATATCCTCTAGTGTCTGAATGGTCCGCTCTGACTGACCATCCGTCTGCAGGTAAAAAGCTGTACTAAAACTCAGCCATGTACCAAAAGCTTCTTGAAGTTTCTGCCATAGCCTGCTAGTAAACTGGGTACCCCTATTTGACATTATGCTCGTCGGAACTACATGCAATCGTACAATCTCGTCGACATAAATCTGAGCATACTGTGCAAACCCATACGTCGTCTTCACCGGAAGAAAGTGAGCCTCCTTTGTCAATCTATCTACGATCACCCAGATGGAATCATACCCCCTGCTAGTCCTGGGTAGACCCACAACGAAATCTATAGAAATCTGTTCCCATTTCCACTCAGGAATGGGCAAGGGCTGCAACTCTCCCGCCGGCCTCTGGTGCTCGGCCTTGACTTGCTGACAAGTCAAGCATCTCGAAAAAAAACTCCGCAACATCCCTCTTCATTCCTTTCCACCAATAAACATCCCTCAAGTCGTGATACATCTTAGTGGAACCGGGATGAATACTATACGCTGATCGATAGGCCTCCTCTAAGACCTCATGTCTCAATCCATCAGAATCTAGTACACAAAGACGAGTCCCAAAACGTACTACTCCATGGCCATCCATCACGAACTCCGACTCTCTGCCCTGCCTAACCTGATCCATAATCTCCGTCATACAAGCATCTGAGGGCTGTGTCTCTCGAATACGATCCAATAACTGAGGTCAGGTGCGAACATGTGCTAACTGTCCTCCTGTCGAGGTGAACTCAAAATGTATATGACTATCACATAAAATCTGCCAGTCTGTAAAAGACTGTCTCTGTAAGGTGCGTAAATAAGATAAGCTACCTCCAGGCCTCCGGCTCAAGGCATCTGCTACAACATTCGCTTTGCCTGGATGATAAAAGATCTCACAATCATAATCTTTCACGAGTTCCATCCATCTGCGCTGCCTTAGATTCAGATCCCTCTGCTGAAAAATATACTTTAAGCTCTTATGATCTGTGAAGATTTGGCACGACTCTCCATATAAGTAATGTCTCTAAATCTTCAGTGCGAAAACTACAGCAGCCATCTCCAAATCATGAGTGGGGTAGTTCTGCTCGTGCCTCTTCAACTGTCGAGAATCATAAGCTACAACCCTGTCGTGCTGCATCAATACACAGCCAAAACCCACTCGAGAGGCATCACAATATACCACGAAACCACCTGACCTGGAAGGTAAAGATAAAACGGGTGCAGTCGTCAAGCGAGTCTTCAACTGCTGCAAACTCTGTTCACATGCATCTGTCCAAAGGAATGGAACTTCCTTCCTAGTCAATCCAGTCAATGGTGCCGCGATCCAAGAAAAATCCTGCACAAAGCGTCGTTAGTAACCCGCCAAACCTAAGAAACTTCGAACCTCCGTAACTGACACAGTTCTGGGCCAGTGATGTACCTCTTCAATCTTCTTTGGGTCTACACGTATCCCATCTCTCGTAACTACGTGACCCAAGAATTCCACACTATCTAGCCAGAAAGCACACTTTGAGAACTTAGAGAACAGCTGACGCTCCTTCAAGGTCTGCAATGTGATACGCAAATGCTGCTCGTGCTCCTCTCGGCTCCGGGAATAAACAAGAATATCATCAATGAATACTATAATAAACTGATCATGGAATGGCCTGAAGATATGGTTCATCATATCCATGAAAGCTGCTGGGCGTTGGTGAGTCTAAACGACATCACCAGAAACTCTTAGTGCCCATATCGTGTGCGAAAAGCAGTCTTCGGAATTTCATCCTTCCGAACATTCAACTGGTGATACCCTGGCCGCAAATAATTCTTTGAGAAGTAGCCAGCTCCCTGCAACTGAACGAACAAGTCATCGATACGAGGTAGTGGATACTTATTTCGCACATTGACGCGATTCAGCTGTCGGTAGTCGAAGCACAATCTCATGTTACCGTCCTTCTTCTTTACAAATAAGACCAGAGCTCCCCACGGCGATACACTGGGACGAACAAGTCCTCTATCTAACAACTCTTGCAACTGGCTCTTGAGTTCCTTTATCTCCATCGGGGCCATCCGTTAGGGTGGTATAAAATAAGCCCCGCACCCGGAATCAAGTCAATGCAAAATTCAATATCGCGATCTGGCGGTACTCCTGGTAATTCAGCAGGAAATACATCCGGAAATTCTCGTACGACCGGAACCTGGTCCAACGGAATCTCAGCGGCTCTTATGTTCTGAACAAATGCTAAGAACCCATGACAACCCTTCTTCAAGAGTCGTCCCGCACAAAGAGCAGAAATCATGTTGGCAGGAGTTATATTGCAGTCCCCCTGCACAACAAAGATCGGCTCACCTGGAAAACAAAATCTAACCGTTTCCCCCGAAAATCTACATAAGCATGACAAGCGGCTAACCAATCCATACCGAGAAGTATATCAAAATCTAACATATCCAAGAGAATCAGATCAACTAAAGAATCCCTATCACCAATACGTACTGAACAAGACCTGAATACATGTCGAGCAACAAAATAATCCCCCGCCGGAGTAATCACAACTAGCGGTAACTCTAACAGCGAGGACTCTCTCCCCAGAGAAAGTGCAAAGCGTGAAGATATATAAGAATGTGTAGAACCGGGATCAAATAAAATATATGCATCTAACGAACATACTACAAGAGTACCTGTCACAACTGCATTGGATGCCTGGGCATCCTGTGGAGACAGCGCAAAGACTCATGCCTGGCCCCTGCCCGCATCCTGTCGTCCTCTACCTCTATCTCCTCGACCTCTCTGAGAGCCTCTTGCAAAGCCTCGACCTCGTGGTGTTGGAGATAGTGCCCTCAGAGTCAATTATTAGGTCACAGGTACGTGATTGTAATGATTGAGGGAGGACCTATCCCGGTAGGACAGTCTTACTCGAGATGATAGTATGCTATCTGGTTTACCTTTATCATCGTGTACTGCTTGAGGTGACCTGACACGTCGCTATTACACGTTGATAGAGCCCCTAGGATTCTTGCTTGACCACCAGCAGTATGAGGGCGATCATATAAGTGGGAGCTGGGGGTCTATAAGCTTATCCTTAAAAGGTCCCTAGTCGTGGGAGTTTCGAGACTGGGCATCGATACTCCATTAGTAGACTAGTGTATACAGTCGAGACCCCGACGAGGGGCGGTGGCCGGTCTCACAAGCCACTGGTGTCAGTTGGATCACCTAAGATGTATACAGGTGCTCATTGGGTTATGAGTACACCGGACAGGACTCGCAGGGAACATGCTAGTTGGTCATATACCAGACGTCAGATGGCAGTTCCCTGGTGACATGTGTGCAGGTTAGTTCATCGACCTGGGGATCGTCATTTGTCTCGTGTGAGTTCCCACTGTACTTTGATTACTATCCTACCACGGCTCAAAGGAGTCGTGCAAACAGGTTTTAGTTGGGTACAGTCCCGAGCCACATGGAGGCAGTGAGCGTATCTTCAGGGGTTCGTCTCTCCCGGTATTGGGGGTGAGGTCGTGCTGTGTCTAGGAGAGCCATTACACAAAGTCCTTGGCCAAGGCAAGGAGATTTACTGGTAGGTATTCCAGTAGTATCTCAGGGTGTTCTGGGCTACACTCCGACACGACTTGTACCGCTTTTGGGGGTCTGACTTTTACCAACCCCCTAGGCCCGCCATGCGATACTCATAGACGAACGGACCGGACTGCACGGATATTGTCACTGACAGGCTCAGTAGGGTTGTCAGGCTGAGTTCGCTCACAGACATCCCTTTTAGTCAGTACCTGGTGGCCCGTTACGTATTGGCTTATACCTCTGACGTGCTAATGGTTAAATCCACAACCATGGTGTTGACGAGTCTTTAGAGTCCCCCACATTCAGTTACTCAGCTTTCGGGCGAAAGGCTGTAGATGCCGTATGGAGATATGGCAGGGTTCGATCAGATACGTGCGGTATTGCACGGATCATGATCGGACGGTTTTTACTAGCCGGCTTTGGCTTAAGCCGGATCTTAGTATTTGATTGTGTAGTTTTGTCTCATTACATTTTGTATTTCGGTCGAAATACACATGCGGGTGTGTATGCACAGTATCGGGGTTTTCCTGTAATTTATTACGGGACCAGTTTTATGGAGTTGCCAGTTTGCTTTCCGTTTCGGCCGATTTCCATTGTTCCGTTCATTGGCCGAAGTTTGGTGGAGGGGGGCTTATTTGCATTGTTGCAAATAAGTATTTGTGGAGGGGGCTTTTGCTTTTTGTTGCATCATGATGAGAGCTCCATACCTTGACCTTTTTGACTTGATCACTTCATCATGGCTTGACTTTTAAAGTCATGATTGTTGATGATATGAGAGGGTATGGGTTTGATGTGATTTTGTCATGGAAATTGGATTTGGCCGGCCACTTGATTAGATGGGGATAGAAATTTGTGAGATATGTTGTTGCATGCTTTATTTCGTGGGCCCCTCTTTTAGTGTGCTGGTTCTTTATTGATGAGGGTTTTAATTTATTAAGTGAGGAAAACATGAGTGTGCTGGAGTGAATCATTATGGAGATGGGGATTAATTTTATATATGTTGCATTGAGCAAATATATGGTGCTGGGGTTGATTGTTTTTTTGAGAGAGGTGTGCTTCATTCTCATATTTCCAGTGAGCACTCAAAGTTCTGGCCGAGCTTATCCTTGATTGCATGCTCTTTTTCTCTTTGCATCCGTCCATGAAAATCCTTGTGCAAAATTCCTCCATCATGGCAACTGTCCAAAACCCCAAAAGAGACAACTACACTACACATTTCTACAGCAAATCTTGGGCACGTCGACTAGCCAGCTTCGTGCCCGAGTTGCCTCGGCATTGAGGTGGGAGCTCGTAAAAGAAGTAGGCGATGTGGTGTCCTTCCGGCGAGGAGGCGACGACCGGAGATCCCGCGATGAGATCGGAGTGGAGATGAAGACCGGAGGACTCGGATCAGTCGGTATATCTCTTCCCCTTCTCTTTGTAGTTAGCTAGATGTAGTTTAATGGCCCGATCCGGGTTTAGTGCGCGGTGGTGCCGGTTTGCTAAGTCCGCAAAATTAAAGTTTATCACCGCTTCCGCTTTTGGCCGTCGTTTTGACGGCCGGGTCGCCGCCGTGCACTTACAGTGGTATCAGAGCCTCGCCATTAACTTCGTCTAGCTTTATGTAATGTGTTTGCATTTCCGATTGATCAAAAAGTTCCAAAACCCGTATTACCTTCGCATCAGTTTCTGTTGAAAATTTTTGGTCTCGAAGAATTTTTCTGTTGGTCTCAGAATGATGTGCAGGGAGATGTAAGAACACTGGAAAAATTTTGTAGCACGATCCCTCCGTAC